>JAKSZT010054341.1:11243927-11797603 GCA_026826555.1 Tolypeutes matacus | reverse complement strand
AATAAATAAATAAATAAATAAAAGAAACTTTTTTTCTGTTCTTAAAAATAACAAAATAAAAGAAACCTATAGATAATAAATAAAAGATAAATAAATAAAAGAAACTGTAGATAAAGAGTCAGAAGGAGAGATTTTACTGAGATTGATGTCTAGAGAAACAGAGTGTGAATCAATACGTGGGGTGGAATTGGTTCGTTATAACATCAACCCGCCTTGCTAGCAGGTGGAAGAATGATGTGCATGTGGATGTAGGATAAGGAAGCTCAAGCTAGGAAAGGCTGATGATGTTGCAGGGAGAGAATGTGTTGACAGCTATGCTCATTTAGTGCCACTTTCCTCCTGATCCTTGAATAACAGGCTCAGCATTGAACTGCCACTCTTGGCAGGTAACAAATCGAATCTAGCTTATCTGCAAGTAAAATAGTATTGCTGAATTAACCAATCTGATGATGTTCTTTCCAAGTTTATTACTATAATATATTTCAAACCTGATATTGATTGTTGGAATAATAAGGTGATATTTCTCTTGGGATCCTATGTTTGGGCAAAGGGAAAGATGGGGATCAGTTATGCCATGTTAATAAGCTGCAGAATATTTAACATAAGTTCAATGGCTCATCTTTTCATGTATTGTGATTGCTGAATGGAACATTTCAAATATTCAACAATTCTTCCAAGAAGGCTTTGGGTGTACACACAAGGGGCCTTGGTATATTGTTCTGATATTCATCTTCTTTTCTTTAATTCTTTAATCAGGTATCGGACAAACCGCAGGGCATTCCTGTGTTCCTCAAACCCTTTATAAAAAGAGCAAAGTAAAGATTTTGTTAGAAAGTTTCTTTCCTTAAAACTCCTTCAAATTTGTTCATTAGTAAACTGTTTCCTTTGGCATAAAACTCCAATTCCACCATCATTTAACATGATTAAGTAGCGTACAACCTTGGAATGAACCAACAATGTCAGCATATATCGGACAAACAAGATAATTCATGTTATAGAAAGTTGGAAAATTCTTGCCTGTAAAATCAAGGACCTTGATGGGAATCCAGTAAGAGGTCCAGAATTCAGAACACTTGTCCGTCCTTCAGAAAGATGTGATTCCTATTTGTTGTCGTGCTGTTTGTATGCTTATCTGTAACAATATTGCCAAATTTATGCAGACCCTTACTAATTTGTTGATCACTAACATGGTAACTAATATGAAGAAGCTGGAGATTTTAGAATACTTTCTTAAAATCGTGGTATCAATCTAGTTATCTGTCAATGACGATTTTAAGTAGTAAGACATGCTTTAATTTTTGACTGTCCAGGCTCATCTGTTTATTGAGGTAATGAACAGATAAACTGTGAGGAAAAGCCATTGTAAACAAATTAAAGATATAGTTTCATTCATAAACTGAGGGCAACTAACATTTTCTCCTGGGATTTTTAATGCTGAAATAATATAAATTGTGTCAAAGTAATATCCATGGAAATGAATAATACCATTATATGAAAATTGCCTGATTCTTTTAAAATCAGATCTCACTTCTTTTAAATGCTTGCTAACTTATGTCTAATAAAATCATATTGATAATCATATTCATTTATATTGTTTTAAGCAACTAAATCTCTAATCTTGAGTTCCAAATTATTACTCCAATTATATTTTTTTCAAGTAAATGAAAAGACACACGGAATGATCTCTCAATATTAAATTCAAAAATCATTTTATGCTAACTGATCCCTTGAATTTACATTACATGGAATTTTGAATGGATAAAAATAAAAATTATGTCCAATTTTTTTTTTTTCAGAAAACTAGAAAATCTTTAATTCCAAGCTATGTTTAAAGGGTATTTTCTCAATATCCCTAAAGAAAGAAGAAGGATGGTTATAGCACTTGCATGTAGCAAGGTCCGAGAACTTAAGAGAGCTCCCTTGAGGATACATGAAGGCAGTATGCTGGAGCCAGCATGTCATCAAGTCTTGGCTGCCTTCTGTTTGCTGTGCTCTGCCTACAGGTGAGAATTGCATCTCTGATAACTATTACTCGCTCAGAAGACGTTAGCTTGTCAATAAGGTAACTACTTTACTAAAGTGGTGCTGAATAGGGTTTAAGAGCACAGACCTTAGGGTCAGCCTACCTGTTACTGAATGTGATCTTCACCATTTACTAGCTACCCGAACTTGGCCCATTCATTAGACTTCTTTGGGCCCCAGTTCTGTAACAATAGTAATTTTCTACTGAGACTTGACAAAAGAATTCAATGATTTAATAAAGACAAACATTAGAACAATTCTTGGCACATCCTAAGTGCTATGTAAATGTAAGCTATTATTATTCCTATTCCTGTAATTGCTATTGTCACTATGATGGCAAAATTGTTAGAGGACAAAACTACAGTGAATTAAGCAGTCAGCTAAAAAATTCATTTCATTGTTCCAAATACTCGCTCCTCTTCACTTTCCCCATCCTTCTCCACTACCACCCCCAGGTTCCACCATGTGATTAAATGAAGGAGACTGCTGGGAAAGTCACAGGCACATGCTCATTAGCCAACTCCCAGCCCTCACCTAACTTCCCTGTCTCTTCTTCTATTGTGGTGACAATGTTTCAATCTGTTTCCATTTCACAACCTGGGGGACATTCTAGGTCTAATGAAAAGACCCAACCAGACCTTAAACCGGGAAGCAACCCCAGATGCTTATCATGGCAGGGTTCCCTCCCCTTGGGGTGGTTAAATACTCCACATTCAAACAGCCTTGGGGTTCTCCTGTCTTATGCCAAGTGGGGCATGTGGAGCTGCCATCACTGACCATGAGCTGAGCAGTTGGCTTCCTCGGAGACCAGCCATTATGGGATCTCTTCCCCTGATCTTTTGGACCCTTTATGCTGTGTAAGTAATTAAGTGGCAATTTGCTGAAGGTTTCTTTTGTGCGTGAGCCTGTTTTCCCATGGCATACCATATAGAGACAGGCAGAATATTCTGAAATGCTGCCCTTTGACTACACTGATAACATATCTGGCCCAGCACAGAATTATGTGTGCTTTTTTAGTTTTCTCTCCAATGTATCTAGTGTTTTCTAAGCCACAATTTCTTGCATTAAAAATCATAAATGTCTGCACAAAGAACTTTTAATGTCCATAGTGGCTTTATTTATAATACCCATAACTGGGAAAATCTTAAAAAGCTTGTTGACTATCAACTGGTGAATGGATAAATAAATTGTGGTATATTATATAAAATGGGACACTATTCAGCAATAAAAAGGAACAAATTACTGATACATACAACATCATGGATGAATCTCAAGAACATGATACTGTATATAAGAAATTAGATGTAAAATACTACATGCTCATATTTATTTATTTGAAAGAAAATTATCAGGACAGAAAATAAATGAGTGCCTGATTGAGAATCAGGATGATTGGAGGTGATTGACTGCAAAAAGGCATGAGGAAAGTTGTGATGGTATTGACCCAGGTTTTGATGTGAAAAGAGGTGGTTTTGACACCAGTCATCAAATTGTACATATAAAAAGAATGCATTTAAATGAATGTAAATTATAACTCAATAAACTGACCTTTTTTTAAACTGGATAAAACATTATTATGTATTGAGCGCTTAATATTGGTTAGATAAAAAGTTTACCAATTAAGCAGAGACACAATTTAGCCTTGCGTTCATGGAGAATATGTGAAAGTGAGTTTATGAATAAAAAAATAATATTGAAGGCCATCATAACTGCCATATAACTTTGGGTCTTAATGCTTTTATAGTTCAAAACCTAAATACTTTATTAAAACTATATGCTGTGTGTAACCATTGGGGAATTTGATGTAATTATGAATTCCAAAAATATAATTGAATCATGCTTGTAAACTGATTTGTTAATCAGGGCATGATTAGGTTAGGATTAGGGCGTTGAGCCCCACCCCTTGGTGGGTGGGGAATTGAATATAAAAGGCAAGGCAAAGGACAGTTGAACCGGTCTTTTGAGAAGCAGTTTTGATCTTGGAAAGAAGGCCCCAGGAGAAGAGAAGCAAGCCGTTCGCCTGATCATCTGCAGCTGACCTTGTGGAGGAAACAGGAGCTAAGCCTGGAGAGAAACACAGCCCGGGGAAGAGAGGAACCCCAGAAGCCTGAACCCTGGCAAATGCCGGCAACTGTCTTGCTCTAACACGTGGCAATGGACTGTGGTGAGAGAAGAAACTTAACACTTTATGGCCTGGTATCTGTGGACTTCTACCCCAAATAAATACCCTTTATGAATACCAACCTATTTTTGGTATTTTACATTAGCACCCCTTTGGCTGACTAATACACTGTGTTTAAAGCCATGCTATCTAGAGTTTGTAGGAATCACTAATATCTCTTCAAATCTATTTAATTTACCATTGCACTTTGAATTCTGAATTACTCCTCTGTCCTTATTCTGTTCCTATTAAACATTTCACTTCAAAATTTAACAGTTTTTGTTAATTTTAAATGCCATTGTATAGAAGAATACAATAATAGAAGACGGATTGTATGTGTCTTTTTACACAATTAAACGTGTATCATTTCCTTTATGTTGCTACATGCTTTTATTCTAGTATTCCCACATTCCCTTTTAGTTTAACCCTTGATCACATAAATCACCATGAAGCAGTGTTTATTAAATACTCACCAACAATAAGTCCTTTGTCCCGTGTCCTGTTCTTGAAATCAAACATCACTTCAGAGCCTCATCTTTGCCTTCTTCAGAGAGGTTCTTTTGTGATGATTTGAAGGAGATGCGCCTGGTGGTTATGATTGTCATAATTTAACCACCTTCAAGTTATGGTTTTATACTGCTTCTTGTCCAGAGAGAAAAGCAAAATGAAATTTGACAGAGTCCAAGGAAGTAGAAATTTTCACAGTCTTTAAATTGGATAAACACTATCTAGGATTGCTATCATTTGACCATTCTATCCTATTTTGTTATGCAATAAGTATGTAAAAGATCTTTATATTTCTCTTTTAGGTCTAATTTCCTAATATTTTGGTTTTAAGTGTCTCTTACTCTAGCCTCTTAGTTCAGTACTTAAAGTTCTATAAAACAGTTTCTAAAGAAAATGCACTAAAACTCAGCTCACAGGGAGAAAGCATATTTAGCCTGGGCTTTAAAGTCTTCCACTGCTAAGTTGTGGGTCTTTGGGCAAATTTTTCAGGATATCTGTGCCTTTTATTGCTCATTTGAAAAATTAAAGAATAGAGATAAATGATTTCTAAGATCCCATCAAATTCAAAATGATTACATGCTTGGTTTGAGATAAATATATATTATGTACTTGAACCTCTGAGATAAATGGTAAGTTGATGGTATTGAGATTTTTGAAATGATGGTAATAAATATATATATATATACACTGAATATATCATTATTCCTTAAAGAATTTACAAAGTAAATGACCATTGTGAAAGCTGCCAATGGTTTTAAGAACATATTATCTTTCCACACCTGTATCAATTTTGACAAACATGTCAAAATGTTTAGTTTCTGTTTTAGACTAGGACCACACTTGTCACTTCGAAATTTAGCACTTTCCCTTTTGTTTAAACTTGCCATGGTTTTCTTTATTTCTACTTCTTTGTTCTTACCTATTCTTTAATCTTTTCTCTATATTTTATATATTCCCCAAAGTCTTTCACTATCTGTGCTTTGTTTTATAAAATCGAGATAACCTTAGGGCATAAATCCTTTCATTTCTACATTTTGCATATTCTGTTGACTATAGAAAGAATATTTGGGCTTTAGCGCTGAAGGGAACCTTGAAAAGTTAACACTTCTATTCTCATGTTTACCATTTGGCCACTGTATCACTATCTCACTGACTGTCAGTTCCACATTTTGTAAAATGATTTCTGTGCAGCAGAACTTCAGTCCTGGCTCAATACCCGACTAAAGAAATCATTCTGTGGCATCACTTGCCAATCCACTCCAACATTAAATAAATTCTAATAGTCTGCTATGCACACAGGAAGTTGTTAAAGTATATGGAAGTTCTTTGGTATTACTCACAACTGAGTAAAAGTTTTCTATTTGAACACTTCTATTATTGTTCCTCAACTACTTTTTCTATACAATTCCCCCCTGCCCACAATTTAGCAAGGAAATAAATATTTCTTGAGCAAGAAATGAGCCATAAGCCTAGGGTTGATCCTTAAGGCAAGGTGTGGAATCTAAAGAATGATGACCTCTAAATTCCATTAGTCTTCTTTCTAGCTACATGGTAACCCAGAGAGGGTGTGGGGGGGTATCAGAGGAAAGCCTCACTGCCCTAAACCTGGAGTTCTAGATGGTTGTAAATATTGCATATTATCTTATGAGCATAAAACACTTTGAGTTTACAAAGCACTTTCATGCATCCACAAATAAGTAAATCAATGTAAAAGAAAAATACTGGAATATATATATATATATATATATATATATCATATGTATAAAACAATGATATGCAGTTATGCTTACTTAATGAGTATCAGAGTAAGACTAGAACCTGGAACTCTCATTTCAATCAATGCTTTTACTCCTATGCCATGAGATCAGAGATTGGCTTACCCGAAAGGAAGTAGAGGAAATGAGATATGCAGGAGGGCAAACACAATAATAAACATCATGATAAATGGATTCCAACTTTGCTTTTTCCATAACTCTGCCATGTGAGAAACAGGGGACAAAGCCCATTTTTTTTTTTTTGTTCCTGGACATCTGATTATTCTCTTAAAGGCAGCCATGTTAGAATTCTTTTTCTTAAATTTGATTATTCATGGAATAATCATATTTGGACATTTTTTATTTTAGAGAAACTCATTATAGAAGTTTTTACAGTGAATTTGCCTCATTAAAATTTGCTTTAGCATATTTTTTCCAACATATAAACCTGGATCTCAGCATTAATGCAGTCCGTGGTTCTTTCAATGACATTGACTCAGAAATCAGAGGTGCAATGAACCTTTTTTTAATTTTTATTTTAAATCAAAGTGGATTTTTAAAGGAGAATCTCACCTGTACTTTGCTTAGATTTCTAGGTCATAAAACACCATCAAGAACATTCATTTCCAATTCTTTTTTTATTCCTACATCATTCACTGCTACAATGAAACAAATAGATTTATGGAAAAGACAATATTCAGTTAAATTTTCAGTCATGGCAAAGAGATAATTTGGGAACCTGTGAAAGAAAACAAAACTTCAGGATAACACTAAAATTAAATAATATTCAAAAAACAATATTGAAGAAGATACAAATATGTTTGGCACAGAAAGACATTTCAGTGTTCTTTCAACTAACATTCATAGCCTGTAACTGTCAAAGTTCAGCTCGAGATGAAGCTGGAGAACAGAGGCTGCAGCCCGCCTTGCTGAGGAGTGTCCTTGGTGGGTAGTGAACCTTGAGGTTGAGAGATACAAATGCCAAGGCCAGAGGTAATGCCTCTGCCTTATTACCACTTCAAGAGCCTACTCTGCAGGAATTAACATGCAGTTTGAACTGAGTCTTTTCCCCCTTGGCCACAACACCCCATCTTCTCTTTTTTGGATTCTGGACTTTCCCACTGTAAATTTCATTTCATAAAAACGATGCACCCAGTGGTACCCTTGGTAGACTGACTGCCCGTCCACCTCGTGATAACGCACCAGTGTGTGCTGCTTTGGGGCAATCCCTAATTTAATGTAGAGAAATGTACATTTATGTAAGGTCACTGAGCATGACAGTGCTGAGCAAAGGCCTTCTTGGAAGCAAATCTTTCATTTCTCCCCAGGAACACAAAGAGTCTTGGAACATGCCCAGAGATACACACACAACGACCCTGTCTTGGGAAGACCTAGTTTGGCGACAAGTTCAGGAACACGCCTACAGCAAGAGCCATTTCTGATTTTGTTGCTTGTCTTTCCTCACGTGGCGATTTATCAACAAAATAAACCCCAGAGGGCTTAACTAGTGACATTTTCCCAATTATTGAAGTGTTTTTTATCATAACCACATTGGAAAGTGTAAGGGAGAGGGTTCTTGTTATCTCTCAGGAAAGAATTCAAGGACTGAACTAGACAACAAGATGGTTTTTTAAGTGTTAAAGGAAGGAAAGCGGGGAGCAAGTGGGTGGGGCTGTGCCGAGAAGCACAGGGGTAGCCTCCCGGCTGCTTCAGGGGTTGTTAGTTGGCATCTTTTAAGTCCTTGGGCAAGGGGAGGCCTACTACATAAATTGAGCCATTGTTTGCTTAACTTTAGGCTTCTATCTCTTGCAAGCAGGTGTCTTTCGCCAGAAATCTCTTCGGTTTAGATTTCTTAACAACTGGGTTAAGAGATGGTCTTTCCGCTGGTCTTTCCCACTCAGGGGTCTCTGACTCTCCACCTGCCTCAGCTCTCTAGATAAATGTCTCTCCACCTGCCCCAGGTTTCTAAATACCTGATTCTCCACATGACCCAGGTTCCCTATTCTGCTACTGCGATAGGATTCTTCAGATGTTCATTGTGGATAGACTGATACTTTGTTATCTACAATGGAGGCTTAACTATTAAGAAAACTAATAATAAGTTTAATAATAATTATACAAGTAATAGTAAAACTTGAAATTAACCACTTAGCTAGCACAGTGGTTAAGAGTTCAGACTCTGCATTCAGGTTACCTGGTTTTAAGTCTTTATTCTGATCTGCCACCTACTAGTTATATGATCCTGGGCATGTTATTTAGTCTTGCCTCATTTGGAAAATGTGACTGATAAATGACCTAGCTCGTGGGTTATGTGAGAATCATATAACATGTCATATAGAATGGTAGGCAAATTGTAAGGGCCCAGCAGACATCAGCAATCGGACAAAAACAGTTTGACAACTAGGTGAGATAGAAGGTCTTACGTAACTACCTAGTCAGAACTAGGTGGTTTTAAATGTTCTCAGTTCAGTACTTTTGCTTTAAGTTTTCCTCTTTCAGAACTACCTTTCCCCATCTTCTTGGTAGTCTGGAAAACACTCACTTAAGGCCTTAAATAATAAATACCTGACTCTGAAATGCTTTTCAGATCACTTGTCCAGAGGACCCTTCTCCTCTGTTGCCCAGTGAGACTTGTCCTTTCTCCTTCATTGCCTGTAATCCCCCAAACATATCCCTATTTTAGAATAAAATGTGAATAAAAAGAATTCCATTCTTTATTAGCTGTGTACCCTTAGGCAGATTACCTAATTTCTTGCAGCTTCCTCTCTGAAAATGGGATTAATATGTTGTACTGTTGTCTCACATACTAAGGCAGGTATTCACCAAGTTTTCCACATTGAGAAATGACTAGCAAAGTGGATTGTTTTTTTAAAACTAAGTATCTTATTTAAAGAATATTCATTAGGTTCTCAATATACTAAATTGATGTTGAAAACAATACAAGCATCTTTTCTTAGCTAAATTAAACAAATACAAATTGATAACTACTAATAGAAACATAGGCTAAAGAAACAATCCAATATTTAAAGCATAAAAAAGAATGAATCTGCTGTAATTATAATCAGTATCCACTAACAGACACTATAATATAAATGTCTATATAATATAATGAAACCTCAGCCATGCAGAATTTTAGGAGTAGTAGGATGATGACAAATCTGGAAGCTATTTCTGGCCTTCTCTTTCCCCTCCTATCCCAAGTCCTCTTCAGGGATAATGAAACAACTCCAGGGCACTTAGCAGGAAGATCACTGATAAGATCACTTAGGAGTCAGAAATCCTGAAGCAGAGTGTTCTACATGGACAATAACATTACTCCATATGTATACAGTGACTTACAGCTTATCAGGGGGTTCCACAGATACTATTTGGACTGAGTCTTTTTCCATGAAGGGCAAAATGTTTATAAAAACCAGCTGAAGTTGAAAAGAAAGGGGGAAATAAAGAAAGAAAAACAAGGGAAGAATGTAGCAAAAGTAGTAAATACAATTAAAAGGTATTATAGAGTAAGTGTGTTCTGAACGTACTGAAAGCAGAAAATAAAGCTGGCTGTTAAGGGAAGGATAGAGGAGAGCTATGGCAGCAAAATAATACAATAATCTTAGTGTCATGGGACATAAATAAATCCTTTGAACATAAGATAAATAGTCAAACAGCTGATTGGCAGGAGGAGATAGGCACACAGTTACCATTCAATGCACAATAATAATCAGTATTCAAATGTGTGGTCTGGCTTGGAAAATAATTCCACATATATTATCTCATTTTAGATTAATGACAACACTGTAATGGTATAAATTTATGCTTATTCAACCCATTTTATGGCTGGAAAACTTATCTTCACTTATTTGAAATGGTTTCAATAGTTAATAAATGGAGGGCAAAGTTTTTGTTTACACCGTCTGATTTCCTAAAATATTATTTGCAAAGAAACCTTTGAAAATTTTATTTAGCATGTATAAATAATATTAACATTAACTCCTCTAAAAAAATATATTGAATTGCTGTAATTAACAAATTGCAATAATCAATCCAGAGACAGTTCCTAATTTGTGTTGTTCAAACCTAATAAACAATCATGACACAATTGGACAGATTTAGAGTAATGCAGTGGATCTTCATAAATGCACATCTTTTCAGGGTTGTACAGAATATATTTGGTTCAAACGTGGTTAACTTAAATAATATGCCAATAAAGGCAAGCTCTCAAACTGACCAGTGAGAACTAACAGCTACATTTTCGGGTCAAAAGATTGTTATCTTTTGTGGCCATTAACTTCTACTACTGTTGATATGCAAAAATCATGAGTGGAAGATATTTTCATTTATTGTCACTGTTAGACTTTAAAGAGAATAAACTCTTACATACAAATGAAGAACTGCACATTAAAAGGGTTTTGCTTAACTTAAATTGCTTAATTCTGTGTATTACCTGCTTTGTTTGCAGAAAAAAGAAAAAGTAAAAATATAGGAGGGATAGATTAATATGAATGAAAATATTTATGTGCTTGGGGTTTTATGTGGGAACCTACTTAAAATATGAAAATTATTGTTTATCCAAGTTCAGGGCTACCTCAGGTCATTAATAATAAAATCTATGAAAAAATATCATTTTCTTTTTTCTATTGCATTCAATATTTAGTGAAAAGTAATTTGGAAATAAATTCTTAGATCTTAAATATATGTTTAAAGGTTTCAAATTCCTTTTGTACTTCCTATTTTCCCTTGATCCTTGAGAATTTCTTAAATAAAAGTTAAATTCTGATTCTTAAGATGCTGTATGCCTAAGGCCTGTCCCCTTCCTTCCTTCCTTCCTCCCTCCCTCCCTCCCTCCCTTCCTTCCTTCTTCCTTTCCCTTTTTTCTTACCTTTCTTGCTTCTTTCTTTCTATCTTTCCTTTCCTTTTTCTTCTTTTTGAGAATTTTATCAGAGAGGATCATTCAATTGGAATGAACAGCCTTAGGGTTGGGTATAAATATTTATTGTCGTTTGCTACATACAGACCTTAAGCAAGTTACTTAATTCATCTGTATCTCATTTTCCTCAATTTCCTAGAAAATGGAGCTAATATCTGAATATTTCTCCAGTTATTTTGAGAATCAGATGAGATAATACGTGTATAAACATCCTGTAAATTCCAATGCAATATGTAACTTTAAATAATAATAGAACTGAGTATCTTATTTTAGAAAAGTAGACAAACTTTACTGTCCTATTTTTGGTCCAATAAGATACAAATAGTAACTTGAAAAGAATTAACAGCAGTTCTAATTTCTAGTTATAGCTGTGCCTCTGATCAGTCACTCAATACCTTGACACTCCAAATCTAGTATCTGGGAATTCCTGGACTAGACTAGCATTTAGAGCATCTGTGAAAATGTATGACAGTTTGAAAGAAGCAAACGGGGACTTTAAAATACTGTATTTTAAACAAGAGATTTATTGAAATGTGAGGTCACTTGGTAGAGTTAAAATAATCCTTTTGTCTTCTATAATCTTTCTGCATAGGTTCTCTCTTTTTCCTTTCTTTCTTTTTTTAGTTTCTTACCACACCATCTTTACTCTTTGATCACTCTTATCACTTTCTTTTTTTTTCTTTTCTTCATAGCTTTTACCCAGGAATCCTTTAGAATATATCCCAATGTTTCCAAGTCCAAGCCTAGTAGTGTAACTAAAAAAGCCTGAAATTTCAGGTCAACTGTAAATTTGCTAAGTCACAAGTATAGAGTTTATAGTGGTAGGTGCATATACTTTGCCTTGTTTTTCATGTAATAATGATAGATTAAGCCAGGCATGCCTGGTTAGCCTTTCTGATGAACCAATGATACATGTTTTTGATTTCCATATTGGTTCAGGAATAAATATATCTATGAGTGCCTAACAGAATTTATTTGCAAAACAACTGGCCTATTGTGATTTATGTATTAATATAATTATAAAATAAATTAGATATTATCTCCTTTAAACTTCCTTCTACTCTTACCCCAAATACCCTGAGGCTACTATATTGGCTTTAAGCATTTCTAGGTGATGAATTGCTCTTTTATTCCTTTAAATACCAGTCTCTAGTTTATTAGGAAAACTCACTTTTTATATTCTGTATCTTTTGGGACCAACAAAGTTAACCACTTGGTATAAAATACTATTTGATATGCATTTGACATCTACAGTTTTTCATGGATCCAACAAACTGTTCCTGAATCATGAGTTCAGTTCACTTGCCAGCTGCTCCTCCTGCTTGAAACACTCAGCAGTTGAGGAGGGAATGTTCCCATCCAACCTCTGGTGGGTTGCAGCTGTGATCTGTGAGCTCATTGTTCTCCTCTGTGAAGCTAGTTATGGCCTTCACACTATGCCTATTAATTAGAACATATGAGCAGTTACTGGCACTTTAGAGGAATATAACAATAGATATTGAATATTAAATTTGTAACTGCAATGCTATGCTGTCATGCAGAAGTACTGAAAGGACAGACCTGTGAAATATTTCTGCTGTGATTTAAAAGAAAAAGAAAAGAGATTTTTAAAACTATTGTATGGCAGCATACCATAAAGAAATAGAGGTGCAATTTTGAGAGGAGCAAAGAATGAAATTAATTTCTATAATGGAATCAAAGGTTGCAAACAGTAAACATTATTATTAGAAATACGCCACTTGGTCTGTAATCCTAATGGACCAAGAATATAATATGCATTGATAGCGTGATTGGCAAGGTTGGCAAGGGCTTGACAGGAAGTCTTTCTGTACATTTTGCAGCAACAAAACATTGTTCAACCTTTGAAGTTCATACCATTTTAGTGCACAGCAGATAGAAAATATAATGTACAGTTAATACAGCACTGCAGTAGAACTGTATCATGAATACATAGTTTATGTATGGCCATTTATCCAGAACCTTGCAGAATTCTATTGGGTAGAAGAAATTGAGTTTTGATAAACACAGTGTTCTCTAAACCCAGAGGTTTAATCCGTGCCTTAACAGTGGCCCAGGACTCCATGAAATATTTATATTGTTTTTCTATGTATATACATTATTTACTGAACAGTCTATAAAGTATTTACATTGTTTTTCTAAATACAGTATACATTATTTACATTCCACTGTACTTTTTCCTGATTCAGGTAGAATAGAATGCTTGGAAATCACTGTGTCTGAAGAAGTAACGAGAATTTGGAACGTGGGTGTGTCAAAAAAGTCAATATTTTCCTTTGCATATATTTCTTGTTACCCATCAATCATGGCATTTTGAACTCGCCTGAAGGCTGCTAGACAAAATACTATTTGAATTATACCATGCGCGTATAAATTCTATACGACTACATAGACTTGGGCCTTAAGATGTATACACTTTTACAGAACCTGGTATTGTGACTTCTAAGTTTAAATGAAGTCTTCTCCCTTACCCAAATCATGAAGCATGCATCTATAAAGCTCGTTAAAATATTTAATATTAAATACTGATAATTTTTGTTAAAGAAATGTCTCTAGGCATACCTTTCTGTTCTCAAATATTTCCAAGAATCCACAATAATTATGTAGTAAAAGTTGGAATTTAATATCATGGACACACACGTACATACAGACAAGCATGAAATGCAGTTAACAAAATATACTTATCATGTATGTTTGGTAAAGAATTATACATAAATAATGACTAGCTTTAGTAGTCTATGAAATGCTGTAATTTGATATTCCTCAGGATTACAAAGTGTTTTCAGAATTCCTAAAACTAAATCGGTAACTTTTAGATTAAAACAATACTTTGAAAGTCGCTTCTGAAGTGAGAATGTGTGAACCCTGGCTAATTTAGAATGTAACTGCACAGCCGGATGCTCTAGGTCACATCAATAATACTATTTAAAGAGAGAGGTCAGGAAAAAATGTCCCATTCAAATGCTTGTGTAAGAGTGCGATTGAAACCACTGAGGTACATGCAAAACAAATCATCCTAATTAGTCATTAGAGGAAGGAACAATATAACCGCAATAACTGAAAAATTAAAAGCTAAGTATATATATTTTAATTTTTATATTTAGGCTCAAAGACAAAATTATTTAAACTCTAAGGACCAATAAAATCCTGCAGTGAAATGGCTAATTTTTCATAATATGCACATTGGTTATCTTCAGTCATTTATTTGGAAAAATCATATATTCCAGTTCAATTTTTATAATTATACATTACTACTCTGATAACTATGCTTTATACTTATAAATAAGGCCATGTGGCTAAAAATCGATCATTTGCTTAGAGTTCTTTGTTTCACTCGTACTCATTTCTATATGTACTTAATGTATATGGGTTTGCCTCTTTTCTTTTCCCTCTCTTAGGCTTAAGAAGTCGATTTGGTAGATAGCTCTTTCAAGTCTCTCCATGGCACAGCTCCTATATGGAGCCCCTTTCTGAGCTCAAGTCACACTCAGGAACTCATGTCAGGAACTGATGTCCATTCCACGGAAACCAATAATATGTTGGAGTGAGATGAGCCTCCCTTCCCTTTAATACTTAAGTCCCATTGGTCTCCCTAAAATTACAACACCTGAATACAAAATCATAGGTAAACACCTTTGTTATAGAGCTGGGGCAACTACAAAGTGGAATTGTAACAAAAAAGGAATGCTGAAAAGCTAGCTAAATCAGACATTTCCCCAAGTTTCAAATATAAGAAACAGAAAGTTTGGGCCCTACCTAAGGAAGTAGAGTAGTCAGGGTTGGTCACCAATTCCTCATCTTGCTTCCTTGTTTCTAGACTCAGCCTACTCACTTATAAGATTTTGTCCCACTCTCAACATTATGGATGAAGCATAATTAATAGTAGCTTCCTTTGGATTAGTTCTGTGATTTATGATAGAATATGGATTGTAGGAGTACACGGTAATAAGTGCCCGCACCTTACTTTTCTCAAGAATCATCTAATACTTTTGAATAAACATGCAGAATACCTGGCCTCACTAGAGAGAAACAGATTGTATAGATTGAATATATGATTAGGCACAGTTGATTTGGGTTGCAGTCTAGAATCTGCATGTTTTACAAGCAGCCTTGATCATTCTAATTCAGGAAGACTAAAGGCCAGAAACTCCAAGAAACACATCTCTGAGGTTCTGGACATTAAAGTAGATATTACAACCGACAAAAGTAAATCTGTGGTTCTGAAAACTATTGCCAGCCATTATCAGCCAAATAGACTTTTTGTGTCCTACAATGTGTATCAGGAATTGATATAGGAAACAAAATACTAGAACTCTGGCTGCTGCAAAACAATCGTGTGCAGACATCAGTTCTCTTTGCAGGAGTGATCAGTTTTTCTCAAAATGCTGTAACAGATCTAGAAAATGAAATCAGAGAAGAGCAAAAAAAAAAAAACGTGGAGTGAAAATAAACTATAACTTGAAGTGAAGGTTTAGAATAGGGGGAGGGAAGGAAGATAGGATCAACATTTTTAAGATCTTGAAGGTTGAAGTATAATGATTATAAGCTTACCAACTTAGAATTTATAATTTACATAGCAAATAGCAAACTAATATAATTTATTATAGTGAAATGTATAGATCTGATATAATATTCAGAATATATACACTGAGACTGAGTATGAGATCAGCCACTCTGAGGTATATGGGCTCAATGAGTAGGAATAACTGAAAAGCAGTTTTATGATAATAATAAAATGATCATTATTATTAGGAAAAATGAAGAAGGTAGTGACTATAAAGTTGACAACCAAGAGTCTCTGCTATAATCTCATATGGGTAATATGAGCAAACTAAAAAACTGAAGGGCACACTGCCTGTCTCAAGGATGAGAATGGATTTCCAGAGAGATATGTATATATCCAGCCTGATTTTCCAAATTGCTATTTACCAGCTGGACCAAGCATGTAATATGAATCTTTCTATTATCTATTTCCCATCAATAAAATTGGAATTCAATGCCACTGAAGTAGTAATAAAAATGATCTAAGTCCATTTGATATGACAGATTGCATTTTTCTTTTATGGAAAAAATAATAGTGTAATGGAAATAAAAGAGGACACTATTATTCCTATGATTGCCCTTTGGTGCCTTTGAGTCAAATATGTTTCTAAGTCTTTATTTTTTGCAATTGTCTATAAAGTCTTGGGGACGTATTCTTGATTGGTCATAATATTGCCAGGTCTTAGGACTTTGGGGTGTATGGAAAATCATGTGCATTAACTCCTTTCTTCTTTACTCATCTTCCATCTTTCCAGGTTTACTGAAGTTGGTCTCATTTACAGAAGCCCAAATTTTTCCGTATTATCAGAATCTCTTATCCTTTCCTTCTCTGCCTTGCCCTCAAGTGCTGATAGCTGGCTTTAGACTGTTTTCAGGCTATTATATTCATAATAATGACAATAATATTTAGATTTCCTATGGCTTCTACAAAAAGAGCACAGACCTTCTCATTTCATCTTCTCAATAACCTTATGAGTTAAGAACGATTGTCTTTATTTTACGAAACAGGAAGCTCAAATTTAGAGAGTAAAACACACTTGATTAAGGTCACACAGATGATGTGTGCAGGGGTTCAGATTTAATGAAATTAAATCTAGTTTACAAGCTCTTTTACAGAACACTCTGTCTTGTCTATGGACTTCCTTTCTCCCCCACCAACTTCCCTGTCTATTAGACTAGAGATCTGTTATGTTTTGTTCACCACCGGAGAGCCCATATTCTAGCACCAGCTCTTGCTCTTTGATTGCAAATAGGCCTACTAACTCTTGAGTATTGTCTCTCCTTCTCTAAAGAAGAGCTCCAGCTTTCTGTCTTTGATCCCAAAGTTTTATATTGGAGTGTGATAACTCAGCCACTCTTTTCTAAAACGTTCTTTCAAATTTTTGCAACACTATGAAGACTCTTTTTCCTGAAACTTAAACCTTGAACCAAGACAATTTTCCCAAACCCTATTCTAAGTTAGTGAGTTTCTGCTACCCAAATTTATTCATCCCAATGGAGATTTAAAAAACCAAAATTGAAAATAAGAACAAATTCTACCAATAAGCATACAAACTTGGATAGAAATGGATAGTGCTTAAAAGTAAATTATAAATTAGCAAACTGTCACACAAAAATAATTTGAAAACTGGAATAAATTAAAATGAAGAACAAAAATTAATTCAGGGAGCAGATGTAGCTCAAGTGGGTGAGCGCCTGCTTCCTATGTAAGAGTTTCCAGGTTTGACACCTAGTACCTCCTAAAAACAAAAAAAACAAATGCCAAAATGAAAAAAAAAAAAAACAACTCTCATTGGGGAGCAGATGTAACTCAGGAGTTGAGCACCTGCTTCCCATGCATGAGGTCCTGGGTTCAATCCCTGGTACCTCCTAAAAATAAATAAGTGAGCAAAAATACTCTGTTCTCATTTCTAATTTTGATAACCCATTGAACTAGTTTTCATTTTAAAGTGCTTAATTGTTCACATATGGCATCATGGGATTTCAGTCTCTTCTCTTTTAGTTCTTTTAGTTCTTTTATGTATGGAACAATATCTTTGTTGTGTTGCCTAGTACTTATCTGTCTTTGGAGAAGGAAGGTATAATTTCTTTCACATCCCTCCAGTCCACTTCCGTGATATCAAACAATTGGAGTTTATTTATTCTAAGATTTCTAAGAGTCTTTACTATACTAAATCTCTATTGGGATTTTCCTGTATTGTTGGCATTTAAGTAAACACATTTCATCTCAGATTTTCTTGTTCTTGGAGTACTTATTGACAGTACCCATAGTAATACATATATTTACTTAGGAAATGTTGATGTAGACCTTTTGTATATACCAGAGTTTCCCAAATGGATTTTGTACCAGACTGTCCCAGTAGAATTTACCAAAGAAAGAAAAGTTTAGCATCCTCAAGTGTACATAATGTATCCTGCTTTAGAGATTTATAATTCACTTCGGAAGGTTATACCATGTCCGCTGGTAAATAAGCCTGGTTAACTTTGTTTAAACTCATTTACTGCTTTTCTGACCAAGGAACTCCCCATTCATTTTGCATATTTATTTTGAATAACTTCTATGGAATATTATTTGCAAATACTGCTGTATTTTAAAAAGTATTCAACATACACGAGGCTGGTGTAGAGTCCTAGCATGGCCCGTCACATTTCCCTGGGATCCACAAAGACACCCTTTTCTCAGGACTAGGTGCCAGGCATAAAATATGATTCCCTAGTAGGTTAGAGGATTTCTGGTACATTCCTTCCCCCATTGTCCCAAGCTTATGTAAATATTCACTGGAGACAGTGATTCCAGAGGGCATACGTTACAGCCAGCTCACTTCCTGGCCGGGAAGGAACAGGCTTACTCCATCAGAGCCCACAGACTCAAGAGAGGGCTGCTGCACATAGACCATGTCATGGCACTGGCCATGGATAAGAGCCCCTGGCTACGAGGAGCCAACAACCACTAGGGAAGCTGGCCATGTTCTGTCACTTCTCTATGTGAGTAAAACACGCTTCTGTCAGAGCCTGTGTGGTCCGTGCCAGCCTCAACACCTGTAATTGATTGGGTTGACATCTCATTAGGTGTCTTTCCTTCTGACAAACAAGCCTCCTTTAAGGGGGCTTTATCTATCCCTTCACTTGTAGCTGAACTTCATTAAAATGTTAGTTAGAAATCTCAGCTCATATGACTATCCATGAAAAAATAATAGAAGAAATATGTTTCACCTCTGTATTCCTAAGGCCTCGTCTTAAAAGATAGTCTTAAAAATAGCATGCCACAAGGACACGGAATATTAAGACTGTTAGTTTATAGAAATATTATATTGCAGTGTATACATACATATAGAGAGCATGGTTACTGATATTTTTGCTACATTTTCCTGTGCCTTATCTTTTAGTAAGAATACTAAGTCTTGTTGAAAGATATTTTCTTTTTACAAATTTTAGTATCTTCTGAGGTGACACCCCAACACTTAAAGTAATAAGTTATGAAGACTATGAGAAACCATCAAAGTTTTGTTCTCAGTCTGGAATAAGTTAACTAGTAAATTCTTCAGTATGAAACAATCTCTGATTTTGGCTGAACAGTTGTTTTTAATTCTTAGAGTTCCCACAGTAAGCGTGCTGGAGTTATTTCACACCACCTGGGGCGCTTTGTCCAAGCAGCTGTGCAGAAGTTGAATTTTCAGTGAGGGAAAAGTTGCATATCAGTAACTACACATCACACCCACCATTTACAGCAGCATGAGTGCTGAGCACGAGCGTGCTTTCAAATTCCATCACCCTATGCAGCTCTCACTTCAAATAATATTTTCCTTGACCTTGATAATCGTTACAAATAGCTCTCACAATGTAGATGATCTTTATATTTCATTAGTAACAAAATGTTGCTTATCAAGGTAGCCAAAGAAACTCTTATTCTATTTGCATGGATTTGTGTCAGTGCCAGACCCACGGCCTGGTCATTGAGAAGACTTGGACAGCCGCCTGGTTGTATAGCAAGCTTATGTATATCATTGATTCTCAAATGGACAAAGGAAAATGTGCAGAATTTGCTTAGAACCAAAGGCTTGTCAAGAGAAATGGTGTCTGTGAGGAAAAGACTGCACAAATAGCCTCTTAACAGCCAGAAGTATTATGTACCCAGAGGAAACTATAAGCTTTTTGTACAGATGCTAGATAAGCTTGCCAAGGAACCATATGCTCCTGCTGGAAGAATATTTTCGCAGTTTGGCATCTGGATCCTGGAATTACCATTCAATAGGGAAAATGAAAGGCATATGAAGATGAGGAATACAATAATGTCCACACTGCACCAAAATCCAAGTTGTAGAAAGGTGAATTTCAAATGTAATTTTAATGGAGAAGAAATTTAATTAATTTCTATGACTGCTGCTTACAAGTTGTAAGTGGAAACAAACTATATGTCCTGCAGAAACAAAGCAGCTAAACTGACATCACAAAACACCAGTAGTAGCAACATTTTCAAAAAATTTAAAGCAATCTGAGAGGCCAAAGACCGTAAGACAGAGAAATTGAGCACGATAGAAGATTTACATTCTTACTGGCTTTATTGCTTTCCTTTGATTATTTCCACACTCTATCCTGTTTCTTTAATGCAAAATAAACTTAATGAAACAATTAATTTTCCACTGCTTTATGGAATCCAGGTTATCTGCTACAGAATTCAACCTACCATGTCCTCTTTTCTAAACTGTACTAAAAACTGATGCACATTTTGAAATGTCATTCAGGATAAAAATAATAATAATAATAAAATTAAGTGAGAGGGAATAGATTTAGGCTGCTTTTGGAGGGCAAAATGTAATGTAAAGTATCCATTATTACTTGAATTTGAGTTCAACAGACATATTCAAGCCAATGAAAACAAACAAAATAAAACAAAAATTGCACTGTAGATTTAATTTGGTCTCCATTTATTTGTCTAAATGTATCAATTTAAAAGAGAATGCTGGAGTTTATGCAATTTTGTGAGAATAATACATTTATACCCTAGGATTTATTATAATTTTCACCTTTTGACTACTGTACTCTGGTGGCTAATTAATAGCACTTAAAATTTTCTGTCATAATTGTATTAGCTATTTAGTCATAGGTCAGAATATCTGCTTGAAATAGCTGAAACATTTTCATTTTAAGAAGCCTTTGGGTAATGCATGGAAAGGGTCAGACCTTCCCTTATCCTTTGTCATACCCTTCCTTTAGAAATAGATCCCATGTTTTTTAATTACAACAGAGTTTGTTGCTACAAGAATGACTTTCCCATCTGCATTTCGTTTCAAATTCAAATAGATAATGGAGGTTAGAGAAGGTTATATTTTTCTCTGGCTATGTTTACATGTTGCCAAAACAGCTCATCCTTTCAGTCAATTTAGCAAAACAAATCAAAGCAAAACAAAACACCACTGAATGACTTTTTTTGTGGTCAGGTAACAACCAACTGACAGAATTTCCCACCTCTGACCAGTTTGCTTTTTTGGATAACACCATTAAATAAGGTGGATTGTTTCAGTAACTCTCTCCCTTTCTTTCCTCTCAGATACTCCATGTGTCTTTTTCATATCTTGTGCTAAATGCACCTATGAATTGCAAAGCACTTTATAATTTTCACCATGTATACTCATTTTTTCCTAAATGTACCTATTAATTGCAAAGAATTTTATAGCTTTCACCACACAGTCACATTTTTACTGCAATGGCTTTGAGTGGCCAATAAGTCAGAAGCTGGTGTCCCCATTTTTTCTGGTAAAACTATTGACCCAGATGAAAGATAAGTAACCTACATAAGGTCATCCAACTAGAAGCAGAATATGGATTACCTGATTTCTATTCCAACAACAAACACACACATCACACATACATGCTCATCCCCTCTCACGTCCCCTAACTTTCATCCCATAAGTTAGTCCATACAACCCTGTCCACAGTGAAAAACTTAGTGAGATTTTCTATTGTCTAGATAGTATGGGATATCATGTTGAATTTAGTCTTTTAACTTGTATTCACCAATTTTAAAAAATCATATTAATATAATATGATTAATTTAATAAATCCTTTGCTTTAAGAGTGTGATAATGCTAGACTTCTCCTGATAAAATAACTGTATAATGTAGATTTTTACACTCATAAAAATTTATTGCTTCAGGATACCGTATGATAGATGAAAAATTTTAAATAAATTTACATGTAGTCACTATTAATGTCAAATGATTTATAACAGTTAATACCTTTAAAACTTTTTTTAAATGCTTACATGGTAAGAAGAATAATGTGAAAAAAGGAAAATGAGCAAATAAGGGTTAAGCACAAAAAATATGGACAATAAACAAACCCGATTTTAGCCTAATATGACAATTATTTTAATACAAGAATTACACATTTAATTATTGTTCTATTGTAAATATCTTGCCTAATTCACATTCCAAATCTTATGAAAGTGAATAAGTGTGGGCAGAGTTTGTGAATCTTGCTCAACTTTGTAGTTTATATTAGCAACCTAGGTGTAGATACTAGAAGTTGTTATTATTATTTTTGTTTTTATTATTTGAGACTGTACTGACAATGACCCAAAACTGTCCTCTAAATATTTACTATTTAGGTATTTTTTGAACCTTAGAACAGAATAAAAATTTTCTGTCTAAGGCACAAAGAGAGTTCCTCTATTGAAACAGTGTCAAAGTTTTATTATTTTGTCTGTCACATAGCATTTCTACTTTACAGAATACAACAACTAGGCAGTGTATCTCTAGGTCATATTCAGAAAATTTGTGTCTTATCCTAAGATGTTCAATGACTTCTAACTGTCACTAAGAGTAAGTAAAAAAATTGTGCTATCCCCCATAAGCCTTTGTCACACAAACATGTACTATATTGTTTATATATAAAGAATATGTGCTGTGAGCCATCCATGTTTTATGTATGTTGCCAGAGGCTGTGAAAGAAAACTATGTATTTAAAGCTATGTAAAACTGTGCATATGGGTGTATTAGTGTTAGCAGCATAATAATTGCTTGTGCTCCTAGCCTTAAGGGAGAACTTCGGTCATCATAGTAGTGTAACACATCTTTATACTCAGAATTGAATTTTAGAAATGCTTATGTATAAAAAAGAAACAAAATAGAAACTCTGATTTATCATCAATATTCTTAATGTTTTATTATTATATCACAATTAAAATCTCTTAAGAAAAAGCATCACTGTCTACCTTGTGAGAAAATACTTGCATCTTCCCAACCAAGTTATATCTTCCTTCTTTGTTGTAGCATTTGAGATGTGAAGTCTGCTTGGAAATCTACCTGTCAAAAAAGGCAGCTCATGAACCCTCCTTATAGCTTTCCTTAAAAATAATTCTTCAGAAAAATGTTAAATGCATTAACCTTGCTCTGATCTTGGGCACAAAGCTGCAAAGCCATTCTCAGGCAATGTTAATTGAAAGGTATGAATTTTTATACAGATTCAGCTGTTAAAGTATTTCTCCTGAGGCAAAGCCAAAGGCTAAACCTGTGCCACAGGTTCAGCTACCACGACGGTGGGCTGATTCTATTTCCTCAGCTCAGCGATCTACAAATGAACAAAGGGCTCATGGTTTAGTTCTTAGTATAATTTATATGTCTCTTTTTCCCTTCATTTTTACTTACCTTGCATATGTTTCTAGTTTTGAAGGTTGAAACGGCTTCCAAATTTCAGTTTTAAGGCAGGGATAAATAGACAATGCTGTTATCTTGATCTTTTATAAGAAATCTCTTTTTGTGTATTAACACTGTAACCTTGTGTTCCTAGGAATATACAACATGGCAAAATGCTCTCCATGTGGAATAAAATTACATCTGTAATAGGTACTGTTAAGATGGCCAACATAGTGTGGATCAATTGCATTTTGCACACCTATTGCTTTTCTCCTTTAAATGAAAATGTGTATTCAACAGAAGACTCACAAATATTTCAGAGCAATTTGTTTGTAGTTTGATTTACTGAAATGCCAGTGGACTTTACCTAACAAAACAATTACAGCTAATGCCTATTGTGTTTCATTCACACATTCAGTCGATGGAATGCCAAGGCAGACTCCAGAGAGATGAAGCTGCCCCTGTCTAATAACTCTCAAAAGGGTAATGACATTGACAAAACCCACGAGAGGATTCCTGTTTTTAATAAGATTTTGATTCAGGAACCATTAATAAAATTTTATTGATCATAAAAACATCCTCCTTTGAAAGTTGACTCTTTGAAGACGCAATCACATCATATAAGAAATATATTTACTGGGGTAAGATAAAGAAAATGTTTCCTCTTAAAAACAAACAAACAAAATTCACTTCTAATTTCTTGCCTATCTTCCCTTTTAACATCTTTTGTGCTAAAGTCAGAAGTCATATTTGCAATAACCCTAATATTTAAACCATTCTAAAAATAAATAATTTGAGTTTTAAATATTGTTTTACATAGTCATTTGCTACATGGCATATACAGATTCATAATCAGTTTAAAATTAAAGTGGTAACCTTCCAAATTATTTTTAAGTTGAAAAGCATGTCCTCTAAAATCTCTATAGGATTATTGAATAAAATAAATCTATTGAAATGACACAAATTGGTAATAACCACAACATTTTCGAATGAAATTGTATTTTTGTTATTTGTCCCAGAGGGAAAAGTTAGTGTTTCAAAAATTAGGCACAATGTGAATTAGTGTTCTCAAAGAATAAAAATTTTGTTTTGGTAAAAATTCTCATATTACTCAATCAAGTAATACATTGGGAAACTATAATAAACTTATTTCATACCTTCATCCATATGTGGAGAGCATAACATGGGACTTCTATTTTTATTCTGAACCTTTGGGATCTGTTTTAATGATAGATCTGTGGACAGGAAAAATGAAACTCCCCAAGGTAACCAGGAGAGGATTTAGTGGGTCTGGGTAAGAACTAGGAGAGTGAAACTACCTAAGGGAAGGCATAGCTCAGCAGAGACTTAGAATCCTGGGGGGTTTAGTAAGAATCTGCTCACACAGTCTGTTTTTCCCAAACTGTGGGAAAATGCTACTTCATTGTCTACATTTTTCTTATTGTCCTAAAATTATTAGCAAACCAATGATAGAAAACTCTGTTAAATCCCAAAGGCTGGTGGTACTCTATATTTCAGTCCAACCAACATTGCTGTCTCCATGGAATTCTTCCTCTAATGATATTATTTATACTCTATACTCAATTAAAAGCATCATGTTGTCTTTGAAATAAATTTTTCTTTGAAAAAAGAAATTATATTATATCTTTTTCACCAAAAGCTAGAATGTCCATTAAGGAGACAAACTAATCAAGCATATGATTTGGATCAGAATTCTATAGAAGTGGTCCCAGATTTTTCTGTACTCTAATCAATCTCCATAAGTTAGCAGTGGCAAGGTTTCCAAGGGTTCACAAAGGCTCTTGACAAAAATAATGTCTGATAGAATCACCACGGTTAGAATTATGTTATATATATTTTCCACATTTGAGGTAAGATGGTTGGAAGTAATCTTGATACTACATTAGTTCATGCAAATTCTTTTCCTTTTTTAGAATATGATTATTTGTGTCAAATAGAGAAAAGTGTCATCACTGAGCAAGACATGATGGTACCTGGTGCTAAAGATCCTATGTTAACTTTGTTTTCTTATAGTGAAAGCTAGATCAGTTAGGTTCTTTGTTTACAGTGTAAGGTTGGTGAACTTTCAAAAACCAAGTCATAATAGAAGTTATAAGCCTAGGAATAACTGAAGAGTAATTAGACTTCAAGTGTGGGCACTACCAATAAAGGAGCAATGTCATACAGATTGGAGAACTTGAATTTGTTGGAACTTTTCATGAGTACACTTTTCTAGATATATCTCCATAAGTAGACAAAGAGATTTTGTGTGATGGGGCATCACTGGGACTCTTTTGTGTCAGCAAAGTAGCTGATATCAGGCATATACTGGTCTTTTTGACATTTACAAGTGGAATAAAAACATATCAAAAAGCCATTAAACATTCACCTCATCAAACTATAAAATAATGCACTCAATAGGCTACTCCCCCATCATTTAGTCCTGCCAAATTCTAACATTTTGTCTCAAGAATGGAGTAGGGTCAATATTGAATTTGAAACATGATAATTTTTATTTTGTTTGCTACAAGTCATTTGGTATCAAAACCCGACCTGAATTGATATGAAGCAATTTTTATTTTATGTTTCCCCCACTTAGTGTGCAAAACCCTCACAGATTTGCTCACAGGGTACTGCCCAGTTCACTGATGTTGTTTTACTTAATAAAGGGCACATATCCTAAAGTAGAAAGAAATCTAACTCAAAGTCACAGCAGTTCCAAAGGTGTCAAAAAAAAGAATTTTGTATCTTTTCAAAGACAAAAACATTAACTAATTCCTTAGTTTTTCCTTTTATTTTTCTCTCTAATATCTTTCAGTTTGTCTACGATTGTTTTTTCCACTCTCATCCACAGAGTGGGAAGCTATAATAGCATTTCTCAGACATTGTATAAAAACATGTTTAAATAGCTAAGACCAATATGAAAAATAAAGAAGGGGAATGTTTAGTTCTATTCTGTTTTACCGTGCAAGTATGAGTTCTAGAATCTAAAGCTGAACAGGTTTGGAGAAAAGTCAAATCTGAATTTTGATATAGTTGTAGAAAGAGGTTTGGATTCTATACCAAAGTTTTTTAAATTTTATACGTCAAGTAGTGCCCACAAACCTCACTTGTGTGGTTGACATGATGGAGAGCCCCTTAAAGCTATACTCTGCAGTGCCTGGAGGCCCCAACTGTTAAGAAACAGCAAAGAATGCACAATACCAGTCAGGATTCCACTTTCATGAACTTAATTTTGATTTTGGAAGCACTGGTGAAATCCGCTTATCCCCCTGCTACACGAATACTCAATTACCTCTTCCCTCAATCACCTTGGAAAATCAGTGAAGTCTGTCTTGTTCTCTTTCATTTACAACCTGGGGAAGATCTTGTTTCACACAAAGGAAGGCATCATTCCAGTCTGCCCTTTATTCATTTCAGTTTGGTCCCTGATATATCAAGCAGAAATTCCTCTAAGGTTTAACATGTAATGCTGTCCTTTCCTACTCTATGGCACTGAAATAGCTTTTACTCACCAGCCATTCATTCATCTATGCATTGATTCAGCCAATGGAGAATGAGTGCTGGTTATGTGTAGACCACTATTAGGCACTGCAGAGCTTCCTGGGAAGCACAGAACCTTTTTATTGAGAACACGCCTGCCTCTTAATGAGCCATAAAATATCATTTTAAGAGAAATAGAGCTTTGCTGTCACTCTCTGCCTTGGGAAAAATTAGGGGACAAATGAAGGTACTGAAGGTCATTCCTGGCCATGATCTTTCTCTATGAATTTACTGTAGTATAATTGTATGTTAATAGTTGGTTGGGGGTGGGGCAGGGATGACTGCTGACATTATTACTGTTGTTATTTACTGATAGATTACATTTTGTTTAATAATGATGAATAGTGGGTAGGGCCAGAAATAAAATTAAAATGATAATAACAAGTGGTTTGAAGTAGAATTATTTATTAATCCAGTGACATATTTGGGAAATTGGAAGCTTTGTTTTAGTAGAGATATGCTACATGGTCCTAGACTATGCACAAAAAACCATCTATACCATAAGTTTAGATTAATTCTTTTATTTATTTAGCAATTTTTTATCCAGGTTCCTGGCCAGGAAATATGTAAAGAAGGCCTACAACTGAAAGTTAAATTATTTATCAAGGAGTGGGTTCTTACTGAATTTGGAATCGTGGAACCAGGGACGTGGTTTGAAAGCACCAACATTATGATTTCCATTTCTCATCTACCATCCAGGGTAATTATTTAGCTATGCTGTAGTTGAGAACATTGTAAACCAACATGTGCAGATTTATCTGAAAAATAAATGATATAAAATTCTAATATAAAAATAATGCATTTGCAGAATGGCAGCATGAGGAATTATGTGGAACTTATACTGAGCAAAATAACCATAAGTCGTGAAATTATTAAAATACAAACAAATAGCCATTTAAAATTTCTGATAATTGTCTTAAGAGCATACAGCGAATAAAGAAACATTTAATAAGGGAAACCCACTAAATCTCAGCAAGGACAATGAGATTCTCTGCCACTTAAGCCATAATCTACTCCCTTCCTCTACTCCCCAGCTCACTGTGATAGAAGTTTCATATTGGGCAGGGTTGGCCAAAACGATTGGGCACCTTCTCCCAACAGTTTCAAATCAGAGGCTTTAGTATCTTTCCTGGAGGGGCAATTTAGTAGGATTTTTCATTCACCTCCCAAGCTCTGTGTTTCAGAGGATAAATTCCTTGTGATTATGATCTAGATTTTGGGGGCTTCATCCTGCATCAATCAGAGTGGTTGCTCTACACTACGTCTGGCAGGTTGAGAATATCCCTACTCACTTGTAGTATGGAGATTCCACAATGGGTGAGGCAAGCTGAGACCAGAGGCTAATGCCCTGCCCAGAACTCTGGTCATAACGCAAGGGTGTCACTCCAAAAAAAAGAAGGCCATTTTTCTTCCTCCAGCTTGTTACATAAATGAGCCAAAGATGGCTCATATATATTAGCCTTGTGTGCTGTTTACCTCTTCATAGTAATTTGGGCCCATTAGTTAGTCCACAAATCATGCTGGTGCCAAACACAAATTCTTACATAACAAATTACTTATAAAAATGGACCAAATAAGCAATTTTTTAGCTATTTAGAGCTGATCTGCTTTGCATACCCCATGAAACTGTGACTAATATCTGCTAGCCACAGATAAGAAATAAACCTGCCCATGGAAGCTTGGCCTTTTCAATTTTTCTGACCCAGAGGCAACCCTTTTTCCCCTTTTAGATGGTCCCACACACTGCAGCCTATAGAAAATCTTATGCTGTAAGGGATTCCCTCTCCCATGCAACCTATCATATCCCTTCCTAATTACTAGCTTATGTATTACTGCCCTCTACTGCTCAAATATTTTTTCTTGACCAGCTCACTTCAGTTCCACAGAGATCCAGTGGTTTTGCAGGGGAAGAGGTGGGCCATAAGAACAGGGAGTTCTGAGGGTTTCCCCAAAATAATTGACTTTATTTAGAAAAGAATGTGTGGAGTTTTGAGTTTAAGAATGCTTGAGGAGAGATGGTAAACAATTAAAAGAAGGCTGGCAACTCCATGAGAGCAAGAAATAAACCCTCAGCCAGTTAGTTTACCAGACAAAACTAAGGAAAGAGAGAGCTAAGAAGAACTTTGGTAGGGTCAGAACAAACTTCAAAGAATGGTCATGCAATTTAGTTGGATCAGACTGTGAAGTAATTTTTGTTTCAGGGCATTGTTGAAAACAATACAACAATCAGTAGGTAACTTGTAGAACTTAACTATGAGGTATGATAACAACAGAGGTAGACAGCTTACCTGAGAAATTAGAGAAAGAGACACACTTGAAGACCTTTATAAAACAATTTTCATCACAAGTGACTGTGTGCATGTTCCAGGCTAAGCACTAAGAGGAGTGACATCAGAGTATTCACATTGCAGGGAATAGAGGCTTCCTGAAAATAGTCTGGACAAATCAATCAATAAATAAATAAGCAAGAAACAAAAACTATAAACCCTAGAGGAAAGCAAATAATCAGTATTCAGTGTTACTATGTTATCTGAAATATCCAAGTTTCAACAAAAATTTACTAGACATGCAAAGAACAAAGAAAGTGTGTTCAATACATAGGATAAAAGCAGGTAGCAATAACTGCATCTGAAAGGTAGCAGATACTTAGTTTAAGACACAGACTTCAGAGCAATTATTATAAATACATTCAAAGAGCAATGACACCATATTTAAAGATGTAAAGTTATGCAATGTTTCATCAAATTGAAAAAAAAAACAACAAAGAGATTGAAATTATAATAAATCATATGGAATTTCTGGAGTTAGAAATGAAATAGACATTAGAGGAGCATAACAGTAGATTTGAATTGGCAGAAGAAAGGCTCAATGACTTGAAAATTGATTGATAGAGAAAACAAGGACAGAGAGGAAAAAACAGAAAAGAGACTTGGGGAAGTGAGGGACACCACTAAGCAAAATAATGCTTGCTTAATTGTAGATCCAGAAAAAGAGTAAAGAGAGAGAAGAGCAGAAAAAAATATTTAAAGAAACATCTGAAAACATCACAAAGTCTAATGCAAAAACTTTAATCAACATATTTAAAAAGCACAAAAAATTCCAACTAAGATAAGCCTAAAGAGATTCACACTCAGGCACATCAAAATAAAAATGCCAAAAGCCAAGAACAAAGAAAAAAATCTTGACAGTGGTTAGGTAGAAATGATGCATCATGTATAAGGAAACCCCAATAAAGTAAACAACTGACATTTGACCAGAACAATAGATGTCAGAAGACAGTAGACGATATAGTCAAAGTTTCTTTTAAGAAAAAAAAACTGTCAATCAAGAAATTAATACCCAGCAAAACTATCTTTCAAAAGTGAAGGGAAAAATAAGGATATTTCCATATAACCAAACACTAAATGTATTTGTTGCTAGTAGATCAGTCTTACAAGAAATACTAAAGGAAGTTCTTCAGACTGAAATAAAATGATCCCAGATGAATATAAAGATTACCACAATAAAATTAAGAATACTAGCAAGGGTTATAATGTAATTATAAAATATATTATGAATGCATATTTATTTTTGATTCTTTTCTTAATTTATTTAAAAAGAAATTGCATAAAACAACACATGTATAATAGCATTGTTGGGTCTATACCATAAATAAAAATTAATATAATAGACAATATTAGGTCAAAGAAATCCCCAGGAAAAAATAAGTAGTACCATGAGTGGAAAATATGAAGGTAATATAACAAATCCTATTGATGTATACTTGTTCTCCTTTCTTCTTCTCAGCTTGTTCTTAGATATAAAATTATATAATGTAATAATTATAACAGTTTATTATTGGATTTGTAACATGTAGAGATGCAATGTGTATAACAATAAAAGCAAAACAAAAATAAAAGTGCAATAAAATTATATAGGAGTAATATTTCTATACCTCACTAGAATTAAGTTAGTATAAAGCAAAATAGATTTCGACAACTAAGATGCATAGGGTAAGCTTCATAACAACCACCAATAAAATAAAACTATACATATGTGTAACTATTTGTGTATTTGCATGTCTGTGGTTGCACAGTACAAAAATTAAACAATTAAAATATTAAGCTAGAAAATATTAACTGAATGAAAAAGAAAAAGCAAAGAGACAAGATGAGCAAAAAAGACTTGAGACTCATGGAAAAAAAACATAACATGGCAAGTTAAATCCAACTATATCAATAATAACATTAAATGTGAATAGATTTCAGAAACCACTAAAAAGGCAGAGATTATCAGAGTAGATAAAAACAATAAAAGATCAAATTATATGCTGTCTACAGAAGATAGAATTTAGATTCAAAGGTGGAAATAGGTTGACAGTAAAACATTGGAAAATATATACCATAGAAACAGGAACAATAGAAAACCTGGATTGACTAATAAACATCAGGCAAAATAGACTCTAAAATATCAAATGTCATTAGAGGTAAAGAGGAATATGTTTATAATGCTACAAGGTTTAAACGATCAATATGGCATAATAATTGTCAACATATATGCACCTAAACCAAAGCCACAAAATAAATGAAGCAAAATTTCACAAAACTAAGGAGAAAAATAAATGAAAATTGGCAGAACTGAAGGGAAAAATTGACATTTCAATGATATTAGTTGGATACTTCAATATCCCACTTTCAATAACGAATGGAACAACTAAGCAGTAGATCAATGAGGAAACAGAAAACTTGAACAAAATTATAAGCAAAATAACTCTAATAGTGAACTACACAATATTCTAATGAACAGGAAGAGAATATGCATTCTTTTTGTGCACACATGGGACATTCTCCAAGATAGACTGAATGCTAGTAGTCCATAAAGTACATAATGCATAATGAAAATGTAAAATGAATGGAATCATACAAAGTATTCTTCTACTATTATGAAATGATATTAGAAGTCAATAACAGGCCTTTTGGAAATTCACAAATGTAAAAATAAATAAAAACATACACTCTTGTTTTGTTTTTGTTTTTCATTATTTCATCACCCCATTAACAATGAATGAAAAATATTTTGGTCAAATAACCTTAGTCTATTTTTTTCTTATATATAAGCATAAATATATAAACATACACTCTTAACTAATCAATGGGTGAAAGAAGAAATCCCTAGGGAAAATTAGAAAAATACTTTGATATGAATGAACATGAAGACAAAAAATACCAAAACATACGGGATATAGCAAAAAGAGTGCTTAGAGGAAAATATATAGCTCTAAATGCAATAAAGATCTCAAATCAATAACTTAAATGTCCACCTTAAGAAAGTGGAAAATGAAAAACAAACTAAACCTGAAGTAAAAAGAAGGAAGGATATAATAAATATTCATGTCAAAATTAACAAAATAGATAATAAGAAAACAAAAGAGAAAAATCAACAAAACCAAAACTTGGTTCTCTGAAAAGATGAATCAAATTGATGAACTTATAGCTACACTGACCAGAAAATAAAATAGAGAAAGCTCAAATTACTAATATCAGTAATGAAAGAGGAATATCACTACTGACCTTATGGAAGTAAAAAATAATTATAAGGGAACATTTTGAATAGTGGATACCAACAAATTAGATAATTTAGGTAAAATGGACAAATTCCTAGAAAGACAAAAACTACCAAATTTGACTCAAGAAGAAATAGAAAATCTGAGTAGACTTATAAGAAGTTAAGTTATTGAATTAGGTATTTAAAACTTCCCGCAAAGAAAATCCCAGTCTTAAATGACCTCACTAGTGAATTCTTCCATATATATGTGTGTGTGTGTGTGTGTAATTTCATATACTCTCTTCACAAATTCTTTAAAAAGTACAAGTGGAGAGGGCACTTCCTGGCTCATTATATGAGGTCAGTATTACCTTAATTCCAAAACCAGACAGATATCACAAGAAAAGAAAACTTCTGACTAACATCTCATATGAATCGAGACCCAAAATAATTCAACAAAATATGGGAACACAGAATCCAACAACATGTAAAGGGATTACACACCATAATCAAGTTGGTTTTCTCCCAGGAATGCAAGATGGATTTAATATCCAAAATCAAATAATATTTATATGCACTATTGATAGAATAAAGGGAAACAAACATAATTATCTCAAGAGATGCAGAAAAAGCATTTGACAATATTCCATATCCCTTGATGGAAAAAGTACTCAACAAACTAGGAATAGAAGCAAGATCCCCAATCTGACAAACCCGACAGCTAATATTATACATAATAATGAACCCTAAACGTTTTTCTTCTAAGATCAGTGAAAAGACACGGATGTGCATACTCACCACTTTATTCTACATTGTACTGAAAGCTCTAACAAGGCTAATTAGGTAAGAAAATGAAATACAAAGCATCCAGATGTGAAGGGAAAAATAAAACTGTCTTTATTTGCATATGACATGAACTTGTATATAAAATCCTAATGAATCCACTAAAACACTATTAGAACTAATGAAAGAGTTCAGAAATTATGTAGGATACTTGGTCAATATGAATATTAACTGTGTTTCTATATACTTGTAATAAACAATCTCAAAATGAGATTGAGAAAAAAATCCATTTATCATAGCATAAAAAAGAGTAAAATACAAAGAAATAAATTTAATATAAGAAGTTCAAAACTTGCACTCTGAGAACTACAAAATATTGTAGATTAAAATAGAAAAAAATAAAATAGAACTATATAATGGCAAGACATCCCATATTTATGGATCATAAGACTTACCATCGCTAAAATGGCAATATTTCCCAAATTCTAAAGATACAAGACACTATCAAAATCAAGACTGTGAAAAGACAACACACAGGTTGGGGAAAAATAGTTCCAAATCATGTATCTTAAAAGTGATTTTTATCTAGAATATGTAAATAACTATTTTCAACTCGACAACAAAAAGGCAAGCCAATTTAAAAAATTGGAAAATGATTTGAAAAGACATTTCTCTTAGAAAAATAAAAGTAGTCAGTATGTACATGCAAACATTCTCTACACGATTAATCTTTAGGGGAATGCAAAAAAAAAAAAAAAAACAAAAAAACAAAAAAACACAAAACCCACAATAAAGTACCACTTCGAACACATTGAAAAAAAAGATAAGGAGAACTTAGAAACATCATACATTGCTGGTGGAATGAAAATGTCCCAGCCACTTTGCAGCAGCTATTCAAATGTTAAACATAGAGTTAACATAGGACCCAACAATCCCACCCCAAGTATACATCGTAAAAAAAAGGAAACCATTATGTCCACACAAAAAACTTGTACCTGAATGTTCATAGCAGCATTATTTGTAATAGCTAAAATGTGGAAACTGGTTAAATGTCCATCAGCTGTTGCTTAGATGGAAATGTTTTTTATACTAATGTTTGCAGAGGACTTGATAGAACTGGGCGAAATGGGCAGTGACTGCTACTATGCAAGTGGTTGTTTTGGGGGGTGATGAGAATACTCTGAAATTTATTGTGGTGAGGTTTGTAAAACTCTGTAAATATATTAAAAAGCCAGTAAATTGTAAACTTTGGTACAAAATTATCTTAAAAAAGGTGATATAAAAGCATAAAAATTAAAAAGGGAAAAATATTGCTTATGTTGATAAACAAGCTTAGCAAATACAATAGATCCTCCAGGGACTGAGATTAAGGGAAACTGTTATGAGATGCACTGCATTCATTCCTGTCTGTTTCTACCTTTCATCACATAGGTATTTGTGTCCGTGGTTAACCAGAAACTTCTAACCTCATATTCCACCCACATTGCTTGTGTCTGTGTGTCTATGTAGTACCCTTCTGGGGCCATGGTCCTTGGTCTGCATTATTTATGTTTGCCACAGCTAAAGGAGGAGCTCAGGAGTCATGATATGCTGGTATGAATAAAACCTGAGTAAATGCTATAGTAATCTGTTTAATATTAAATATGTGAAATAATATGTGTTCTATTGCTTGGAAATATGAAATGAACAGTTCCCTTAGCATGCAAGAAATTTAAGTTCCTTTATATCTTTATTTACTATTTAAAAGATTTAAAGAGGTATGTAACATAGAAAATATTGAAAGTATGCATTAGTATTTTGTTAACATTTTCGGTTACTTTTAGTTCATCAGTTTCACGACCTAACTCAAAATAATGCTCTTATGAGGGAATCTTGAAGTAATAATATATTAAGGACACAATGATGTAAAATATGAGTTATAACAAAGAACAGTGATAACAGTGATATTGGTATATTTTGAGGGATATAAATAAGAGTATAGCTATACCCACAAGAATAGTGACATTAAGGAGAGGAAGAAGAGGTTATAAATATTTTCTTAATTTCTAAAATAAGAAAGAAGTGATAAAGATACATTGATTTTTTTTCATAAAGAGTGATATAATACTGTAATTTTAATAATATTCTGTAAGTTCTAAAGTTGCTATTATCATTTATGTGGAGTTCCTGTTTCATATCTTGACCTTAGATAAATTGCCTAAACTCTTATCATAATGTCATCTTTAATAAAATTGTAATAGCTTTTACTCTCAGAATTGCACTAAAAATTTTCCTTGGATCAAATATAAAAATCTTTTCAGTCTGTTTATACCCCACACCAAAATAACAAAATGATTAATTTAGCCATTGCAATGAAATACCTGCCAATTGAATAAAATGATAAATATTGCTATTTTAACTTGTCATTATTGAAAGTTAATTGCTTTTCCCCACTTGTTAACAAGTCTTAATGGAAGGGAGAATTCAGAATGTAGATAGAGTTTATACATACTCTACACTGCATGCAGATGTTATGTGATGGTATCCTTTAAGTCTTTTAGGACTATGGGTGGACTAATTGCAATAAAATATCAACTAAGGATGATTCTTTCCTTTTATTCACAATTCAATTTTATATCAATTGATTGCTTACTGAAGACATTACACTTTGTTTTCTTGCTTAAGTTAGTTTAGAAAGTGACTGTGATAGAATAATGTCCTCCCAAAGATATCCATGTCCTAATCTCCAACACCTGTAAATACATTTTGTTGCACAGCAAGGGAAATAATAAACTTTTTGATGAAATTAAGATTGCTAATATGCTGACTTTAAAATAATGAGAGTTTCTTGGATTTTCTAGATGGTGGATATGATGTAATCACAAGGGGTCTTAAATGGAAAAGCAGAACTTGGAAGTCAGAATGAGATCAGGGAGATCATTGAAGATGTAACCAAAGAATACATGGGGTGTCTCTTGAAAAGACAAGGGAACTAGTTCCCCCAAGGAGTCTCCAGAAGTAAGGAAAATTATTCTTGAACACTTACTATTTTCCAGCTCTATATTTAGGATTTGAGAGATATCAGTAATCAAAAAAGATTACTATATTAATGGAACTAAGTTTCAGCAAGGGTATTAGAAAATAAACAGCAAACCTGTATTTATTTATAAATCTATTTTTTATCTTCATATATATATATATATATATAAAGGCAGATAATTTGTTAAATGTATTTATATACATTTTGTACATATTCACTTTCCTCTTAACAATTTATTCAACTTTCAAAAATATTTATTGACTACTATTAATTGTTGACACTATCTGTGAACTTGTTTTATTCTAAGTGCTAAAGATAAAACAATGAAAAAGATACAACATTCCTTCCCATAGGGGTTACATTCTAGTAAAATAAGAATATAAACAAAAGAATAAATAAGATGATTTAATAGTGAAAAGTACAATTAAGAAATAACAGACTGATGTAATAATAATAGATGGAACAATCAGTGACAGTCTCTCTGAAGAAGTGATATTTGTAAAAGGACAAAACTGTAATGCGGAAAACAATCTCTCTCTCTGTTTCTCTTCTTTTTGTTCCCTTCCTATCTTTTCTATCTTGCACTTTTGAATTGTGGTCTGGCTCTATCACAGAAATGGATGGTATGGGGACAGGGATGCTAAAAATGAAAATAGAATCCCACTGTTTTTCATATTTCATAGAAAATAAAGGAGCCTCTATGACCTAGAAAATGAGGTTAAAAAAATCCCTGAAAGGGAGAGATCTGAAGAAAAAGATATACTAATTCTGTGTATGAACACACAAAAGTCTCATCCTAACTACTTAATTTTATATGCAAGGACAGACCCAAAGAAACATAGCATAGGCTTGGAGTACTGAACTGAGATTTAAGCCATCATCCACAGGTAAGCTAGACAAATCTTATTGTATAATTTAACTGCATTATACAGAGAATTATAACATAACAGAGATTCTTTACAGCATAGCATTCAAAATGTCCAGGACACAATTCAAAATTAATAGACAACAAAGAAACAGAAAATGTTTTTCTCAAAAGAAGGACAGTGATCATATTCAAATCTTAAGATGATCTAAAAGTTGGAGTAATCAGACAAAGACTTTGGAGCAGCCATTATAATCATCCTCTGTGAGGTAAAGAAAAACACACTTGAAATGAATGAAGTGTTAGAAAATATTTGCAGATAAATAGAAACCATAAAAATAAATTAAACAGATATTTGAACTGAGGGAAAAAAAAGAATATCTGGCATTTATTTTTTTAAAGTTGGCCAGATGTGATATATTGCAAAATAAAGATGCAGAGGGAAGAATTGATGAATTTTAAGAAAGATCAATAGAATCTATCTGCTCTAAAGAACAACAAGGAAAACAATTTTGAAAAAAAAGAAAAAGAAAAGAGTCAGAAACACTTGGGATAATATAAAAAAGTTTAACATTCCTATTACTAGAGTCCCATAGTAAAAGATGAGATTGGGAGATGTATGTATGTGTGTTTGTATGTGTTCACTGTTTATTTTCTGATATCTTTGCTGAAAGCTAACTCCATGAATGTAGGGCTATAAAGATATAGAAAGATATAGATATAGAGATAGATAATATAGATACAGATATAGATATGGATATATATATATATAAATAGAATATGTACCAAATTTGTGAGGATATATTTATTTCTTCAAATAATACCATTATTCTATCTACTAATACATATATAATATATAAACAGAAGAGTAATTTGTTTATTTGAGGAGCTCAGAAAACAAAACAAAAAAGGGATATGATAATTCAAGTAAGAGTGGATACCTTATTAGAAACCCTGGAACACAGATAAATTTTTAATGTTCTGAAAAAAAATTTGTCAAATCAAAACTCTATATCTAGTTTAAAGATCTTACACAATAAAATATTAAGACATTTTCAGAAGATGGAAAAAATAAGAGAATTTGTCCCCAACAGATGCTGTAATACAAGAAATGCTCAAGGAAGTTTTTCTGGCTAAAGAAAAATGATCTCAAAGGGAGACCTCAATAGTCAGGAATATTGGGAACATTCAAAATGATAAATATTTGTACACATATTAAAAATGATATTTTCCCTCTTAAATCTTATGTGTCTATTAAAATGTTAATAAAAATAATATATATGGTGTAATACATATAAAAAAGAGTGATGTTGGTAAAGGAATCAAATAGGTTTACTTTTCCTACACATTTCATTAAATAGTATAGCATTTATTTTAACATTATAATTTCTAGAGCAATAACTATATACATATACAGAGATAAATAGTAAAAATCCAATGAAATATTAAAAAATGAAAAATAAAACAAAAAAAGGTTAAATGGAGGAACAAAAACAAATTTCAAATGGAAAAAATAAATGACAGAAGTAAATCTAAAATCTATTACATTAAATATTAATGGTCTAAATACTCAAATGAAAAGGGAAGAGATTTATAGAGTGGTTCAAAAGGTATGCCTCAACCAATATATGCCTACAGTAGGCAACTATAAATATAAATACACAGATAAGTTGCAGATAACTAGATGGATATATTTCATTATATATTTAATGAAAATACTAAGCATAAGCAGGCTGTTATTGCTATATTAAAGAGGAACAGGGAAGCGGCTGTGGCTCAATCAGTGGGGCTCCCGTTTGCCATGCGGGAGGCCCTGGGTTTGGTTCCCAGGGCCTCCTGGTGAAGGCAGGCCCGCCCGCTCGGCGTGGTTGGCTGACCCTGCGAGCACAAGCAGCAAGGGGGGGGATAAATGAATAAATGAATAAAATCTTTAAAAAAAAAATAATAAAGAGGAACAGGGCAATAATAAGGACAATTCATTAGGTAAACATAATCACTATTAATGAAAGCCATGGCACTAAATTTCTATTTAATTCTAATATAAGCCATTGGAAGGCTTTAAGCAGAGTAATAATGTGATCTAATTGAAATTGAAAATAGCATTCTACACTCTTCCATCTAGGCAGATAACAAAATATAGAGAACCAAATGGGGAGCATCAATTTTGAGAGAGTGATAGTAGTCCAGGCAATAACTTATCCTGGCTTCTATGTTCATTGAAGATAGAGGAAGTGGTTAATTTTGGTATATATTTGGAAATAAATCTCATTGAATTTGTGATATATTGAGCATAAAATGTGAGAAAATAGAAGGAAATAAAAAATTATTCCCTAGGGTTTAGTCTCAAATTTGCTACATGGATAACACTTCCAATATCTAACAAGGAGAAAAAGGTTTTGTCTATATAAGGGAAGGAATTTAGATTTCAACTTTTAACATATTTATTTTAAGATACCAATTAAATATTCAAATTGAAATATCTAGATGGCATTTTATATATATATAAATTTTGTGCTCAAAGTCATGTCAGAGTGGTATGTGGTAAATTAAATATATATATATATATGCATTTAAATTTGTTTTGTAAATAATTATTACATATTGGCACAAAGCTAGACTTCATTATTTTTATATATTTTTTTATTGGCTGAATAGTGTTATATGCTATAGATATTCCATAGATTATATAACTTGTTACCTACCAATAGACATTTATATTTTTTCTAAGCTATGGTATTTAATAAAATGCTACAATTAATCTTTCTCTGCATTCATTTTGCATACATGATAGCATATCTCTATGATAAGTTTGAAGTGTCCTATTTATTTACATTTTATAAATACTCCTTCATAAAATTGATCACCCTGGGTGTGCATGTATATTCACAATAACCTTACATCCACTCTAATAAAAGGACATATAGGCATATATCTCACACATTAAAAAATTTACTCTCAAAGCATTGCCAAGAGGAATAAAATTTTCATGATGCCAAACTATTGCAAAGCATATGCCTCTATAGTGTTTTCATCATTATCAGTCACTATCTTGGTAGCAAACAAATGGCCCCCAAAAATCTGTGTACTTAAGGAAAAGTTAATAAAGGGAAATGTTCAAGTCATAGTCAGGGTTTAGGGAAACTAATGAGAAATGGTTCATTTCCATCTACTAGTTTTTGTGAACAAGTTTTCAAAGAGTTTATATCTGTGAAAATGAATTATGGGTCTAGAATTGATTCTACCTTATTTTTATGAATATATCATATTTATATATAAATACGTGACCTAATTGGATTTTTAAAAACACAAATTGTCTCATGAAGGGATGAATTTTCAACACAATTTCCACTTTTAAGCTTTAAGTTTATTTTTTATAATGTGTAATCTGATTATTTTGTTTTGGTTAATATAATTTTAATGATTTGTCAATACTGGAGAATACTTTTAAAATGTAGAAACCCATAGTTACAGGAAATGAACAATATCAAAATTTTAATTTATGTATGTTTTTTGATTGTGGAGAAGTATGGTAGGGTTTTCCAGCATAAGAAATTATGTTACATTAGAATGAAATTCAGTGGGGTATATGAAATGAAGTTATAAGATAAATATTTTTATATTTATAAAAGTTTTCTTAAAAAATTTTTTAAATTTGTAATCAATTAGTAGTTTGGAATGTATTTCATACATCTTAGGATGGAGCTGCTTTATCTTAAAATAGTAATTTTCATAACTTGTTAACATTTTGTCCTTTTCCAATATTTATATATCACTTGAAAAGTTCTGATATTATCTTAAATTGTGTGAAAGATATGCAGATTTATTCAAAATTATATTAGGTATATATAATAAAATATAGGTGATGATCATTTTTCTGCAAAGTAGAAACAGATCCAATTAATTGAGCTTCAAAATCATTCAGTGAACATGTTTTATAAAATAGAGTTAGCTGACATTCTTTTTTTCCACATTATTTTCATCATACTGCTCCACACTATACATTGATAAATATTAAAATGTAGAGATGACTTCTAGGTTTAAAGTGCTAATTAAATAAACTGACTCTATCTATTCTACTCTTTCCCTTTCAAGACCCTCTACCATATGTCTATCCTATAAGTCTATCTTATAAGGTTTCCATTACTGATTTTAAGTCTCAGGTGTTATTTCAGTTCATGCCAACCATATATATTTGTTGCTTTCTGAAATCCAGATTTTCAGAAGCTGCTGCTGGTGATATATGGGAGTGAATTGTAAGAATTATATTGAGAGTTTTGTCAAACTAATGTTCCCATCAAAACTCAGATCTACTCCCACGTTAGAAATAGTATTTTGAATATTTCCTTGGATCAGTTTGATATACTCTTTCCCTTGTTCCTTGCTACAACTCATGCTTTAAACTATAAAAGCAACATGCAAGTTTCAACTTCTAATACACTGTGTGCGTTATTTCTCTAAACTGAATACTTTTCTTTATTGTCTTATAAAGTTTTGAAACCACTTCAGGAAGTTTGCTGAATTTGATTATCACAGCTACTTATATTCACACTTGATATCTGAACAGTTAACCAATGCTACTGTTCCAAATATGCATTGAATATTTTCACTTGGGTGCCCCAGCACTTAACTAGTTTTTTTTCCAGAATGAAACTCAACACTGTTAGCCAAAAATATACTTTCATAAATAATTCTTCATTTCACTCAGTGGCAGAACTGGCCTCCTATTTGTACTCTTTTCCTTCATTTTCTAAAGCCACTCTGGGAGACTTCATTTCCAGTCAAAATGGAATAACTTCTACCAGACTTGCTTTCTAATCCTAAATAATTAGAAAAATGGATATAATATATGAAACAATTATTTTCAGGCATAAGGTAATAGGCATAGCAGGACTATGAGCCCAGAGAGAATAACAACAACAAAAGTGGGGTAAACCCTATAAATTGCCTGAAGGCACTGTTCGGAACCATAGTGCAAGAAAGGAAAATCCAAACAGAGCAAAGCAACTTGGAAGAACTGAGGCGACAGAGATTAGAATTTGGAAAGACTAAGAGGACATTGGAAGCAGAAATTTGCATTGAATCTGTACTCTGCAAGTTAATCGGGATATGACCTTGAGCAAGTAGTTTAACCCCTTAGGACTCAGTTTCCTCATTTGTAAAATGTGGGCAAAATAACTGCTCTGAAGTTGGATGTATTAATTTATGTTAACCGCTTAGAATATAAGCTGACACATAGAAAAGGCTATATATTGTGTAACATTATAATGATGGCTGAGAGAGGTTAAATAAATTGCCCCAAGTTATACAGATAGTAAGTGGCAAAATTTCCTCCTAATCCATGATCTGCTTCCTTCCAAATACTGTGCCCTTTCCATTCACCACTGTATCTAATTGTGAATTGAAAGTTTCCTCAAATTAGTCCCGTTCTGCTTGTCCTGCTTATTCAAATTTGGTTTCAAATTGCTTGTCTTAGTATCCTCCGTTCTGCTGAAAAAAATGACTTTTAGTAAAATTATAGCAAAATATCCACCCTCACTCAAAGCCAGATCCCTAGCTGAAGCGTATTTCCAAAATTATGAAGCTTAATTTTCAGGGTCCTTTATATGGAAGAGCCCTTCCTGGGATGGCTATGGGTTTCCTCTATTCACTAGAATTATTTTTCTTAAAAAGAGTTCACTCCTCAATTTTATAAGCTTCAAGATTCCCAATATCTGGATATCTCGTAGAGAGTATTATTACAATAGATAATACTGGAGGCTGGTTTTTCTGATGTATTCTTTTTTTTAAAAATTTTTACCAAAGAAAATATTCTTATATTTACAAAAAAGAGGTGTTTCCCTCTCACTATTTGTGGAAGTACAAGGTCAATCTAAGCACAGTGTTAGCACTGTGCTCTTCTACATGATTAACTGGAAACATGGTGCTGATCCTTGTTTAATCTGGAATGAAATATACTTTATACTTCGTAATGAAACCATGTTTGGGTCTGAGACATTAGAGCTTCTGAGTTTTACATATATATATATATATAAGTATACATAAATATATTAACATCTAGTATCATACAAACATCGTATATCCATATATCTCCTCTACACACACATATGTGCATGTTTGTGTGTGTGTGTGTATATATATATAAAATAATTGTATCACTTTAAAAATGTCCTGTGTGTTTGAGAAGCTTGTCCTCTCTGATTGAGAAGTCACTGGAAGTTGTATCTGACTACTCCAGACCTCCTTAATGTTGCATTAAGTTGTCTTGATCCTGCTGCATAATATGTATTCTTTGGCTTACCACTACCTAATATCTTCCAACCATTGCAGGCCAGTCACCTGAGCTTATATCAGGTTGTCACCTGGAGAACTCTGGCTGTCTTTCTCTCTGTATTTCATTGACTTTTTTTCCCCCTAATTTGCAGCCATTTATTGGTGGTTTACTATATGTCTGAGTGTGCTGGGCTCCTGGGGAGGAAATGCCACTATAAGTAACCTGGGGATATAGTGGAAGACCAATAGAAGATGACAATAATGTGATGTATTTACTAATGAAGGTACTTCTCATTCTCCTTCCTCCTACTATATCCTCCCAATATCTTTTCATTTCCTTGGATTAATCAGGATTTCTGTTGCTTCCTTGGCCTAAGGCAATCCCTCACAGGTCTTTTTTATTCTAATGTAATTGTTTTCAACAGGAAGTATTTTTCCCCCTATGTTGGTCCTGAGTGTTTTGCAAATAAAGAGGGAAAATAAAATGAAATTCCTTGTTTATATATATTAACAAAGGTCCTACTAACTGGTTTTGATAGCTCTTCTCTTTTCTGAGTATAAATTTTCTCTCTTGTCCTCAGTAGAATACATAATTGTGACAGTTGATCTGAGGACCAGAAAATTCTGTTAAATATTTAAGCTTTTTCTTGTTATTTTAAAATTAAATTCAATTAGCACTTAAATTATTTTAATATAATACACTATAAATTTCTTCAAAATGGAAATTTCCTTTGTAGTTATATTTTACTAGGGAGACTGATTAACTTCTTTTAGCTTATCAAATGCATAGATACCATTTATCTATATAGCTTTGGGAACATTGAGGAGAGTGTAGTCCACAATTAACTATTATTCTCAACAAAATGCTAAAAAAAAAAAATCACTCAGGAAATAAATGCTAAGTTCCTGTAAAAATTTCACAATTGAATTTATTAAAAAATAATATATATATAAATACATATACAGCTATATAAATAAGCTACATAATAACTGGAAATAAATAATTTTTCTCTCTTCCAAATTCTAAATATTAGTTTTATATTTTTATGAAAAGCCCAAAATGAGAGGATACTTTCACTTTCTTTGTAATGAGATAATATTTTCTTACATATTTCACTCTATTTTCTATTGTTTTTTAAAACAAATCAATAAACATACAATTCATTCAAAGTGTGCAGGTATTTGTTATAATCACATAGGTATGCATTCATCACTTCAATCATTATTAGAGCATCTTCATTATTTCAATAATAGCAATAATAAACAAAAAGACAAACAAGCAAAGAATATTCCTCACCTCTCAATCTCTCTATGCTTTCCCACTGCACATAGCTGCTCTTTCTGGCTATTCTGTCCAAGTGTATAATCACTGGCTTTTAGTATAATCACAGTGTTGTACATTCATCATCTCAAAAATTTTAGAACAATTTCATTACTCCAAAAAGAAAGACTCCATGCCCCTTTGCATTCCTTCCTCAGACCTATATAACCACTAATCTTCTTACATCTTTATAAATTGATTTATATTTACATTTTATATAAATGGAATTATACAATATGTAGTACTCTGTGTCTGGTCTCCTTCACTTAGTATAATGGCTTTTTTGTCTGGTATTAACATTTTGTACTATTAACTTACATTTGTTCAGCTTCAAAGAAAAATGGTTTAATATACGCAATTCTACCCATATTCATATTTTGCAAAATATATTTGTATTTCACATAATATATCTAGTTCATAATAAGGCAATCATACAGTATTTGTCCTTTTGTGTCTGGCTTGTTTCACTCAACATGAAGTCCTCCAGGTTCATCTATGTTGTCAAATGTTTCACAACTTCGTTTCTTCTTACCTCTGCATAATATTCCAAAGTGCGTATATGCCACAATTTGTTTATCCATTCATCAGCTGATGGACACCTGGGTTGTTTCCAAATCTTGGCAAACATGAATAATGCTGCTATGAACATCAATGTAGAGAGGTCTGTTCATGTCACTGCTCTCAGTTCTTCTGGGTATATACCTAGCAATGTTATTGCTGGGTCCCATGGCAAATCTATGTTCAAGATCCTAAAGAACTGCCAAACAGTCCTCCACAGTGGCTTTACCATTCTACATTCCCACCTAAGCATTCCTATCTCCACATCCTTTCCAAAATTTACAGTCTTCTGACTTTTTAATAGTGGCCAGTCTAATAGGTGTGAATTGATATGTCATTGTAGTTTTGATTTGCATTTCCCTAATCTCTAGTGATTGAACATTTTTTTCATGTGGTTCTTCACCATTTGTATGTCTTCCTTGGACAGTTGTTTTTACAAGTCTATTGCCCATTTTTAAATCAGATACTTTGTCTTTTTATTGTTAAGTTCTATGATCTCCTTGTATATCATGGATATTAAACCCTTATCAGATATGTGATTACCAAATATTTTGTCCCTTTGAGTTGGCTTCCTTTTCACACCATTCTGACAAAATCCTTCAAGGTTCAAAAGTTTTGAATTTTGAGGAGGTCCCATTTATCTATTTTTCCTTTTATTGCTCGTGCTTTGGGCATAAGGTTTTAGAAACTACCACAGACCACAAGATTTTGAAGATGTTTTCCTCCATTTTCTTCTAAGAGTTTTATGGTTGTTGTTTTTATATTTAAATCCTTGATCCATTTTGAGTTATTTTTTTGTATAAGGTATGAGGTAGAGGTCTTCTTTCTTTCTTTTGGATATGGCTATCCAGTTGTCCCAGCAAGATTTGTTGAATAGACTGTCCTGGCCCAGCTGCGTGGGCTTAACAGCCTTGTCAAAAATCACTTGAATGTAGATGTGAGGGGGCCCTTTCTCAACCAAAAAATTTTGATTATTGGCTTTTTGATTTCTTCAAAAAAGTTTTTTGGGATTTTTATTGGGATTGCATTGAATCTGTAAATCTGTTTGGGTAGAATCACATCTTAACGATATTTAGTCTTCCAATCCATGAACACAGAATGTCCTTCCATTTATTTAAGTCTTCTTCAGTTTCTTTTAGCAATGTTTGCAGTTTTCTGAATACAAATCTTTTATGTCCTTGTTTAAGTTTATTCCTAAATATTTGATTGTTTTAGTCACTATTATAAGCGGAATTTTTTTCTGATTTTCTCCTCAGATTGCATATTAGTACTGTATAGAAAAATTTTTGATTTTTGCTCATTAACATTGTATCCAGCCACTTTGCTGAACTCGTCTATTAATTCTAGTAGCTTTGTTGTGAGTTTTTCAGGATTTTCTGGATATAGGATCACGTCATAATCAAATAGTGAAAGTTTTACTTCTTCCTTTTCTATTTGAGTGCCTTTTATTTCTTTCTCTAGCCTAATTGCTCTAGCTAGAACTTCTAGCACAATATTGAATAATAATGGTGACAGTGGGTATCCATGTTTTGTTCCTGATCTCAGTAGGAAAGCTTTTAGACTTTCACCATTGAGTACAATGCCAGCTGTAAGTTTTTCATATCTACACTTTACCATATTGAGAAAGCTTCCTTCTATTCCTATCTTTTGGAGTGTTTTTATCAAGAAAAGGTGCTATATTTTGTCAAATGCATTTTTGGCATCAATTGAGAGGATCATGTGATTTTTCTTTTTCAATTGATTAAAGTGGTTTATTACACTAATTGATCTTCTTGTGTTGAACCACCCTTGCATACCTGGGATAAAACTCACTTGATCGTGGTGTATAAGTCTTTTAATGTGCTTTTGGATTCTGTTTGCAAGTATTTTGTTGAGAATTTTTGCATCTATATTCATTAGAGGTATTTGTCTGTAATTTTCTTTTTTTGTGTGTGGTATCTTTATTTGGTTTTGGTGGTGTTAGCTTCAAAGAATGAGTTTGGTATTGTTCTTTTTGTTCAATTTTTTGGAAGAGCTTGAGCAAGATTGGTATTCAATCTTCGTTGATTAATTGGTAAAATTCACCTGTGAAGCCATCTGGTCCCAGGCTTTTCATCTCATCTATATTTTCTAGTTTTTTGGCATATAGTTTTTCATAGTATCCTCTTATGATCTCTCTTATTTCTATGGGGTCAGTGATAATGTGCCCCCTCTGATTTCTGATTTTATTTATTTTCATATTCTCTCTTTTTCACTGTGTCAGTCTAGCTAAGGGTTTTTCAATTTTGTTGATCTCAAAGAATCAACTTTTGGTTTTGTTGATCCTCTCTATTGCTTTTTTGTTCTCTATTTCCTTTATTTCTGCTCTGATATTTACTATTTCTTTCCTTCAGCTTTGTTTGGGATTTTTTTTTTTTTTATAGCTCTTCCAGGTGTGCAGTTAGATAATCAATTTTAGCTCTTTCCTCTGTTTTAATGTAAACATTGAGGGCTATAAATTTCTTTGTCAGCACTGCCTTTGCGGTGTTCAATAGGTTTTGGTACGTTGTATTCTCATTTTCATTTGTCTAAAGATATCTGCTGAATTCTCTTGCAATTTCTTCTTTGACCCACTGATTGTTTGAGTGTGCTATTTAATTTTGATATATTTATGAATTTTCCTTTTTCTGTCCATTATTGATTTCCAGCTTCATTCTATTATGACCAGAGCAAGTGTTTTCTATAATTTAAATCTTTTTAAATTTATTGAGACTTGTCTTGTGTCCCAACATATAGTCTATCTTGGAGAAGGATCCAAGAGCACTTGAAAAGAATGTATATCCTGCTGTTTTGGGGTGAAATGCTCTATAGATATCTGTTACATCGAGTTCATTTATCATGTTATTCCAGTTCTCTGTTTCTTTATTTATCCTCTGTTCAGATGTTCTATCCAATGCTGAGAGTGGTGTACTGAAGTCTCCAACTATTATTATAGAGACATCTATTTCTCCCTTCAGCTTTGCTAGTGTATGCCTCATGTATTTGTATTTTGGGGCACTGAGGTTAGGTGCATGAATATTTAAAATAGCTATTTCTTCTTGTTGAATTGCTTTTTTTATTAATATATAAAGACCTTTCTCATCCCTCATAATGGTTTTGCATTTTATTTATTCATTCATTAAATTTTTTTTAAAAAAAGATACTTAGCTTACATAACTATTACACAAAAAATATAGGGATTCCCATATGCCCCACTCCCCACACCTCCTACATAAACATCCTTCATTATTATGGCACATTCATTGCAGTTGATAAATGCATCCTGGGGCTTTGCCATTAAGCATGGACCACAGTTAACACTGTAGTCTGCACTCTCTCCCACACAGTTCTGCCTGTTATGCGATGATAAAAATGGCCTATATTTGTCATTGCAGTGTCATTCAAGATGATTCCCTGTCCTGGAAAAGTCCCCATATTACAGCTATTTTTACCTCTCCCTGCCCCCAGAGCCTCCAGTGGCCACTACCTCCACATCAATGTTGTAATTTCTTCCATTACTAGAATCACAATATGTCTATAGTAGAATACCAGTAAGTCCACCCTAGTCCATAGTTCTTTCCTCAATCCTGAGGATTCACAGATGGTGATGTCCACTCCACTTCTAATTGAGAGGGGGCTTATATCCCATGGGGAAGTTGGATGGGGCTATCTTGCTTGCAGCTTCAGTCTCTCTCCGTTCCTTGGGATGTTCATTGTCCATCATCATCTCCTTGTTATATGTCCTGGGTGTTTCCAATGAGCTGTAGAGTAGGTGTTGCAACTCCGCTGAATTTCCAGGCACAGTTGGCACATGGACAGCCCCAAGACTCGAGTCTCTTGGACATACACCTACAAACTCCAGCACCAAGTATAGTTTTAAATAGAAGGGACAGATAAGTCATGTGTAGGGAAGACATAATTGAGTCCAACTCTGTCACTCTCATGAACACAAACTCCAAAGTAGGGCCCACTGGCAAGGTACTGAACTCTGGATCTATCTGCACTGACCATATGATGTGAGTGTCTCCGGAGCCTTCAGGAGCCCCACTATTTGGGGTAGTATCCATGTTGGCAGTCTATGAGATTCTGCTTAGATGTGCATAAGCGTTACTTTTAGGATTACCTCCTGACTCACTTTGAAGTCTCTTAGCCATGTAAACTCATCTGTCTTTACCATTTTCCCCTTTTATTTGAGGTCTTATTCCAGTTTCATTGTTAGTTGGCACTTGGTAGTAATCCCTCTGTGCCAGGGAAGCTCATCCCTGGGAGTCATGTCCCATGCTGGGGGGAAGGTAATGCATTTATATACTAAGTTTGGCTTAGAGAGAGGACACATTTGAGCAACAAGGAGGCTCTTAGGAGACAACTCTTAGGCATCCCACAACAACAGGCTAAGTTTCAATTTCAAGAGCAAAGGCGCATAAACATAGTTGTCAATATCACGGGCCCTTCAGTGAATCATTCTCCTTCGCCAGTCATTGCCCCTGCACTTGGGGGACTGTTGCTGCTCCATTACAGAATGTGGCTGAGTTCTCCAGGATGGGAATTAAATATTCTCTGATATTATGTGAGTCTCCACCCACTGTGACAATGCCCTATGAACATTTGAACTTTTTAGTATACCTTTTATGTATTCCCAGGTGAACTTCCTCCCATGTATACCCCATCACTGACACCCTACATCAACAATCCTCCCCTGTCCCCGTTGCAACCTTTCTGTGATTCAAAGCTTCTTTAAGACTGAAGCCATTAAAATAGTCATATATAATTAATAGGAAAATGAAATAATAATGATAAGTTTAAATATAAGAAATAAAATACATAAAATAAAATTTAAAAAAATAAATTAAAAGGTTGGGATAATAAAAAGTAATGAAATATATATTTTAAAATTTTCTTTTGACATTTTGCCTTTCATCACTATAATATCTGGTGTCCTGTTTGTATTGTGGCAATTTCTTCCATTTATTTCCCAGTGTCTTATTATTTTTCATTTTGTTTTCAAAGAAGTTTTAGGTAACAGTAAAGTCACATACAGAATGCAGGGGACTCTCATATACCCAAAATCCTCCCCTTTCTTCCTTCCCGTATTAATACCTTTTTATACATATATGGTACATTTGTTATAACTGATATACAAATAATGAAACATAGCTACTAACCATGGTCAATGGTTTATATTATGGTTTACATTTTAGACAATACACTTTTATAAATTTTGATGCTACTTAACATGGCCTGTATCTGTCATTGTCAGATTATGTAGAACACTTCCATTGCCCAATAAATAACCCCTGTTCGATCTATTCTAATCCTCCCTCCCCCTCCCCTCGGGGCTCAGGGTGACCACTTGCCTTCACTCCTTGGATGGCAAGATTCATAGTTACATGCAACAACACTGAGGTCTTGACACACTGGTTTGTCCTCCCCTATTAGGAAATGCCCATGCTCTTCAGAGACTCCTGCCTCTCTATTTGTGAACAAATTAGTCCTCCCAAGAATGGGTGTCCAACTCCCTCCCCGGATACATCATATTATGTCAAAATGATCAATCACACACTCGATAGAAGTCTGCTCCAGGTGCGCTCTGTCCCTTATGCCCCCTATCCAACACCCTAAACCAGTAACCTCCCAATTCACTTTGTCATATTGTCATAAGAGCATTCCCAACTTTGTACTTTCAATCACATACCTGCCAATCCCCAGTGTTCACCTGGTCCCTCTCCCAACCCTCCCTCTGTGCCTTGGACCTTCCAACCCACCCTCCCCAATCTACCCATCTCTCAAACCTGAACCACCCAACCCAATAATATGACTACCCTGCTGTCATATCCTTTCAATACGCAGCTACACACTTTCACCTTACCACAGATTACATCCATATGGGTGTTGGCTCACAACCTTCATCTCCCTTTCTATTTCCTGTAAACCTATCTTCCAGGCAATAGCTCTCTGAGTCTGCTCAATTTGCTTAATTCATATCAGTGAGGTCATGTACTGTTCATCCTTCAATGCCTGGCTTCTTTCACTCAACAAAAGGTTCTCAAGATTCATCCATGTTATCCTGTGTGTTAACACTGTATTCCTTCTTACAGCTGAGTAATATGCCACTGTATATATGCACCACATTTTATTTATCCATTCATCTATTGATGGGCATTTGGTTTAATTCCAACTTTTGACTATAGTGAATAATGCTGCTATGAGCATTGGTGTGCATATATCTGTTAATGTCCTTGTTTTCATCTCCTCTGGGTATATACCCTGCAGTGGAATTGCTGGATTATATGGCAGTTCTATAGTTAGTTTTTTGAGGAAACGCCAAACTATCCTCCACAATGCCTGGACCATTCTACATTCCCACCAACAGTGGATAAGGGTTCCCATTCCTCCACATCTTCTCCAACACTTGTAGTTCTCTGTTTTTTAATAGCTGTCAGTCTAATGAGTGTAAGATGCTATCTCCTTGTAGTTTTGATTTGCATTTCCCTAATAGCTAGTGATGTTGAGCATCTTTTCATGTGCTTTTTAGCCATTTGTATTTCTTCTTTGGAGAAGTGCCTTTTCAAGTCGCTTGCCCAGTTTTCAAATGGGTTGTTTGTCTTTTTATTTTTGTGGTGTAGGATTTCTGTATATATGTTGGATTTTAGGCTCTTATCAGATGTATGCTTGCCAAATATTTTCTCCCGTTGGGTAGGCTCCCTTTTTACTTTCTTGATAATGTCCTTTGAGGTGCAAAAGTTTTTAATTTTGAGGAGATTCCCTTTATCTATTTTCTCTTTCACTGCTCGTGCTTTGGGCATGAAGTTCATGAAACCATTTCCCATTACAAGGTACTGTAGGTGCTTCCCTACATTATCTTCCAAGATCTTTATAGTCTTTGAACCATCTTGAGTTGATTTTTGTATAAGGTGTGACATGGAGTTCCTCTCTCATTGTTTTGGATATGGATATGGATATCCAGTTCTTTAAGCACCAATTGTTGAAGAGGCCATTCTCTCCCAATTGAGTGGGCTTGGTGCCTTGTCGAGTGTCAGATGACTGAATATGTGAGTATCTATATCAAACTCTCAATTCAGTTCCATTGGTCAGTATGTCTATCCATGTACCAATAACATGAGGTTTTGATCACTGTAGCTTTGTAGTATGTTTTAAAGTCAGGTAGTGTGATATCTCCAATTTCTTTTTTCTTTTTCAATATGCCTTAGGCTATTTGGGGCTTCTTACCGTTCCAAACAAATTTTGTAGTTAGTTTTTTTAATTCATTAAAAATGCTGTGTTGATTTTTATTGGAATTGCATTAAATCTGTAGATTAGTTTGGGTAGGGTACACATCCTAATGATGTTTAATCTTCCTATCCATGAACAAGGAATATTCTTCAATTTATTTGTCTTCTTTGATATCCTCTAACAATGTTTTGTAGTTTTCTGTATATAAGTCCTTTATATCTTTAATTAAATTTATTCCTAGCTATTTGATTGTTTCAGTTACTATTGTAAATGATATTTTTCCCTTGATTTCCTCCTCAAATTGCTCCTTTTTGGTGTACAGAAATGCTACTAATTTTTGAGCATTGATTTTATATCCTGCAACTATACTGGACTCATTTATAAGTCTAGAAGTTTTGTTGTAGATTTCTCAGGGATTTCTAGATACAGGATCATGTCGTCTGCATATAGTGAAATTTTTACTTCTTCCTTTCCAATTTGGATGCCTTTTATAAAAGATAAAAAGGCTGTGTTCAAGCAAGCACTTCTAACACAATATTTAATAGGAATAGTGATAGTGGGCATCGTTGTTTTGTTCCCGATCTTAGAGGGAAAGCTTTTAAAATTTCACCATTGAAGATTATGTTAGCTGTGGGTTTTTCATTTATACCCTTTATCATTTTCAGAAAGTTTCCTTCTATTCTTATTTTTTGCAGTGTTTTTATCAGGAAAGGGTGCTGTATTTTGTTGAATGCTTTTTCTGCATCTATAGAGATGATCATGTGATTTTTTTTTCTTTTGATCTGTTTATGTGGTGTATTACATTGATTGATTTTCTTATGTTGAACCATCCTTGCATACCCGGGATGAAACCCACTTGGTCATGATGTATAATTCATTTTATGTTTTTTTGAATGTGATGAGCAGGTATTTTATTGAGGATTTTAGCATCAAGATTCATTAGAGAGATTGGTCTAAATTTCCTTTCTTGTGGCATGTTTATTTGGCTTTGGAATTAGGGTAATGTTGACATCATAGAATGAGTTAGGCAGTGTTCCTTCTACTTCTATTTTTTGGAAGAGTTTAAGCAGAATTGGTGTTAGTTCTTTCCAGAATGTTTGGTAAAATTCACCTGAAACCATCCGGTCCTGGGCTCTTCTTAGTTGGGAGGTTTTTGATGACTGATTCTATCTCTTTACTTGTAATTTGTCTGTTGAGTTCATCAATTTATTTTTTTTGTCAATGTAGGCTGCTTGTGAGTTTCTAGGAATTTGTCCATTTCCTCTAAGTTATCATTGTTGTTGGCATATAATTTTTCAGAGTATCCTCTTATGATACTCTTTATTTCCTTGGGGTCAGTGGTGATATCCCCTTTCTCATTTCTTATTTTGTGTATTTGCATTTTCTCTCTTTTTTTCTTTATTAGTCTGGCTAAGGGTTTGTCAATTTTATTGATCTTCTTGAAGAACCAGCTTCTTCAAGAAGTTTAGTCAGCTGGGCCCCCCTTGAGCTTGGGCTGCATCTCTTAGGTTTTGATATGTTGTGTTGTCATTTTCATTCATTTCATGGTAGTTATGATGTCTTTTGAGATTTCCTCCTTGACCCTTTGACTCTTTGCCTAAGAGTGTTTGTTTAACTTCCATATCTTTGTGCCTCATCTGGTTCTCTGGCCCTTAGTGATTTCCTATTTCATTCCATTGTGGTCAGAGAAATTACTTTGTATAATCTCAGTCTTTCTGAATTCATTGAGATTTTTTACGTGGCTTAGCATGTGGTCTATCTTGCAGTATGATCCATGTGCACTTGAGAAAAATGTATATCCCCCTGTATTTGGGTGTAGTGTTCTGTATATGTCTATTGGGTCCAGACCCTCTAACGTGTTAACCAAAGTCTCTGTTTCTTTATTGATTCTCTGTTGAGACATTCTGTCTAAGGGTGATAATGGTGTATTAAAGTTCTCCCCTATAGTAGTAAAAGCATCTATTTCTCCACTTCATTTTTCCAGTGTTTGCCTCATATATTTTGAGGAGCCTCCATTAGGTGCATAAATGTTTATGATTGTTCTTTCTTCTTGAAAGATTACTCCTGTCACTAATATATAGTGTCTGTCTTTGATTAGTTGTTCAATGTTCTGCACCTCATCATGGTTTTTAGTTTGTTAATTGGACTGAGCCATGTCTTCCTGTTTCTTAGTGTGGTTTGTAATTTTTTGTTGCCCTCTGGTCATCTTTTTATCTTGATGGGTTTATTCAATTGATTAGCTTCTCTCTTTACTCTATGGTTTTATTTAATTGCTGTTTCTTTGTGTGTGTTAAGTTTTCTCTTTGACACTTTGTTCTTCTTATTCTATTTCATTGGTATTGTCTATGTTCCCTTGGAGGAAAAAATTAGGGCCAAGGAAAGTGAAAGAGATAAGAAAAGTAAAAGGATAATAATAATAATAATAATAGTAATTGTTAGAAGAGGAACCATGGAAGATCTTGGAAAGTGAATATTTAACTCACGTAAGCAGTGTAGAGTAATAGGAATAGAAAAGTGAGGTACCAGCAATGAAATGGGAAACCAAATAGAGAAAAATATATATAGACTTAATTAAAAGGCCAGTCTGGTGAGGAGAGAGGGAAAGAGAAAAGACTAAAAGAAAGAAAGTTAATGAAAGAAAGGAAACAGGATAGATGAGGTAGAAATAAAAACCAGAAAAACTGGGGACTAAACAAAGAGAGGTGGAATGTAAGAACAGCAATAGAAAACAGAAGACAGAATGTTGAGGGGAGGAAAAGAGATAGCCTTGGGATACAAAATCAATATACACAGAAAAGGGTAAATCAAGGAAGAGGAAACACAGTTACCAGTATCAAGCCAGCAGCACCTTGAGGAACTTCTTTCTTCATCCAACTCCCTCCAAATTGATGTCCCTCCAGATTGATGTCCTGAAGCCTACTACTCTGTGAGTTCCCAAAACAGCTTACCCAGCTATTTTTTGGTAAGAGAGATCAGCCTATGTTCCTTTGAAAGAAAAAAATTAGGACCAGAGAAAAGGAAAGAAATAAGAAGACACAAAGAATAATAGTAATGGTAATAGTAAAAGGTAGAAGAGCAAATGTACAAGACATAGGAAATTGAAAGATTAACAGTATTAAGAAGCTAAGAGGAATAAGATTTGGAAAGTGGAATAGAAAAAATGAAACAAGAAACAGAATAGAGGAAAAATATATAGAATGAATTAAAATGCTGGAATGGCTAGAAGAGGGTAAAAGAAAACAGAAAAGAGAAAAAGTAATAAGTAAAAAAGAGACTATATAGAGAAAAAGGGAGAAAGGGAGAAATATAAACAAGAAAAATTGGATACCAAATAAAAGAGGTGGAATGAAAGAACAACAATGGAAAAGAAAAGATATAAAGATGAAGGAATGAAAAGAAGTAGCTTAGGTAGAGTAGATTAGTAAGAAAAAAGAATAAAAGAAAAAGAAAGAAAAATAAACAAGCAGAGAAAGAAAAGAAGGGGCTACAAACAAGCAAGAAAGAAGACAGCAGCAACTCATTTTTTAAAAAAAGGAGACAAGAGAAAAAGAAGAATAATAAGCATGGAAAAATAGCCTTCTTTCTTAGACCCCTAAGGATCTTCTCAGGCTGCTGGTGTTCTGCAATCACTCACCCTGCAGCCTGCCCTCTGCAGGTTTTGAGCTGGGATTTAGTGAGTAAATTAAGGGAAATAAAAGAAAATGACCTTTTTTTTTTTTTAAAAAAAAAAAAAGAGAGATCCAAGAAAAGCTAATACAAAGAAAATGTCTATGTGCTCCCTGTCGTAAAGTCTCAGCTGAATGCCTGATAACCTTGTGGATTTCTTCTCAAGGAATAGCCAGGAATCAAATCAGTGACCTCATATATGTTAGGCAGAAATTCTCCCACTGAGCTATTGTACCTCCTTGGGTTGATTAGTCTTTCAGAAGGCTATCTGCCCCTTTTCCCCTCTGGCAGGTTAAATACGCTGCAGTCAGCTGGAGTGGTGCTGATCGCTGCGTCTCTGCCTCCTCACTGATGTAATTCCTCTCTTTACCTAGGTGGCTGTCATGACAGCCAGCCTGAGGTGATCCCCCTCCCCTCTCCCTCTTGAGTCAGGGTCCCTTCTGATATACAAGGGGGGCCCAGTTGGCTAAACTCACCACAAAGAAATCCCCTCTCTACTCTCCCAGACCCCTCTTCCTTGCAGGGAATCTGCTGTCACACTCTTGTTTGGAGAAGGGGGCTGGGTCTCCACCTAGTCTGCCCACCCTGAGGGCTGGGTATGTGTGCCCCTTCCAGTCAGTGAGGTAAGCAACCCCCGATTATTCCTGGCTTCCCTATCTGTCCAGTACCCTCCCAGATGACTCAGAAGGAGTCATCTGCTCTACTGAGGTCGACGTCTGCTCTATTCTCAGTTAGATACAGTTCACCAGGAGTTTTACCCTCACTTAATATCTCACGCTTGGGAGAGGGGAGCCGTTCCCAGCAGCCAGGAGGTTTAATAACTCACGATTACTTGTTTTGGCTTCTTTGTGTCTCTGACCCTCACTCTTCTGGGAGTTGGTAAGCAGCGTCCATGGCAACCTCTGGTTTTTTCTTTGTTTTAGTGAGAGCTAAGAATTTTACGTCTAACACGTTGGCCATGTTCCCACAATCCTCTTAGTTTTGCATTTAAAATCTATTTTGTCCAATATTAGTATTCCTACTTCAACTCTTTTTTGGTTACTATTTACACGGAATATCTTTTTCCAAACTTTCAATTTTAACCTTATGTCCGAGGTGAGTCTCTTGTAGACAGTGTATGGATGGCTCATATTTTTTAATCCATTCTATCAGTCTGTGTCTTTTGATTGAAGAGTTCAAATCATTAACATTCAATGTTATAACTGTAAAGCACATTACTTACTTCATCCATTTTGACCTTTGCCTTTCTGTTGTCATATCATACTATAGTCTATCTTTTTACCCTTTCTACTATTCTTCATTTCTACACTCTTCTCCAAGTCTCTAGCCATTGTTTTTCCTTTCAGGCTGCAACACTTCTTTTAGTATCTCTTGTAATTCTGGTCTTTTGGTAACATATTCTGTCAGTTTTGTTTGTCTGTGAAGACTTTGAACTCTCCTTCATTTTTTTTAAAGATTTATTTTATTCATTTATTTATTGCTCCCTCCCCCCCCACCCCCCACTGCTTGTGCTCATTGTGTTTATTTGCTGTGTGTTTTTCTGTGTCTGCTTCTATCCCTTTGTTGCATCATCTTGCTGCACCAGCTCACCATGCTGCAGGGGTCATCAGCTCACCACGCCATGTGGGTCTTTCAGTTCACCATGCTACGCTGGCCGGCTTGTCTTCACCAGGAGGCCCTGGGAATCAAACCCAGGGCCTCCCATATGGTAAACAGGAACCCAACTACTTGAGCCACATCTGCTTCCCTCTCCTTCCTTTTTAAAAGATAGATTTGCTGGATACAGAATTCTTGGCTGGCAGTTTTTCTCTATCAATACCTTAAGTACATCATACCACTTTCTTCTCTCCTCCATGGTTTCTGATGAGAGGTCAGCACTTAATCTTATTGAGTTTCCCTTGTATGCAATACTTTGCTTTTCTCTTGTTGCTTTCAGAATCTCTTTATATCTGATATTTGTCATTCTGAATAGTAGGTGTGTTGGAGTAGGTCTGTTCACATATATTCTGTTTGAGGTTCATTTTCTTTCTTGGATTTTGATATTTATGTCTTTTATAAGGGTAGGGAAGTTTTCAGTCATTATTCCCTCAAATATTCTCCCTACCCCTTTTCCACTTTCTCATCCTTCAGGGATGTAGATAATGCACATGTTTTTGTGTTTCTCATTGTCATTCAGTTCCCTGAGACCCTGTTCCATTTTTTCCATTCTTTAGTCTTTCTATTCTCCTGTATTTTCCAGTTTAGATGTTTTTTCTTCAAAATCACTAATTCTGTTTTCAAGTAGATAAAATCTGTTCTTATATACCTAATGTATTTTTAATCTCATCCATCTTGTCTTTCATTCCCATAAGTCTGTTACTTTTCTTTGCAGACTTTCAAGTTGTTCTTTATGCTCACCAGTGTCTGCTTAATATCATTTATCTCTTTAGTCATATTTTCTTTAAATTCTTTGAAGTGATTTAGGAGAGTTGTGTGATTATCACTGATTAATTGTATTAAATCCTTTGGCTGGGCCATCTCTTCCTGTTTCTAGTATGCCTTGTAATTTTTTTCTGATATCTAGGCATCTGTTATGTTGGTACATTTACTCTGAAGGCTAATTTCTCTCTCTTGCCTATTGTTATCATTCTTTCAGAGCTCTTTGATATTTGCTTCAATTTATCCTAAGTCTTTAAAATTGTCCAGCTTAAGTTACCAAAATCATGCCAAGGACTCACTAATGGGGCACAGACTTTCTCCCAGGGGCTGGGGTAAAGAGAGGTCTAAAAGAAGTTTCTGTTCATGTAATTTCCATACTTGCCACTTCTTTCCAAGGAGGTGTTTCTCTCTAGGATTTCCTTTGTTTTTATCTGGCCTGAGCTGAGACTCAAAGTTGGCTTCGCTGGCTGATTTCAATGAAGAAAAGCCCCCTGATTCCCTTTCTCTCTCTCTCTCTCTTTTTTTTTTTTGGTAACAGCTAGCAGGGAGAAAGATGTCTGCTCCCCTTTCAGTCAGCTGAAATGATCCAGGAATTTTACCCCTGTTGAATATCTCAGGGTTGGGGAAGGGGGTCCTGCCTGCAGCCAGGAGGTTTAATAATTTATAGTTTTTTGCTTTGGTTTCTTCGTCTCTCTGTCCTTCACCCTTCTGGAGTTGTGAAGCACAGTTCTGATCTGCTTACCCCCAAGGCAGATGCCTCAGCAGCCTTTGTTTGTTTCTCCATTGTTTTTGTGGAAGTTAAGCTTTAACTGCTTAATCTAATGCCATGTTCCCAGAATTCCTTTCTATTTTTAATAACCTTTATTAAAAAGAATATTGATGGTAATTTTCTCCTTCTTAATGTTTTCACCAGTCGCAAATTCTTAGATTATATATCACAAGACTTATGTAAAATGAAAGGAATTAAATGTTGAACAATGGGAAATGTATATTCAGATAGATGATATAGATACAGATACAGATATATATTCTCCCACATATTTATGCAACTTATCATTGTGTTTCATCTCAGGACACATTAATGCCATTTTCTTTCTTTTGAGGAATTATTAAGAATACATGGAAGTAATGATTGTATTGTTTAAACATTTTATTAGAGTCATATATAAAATTCAAAATATCCTATTTTAATCACTTTCAAATGTACAATTTAGTGGTATTAATCACATTCAAAATATTGTGCTACAGTCACCAATATCCATTATCTCAATTTTTCACCACCATGAACTGAAACTCTGGCCCCATTAAATAATAACACCCCTTGACCTTTACCCTCAGCCATAGTAATCTGTAATCTACTATCTCTATGGATTTGCATATTCTAGGCATTTCATGCAAGCAAGATCATACAATATCTGTGTTTTTGTGACTGGGTTATTTCACTTAGCACAATGTCTTTAAGGTCCATCCATGTTGTATCATATATAAGAACTTCATTTCTTTTTATGGCTTAATAATATTCCATTCTGTATATAAATACTGTATTTTATTTATCCATTCATCTGTTGATGCATACTTGGGTTTCTTGCATGTTTCTGGCAATTAATAATATTGCTATGAAGTTGGACCCCTACCTCAGAAAGTATATGAAAGTTTAATTGGAACAGGTGCCTAAACATATCAGCTAAAACCTTAAAACTCTTAGAAGAAAACACAGTGGAAAACCTTCACAACTTTGGAATTGATAGTGTTTTCTTAGGTATGACACCCAAAGCATGACTGTATTGGTCAGGGTTCTCTCAGGAAACAGAATCAACAAGAGATATCCATCAATAATATGAGATTTTATAATAGTCTCTCATGTGACCGTGGGGATGCACAAGTCCAGGTTCCGCAGGCAGGCTGCAAACCAGGGGTTCCGATGAAAGTCCGATGAAAGGTCCTTGATGAGTTTCTGGGAGAAGTTGGCTGTCCAAGGACGAGCTGGCAAATTCTCTCTGAATGTCGAAATCACTTCCTCTTTTAAGGCATTCAACTGATTGGATAAAAGCGTCACCCATTGCTGATGCAATCTCCCTGATTGATGCAGATGTAATCAGCCATCCATGCAGTAAACTCACTGATGATCAAAGTCCATAAATGGTCTTGTATTACAATTAGCCCAGTGCTTGCTGGACCAAACACCTGGACACAATTACCTGTCCGAGTTGACACATTAACCTAGCCATCACAATGATGAACAAATGAAAAAATAAATAAAATGGACTTCACCACAGTTTAAACTTTTGTATATAAAAAGACCTTTTCAAGGAAGTGAATAAACAAACTGCAGAATGGGAGGAAATAATTGTAGACCATATGTATGATAAGGGTTTAACAACCAGAATATATGAAGAACTACTAAAACTCGACAATGGAAAGACAAATAACCCAATTAAAAGATGGGCAAAGGATCTTAAAAGAGACTTCTCCAAAGAAAATATTCAAATGGCCATTAAGCACGTTAAAAGATGCTCAACATCATTGGTCATCAGGGAAATGAAAATCAAAACTATAATATATACCACTCGAAACCCACAAGGATAGCTTTATTAAACAAACAAACAACAACAACAAAAACAAAAATAACATATGTTAGAAAGGATGTGGAGAAATTAGAATTGTTATACACTGTTGGTGAAATTATGAAATGGTATAACACTGTGGAAATCAGTTTAGCTCTTTCTCAGAGAGTGGAACTTGGAATTACCATATGACCCAACAATCCTGCTTCTTGATATATATTCCAAAGAATTGAAAGCAGGAACTCAAATAGATATAAGTATTTTATTTTCACCCCTAAAGGACCTCAAAGAATGAGTAGATTTGTCTTGGAGTTAATTAATTATACATGTTTGGTACCTTATCATATTAATTCATTCATATGTTCACCATTTAAAGATGCAGATGTACAAAAACACTTAAATATATTAAAATATTCATATTAGGGATACCAACTGTCATTAACTTTGAAGGCAGAACCTGAAGGAAAGGCAGTGGAAAAATTCACTGTGAATCGACAGTTTTGTCCATCATGTGGCTCCAGAAGGAACTATATTCTGTTAAATAGAAGTAGAGAAGAAAAATCAGGCTGATTTTTTTCAATTGTTATAATATTTATGCCCTGTTAACTTCAGACAATTGAATAGTTTACAAAAAAATAGGTGTAAGATAGATTAATTAAATCCTTCTTTGCATTTGTTTTGTTGTTCATAGAATGTTATAGCTTCTTAAATAGAATACAAGCTGCTTTGGGACTTTCTTTTATGTATATGTACAAAGATCCTTTAGTGTTTTTGACAAGTCAATTATCAAAAGGATTTAAAAATATATTTATAATAGACATCAGGTGTATTGAGTGAAACATCACCCAAACTAATGCTCTTTTAATGATTCTTGGGAGTTCATTGTTGTTCTTTATGTAAATCTGACACCCAAAAAAGGGAGTAATACATCTGTTTATGCCTGTAATAAAGGTGATTACTGGGAACAGTTTGCTGAATATCTCCACAACAAGATGTACATCATTTTTATTGATGATATGGGAGATGCCATTTATGAAGCTTAGGTACATCATTTTCTTACTGGGAAAATATAAACCTGCTTGAATCATGGGAAAAAAGACTTTTATCAGAGTCATAAATACAATCAGTAGTAGAATATGAAATGGTCCCAAAAATCTTTTCAAAAAGTAAAAAAGATTTTTGGCTTCAGCTCTCCAAATATAAAAATTTAGATCTTCTCAATGCATAAAGTAACTCCATTAACCTTTCTTAAAATGCCAACATGCCATTTAGTTATTAATGTATCTGAACTAAAATAAAATATGTCTACTAGTAACTTACTTGCTCTGTGTTCCATGCTAGTTAGTTTTTTAAAATATGGATATCTAGTGAACAATTGGTAAGTAAATTAGAATATCATATCTTACATTTATTGAAGGTGTTATTTTAAGTTTAAAAATAAAACACTGAGCATACTAAAATTTCCATTGCAAAGAAAATATCAGCATTTCACAAGGTTGTTGTCTGTAAAATTATTCAATTAATTTAATTTACATAGTTAAATTAAGCCTTGCTTTTTTGATGTTCATATCTTTATATGATCATTATTCCCATAGTGTTCTGTAATTTGACTTCTATAAAATAAAGTAGACACGGAGTTCCTAGTTTTGAAGCACTTCCATTAATATACTTTAGCATGCATTGTGTATATTTGCCAACTCTGAAAATTATGCCACTAAAACATAAATAACCCATCAATTAAAATTCCTAATTCAATTGATTTATTTAATGACAACGAACATGTACTGAGCTAGGAGTATATCATACGGTCTTTTAAAATTTCAAATTTCTGAAACATATGTGGCACTAAGAATATTAGCTATAAATAAAAAATTTTGCTTTGAAAAAATACTATGTTTTAGGACTAAATTGCAATAAAGTGTTTAAAATTTCAGTTAATGGATTAGAGATGATGATAACTGTCATATACATGTGACATTATCAAATGAGTGTGTTGAGAGAAAATGCTATATTTTCCCAATATGTATCAATAGCCCTATTTAAAAATTGCCATAAGATGATTAATGAGTAGGTTCTTTTTGTCCCTGTTGCTATAACTTTCTCCCTATTTCTGCATGTCTTTCTTTCTCTCTTTAGGCATTCCTACCCAGGGACACATATGAGCACATATGCTGTACCATGTACACACACACAACTGTACCCAGAACAAAAAGTTAAGGAATGACTTTTCAACAATTGGTGCTGAAGCAATGGGCAATCTACAGGAAGAAAAATAAAAAGAATGTTGACCTAGACCTCACCCTTTATATATGAATTAACTCAAAATGGATCATTGACTCAAATATAGAATGTAAAACAATGAAAATTTTAGAAAATACATGAAAAAGAAAATCCATGGATCTATGACTAAGCAAAGAGTTGTTCAACTTGACATCTAAAGTACAACTGATGAAAGGAAAAATTGATAAATTGGACACGGTCAAAATTAATGACACTTAGTCTGTAAAAGGTGTTATTAAGAGGTTGAAAAGACAAACTATGGAGTGGAAGAAATATTTTCAGACAATATATCCACCAAGAACTAATATATAGAATGCATAAAGGACATACAAACCCCAAGAGTAAAAAAACAAATAATCCAAAAAGAAAAATGGGCAAAACACATAGGCAGACATTTCACTGATCAAGATATAGAGAGTCCACATAAACACAGAAAAATATGTTCAATTTCATTAGCCTTTACAGAAATCCTAATTAAAAAACACAATGCAAGATCACTACACACTTATTAGGATTGATAAAATAAAAAATAGTGATATTGAGGAATTGTGGGAAAATGGCATTGGACCAGCAGGCAGAGCTCAATGATCTCACAAAAACAATGGAGAAAAAGCCAAAAGCTGTCCAAGGGAACTGCACTGAGGGTCAGCAGACCAGGACAGTGGTACAAAATTCCCAGAAGATTGAGAGACAGAAAGTTGAGGAAGCTGAAACAACAAACATGAGTTACCAAGCTTCTGGGTCAGCCATGAAGGGCTCCCATCCTCCACTTCCATGATATTAAGCTGGGATAAAACCCCTGGCTCACTGCAGCCCACTGAGAGGAACAGATATTTTCTCCCTGTAAGCAGTTTCAAGGGAAAAGTGAGGGGTAGTCACAGGACTTTTCATCAGTTATTTTGGCCAGCAGAGCCTGCTCTGAATCTCTGCTCTGGAGGTTCAACACAGGAATACAGGAAAGCCTAGACTGATAGACCTCCATGGAAATGTGTACTGATAAGTATCATCTGATGGCCAGTCTGGAAATTGCATGGATATAATCTATTCTCAGTTATCTCTGTATCCTAACCCCTGGGAGAAAATCTGTGCTCCACTAGTGAGTATCTGGTCCAATTTCGGTAACTTAAGATGGACAATTTTAAAGACAGAATAAGCTGAACCAAATATCAAAGAAGAGCTGTGGGAAAAAAAAAAGAAAAACAATAGGAAAGAGAGAAATTGGCCACCAGAATAAATTCACCAACATATTCAGATACCTAGACATCAGTGAAAAATTACAAGCAATACTAGGAAACAAGAAGAGTTGGTCCAACCCAAAGAACAAACCAAAAATCTGAAGACATACAGGATTTAGACAATTAATCAGTGGTAATCACATAACTCTCCTAAATCACTTCAAAGAACTTAAAGAAAATATGCTAAAGAAATAAAGGTTATTAAGAAGACAATGGGTGAGCATAAAAAAAACAATTTGAAAATCTGCAAAGAAAAGTAACTGACCTTATGGGAGTGAAAGTCACAGTGAAGGAGATTAAAAATACATTAAGGCATGTAAGAGCAGATTTGAATTGCTTGAAGACAGAATTAGTGATTTCAAAGACAGAATCACTGAAATGGAAAAGAGGAGAACAGAAAGAGAAAGAACGGAAAAAATGGAGCAGTGTCTGGGAATTGAATGACAATGAGAAATGCACAAATATTTGCATTGTTGGTGTCCCAAAAGGAGAAGAAAATGGAAAAGGGGCAGAAAGAATATTTGAAGAAATAATGATCAAAACTTCCCAACTCTTATGAAAGACATAAATATCCATATCCAAGGAAAACACACACCCTAAAGAGAATAAATCCAAATAGACCTACCCTGAGGTACCTACTATTCAGGATGACAAATATCAGAGATAAAGAGAGGATTCTGAAAGAAGCGTGATAAAACAAATCATCACATAAAAAAGTAGACTCAATAAGATTAATTGCCGACCTCTCATCAGAAACCAGGGAGGAGAGAAGAAAGTGGTATGGTATAGTTAAGGTACTGAAAGAAAAAAACTGCCAGCCAAGAATTCTGTATCCAGCAAAACTGTCCTTCAAAAATGAAGGGGAGTTCAAAGTCTTCACAGACAAACAAAAACTAAGCAAAATATGTTCCCAAAGACCAGAATTACAAGAGATACTAAAGGGAGTGCTGCAGTCTGAAAGGGAAAAAATAAGGGTGAGAGATTTGGAGAAGAGTGCAGAAACAAAGATTATTAGAAAAGGTAAATTAATGGAAGAAAACAGACAGTAGCACAATATGACAACAGAAAGCCAAAGGACAAAATGTATGAAGTAGGTAATGTCTTTACATAATAATATTGAATGTTAATGGCTTGAACTCCCCAATCAAAAGATGTAGATTAATAGAATGGATTTAAAAAAATGATCCATCTATATGTCATCTACAAGATACTCACCTCAGATATAAAGACACAGTTAGGTTAAAGAAGAAAGGTTGGAAAAAAGCTATTCTATGAAAATAGTAACCAAAAAAAGAGCTGGAGTAGTGATACTAATATTGGACAAAATATATTTCAAATGCAAAGCTATTATAAGGGATGAAGAAGGTTATAATTTACTAATAAAAGGTGTAATACACCAAGAAGAAATAACTATACAAAATATTTATGCACCTAAACTGAGTGCCCCAAGATACATGAGGCACTGATTGGCATAACTGAAGGGAAAATAGATGTGTCTACAGTAACAGTTGGAGACTTCAATACACCACACTCAGTAATGGATAGAACATCTGGGGAGTGGGTAAATAGAGAACTTGAATAACATGATAAATTAACTAGACCTAACAGTCATCTATAGAGCATTGTGCCCTAAAGCAACAGGATATAATTTTTTTCAAGTGCTCACAGATTTTACTGCAAGATAGCTCATATGTTGGGTAACAAGACAAGTCTCAATAAATTTAAAAAGATTGAAATTATACAAAACACTTTCTCCAATCATAACGGAATGAAGCAGGAAATCAATAATGGGAGGAAAAAGGGAAAATTCATAAATATATGGTTATGAAAGAACACTCTTAAATAATCAATGGGTCAGAGAAGAAATTGCAAGAGAATCCAGCAAATATCTTGAGACAAATGAAAATGAGAACACAACATATTAAAACCTATGGGACACTGAAAAAGCAGTGCTGAAAAAGAAATTTAAAGTACTCGATGCTTACATTAAAAATAGAAGAAAGAGCTAAAATTGAAGATCTAACTGCATATCTGAAGGAACTAGAAAAAGAATAGCAAACTAACCCCAAATCAAGCTGAAGGAAAGAAATAGTAAAGATCAGAGCAGAAATGAATGAGATTAAAATCAAAATAAAACAATATAAGCAACAAAACCCAAAGTTGGTTCTTTGAGATCAACAAAATTAACCAACCCTTAGCTAGACTGAAAAAGAAAAAAAAGAGAAGATGCAAATACAAAAAAATCAGAAATGAGAGAGGAATATAAGAGTTTGAGATTATTTATGAATACCTAAAAGAGAGATTATGTTTGTAAACTGGTCTGTTCCCCTAAGCGTGATTCCCTTTGATGGTATTAGATTCAGCTGAGATGCATTGAATAAATTATGTTAAGATTAGGGCTTTGATTTGACCAAGTCATTAGAATAACTCATTTTGTGGGCTATATAAACAAACAATCAAAGAGACGCATAAAAGCAGATACACAGAGAAGATACACAAAGAGAGACAGATCCATAGACACAGCAGAGTCCCTGAGAAGAGAGATAAGCCATTTGTCCAATAGTTTACAGCTCACCTTGTGAAGAGAACAGAGCAGCTGAGCAGGGAAAGAAATGGACCCCAGGAAGAGAGACGAGCCCTATGCCAGCTTACAGCTGAGATCAGAAGAAGCTGGACCCATGGAGCCTTAAGAGGAAAGAGGAAGACTGAACTGTCCCAGACATCACCAACCATACTGCTTCAACAAGTGGCAGCAGAGTTTGGTAAGGAAGTAACCTTGAGTTGCACTCTTCAGGGCCTTGTAACTGTAAACTTTTATGCTAAGTAAATACTTTTTACAAAGTGTTGTACTTTGTATCAACACTGCTTTGGTTAACTAATAAAGTCTGATCCCTCAGACTAATACCACTGATCTCGCAGAAATAGGAGAGATTATAAGAGGATACTATGAACAACTGTATGCCAAAAAAACAAACAAAAACAAAAAACAAAAAAAACCCAACAACAGACAATGTAGAGATGGACACATTTCTGAAAACACACAAACCATCTACACTGACCCTAAAAGAAATAAAAGACCTCAACAAACCAATCCCAAGTGAAGAGATTGAAACAGTCATAAAAAACCTCCCAAAGATGAAAAGCCTGGGTCCAGATGGCTTCACAGGTGAATTTTATCAATCAATTAATGACGATTGAATACCAATCTTGCTCAAGCTCTTCCAAAAACTTGGACAAAAGAACAGCACCAAACTCATTCTATGAAGCCAACATCATCCTAATACCAAAACTATAGAAAGATTCTATGAAAAAAGAAAATTACAGACCAATATCTCTAAAGAATATAGATGCAAAAATCCTCAACAAAATACTTGCAAACTGAATCCCAAAGTACATTAAAAGAAGTATACACCATGATCAAATGGGTTTTATCCCAGTTATGCAAGGGTGGTTCAATGCAAGAAAATCAATTAGTGTAAAAAACTACACTGATAAATTGAAGAAGAAATATTACATGATCCTCTCAATTGATGCAGAAAAGGCATTTGACAAAATACAGCACTCTTTCCTGATAAAAAACTCCAAAAGATAGGAATAGAAGGGAACTATCTCAATATGGTGAAGTGCATATATGAAAAACCTATATACAGCTAACATTGTACTCAATGGTGAAAGACAGAAAGCTTTCCTGCTGACAAGGATGCCCACTGTCACCATTGTTATTCAATATTGTGCTAAAGGTTCTACAGCAATTAGTCTAGATAAAGAAATAAAAAACACCAAAATAGGAAAGGAAGAAATAAACCTTTCATTGTTCACTGATGATATAACCCTATATGTAGGATCCCCTGAAAAATCCATAACAAAGCTACTAGAACTAATAGATGAGTTCAGCAAAGTGGAGAGATACAAGATTAATGTGCAAACACCAATACTGAAGTGTAATCTGAGGGGGAAATCAAAATAAAAATTCATTTTGTAATAGCAAATAAAACAATCCAAAATTTAGAAATGACCTTAACCAAGGACATAAAGGACCTGTATTCAGAAAAATCACAAAACATTGCTATAAGAAACTGAAGAAGACTTAAGGAAATTCCATGTTCATGGATTGGAAGACTAATTATCATTAAGATGTCAATTCTACCCAAACTGATTTACAGATTCAATGCAATCACAAAAATCCCAACATCCTTTTTGCAGAAGTGGAAAAAACCAATTATCAAATTTATTTGGAAAAGCAAGGGACCCCAAATAGCCAAAAAGATCTTAAAAAAGAAGAACAAAGTTGGAGGACTCTCTCTTCCTGACTTTAAAGCACATTACTTAGCTACAGTGGTAAAAACAGTATGGTGCTGGCATAAAGACGGACACATTGACCAAGGGAACGGAATTCAACTCAGAAATAGACCCTCATATCTATAGTCAACTGGTCTTTGACAAGTTGATCAAACCTCCCAGCTGGGCTAGAGGAATCTATTCAACAAATGGTGCTAGGAGAACTGGATAGCCATATCCAAAAGAAATAAAGAGGACTCCTATCTCACACCTTATACAAAAATTAACTCAAAATGGATCAAGGACCTAAATATACAAGCAACAGCTATACAACTCCAGAAGAAAATGAGAAAATATTTGGCAATCATATATCTGAAAAGGGCTTAATATCCAATATAAACAAAGAGATCATACAATTCAACAATAAAAAGACAAACTACCCAATTAAGAAACGGGCAAAAGATTTGAATAAACAATCGTTCAAAGAAGAAATACAAATGGTGAAGAAATACATGAAAACAAAGTTCAACATCACTTGCGATTAGGAAATCCAAATCAAAATTACAATTTGATATCATTTCACACATATTAGCCTGGCCATTATTAAAAAGTTGGAAAACTGTAAATGTTGGAGAGGATGTGGAGAGAGAGGAACTCATTCACTGTTGGTGGGAATGTAGAATGGTACAGCCACTGTGGAGGACTGCTTGGCAGTTCCTAAGGAAGTTGAATATAGACTTGCCATGGGTCTTGGCAATACCATTACAAGGTATATACCCAGAAGAACTGAGAGCAGATACCTGAACAGACAGCCACACACCAATGTTCATAGCGACATTATTCATAATTGACAAAAGTTGGAAACAACCCAGGTGTCCATCAAATGATGAAAGAAGAAATGAAATCATGAAGCCTATGACAAGGATGAAAGCGGAGGACATTTATTTTGAGTAAAGCAAGCCAGACACAGAAGGACAAATACTGTATGATTGTATTATTATTATCTAAATACTTTGTGTAAACCCATAGAGTTAACAATTAGAATATAGGTCACCAGAAGTAGAAGGAAGGTAGAGAATGGAAAGCTGAGGGTTAATTGTATAGAATTGGTAAAAAGGTTGTTTGTTAATCTTGGTAAACGAATAGAAATGGTGAAAGCATATCATGGTGTTTGTAACTAGAAGTGCTATTGCATGGATCAACAGTGGTTGAAAGGGAAAGTCTAAGGTCATGTATATTGCTAGAAGGAAAGCGAAAAACTATAACATGGGACTTTATAAGATAGTAAAACCTCATGTAAAATACAATTATCGGTGATATTGCATATAGACTGTTTTTTACAAAATATAAACATAAATATACTAGAGAGAAGGAAAAAGAATAGCAGCTATGTAAGGCAGGTAAGGCATAGAGAGATTGAGAGGTGATGAGCTTTGTATGTTTTTATTATATGATTATTATTAAAATAATGCATATCCTCTAAGAATGATTGGAAGTGATAAATGCACAAATATGTAATTACACAGAATGTCAATGATTGTACACTTTGGAAGGATTAATGCTTTATTAAAAAGTATCAATAAAATTGGTTTGTTAAAAAAATAGTGATAGCACCAAATTCGGTCAAGATGCAGAGATACTGTATTACTCACACATTGTTGGTATGAATGTAAAATGTTAGTCTCTCTGGAACAAAGTAAGACTGCTACTTAAAAAAACTAAACCTGCAACTACCTGGTAATTGAACTCCTGGGCATTTATCCCAGAAAAAATGAAAACATATTCACACAACACCCTGCACAAAAATATTCATAGCAACTTTATTTGTAATCCCCAAAACTGCAATCAGTCTCAGTCTCCTTCAAGAGGTGAATGGTTAAACAAATTGTTGTGTGTCCCTACAAAGGAATAAATCTCACCAATAAAAATATTGAATTATTGATCTACACAGCTTGGATGAATCTCCAAGAAATTATCCATAAAAACAACCAACCCCAAAAGGTTAAATACTATATGATTTTTTATGTACCATTTTGAATGATGAAATTTTAGAAATGGAGAACAGACTAGTGGTTCCTCAAAGGTTAGGGATGGGTGAGGTGGCGACATACAAGGGCAAAAGAAGGACCCTTGTTGTACTGGTACTGCTCGTTTCTTGGTTGTGGTGGTGGATTCATGAATTTGCAAAGGTGAGAAAATTGTATGGAACTTAATACACCCATGTGCATGTGAGCAAATGAGTAAAACTGGAGATATCGGTATAGGTTCATTGGATTATATTATTATCAACGTATTGACTGCAATTTTATGATATAATTTTTCAGTGTTGCCATTGGGTGAAACTGGTAAAAATGTACAAGATGTATCTTTGCTTCATTTCTTACAACTATATTTGAATCTACAATTATCTTAATACAAAAAAATATTTAGGAATGACATTCCAGCAACATTTTTAAGGAATCGGCACATAACAAAATTTGAGTTTTTCTGAATTGTTTTACCTTTGGAGACTATCATTTAAATACAATGTTCATAGATTCATTTAGGTTGATATTAACTATGGTTTCATAAATCCAAGGTCATGAAACAATTTTGTTATTTGTTGATATATACATTTGAAACAAAAGAGAAAACAAACATACTTGGAAGGAAAAAACCTCTTATATTGAGACTTGCATTCTGCTGTCATTGGTGCACATATGAATGTGTTTTTTGAAGTGGTTCAAGAAGACTCTCAGTTAGAGCTATTGTCCAGAGCACCACAGGATTAATTCTCAGAGCACCATGATGAATTTTTCCAAAAAAACATTCCTGTAGCAAATTTCTGTATCAAACCCTAGTATTGCCATCCAGTTGACCAAGATTACCTTTCCAGTTTTACCTAAATTCCATTTCATCTATGATGTATGATATTGTTGGAAAATGGAGGTATGATGATGGAAACATGCATTTGATTTTATTATAAAATCATGGGTAAAACCATCTCCTCTACTATCTTCCCAGATATCATGTGATTTTTAAAAAATTTGCTTTGTTAGGTTATCTACTATTGAGACAAAAATCTTCTGATAGTAATGTGAGTGCTAAAGTATTGGAAATCTGGACAAGTCCAGCATTAAACATTTTTATTGTTGGGCAATATTCAGTGATTTAAGGATAAAACTGGAATTCATTTTGGAATCTCAAAAATAAATGGTACTCTAAAAGTCCCTTATAATTCTGCTTTCACTTTTTGAGTTGTTCTTCCTTTAAACTCTCTAATGTTGGCTCTTTGCAGTAATTAATCTCAGCTATGGAAAGCAATGAACCAAATTTTCCCAGAGCCTAAAGTTCTCTGCAAGCAGTATTAACTCTTTCAATCTGAAAATTAAATTTTGGATTGTGTAATTAAGACACTTAACCAAGGAAATGTTTCCTGAATGCAGCTGATAGGTTTATATGTTGTTTCTTTCTTCACTGTTCCAAAGAATATGCAAATTAAATTGTACAGAAGATATGCCTAATTCATGTATTGAGTAAATTTTTGGTTGCTCTCTATACATCGAGTCTTATGCACACCAATTTAAAATTCTTGTACTTAGATTATATTTGTGATAACAAACATGAAATTATTTCCATTTAGTAAATATTTAATTCGGGGATATAACCAAAAATTCAGTACAACTAAACATTACAACAATAGGTATCTTTACTACCATTTTTACCAAATATGTGTGATTATATTGTCTATTTGTTATTATATGCTTTTCATTTAACAAAAAAATCATATAATTTCATATTTTATCTGATGAAACTACATAAAAACAGTTATTATGTGACTTCCTATAACAATGAAAAATGACGTGATTAATATTCTGTATTTTAAGATTATAACACTGTTGTAAAATTTGTATGGAAATGTCCGTTTTTAATTAAATTGTAATCAAAATTCACAAAGGAACTCATAAATAATTCTTAGTAGCAAAGGTGCTACTGACACATTTGTGAACAGGTGTTCCATTTGATTACACACATTAGTTAGGTCAAAAATATTCCATGCGTCTTTAACAGTTTTGTGATTTCACAGTGTGCTACGTGCTGAAAAACTAATTCTGACCTCAGAGCCTCTGGTGTGGATGACTCTGCATATCAAGTAGAACAGCCCCCTGCCTTACAGGTTGTTTTCAGAATTTTTTTAAATTGATTGTTTGGTTTTCCTGGTTTAGTCCAATATCTGTCAAGGATGTTACTTGTCATCCACAGGCTATAGCTGATGGGTCATTCTTCCGACCTCTCTACTCTATTTTATTAATCTAAAATTTAAAATTTCAATTAAATGTGATTGTTATATTTCAAAACAGCAACGTATAAAGCAAATGAAGATATTTGTTGTATAGAATGGATGTGATTATTAAATATCATGTTGCAATGTATTCAGTACTTTTTTATTAACACACCAGATCATTAGTTATGATAAAATACAGAATTCTGAATGTGATAAAATTTTGGTTTGCTAGTCTTTTTTAACTAGTGAATTTACCTCTGTTTTCTGTAAGTAGTTGATTTTATTTTTACTGTCTTCCTTCTACTTTCCATAGTAATTTAAAGTGAATTTTTACTGGACCCTTGTCTTTGGAGAATATTGTCATCTGATAGAAGAGTAGGAAATTGGCATTTGTTGAAAGCCTACTATGTGTTAGATATTTTGATGTGCCATTTTATCATTAACATAGCTCTTAGAGATCTATAATCTTATTACCTTTTACATGTGAAGAAGCAGAAGCTCAAAAATATTGAGTAACTTAATCTGAGCCATACAGTAAATTAAAAAAATGAGATTTTTAGTTCCTCTTTGCCTGATCCTAGAGATCAGTAAGTTTCCATAGTATTCTCTTGAGGATAGTATATAATATTCTTATATTCCCAGTTATCTGATTCGGTCTCCTAGGATAGGCAGGCACTGAGTTGACTGAAGACAAGAAGGTACTGTACTGTTCAAGACAAGCCTTTAAATATAATCTTATCAAGAATGGTTTTCATTTGATGGCACTGCTTTTAATTGTATGCTGGCATACAGATGCAAAAATAATACAAAAGCAATACAGAGAACTACAATAAACTCCTACCCATGCACCATATTCATCAACTTTTAAAAATTTTCCTCATTTTCTATATAATTCTCTCTCTCTCCATTTCTTTCTCTCTCTCTCTCTCCCATCTATTTTCTGAATGCTTGAGAATAAGTTGTACATGTCACATTCCTTAAATACTTAGTATTTCCATATGTATTTCCTAAAAACAAGGCTATTAAATTATGTAACCACATTAAGTTATCAACTTGATTAACTTATCAAGTTAAAGAAATTTAACATTGATATAAAACATAAGGTCCATATTCCATTTTTCATTTTGTTGCAGTAATGTCCTTCTGGCATTTTTTTCCTCAATTATTAGATCCAGTTGAAGAGATTATGTGCCATGGTCTCTTTAGTGTCTCTCTTTATTTAATTGTAGAAACTTATATGCCATATAAAATTTCTCATCTCAATCACTTCCAAGCACACAATTCAGTGTGATTTAATCGCATTCACAGTGCTGTGCTACTCTCACCTCCATGCATTACCAACATTCTTCCATCATAACAAACAGAAATCTTGAACCCATCATGCCTTAATACCTGTGAAGTTTGATATTATTTATGAATTCCAAAAAGAGATATGGATTATGTTGTAAACTGGTCTGTTTCTCTAGGTGTGATACCCTGGATTGTATTAGATTCAGCTGACATGTTGTTGATTAAATTACATTAAGATTAGGGCTTTGATTCGACCATGTCTGTAGGGTATAGCTCATTTTAAGTCCCCATCCTGTTGGCAGGCTGATGTAAATGGGCACTCACTCAAGGACACACACAGAGGAAGATGCATGGAAGAAGAGAGAGAGAAATTTGTCAGTTTTGATCCTTGGGTCCCAGAGAGAGCTGAGCCATTTGCCTGATAGTATGCAGCTGAAGAGACCAGAGCCCTGATCAGCTGAGAAGGCCGGGAAAGAAACTAGCCTCCAGCCTACAACTGAGGTGGGGAAGAAGCTGGGCCCATAGACCCTAAGAGGTAAAGGAAGCCTGAACCCTCACAGAGATTGACAACCATCTTGCTTCAACATGTGGTAACAGATCTGGGTGAGAAATTGCCTCATATGGTGCCTTGAGTTGGACTCCTTAGGGCCTGGTAACTGTAAGCTTTTACCCCAAATGAATAACCCTAATAAAAGCCAACAGATTTCTGGTACTGTACATCAGCACCCCTTTGGCTGACGAATACAACACCTCATTCCCCTCTTCACTACCCATGCCTGGAAATATACTCAAACTTTGCCTCTAGCAGTTGATATGTTCTAGTTATTTCATATAAATAGAATCATACAACATCTGTTCTTTTCTGTATGACATAATTCACTCAACGTGGTATTTTCCAGGTCCATCCATGTTGTAGCATGTATCAGAATATCATTGCCTTTGCAGCTGACTTATATTTCATTGTATGTATACAAAATATTTTGTTTTTTGATTCATCTTTTAATGGGCATTTGGGTTGCTTGCACCTTATGGTTATTGTGAATAGCTCTGCTGACAAATGTATCACACTGATGTAAGATGTCTTAATAGGGGAAAATGTTAGAGGAGTAGGGGGTGCAGTCTACGGGAATCCCCTATTCACTTTTTAAAATTTTATTTTAAAGAAGTTTTAGATTCCATAAATGATACATTGAAAATATAGGGAGATTCACATATACCCCATCGCCTCCCTCTCCCACACTTTCCCAATTGACCACATCTTTCACTAGTGTAGTACATTTGTCACAATTGATGAACACATATTGAAGTATTGCTAGTAACCGTGGACTATAGTTCACATTATGGTTTACACTTTGTAGCACACATTTTTATTGGCTTTGACAAAATGTACAATGGCCTGTACCCCTCATTGCAAAGTCATGCAGAACAATGCCAGTGTCCCAAAATGCCTCATGTTACACCCTGTTCTTCCCTCTCCCTCTACTCAGAACCTCTGGTGACCACTAACTTTTTATCAATGGTACAAGTTTTTCCATTGCTAGAATAACAATAAGTCTACTTCAGACCATAATTGCATCCCCCCTTATATTTGTTTATTACTTGAGAATCTTGAGGATTTGGGGATGGTGATGCCCACTCTGTTACTGATTGAGAGGGGAAATAGATTCCATGGGGCAGATGGATGGAATTCTCTTGCTTGCAATTGTAGGTACTCTCTGTTTTTTGGGGATGGGTATTGCCCATCATCATTTTCTTAGTTGTCCTGGGCAAGTCTAATGAACTGGAGAGTAGGCATTGCAACACTGCTGAGATTCAGGACTCAACCAGCATATGAGGAGACCAAACATTTAAGTCTCTGGTACATATATTTAATGAGTATCAGACTAATTATAGATTCAAATGAAAGGGGCAGAAGAACTATGCATAGGGAAATTATAAATGAGTTTAACTCTGTTACATTGAGGAATGTATATTCCGAGGTAAGACCCACTGACAAGGGCCAAATTCTTCAGATTGTCTGCCCTGCCTATCATATCTAGATGTCTCTAGAGCCCACAGGGACACCGCAGCTTGAGACACAGTTTACTGTGGCAGTCAATGAGATCCTCCTAAGACGTGCAAAAGTGTAACCTCTGGAATGAATACCCAACTAATTTTGAAATTTCTTAGCCATAAAAACTCATTTGTATGAATTATGTATGAATGTGTTACTATGAACCAAATACATTGTGTAACATATTGTTTGATTCAAAAAAATTTTTGTATGTATCCATTACATTTAATTGAGAAATGTATATATTTGTTCATCTGTGTTTACTTTTTAGATTTTAATTGTTTATATTTTCAATTATTAAATGTACAAAATAAAGTAAAAAATAAAAGTGAAAAAAAAGATCTGGTCTACTTTCAAACAAGTAAAAAAAAAATTCATTTGTATTTAATATTTTCCCCTTTTGGTCAAGGTCTTTTTCCAAATCCATCAATAGTTGGCACTTGCTAATAATCCCTCAAAGCCAGAGAGGCTCATCTCCAGGAGTCAAATCCCACGCCGGCATGTAAGAGGGGACAATATGCTGGACTGTGAGGGGGAGTAGAGTGGGGAGCTTGGGATGGACTATCCATGGAACTGGGGAGAGGACTGGAAGAAAGAGTAAGAGAATTCTGGGGCTTTGTAGGTCTGTGGTTAAAACCAAAACGATGGGAATGTTCTTTTGGTAAATATGACAGGGGGAGGGTACTGGTGCAGGGCATCAGGGGTGGGTGCATATGTGGGATAGGGCACACCTGGGACATGCTTCTATGGAATATGAAAATGTTCATCTTGCCATAGGGTGTTATCTCAGTGGGTGGAGACTCACACAATAAACAAGAAAATATAAAACTCCTATCCGGGCGAGTCCTGCTACATTCTCAATTAGAAGGGCAGGAAACTCTCAAGAACATAGAGAGTACCTAATAAAATAAAACAGACCAATATGTCAAACCCTCAATATTATTTCAAGTAACTATGAATCTTATTCTTCAAAAATTGAAACTTAATGGTTAGCATAGGTCCTGAGGGGAGGGGAAGGGAAGAATAAAATAGATGGAACATAGAGCATTTTTTGGGCATTGGAATTGTTCTGCATGATTTGCAATGACAGATACAAGCCAGTTTAAATTTTGTCAAAACCTATAAAATTATATGGTGCAAAATGTAAACCGTAATGTACTATTGACCATGGTTAGTAGCAATGCTTCAATATTTGCACATCAATTGTAACAAATGTACCATACTCAGGTAAGATGTTATTAATAAGTGAGAGTGGGAGAGCGGTAGGGGGTTGGGTACATATGAAATCCCTATATTTTCTGTGTGACTTTTCTGTAACCTAAATCTTTGAAGATAAATTTAAAAAAAGACACTGGGGGAACATATGGAAGGAATTGTCACATATATAAAAATTAACAGATCTTATGAGGATGAAAGACAATGGAAAATTTATTATTTTTTTGTATTTTATTTGTTTTTTAAATTGTTCATTTATTTTTATATTTTTATTCATTTATCTTTTTGGCTTTGCTTTTGGGGACATTTTGGATTGCAGAAGGGTTGCAGCTGTGCAGGGGAGGATCACTAGTGCAGGGAGTCAGTGATGGGGGGATGTGTGGAGAAGGGGGCACTGGGGCATGCCTCTATGGAATATGAATGTGTTCCAGTGGCCATGGGGTGCTGCCTCAGTGGGTGGAGACCTACATAATAACTGAAAGAATATTGAATTCCAATCCTGGGGAGACCTGCTACATTTTCTTACAGATTAGAAAGAATCCTTAAAGTACATGGGCAGTGCCTAGCAAAGGAGGGCAGACCAATATGCCAGGTCCTTGGCCCTGATGGTTGTACTCATGAACCTTGTTCTTGTGAAATTGAAACTTAGCCTAGTATTATATATTGTCTAAGAGTTATCTCCTGAAAGCCTCCTTGTTGCTCAAATGGGGCCCCTCCTTAAGCCAAACTCAACATATAAACCCCAAGTTTTCTGTCATCTAAAATGCCTTTAAAAATAAAGTTTATTATATGAAATAAGTAATCTACATATATTTAGTAATTGAGCTTAAGTTTTCTGTTTATAAATTAAGGTTACATGAGATTTGAAAATAATAACTAGTTTTTATTATCTACTATATTTTATGCACTGTGAAAAGTGGTTTATGCATTAATTCCAAATGATCCTCATAACAACCTTTATATTGTAGATAATATTTTAATACCTATTTCACTGATAAGCAAGCCGAAGCACAGAAAATGATTATGTAACCTATGCAAATTTGCACAACTAGTATTGGCAGAGTTGGATTCAAACTCTAACAGTCTTATCATCAGAGTACATGAGCCTTCTAATTCTTGTTATTAACCATAGCTTACTACTTGAAAACTGACTTTGTGTCAAATACTGCTTCAAGACTTCTTGTAATGTATGAAGTTCTTCCTACTATGCTGAAAAGTATGTTCTATTATTCTCATCAGATTCAAGTTGAGGAAACCAAACTTTATACAAAGGAAATCATTTGATAAAGGTAATAGAGATGATGGCAGTGAGTGGCAGAACTCAGATGCAGATTCAAGATTATTTGACTCCCTTTTGTAAGGAATTTGATATCACAAATTCTCCAAGTTGGCCTATGCATTTCTCTTCTTGTTTGGTTTACTTTCCAAGTAACTCTCAGTTCCTTCTGCTATTGTTCCTCAATATCTTGTTTAGTCCTGATTTTTCTTATTCTTATTCTTTTTCTTTTTAAATACTTTCCTTGGTGAAATCATCTATGTCCATGAATTTCATTGCCATAAATATGCTGATGTCTTCTAGAATCCATATCTGCACCTAAAGTATAGATTGGATTTCCCACTGATTTCTGTGTATCTCCATTTGAATTTCCTAAAGACATCTCAACTTCTAACCTCTAAATTCATAATTTGGCCTTCCCTTTTAAAATATGCTTCAGTTTTTACTGCCTTAGAGAATTGAACTGTCTTAGTTTGCACAGGGCTGCTGATACAAAGTACAAGAAATGTATTGGCTTTTATAACGGGGATTCATTTGGAGTAAAAATTGACAGTTCTGAGGCTCTGAAATGTCCTAATCAAGGCATCAGCAGAGATGCTTTCTCAGGGTCCTGCCAGATGGTGGAAGAAAATGACTGCTGATCTCTGCTGAGGTCTCAGCTTTCCCCTCCAGAATCTACCATTTCCCAGAACTCAGTTGCCCAGGCACAGGACTTGTCTCTTACTGGGCCTCCTCTCTCAGTCTCGCTGCTCTGCTTTCTTCCTGAGCTCAGCTGTGAGCTATCAGGCATATGGCTCATCTCTCCCTGGGTCTCAGCTCTTTGAGTCTCTTGGGGCTTATTTCCATGAGCTCAGCTGTGGGAGAAATTGGAGTCCTTTCTCTCACACTGCAGGATCAAATATGGTGACTTTGTTTTCCTCTGTGTCTGTCTTTCTCTGTGTCTCTGTTTAAATCAGCTTCAGGAAGAGGGGGAGTCTCAACCTGAGTCACACCTCACTGACATAGTCCAATAAAAAGCAATCTAATCAGGTGATCGAAAGTGAATCTAATGCAATCAACGGATAGAACACGCACAGGAATGGAATAGTTAAAAAAAATAATCTTTTCTTTTTGGAATTCACCAAATTCAAACTGCCATAGAAGCTATTTTCCATGGAATTAACCCATATTGATTTTATTTCTTATTTATCACATTACCTTGATAGTAAAACCCAAACTTTTTACTATGGCTAATAAGAGCTAGTATGTCTTAAACTTTGCTTATTTTTTCAAGCTGCATATCAGCCATTGACAGCAGCTGTTATTAGGGTGAGAACAGTGTGCCCTTACTTCAGAAGAGAAAGTTAAGAAGCTACAAAAACTCTTTACAATGAAGAAAATTAATAGTTCAATGCAATAATTTAAAAAATAAAAATCAATGCAAAAAGAAACGCTGTTGAACAAATATTGAATTTTAAATAAAGAAATCCCTCAACAGGGTCAGAAATAGGATAAAGTGAGTGGGTAATTTAAGAAAAAAATACTACCATTAGATAAAAATTATCCAAGTTTTAAAAAATTTGCAATGTCATATATTGAATTGTTTTGCTATTGTGACTTTAGACACAGAAAAATGCAATTAAGAACTTAGTTGTTCGAGAAAGCTAGCTTGCTTTATTTTACTATTCCTGGACATACCCAGGGTCCAGGAAGAATTTGCACCATTTTACGGTTTGGGAGACCTGGCCAAGGAAGAATCACCCCCTTGGAATAGGAGTTTCCACCTCCCCAACCTTTCTTTCAGACAGTTTGTCCTTTTCTCAACCAACTTTCTGACCAGGGAGGAATGCCCCCTTCCTCTTCTCCCCCCTGAGAAGCCATTCCTTTGTCTGCCAAACTCCTGGGGTCCTGCCTGTTACCTCCCAATGGAGGGTTTTTTGGGGGGTGGTTCCCGTCTGGGGGACCCCTCCAGCCAGTACTCCAGGTCTCCCTGGCCCCCCACCTTCTGCCATTTTGATAGTATAATCTATTTTTAAACAGGACTTTTCAATAGGGGAGAGGGGGGCATCTCTTCCTGTATCTGAGATGGGGGTGGGAAGGAAGGGATTTAGGGGGAATCTTCCTGCCACCCCCAAGTGTTTATTTTTGATACCAAACGTGTATTTTCAGCTCCCTCCCTCCCAGCCCCCCAATTTCCTGCGGGTGGGTATGAAGGACCCTTTAAGTGGCCCTGGAGTTGGGAGGGAGGAATGGGGAACATAAAGCCTGTCCTGTCTCAATTCCAGGCTAGAGAGGGTGGGTTCAAAAGACTCTTGGGCTCACCTCCTATCAGCAATGGCCCAGCCCAGGCCTGGGGACCTGGGGGTTGGTGATTCGGGGGACGGTGCTACGCCTGTCTCCACGGTTTGTTTTATTTCCCCAAAATGGATCTTTTTTTTCTAAGAGTCCCAGAGAATGGGTAATTGTTCCTGTAAATATATATTTTTAAAGGTGGGAAAAAAAAAAAAAAAAAAAAAACACAGGATATATTGAAAACAAACTAACAAGGAAATTATAAAAATGTTTGACAGAGAACTGGACATTGTGCCACAGCCCTCCACAGTGAGCCCATGGAAAAGTTTAACTTTCTAAGACTTCAATAAAATAAGCTGTAATATAAGCTGTTTATTTAAGAATAATGATCGCGATACTATGTGCCATGCAATATTCTAAATACATTACAAACATTAACTAGGTTAATACTCAATGTCCCATTTTACAAATGAGAAAAAAAAGAGACTTAGAGATATAAATAACTTCCCTAAAGTTCCAGTTTACTAACAACAGTTAGTATTTTGATAATTTATTCACCATTTGGAGTCTCTCAGCTGGTTAGTGCCAGAGCTTGGATTTGAACCCGGCTCCATTGTCCAAGGCCTTAAGAGGCATCTGGAACTAACTCTCATGGTTGAGGTCAGAATGTTCTATACATTCATTTCCTTCTTTAATTCTCCTGCAAATAACATTAAGGCTGCTGAATTTTGTTTGCGATATTTAATCCTTTTGTGGCCACTGATAAGATATGTTATTCATTTAAAAAGCAATCTTCCAGATTAATTAACCACATGAAAATATAATTAATAGTATTCATATTTACATTTAAGAATAGTTTGTATCTGTTATTTATGAAAATACTCTCTAGCTGTGGTCCGTAGTATTCAAGAAATACTTAAAACTTGAAATGGATTCACAGGTTTTCTATCCTAAATTTAAGTATAAAGCACAATGTCATTTACAATTTTATCTATTGATATGAAATGATATATTTTTAAAGGAATTTATACCACAATATTAATATTAGATATAACTGACTGACAAGATTATGGATAATTTTTATTGCTTTTCATTTTTTCTGTAAATTTTATTTTTAAAAAAGAAACATATTATTACTATAATAAATTAAGAAATGATATATTTTATATTCAATTTTATTAATTGCATATATACTACAATATTCCAAAAAAGAATTAATACCAAAAAACTCATATAAGGAAAAGCACTGCCCAACATATTTATTTACTGCTGCAAATAATATTATATAGAATTTTAGGCAATATTCATCCAAAAAAACATTTTCTTTTTATTACAGATAAATATTTAGAGATGAAAAAAATAATGTAACTGAAAAATACCTTGATCTCATATAATAAATTATTTTATATTTCGTCTTTACTATTATCTAGTAACCCTATCTATCTCACCTTTACTGATTTAAATAAAATACTACGTGATTGTAGGACGATGGTGGAATAGGAAGTTCCAGGAATCAGATCTTCTACCACAACCACCATTAAGCAGGCAGGAGATTTCTGAATCAACTACTTTTGAAACTCCAATTCTAGGAGAACTTTGTGTAGCACCCAGGGAAAAACAAGAAGAATATGGTGATAATTCATGGTAAATAACAGTGAATTGCACTCTCTGTGCACTGGCTACCATCCCCCATCCCCCAGGGGTGAGATCCTCAACCATGGCCCCTGGTGCAGCTTGGCGGTGCCAGGTTGGAATGTAAAGATCTAGTTCCCTAAGATCCAAGGTTGTTTGTTCAGATCACTGACCAGAGATTCTGATCAGCTACTTCAGATCACTGGGGGCCCACCCCAAGGCTGGAAGAATTGTGTGGCATTTAATAGAAAAGGCCTTGATTGCTTTGAAGAGTTGGTTGAAATATGGATGCTAAAGTTATATCCGATGTGGTCTTAGACAGAAATTATGTATGTGCTATTGAAAACTGTAAGAAGGGCAACCCCTGTATTAAAGTAGCAGAGTACTTGGAAAAATTGAATTCTGATGTGAGATGGAAGGCAAAACTTAAAAGCAATGAGGTTGGATAGTTAGCTGAGGAGTTTTCCAAGCTAAGTATGGAAAATGAAGCCTGGTTTCTCCTTGAAGTTTATAGTAAAATGTGAGAAGAAATGGATAAGCTGAGAAATGAACCAGAAAATGATGGTTTTGAAAATTCTGAGCTTCTAGAAAGTGAGTATCAAGAGAATTATGCTCCATGTGAGGGTATAACTGAACATGGATCCAGTCAGCCATTTTAGCATAAGTCAGGACTGGCAATGCTGCTATCAAGGAAGGCTATATGGAAAGTTCTTCTGTCTGATGGATTGGACCCCTGTGTACTACATATAAAACCAAGTGTTTTTTGTTTTGTGATATCTGTATGAATGGAACCACTGCCAGCCTGCACTAAAAAGAACAAATTTAAGGAAAAATCACTTCAAGAGCAGAACCATGGAAGCTGAGGTCTAGACCAAAGACATCTTCTCAGGCCAGGAGAGCAGGCCCACCCAATCATGAGTAAATAGTGGGTCTGTCCTGGTGCTTGGAGAGGGTGGCCTTCTGTCCCATTCTTTAGGAAAAGTGCTGCCACCTCAGTCTTCTGAGGGTTGAGCCTCTGCCTTGGAGATTGTGAAGATTCTGGCCATCACTCCAGTGTTCTGAGAAGGATGATCCCGTGTCCCAGGGACTGCAGAGTCTAGCCATTGCCTTGATGCTTTAAGAGGGTGGAGCCATAAACCCAGTATTTAGGGAAAGCATGGCCACCAGACAAGCATTTGGAAGAGTGGTAGATACCGCTCCACTTGGCCCAAAGGACAAAACATCCTTCCCTAGATGACTCTCAGACCTTGAAATCTAATAGATTATGCACTTCAGGGTTTCACAGGTCCACAGAAGAAGGGAAAAGGCTGAGATTGCCTAGATTGTGAACAGACCATGCCCATAACCAATTTTGATGAGATTTTGTACTTAGTATTCTTACTGAAATGGCTTAAGGCATTTGGGATGTTGTGAACTGATGTGCTTTATATCTGGAAGGAATATGTCTTTTGGGGGTCCAGTGGATGGAGTATGCTGGTCTGAACACTATGTACTCCAGAAAAACACATTCTTAAATCTAATCCATTCCTGTGGGTGTAAACCCACTCTGTAAGTAGGATCATTTGATAAGGCTACTTCAGTTAAGGTGTGACCAACTTCATTCAAGATGAGTCTTAATCTTTATTACTGGAGTCCTCTGTAATTGGAAGGAAGACAAAGAGAGAAAGCCAGGGAAACAAGAAACTGTGAAGCAACGAAACCCAGAAGATAAGGGAGAGACCAGAAGTCACTGCCATGTGCTGTGTCATATGGCAGAGAAGCCAAGGATGGTCAGCGGCCTGTGTTCAGAAAGAAAGTATCACATTGATGATGCTTTGATTTGGACATTTTCTTGGCCTCAAACTGTAAACTAATAAATTCCCATTGTTTAGTCAACCCATTTCATGGTATCTGTTTTAAACAGCTGAGAAACTGCAAAAAAAAAAAAAAAAAAAAAAAAAAAGGAAAACCCAAAAAAAAAAAAATAAGTTAAAATTTAAAAATATATAAAAAATGTGGTGTGAAAAAAAAAAAAAAAAAAAAAAAAAAAAAAAAGGACAGCTCTACAAACTAAATCTCAGTTGAAATTTAAAAATATATAAAAGGTGTGGTGTGCAACAAAAGATTACAAGACAAATAAAGAAACAGGAAACGATGGTCAATCTATGGGAAGAGGATAAATATCCAGAAAAGGTCAATGAAGTTCTGACTGTGGCCATTACACACAAAGACTTTAAAGAAATGATATTCAATATGCACAAGGAAATGAAGGAATATACAGAGAAAGAACTAAAAGATATCAGGAATACAATGAATCTCAATAAAGAGATAGAAATTTGAAAAAAGAAACAAACATAACTACAGGATATAAAGACCACAATAATTAAAATGAAAAATTCTCAGGAAGACTTCAGCAGCACATTGGAGCTGGCAGAAGAAACTCAAAAACAGGACAATTGAAATGAGTCAGGCTGATGATCATAAAGAGAAAAGAATTATAAAAAGTGAAAATACCCAAAGAGATTTGTGGTCACCATCAAATGTACTAATACATGCATTATGGGAATGACAGTGGGAATAAAAGGAGAGAAAGGAGCAGAAGGTATATCAAAGAAATTAAGGAAAAACTTCCCAAACTTTGCTAAAGATGTAACTATACACAACCAAGAAGACTGATGAACACCAAACAGGATAAATATGAGAAGAAATAGTCCCAGGCACCTGGTGGCAAACCGCCAAACACAAAGGACATGGATAGTGTTCCAAAAGCTGCAAGAGGAAAACAACAACTTATGTACAAGGGATTGTCAATTACATTAAGTGCCAATTTCCCATCAGAAATCATGGAGGCAAGAAGACAGTAATTTGAAATACTTAAAGTGTTGAGGCCAATCAAGAATTTTATATCTGGCAAGATTTCCTAATAAATGAGGGAGAAATTAAGACATTTCCAGATAAACAAATGATGAGGGAGTTTACCACAAAAAGAACTGCCCAACAAGCACTGCTAAAGGTAGTTCTTCAGACAGAAAGGAAATCACACTAGCCAGTGAATGAAATCAGTGTAAAGAAATAAAGACCTCCAGTAAAATTAACCATATGATAATTATAAATGTCAGTACTTTGGTATTGTAGTTTTTCTTACATAACTTCACTTCTTGCAAATGCAAAAAACAGAAATGCATAAAAAGTTATGAGAAAGCTATAGTTTTGGATATACAATGGCACATTATAAAGGAACAAAGAAACACAAGGTAAGAGCAAAATTTCATCTTTCCTTTCCTTGTAATTAAAATACTTATTATTTCTAATTGAATGTATTTGGAGAACCTGTTTCTAATGCTAGACTGCAATACCTGATGTTCATATCTATCAAAAGCCTAACTGCCTTAATTGGCCAAATGCAAAGTACCAGAAATGGGCTGGCTTCTATAATGGGAATTTTATTTAGGGTAAAAGCTTATAGTTCTGAGGGTATGAAATGTCCAAATCAAAACACCATCAGAGATGATTTCTCACCCAAATGACTTACTGGTGATCCTCGTGTCCTGCCATGTGGGGAAGATGGTGGCTGATCTCTGAAGAGGTCCGTGCCTTCCCCTCCAGAATCTACCATCTCCTGGAGCTCAGCTAGAGGCAACCAGGGATAGGACTTGTCTTTTTCCTGGCCTCCCCTCCCAGTCTCTATTGCTCCGCTTTCTTCCAGAGTTCAGCTGTGCGCTATCAGGCATATGGCTCATCTCTTAAGCCTTGATCTGCTCTGTGGGTCCAGAACTCTTGGGGCTTTGTGCTTAAACTTTGGCTGCTCCTCGAGATCTTCGAGTCCTCCCTCACATGTCAGGGTTAAAAATGGCGGCTTCATTTCTCTGTGGCCATCTGTGACTCCATTTATAAAAAGGTCCAATAAGAGGGCAGAGATCCAACCTGTGCCATGCCTCACTGACATAGGCCAAACAAAAGGGTTCCACACCCACAGGAATGGATTAGTTCATGAACATAATATTTGTCTTTTTGGGATTCATTAAATAACTTCAAACTGTCACAGTTGTGTAAAAGTACCTTGCTCAATTTCCACATATTTGAGAATTATTTTGTAACTTAGCATATGGACTATTCTGGACAATGATCAAGGTGTATTAAAGAAGAATGTGAATTCTGCTGCTGTTGGGTGAAGTGTTCTATATGTGTCTATTAGGTCTAGTTGGTTTAAAGCAAAATTCAGGTCTAGTATTTCCATATTGATTTTCTGTCTTGTTATTCTATTCAATATTGAACGTGTAGTATTAGAGCCCTATTATTAATGTAGCTCTGTCTATTTCTCCCTTGAAATCTATCATAAATGTAGAAATCCTCAACATAATATTAACAAACCAGATCCAACAGCACATCAAAAAGAATGACGCACCATGATTAGGTGAGATTTATCCCAGATATGCAAGGGTGGTTCAACATAAGACAATAAATTAATGCAATACTCATATTAACAAGAACAAGGAAAAATTATACATGATCATATCAATTGGAGCAGAAAAGGCATTTGACAAAATCCATCACCCTTTCTTGATAAAGACACTTAGAAAATAAGGAATAGAGGGAAACTTTCTCAACATGATAAGGGGCATATGTGAAAAATCCACTGCTTATTTCATATTCAATTGAGAAAGACTGAAAGTTTATCAATTAAGATCAGGGGTAAAAATGGATGCCCACTGTCACCACTCTTATTCAGCATTGTACTGGGATTTTAGCTAGAATAATTAGTATAAATAAATAAATAGCATTCAAATTGGAAAGAAAGAAGTCAAACTTTCCCTATTTGCTGATGACATGATCCTACATATATATATAAATTCCTGAAAAATCCACAGCAAAACTACTAGAGCTAATAAATGATTTTTGCAAAGTGATGGGGTACAAGATCAATATCGCCACATCAGTATTGTTTCTATGCATGAATAATCTGAAGAATAAATCAAGAAAAATTCCATTTACAATAACAATTAAAGGAATCAAATATCTAAGAATAAATCTAACCACGTATATAAAGAACATGTACACAGCAAACTATAAAACATTACTAAAATAAATCAGACCTAAATAAATGGAAACACATTCCAGGTTAATGCATTGAAAAACTAAATATAGTTAAGATTCTTGCCAAAGCAATTTACAGATTCAATGAAATCCCAATCAAATTTCCAGCAGCCTTCCATGCAAAAATAGAAAAGGTAATCATCAAATTTACTTGGAAGGTAAGGGACCTCAAACAGCCAAAGCCTTCTTGAAGAGGAAGAACAAAGTTGGAGCACTCACACTTCGCAATCTTAAAACTTATTACAAAGCCACAATAATCAAAGTGACCTAGTACTGGCACAAAGACAGACATATAGACTAATGCAATTTAATTGAGCATTCATAAATCAATTTTCATATACAGTTAAATGATTTTTCACATGGTTGCCAAGTTCACTTGGTTGGAAAAGAGTAGTCTCTTCAACAAATTGTGGTGGAAAATTGGATGTCCATTTTCCAAAGAATGAAACTGGACCCTTACCTCACACCATATACAAAAATCAATTTAAAATTTATCAAAGACCTAAGCACAAGAACCAGAACTACAAACCTCTTAGAAGAAAATATAGGGAAGCATCTTCAGGACTTTCTGTTAGACAATATTTTCTTCAATGCTATACCTGAAGCACAAGCACCAAAAGAAAAAAAAATGGCTATCATTAAGAAATGAAAATTATAAATGTTGTAGAAGTCATAGAGAAATAGGAACAGCCATTCATTGTTGTTAATGTATAATGTTGAAGCCATTGTGGAAGGCAGTCTGGCAGTTCCTAACTTTCCTGAAAGTTAAAAATAAAATTACCATATGATCTGGCAATCCCAGATATAAGTACATAAACAAAACAACTAAAAGCAGGATCTCAACATGTATTTGCACACTTGTGTTACTGGTAGCAATAGTCTCCATCACTTAAAGATGGAAGAAACCCTAGTGTCCATCAACCGATGAACGAATTTTTAAGATGTGGTATATAGGCAAAATAGAATATTATTCAGTTGTAAATAATGAGGTTCTGCTACTTGTGACAACATGAATGAACCTTGAAAACATGTTGGGTGAAATGAGCAAGACAAAAAAAGGGCAAATATTCCACGATCTCACTGATATTTAATAATTAGAAAGAGCGAATTTATAAGATCAGGAACTAGAATATAGGTTACCAGGTGGCGATAGGGAATGGTGAGTTAATGCTTATATTGTACAGAGTTTTTCATTGTGGATGATGGAAAAAATTTTGGTAATGGATGTTGGTGATGATAGAAAAATATAGTGAATGTAACTAATAGCACTGAAGTATTTTACTGTAGTTAAAAATGGAAATTTTTTATTTGTATATGTGCTACTAGAATAATTTTTAAAAATCTATACATCTGTACAATACAAACAGTGAACCCTAATGTAAACCATGGTCTGTAGTTAATATAACAATTATAAAAATTTTCTTTTATCAATTGCAACAAGTGTACCACACTAATGCAAGGTGTTAATAATAATTAGTCATCATTAATGACTAATGATATTGCACACCTTTAATGTGCTTTTTGCCCAAATGTATATCTTCCTTGGAGAAATGTACTTTACATATGATGGATATTAAACCCTTAACAGATATTCAATTTCAATAATAAGGTGGTGGTATATGGGAACTCTGTGTTTTATGCATGATTTTTCTGTAAACTAATATCTCTAATAAAAAAAGCAAAATATTAAAATATTTTGCTTCTTATAGACTTTGGACTGAATTTTCCTCTTAATGAGCACATTTTGCCTTATCTAGTTTTTTTATTTCTTTTCCTCAAATCACACTCTACAAATACTTTATTGTTTTTTGAACTTTTTGAGCTATTTTTTGAAGGACAAATAGACACCAAACTATTATAAATATTCCTAGAGATATAACATATGGTTAAGAACACTTTGGGAGTAAGAATTATAACTTGTATAGTGACTCTATTGTCACTATCATGTGTAACTTTGTTTAGAATACACACTAGTTAAAAGCATTTTCTAATCAATAATGGACTTTGTAAAGATAAGGAAAACTTTCAGAGGAATCTATCCTTGATAATTCCATCAGGTTCGCTATTTTATGACTTTACATTTCTGCATCATTTTCCAGAAAATTCCTCCAGTACATTTCAACAACATTTTGATATTCCATTTCCCATTCTTAAATGAAACAAATATTTTCAGGTGATGGAAACATCATCTACCAGAAGGATAAAAAACAATGGCTGAAAGTCATTTTAAACAAAACAATATCCTTTATTTCCAACAACCATGCCTCTGAAGTGAAGGATCTTGCAGACCATTAAGTTCCATGTCATTTCTCTGAATCAGCACAAACTCTTCAGCACAGGTGTTTCTGTAATTATGATACATTGGGAAAATTCCACGTGTTCAATGGCCCTCAGACTCGCACTTCCACCTCATCAGTCACATGCCAGCTTAACTCCACCCTATGCCCTAAATCTCCGGTGTCATTAAGAAGATGCAAACTTCAGAGGGCAGATTTGCAGCTGTGCTGTATAATAAAGAACATGTCATGAAAATGTATGAGTATGAGTTTTTTTTCTAATATTTCCTCTGTAGCAATCTGCCAGAACCATAACCATCTAGACATATTTATTATACAGAATTTTTAAAATAGGCTTTCATTGCTCTTTGTGATATGATGTTCCCTTGTTAGTTCATAAATGCTCCATTGATATTCTTTCTGCAACAAAGTACTCTAGCCTCAGCAACACAGCTGCTTCTCTCCAACAAAATCTGTACTTTCAATCACAGAGACAACTTCACCTTGATACATCTGTAGTCTTGGTAAACTTCTGGACTTGCTAATCAAAACCAAAGGGCCAATATTTATTTAAGAAGAGATTAATATTCTTTGCCAAACAGTGAATCCTTGGGTAATGATTCAATTCTCAAAAATATTTTAGATAAAAGTATGATAGTGCTTAGATTCACTGGACTTCATAAAGAACGAACAAATATATATGAAATATTTAGCATTCTTGACTCTTTTCTCTGAACTGCAATAGCATTTACAGCCATTTTTGTTCTTGATAGCTCACACTACCTTGTTTCATTATTTATTCTTTCTCCTTCCTTCCTTCCTTCCCTCCTTTCTTTCCTCCCTCCTTCCCTCCCTCCCTCCCTCCCTCCCTGCCTTCCTTCCTTTCTTCCTGGTGTTGTGTAACAAAGACAAGGTCTTTGGGCCCTCAGAAAATCAGACTTATGAATAGTGTGAGGGGTTATCTATCCCTTGTTTTTTTGCTCCATTTGCCTGTGTTTTAATCTTGACTCTGCTACTTCCTATGGTGCAGTTTTGGTCAAGTTATTTAGTGCTTCAGATTTCTCATTAGACAATGGGGTAAATACAGTACTTAATCATAGAGTTGCTGTCAGGATCAACATGAGATAGCCTATAAAAAAATCCTGGAAAAATAAATAGTGAATAGAAAACATCCACTAAATTTAAACTGTTGTTATTACTGCTACACTTTTAATATCATGAACTTTAAAATACTACTCAATTTTTAAAGTTTGTTCTTCATTGTTCTGCGGAGACAAAAGGTTGGAGTAAATGTGGGAGGGACACCTTCAGTATTCCAACACGAGGTTCTCTAAGGATGCTATTTATTTTTCTTATTATTTTTAAAGAAGTTTTAGATTACATAATGGTTACATTGAAAATATAGGGGATTTCCATATACCTCACCCCCTCTCCCTCCCCCACTTTTTTCCACTGACAACGTCTTTCATTAATGTGGTCCATTTGTTACATTTGATGAACTCATATTGAAGCATTGCTATTAACCATGGTCTATAGTTTACACTATGGTTTAGACTTTGCACCACACAATTCCATACGTTTTGACAAAATGTGTAATGGCCTGTATCTGTCATTGCAATGTCATGCAGAACAATTCCAATGTCCCCAAAATGCCCCATATTACACCTATTCTTCGTGCTCCCTCCCCTCAGAACCTCTTGTACTACTGCCTTTATATAATGTTACAAGTTCTTCCATTACTAGAATAATAATATCTATTTTAGCCCATAGTTTCAATTCCCCCCTTATGTTTGTTCATTCCTCAATTTTGAGGATTTGGGGATGGTGATGTGCCCTCTGCTTCTATTTGAGAAGGGGCTTAGATCCCATGGGGCAGATGGGTGGAACTGTCTTGCAGTTCTAGACACTCTGTTTTTTGGGATGGGTGTTGTCCATCATCATCCTTTTGTTAGCTGTCCTGAGTGAGTGATATGAACTGGATAGTAAGTGTTGGCTGCGACTCTGCTGAGATTCAGGGTTCAACTGATATATGAGCAGCCAAAAGATTTAAGTCTCTGGGACACATTTAACAGGTGTAGTGCTAATTATAGGTTCAAACAAAAGGGACAGAAGAACCATATGTAGGAAAATTATAAATGAAAACAACTCCAATTCATTGAGGGGATAGGTTATCATATATTCCAAGGTAAGGTCCTCTTACAGGGTGCCGAATTCCTGGGGTTGTCTGAACTGCTTATAGTGTTGAGATGTTTCTAGAGCCCTCAGGGGCCCCTCTGCTTGAAGTACTGTTTACTGCGCCAGTCAGTGAGATCCTCTTCAGACATGCATAAGCATAAACTCTGGATTGACCTCTTGACTCTTAGCCAAAACAAAAAAACTCATTTGTGTTTAATATTTGCCCCTTTTGATCAAGGTCTGTTTCCAAATTCATCACTAGATGGTGTTTGCTAATAATCCCTCAGTGCCAGAGAGACTCATCCCTGGGTGTCATGTCTCACAACGCGTGGAAGGTAGTGCGTGTATATGCATTTGGCTTAGAGAGAGGCCACATTAGAGCAACAAGAGGCTTTCAGGAGGTAACTCTTAGGCAATATATAATACTAAGCTAAAGGTTCAATTTCACAAGGACAAGGTTCACAATTACAGCCATCAATATCAAGGGTATGGTGTATTAGTCTGTTCTCCTTTGCTAGGCACTGCCCACCTCCTCTAGGGATTCTTGCCGCTCTATTAGAGAATGTAACGGGATGCCCCAGGATGGGAATTCAATTTTCTTTAGTTATTGTGTGGGTCTCCACCCACTGAGACAGCACCCCATGACGACTTGAACACGTTCATATCCCATAAAGGCATGCCCCAGGTGCACCCCTCCCACACATCCACCCACCAACACCATCCCACAACAGTGAACCTCCCCTGCCACAGTTGCGACTCTTCTGCAATCCAAAGCCACTCCAAAAACAAAGCCAAAAATAAAGTAAAAATAATAAAATTACAAATTAAAAAATAAATGAAATAAAAAATCTATAAACATGAATTATAAATATTTTATTTATAAGGGTATCTGCATAAACTATGGAATTTATGCAAATTGTGGAACACTTGATATGTACTTGATTTGTACTATTTGGCTGACTACGTGGGATTCACTAAAATTCCACTAATCAGTCCTCTCAACTTGAAAAGGAAATTTATCTAAAATGAGTATTCAAAATATTTATAGCATTGATCAACTTAGCCAGGATAGACTGTCTTGATTTTTCAGCTAAATTTAACAATTTCACTATGTGTAGTTTTAGTTTGTTTTTAGTGACATTTTTCTCTGAGATTAGGAGTGGGGCTCCAATATTCTTCCCTTGGACTGTGATGATGTGTATATTTGGTATTACCTTCTTCCTTGTAGCTAAAATGAACTGTGCACATATTTATATATGAATTCATTTTTACCACATTATAATACTCAATAAATATGTCAAATTTTCAGTTACAATAATAAAAGTTCATACGCAATACAATTCATCTATGTAATTTGGTATAGTTGTTTCGTTTTAAAAGAAAAAGTTTTTTCAATGTAAATACTCTTTTGCCAATTTATCACTTTTGTAAGTGTGAATTTTCATAGAGCCAGTTTGTTTTTTGACAGATACATCTGAGTTGTAATGTTTGTCAGTTGAAAGGGGGCTATGAAAAAGCTGGCTCTGAGATATAATACTAACTCTTGCAGAAATTTTGCGTATGAGATAATATTTTTAAAAGAGTATATATAATAAATAAAAAACCTTCTTCATTCATAAAGAATTGATTTTTAAAAGAATGTTGAACTGAAGAATTTTACCAGGAAAGGAAAGTATACTTTTCTTGTTTCTGAAAGTTCTGCTAATGAGTGGAAGGAGTCATTTGCTACATAAAAGACAAGCAGATTCCACAGCTTCCTTCATTTTTATGTTCTAGTGTGAAAGCAAAATTAGGCATGCATAAAGGAACAAGGTCAACAGTACTTACTATGAGACACTTGCGGAGTTTCTCACCATAACAAAACTCATACAAGAGTTGTTATATTGACAAATCAGATGGGTTTTTTTAAAAACAATGTTATTATTGTACCTGTAATATTTAAATACTTCTTATTTTTCAAATTTAGCTAGGTAAATTTATATATATTAACAAATGTCTTGTGGGTGTATACTATCATATTTGTTAATAAGCTGTTAGAAATATTTTATAGGATATAGATATTTCATCAGTAGGATGAAATTAGGGGATAATTGTCTAGCTAAAAGATATTCCTTAATCTTAGGTATAAAATATTTTTTGTACTTTTGCTTCTTTGATGGGAAGAGGAAACCACCTGAAATCATGTGGCATAGCAGTCCTGAAAACATAATCTTCTTAGAAACATTAGTTTTGTAATTTTAGTATGATTGTTATTATAATCAGCAACAACATAAGTAATGTAGAGTAGATATTGCTTACTATTATTACTGCTGAGTTTAAAGTAAATTATTAATTTTATTTTTGTCTCAAGTCCATGATGGAATTATTATGAAATCAACATTATGGACGAATAATTAAGTTCCTGGGAGATTAAGTAATTTGTCAAAATAATAGAAATAAAGACCTTTGAAAGCTTCATTCAGACCCTGACATCTATCCATCTAATCAATACAAACATTCTCTTTTAAATACAAATCATACATCTTTAAGGAAAAATTGTTATTATATAAGTATGTTACAGACGCTATTGAGGGTATTGATGTGGATTCATTAAATATATTAAAAACCCTACAATATATTAAATTAGTAATAAAATAAACCTTCTTAAGGTGAATGAAAATGTTTTATTTGATATGTTTCTGTTGTTTCTAAAGGCCAGATGGAAATTTCCTTAAATATTGTAGAATAGATATAGTATTGAATGCCATTTTAAAAATGAATATTGTGTGGGTACACTTAATATTAAATTAATAATTTCCTGTAGTCAAGGACATGAAGCTGATCATTACCACAATCTTTTTAACATACTGTGGATTTTTATATCTCTGATTACCTATTTAGGGTGAATGCCAGGTGGGTCAAATTAAAGTTTTAATAAATTCTTTTTTTATTGTAACTCTCTGATTTCTACTGTTTAGTTTTTATTTATTCACCATTCTTCATGTTATAATAATTGGTACTAAAATGAAGATGAAAATTAATTGGCAAGTACCTGTGAAACCGTAGCCTTTGGCATGTAAGGGCAGTGGTGTACATTTATACCTGAATTGGAATGGTGCAGAACAGAAAATTCATATTTATAATCTAACATTTGATTGGCATTTGGTAAGCCATTTAACCAAACATCTCAACATTCCCTATTGCAATTTTTGTTTACATTTCTGAATCTTCTAGTAGATTATAAATCAACCAGATGCAGGGATTTGGTTTTACTTATTATTTTTTACATCCCTTAAATAGTGCTTAGCAGTGTAGTACACATGCTTATTAATTGAAATAAATGAATATATCTTTCACACAAAACAATTCCATAATCATTAACAATAAATAAGATTAAAATTATATAAAAACAGAGACTATTTTAAATAATTATTTTCTGTCAAGAGTTATTGATTTTGAAAGAATTTTGAGCTGAAGTACTTTTACCAGGAAGAAATAGAATTGCTTTTCTTATTCCTGGAATCTCTTTTTATGAAAGAATCAGTCATTTTCTATATACTTTCTATTTGATCTATGAAGATGTGTTGAACATGTGGATATTTCTTAGTCCAAGTCTATTTGTAAGGCAGTTAGAAATCCAGAATATATTTTTTCACTGAATAATAAATTCCGTTCAGGTTCCAAGTACACTCCATGAAAGGTTATTGTCACAATGTAACTCAAATGATGTATTACATAATGTGTTTTAGCAAGACCAGTATGTGAAGTAAAGGAATACTTGATTCCAGTCTGGTACCACACAAGCAATTAAGGGAGAAATCCTCTTTGTACCTAATTATAGAGGACAAAATGCATACTGTTTTCATTAACATAGAAAATGCACAGAATCATAGCAAATACAGGAAATTCTCATTTTGCATAGGTAGTATAGGACTGTAAAATGACCATGCCAGCTGAAACCATGTAAAGTGATCATAACAATCAATGGAAAAATTATGATTGTTCTGTAACCTTTAAGTTATTTTTGAAAAAAATATTTTAAAATCTATTTTTGCCCATTATAATTTATAAAAAAGGAAAAAAAAAATGAAACAAATGTTATTTAGTATACTGGAATTTAATATTTTAGAAAAATTGAGAATTAAAGGTTTATATTTCTCTGAAGATTATTGTCAAAAGTAATTTGAACTGTGCTTGCTCTTTCATTATATCATACAACTTAAAAGAAAGAGTGAGCATCCTTTTATGCCTGGTAAGTTGTCACACTTTTCTAGGTATGGATCAGCTTCCCATATTTTATTCTTTGCACTTTAAATGTCATGAAATATTTCTGAGCTTCTTTAATGTGAAGTCTTTGGTCAGTTTCACCTATTTCGGGATATTTTATCCTTTCCTAACAAGCACTTTCCTCATTTATGTATATAGGTTTGCCTTCACTATGTTACCCTGGCTAAATAGCTAATTTCTCTCAAATGGTGGCAATGTCAACATTCCCAGGGGCAGATATCTCGGCTATAATTCTATTTTATTTCACTTAGAGTTTCACTTCCATCCTTATCACTTGTTTCTTTGTTGCACTTGCATCTTTCTTGGTCAGTTCCTTCTTTTGAGTATCCATTTTCATAAAATATGACATGGATTTATCACAGAGAAACAAGGAGGCAACACAACTACGTGCTTTGCTGGTTGTAAGTCAGCTAAGTAGCAGGTGTACGGTAACAGTTGACCAACAGACTTTGAAACAAGTGATGTGTTTGCTCATTTATCATAATGGGCACGTGTGATTTATGAGGTGGTTCATGGACTATAGAATTAACAGTGGTGTTTGCAGTTTATGTACTTTCTAACAGTTAATATAGCATGATAACTGAAATTTGAATCATGTTCTTGAGAGGCTGGTATTATTTAACTAAATCATAGAAAATGAAATCCATCTCTATCAGGATTTTGTAAAAGCAAAGGTTGCCTGAAGTTATTGTTTGAATGTATGAAAGCTACTGATTTTTAGGTCAATTTTATATCCTGTTAGTTTACTGTCTTTGTTTATTTATTGGATTAAGTTTCTCCTAGATACTCTTGGGTTTTCCAGGCAGCTATTACATTATCTGCATATAGAGAGGGTACAGATTTTAGATATTTAAATATTTTCTATTGTCTAATTATGCAGCTTAATTCTTTCAATAGAATGTCAAACGGTGTAGAGACAGTCTACATCCTTTGCTTGCTTCCACTTTAGCAAAGATGCATACAGTATTTCCTCATTAAAAATGCTGTTGAACACACCTGGATGACATTGCGGTGACAGATACAGGCCATTATATATCCTGCCATAACCTGCAGAATTGAGTGGGAGAGAGTATAAACTAGTGTAAACTATAGTCCATGATTAGTGGCAATGCTCCAAAATGTGTTCATCAATTGCAATGAATGTACCACACTAATGAAAGAAGTTGTCAATGTGGGGAGAAGTGGGAGGTTGGAGGAGTGGGGCATATGGGAACCCCTTATATTTTCTTATGTAACATTTTATGTACTCTAAGTATCTTTTACAAAATAAATAAAACATTTCTTTTAAAAAATAATGTAGAGAGTTGATGTTTCAGTGTAAATTTGAAGTATTATTGAGATGTCAGGTATGAATTCTCTCTTCAAAGACCATACAAAATTCCTTAATACATTTATTTTAAATGTAAAAGAAATTAGAAAGTGAAAATTTATGAAAGAAAGATATCAGGCATTGTGAGAGCTTATAGGAAGTAGATATCATAATTATTTTGGGTGACAAGGAAATTTTCAAGAGAATATTGATTCCAATATTTTTAGATAAGATCGATTTTAAATCATAATATATAAACACAACTACAGTGCAATTGATTTCTGTGCAGTTCTGTAAGATATTCATCCCTAACTTTTACACCTAGCATATGGACTAGCACTTGCTGAGCAAAAGCCAAAGATATTCTTCATAAGAACTCAGACTCAAATCACAAAGTTCTGCCTCAAGTTCTCCTTAGATGTTTTTTCTATTTTTTTTTAATTAGAGAAGTTGTATGTTTTCAGAAAAATGATGCAGAATGTGCAGAGTTCCTATGTACACCCTCCCCCCAAATATCATTTTCTTTATTATTAACTTTGCATTAGTGTGGTGCTTTTGCCACAATCGATAAAAAACTATTATAATTATGCTATCAACTCTAGTCCATATTTTACAGTAGGATTCACTGTTTGTGTTGTACATATCTTTTTTTTTTTTTTTTTCGCATTTTTATTCTGGTAAAATATATACTACCCCAAATTTCCCATTTAACTACTTGCAATATACAGTTCAGTGGTGCTAATTATATTCTGTGTTTTGCTACCACCATCACCATCCATCACCAAAACTTCTCCATCCACCTAAACTTCATCAGTTAAGCATTAACTTCCCATTCCCCACACACCCCCCAGCCCTCGGTAGCCTGTATTCTTGTTTCTGACTCTAAGAATTTGCATATTTTAATTATATTAAATGTCACATTATACAATATTTGCCCTTTTCTGTCTGGCTTATTTCACTCCACATGGCTCTTTAATACCAAGGAATTATCATCCTAATTTTATGGAGATAAATTTTCTTAGACTTTTTTGTGTGATGAAAACAGTGAGAGAGGGTTAAAATTTGAGTTTTCAAAATTGAATGTTTAGAATTTCAAAGATTATGGCTTTTCTGTGAAATTTCCTCAATGAGGAAGCCCATACTCGTTACAACCAGTAAAAAATAAATTAAACTGAGACCCTCCTATGTGTACTGTTGTGTTTTGCTCACATGTCTCCTAGAAGAGGGAAGTGTTTCACATGCACACCATGTTGTATTTGTTTGTGTCTTTCTTTGGCTTGAATACTTTAGGGGGTGGTATATTGACTTTTTATATGCATGTGTTAAAACATGTGTGTTATATAAATGAATGAATGAGTGAGTGAGTGAATGAATGAATGAATAAGTGAGTGAATGAATAACTATAATAGAATTATCATCATCACTATATTCACAAAGAAATTGAAAAGTCTAGCCAGCACTATCATTGTAACATTTTAATGTTATTTTCGAAAAAGCTTTCTGCCCATCACTTTTTCCCAGTGTGCTTTTAGGATTATCGCTTGGACTATAAAACTCAAATCTTTTACAGCACAACGGAATAAATAATATGAAGAGTATCCAGATGACTTCTATGCTGTATTCATAGATAACAAAATTTGGCACAATTAGTGGTTTTAAAGTTGCCAAAGCAAGTTTCCCTTGCAATACCTGGTAACCTTCCACATTACAACAACTGGTAGCCTCAATATTTTCTAACTTACATTGGGAGATGTCAGCTGCAGGACGTCAGCATAAGGCCTGACTATTCTGCCCTTTCTTACAAGTGAGGCTCTTCCATGTTAACACCAGTAGTGTTTGATCTAATACATCCCCGTCAATGAAAACGGGACCCACACATTTTTTTTCCCACAAGGTAAATCTAGGAATATAGAAGTTATCATAAAATATTAGTCTATCATACTGTTGTCTTTGACCGTCCCAAAATATTGCAGGTGAGAATGATTGCATTCCCTAAGGTTATTCTGTTGTATCATCCAGGTGGGTTCTCCTGCATTGTTTTGGAGAAACAATAACTATTGTTATAAAGTAAATCCCTGCTGCTATTTATCCTGGGACACCCTATACAGAATTGTGCATTATAATTGCATAAAATTGTAAACAAACTCCTGCAGCTACTCAAAAGGAAGTGTCTCTTGGAATCTCTCTGTGTGAACTTCTTGCATACTATATAGGTCATATTTTAAAGTAGCTCATTCAAACATATCCTTTAAATTTGGCAAAAATCTGTCCAGTCTTTTTTTTTTTTTTTTTACTTGTTTCACTCTAAAGGCAAATAGAAACTGTTTAATTTATAACAAACCTATTCCTACTAGTATAGAAAGGATACTTTACTGCATTGTGAAACTCAGGTGATTTAATTTTTATGTGAAATAGAAAAAAGGGGTGCAGTCAAACAAGTGATTTGTAAAGACATGAAATAAGAAATAAAACTCAGAGAAAGTTAATGTGAAAAAAATATCACAGTGCAATCTCTATGTGTGGTATAAACTCTAGGGCATATTGTGGCTATAAAATTAATGCTAGGCAGTAGCCTAACAAAGGGTCTTAACAAGGCCAACACTATGTGTCATTTATGAACATGATGCAACCCTATCCAGGGGGATTTCCACAGTGAAGACCACCTCAGCATAGCAGTAATGTCAGAAACCTCTAAACAAGGCTTACCCTTACGAGAATAGCTTGAGCTATACCAAACTTTGATAAGGGTCTCAGGTTAGAGACTTCTGGTCAGTTGGTTGTATGATCACCTGATTGTACAGTGCCCATGACATTGACTTGTTCCTGCTGGTATTCTTGTAAGACCGCTGCCTAAATAAATTTGCTTGAACATCAGACGGTGCCCTACACTCATCTTTGATTCAGATCGAACCAAAGGGAAGACCTTGTCACTGGTGAATCTGCTGACCCAACCCCCTGAAGACCATGCTATGACTGCTTAAGCCAGTGCTTTTAGGACTTTTCTCCATGTGAAACTTGATCACTTTACTTCAGAGCCCTATAACTTTTTCTTAAGCTAACACATCTCTGTTGCAAGTCAGCATGGCTGGTCTAGCCACTGTCACTTTGCAGCAGTCAATGACCATGTTTTATTGCTTTAGGATCTAAAGTTTAGGTTGTAGTTCCTTGTAATCATTGTCTCTAAATTCAGCCCTAGAAAAACCTTTTAGGTGCCTGACAAGACACTATGTTATTGAAAGTACTGGAAGAGTAGCAAATAAAATCCAATCCTTTCTACTTTCTGATCCCTGGGACAATATAGAAATATATGACAAAAATGAACGAAACAGTAAACAAATAAGACTGATAGAACCGCTATGTTATTATAACACCTGGAATTCATTTTGTTAATAAATCTTATGGTCATAAAATGACATAATATGTTAAATATCCCATTATATTTTCCCCAAATAATGTTGGATATTAATTTGGGGAACATTCATTATGAAAATATGTAAATTTTCGTTGATTCATTTCATAAAAAGGAAATGTATTTACGAGGCAATACCATACATTTTTTTTTAATTAAAGAAAGATAGACTGCTCATTCCCTAGAGGAAATCAATTGGCTCCTCAGATTGAAATGACCAGATACATGTAATTTGGTGAGTTCACTAGGTGCGGTTTAGAGGTCCATTATCAGCTTTCTGAGATCAGAAATTTAGTTTTATCTGTGACCTTGGAGTTAATAAAATTTTTAAGCACAGACTTGCACACATGCAAAAGACTATATCTATTTCTTGTTTATGTCTGCCTATAATTATATATCAGACCACCACATTTAATATCTAATAGGATATAAATTTTATGGGTCAAGGATAACCATGTCAAACCCTTTCTGGCATCAAAGTGGCTGAGTAGCAAAATCAGAAATCAGATAACTTAGTAGATATGGAAACAGTAACAGGTGTAACACAGATTTGATAAACACTTAATTTAGGCCATGGAGAAGGCTGATAAATCATCCTGTATGCTGAGTACACAATTCCCTTGTTTTCCAGAGGGCTCGTACCTCTCCTATATAGTGCTATGTAAACCCAACTAGGTTTGGGCAACAGGCTCTACTTTCTAGATTTCACAAAGAAATTCTTTTTTTTTAATGAGATTTTTTTTTCCTGCAGTCATTTTAATATTAAAAAAATCAGCTATTGATTTTTTTTCACATGAATCAGCTATCAGAGGTGGCTTCCTAAGATGTTTATTGCACTCACATGTTTCTTGATTTCCTCTGCTACATATTTATACTTATATCATCATGTCTTGATGTGCTCTATTTCTACATTCTAGGGTCAAATTTTTTTCAGTTCCATTTTTCCTAGGCAACAAGTATAAATTAAACCAGATTAACCAGCTTAATCACATGGTTTAGAGATATTAGAGATATTATATCTATGTTTATAACAATTTTACATATTAACTGTGGATCAAAGAGAGGGAAATAATATGTTATACATTTGCATTACATTATTATTTTTCAAAATTGATGACATTCTTTCTAAGGCAGCATTGCGCAATTCGTTGAGCTATATGACACAATGCTTGCAAAGAATGGCAGAGATTTTTTCCTCTCTCTATGCCTTTTGTAATGTGACTTTGAAGCTTCTCCCATATTAGAGTATTTTTCCCACCTTCTTAAAATTGGGCTGGCCTTGTGGCATTCTTTGGTCTTCTGAAAGAGATAAAATGACAGTGTGCTAATTCCAACCTAGGCTTCAAAAGACCTTTCACAATTTTTCTGTTCTTTTGGAAACTTGCTCAGTTGCCCTGTGAAAAATTCTGGGCTAGTCTGCTGGATGATGAGTGACATGTGGCCCAGTTACCCTCATTTCACCTGCTGACAGCCAACCCACCCCACTATCAGAGTGGACTAACTGAATGGCCACTGACTTTCAGAGGAGTTAGTGAGCTCAACTGCAGCCCAAGAACAGTTCAGCTGAACCTAAAGCAAACTGCTGACTCATAGAAGCATGAGCTAAGTAAATGGTGGTTGTTTTTAGCCAGTAAGTTTTGGGGTGGCTTGTTGTACAGCAATGGCTAAATAATGTACTTGCCTTTAAGGAAACATGTGATAAGACCTCTGCCCTCAAGATGTTTGTAGTATTTTCTGAAATTACACCCAATTCAGAAAATTAAAAATACGGTGTACTATCTTATATTGCTGGTGAGAAATGAATTATGAGGACCATACAATTTGCCATTATTTAGAGGAGGGTTTTTTTTAATGTATATTATGCAGGTCTACATATGAGGAAGAAACTTGCACACCTGAACCTTAAAGAAAAGACAGATTATGAAAAATGGAAGAGAGTAGAGAAATGGTAGAAAGAAACGATCTGGAGCTCAAAGGAACAGATATTTATAGGAAAATGCATAAACTGAATTGGCTGAGTTTAAAAGTAGTTCATATTAGGCAATTTAGAAACTGAATATGCAGTGTGTAATAAGGGTAGAAGGGACCAAGTTCCTGTAAAGCCTAGTCATTTAGTCTTTCTATTTGAACATTATTTTATGGATATTGAATATTTATTTAAAAAAAAGAACTTTTCTTCAGGGGAGCTTCATACAAAAAGCTTCAGCTCATGATAAAATATATCAGAGTGGTAGAGATTAGAAGAAGAAAGACCACTGAGAAGCTTCTCACTATATTCTTAGAGATGGAATCCTGAGTTAAATGTTGGCAACTTATAAAAAGGAAAGGATGACAAAAATATCCATTAAAAAATTGTTGGGGCTTGATTGGTGATAGGTATATTTTAACCCTGGAAGCAAGGTTGAATTTTGCTACCATTCACAAAAACATGGAAACGTTTGGAAATATTTTGGTTTTATTAAAAGATTTTAAGTTTGACTTTTAATTATTCTGAGGTTAAAATGTTGGCAGAATATGTGAGTGAAAATAAGCTAAAGAGTGAAACCATACTTGACTGTACCAGCCCTGTACCCTGAAAATGCATGTTCTTAAACTTAATACATTCCTGTGGGTGTGAACCCACTGTAAGTAGAACCTGGTGATGAGAATCAGTTAAGGTATGACCCAGAGGTGATTCTGGATGGACCTTAACCCTATTACTGGAGTCCTTTCTAAGCAGAATAAAATTCAGACAGCTAGAGAGAAAGCCACAGAGGAAGCAGCCAGAAGCAGAAAATGAACAAAACCTGGAAGAGAAAGGGGAGGCCAGGAGCATCCACCATGTGCATTGCCATGTGAGAGAGGAGCCCGGGACAAAGGATAATTGGCATCCAGCACCAAAACCCCAGTCTTAGGGAAGGAGACATCACACTGATGATACCTTGACATAGACTTCTCCTAGCTTCAAAATGTGAGCCAATAAATTGTCATTGTTTAAGCCAACCCATTGTATGATATTTGCTCTGGCAATGAGCAAGGCTTTTTATTCAACTGCCTTGGTTTCCCTCAGGCAATCAAACTTCAGTTGCTACAGAAGCCTTCATACTGACCTTGGCATGAGAATTTAGGCAACTCTGCTCATTTGCACATATCCAAATAAGTTGATCCCCTGACCCGCCAGGCATATTCTCCTATATTATAAATTGGAAGCCTACTAGCATTGTTCATGAGACTCCTAAATAACTTGCAATAAATTTGTATATTTTTTTCATAATTTGCAGCATGATCCACAGTTTCATCAAAAATCAATAATTTGACTTTTGTAGGGAGGAAAACTAGAAGTAACTATTTACTTTGCATATCTCTCAAAATTGGCAGTCACTTGGGTTTCCTATTTTACCCAATCTATAGGATGCCTACCTTTCTTTTAAAAATTCTTTTTGGAGTTCTCCAGTATTAATTTGAATATGTTATAAACAATAACATCCTAAACAATCACTTCAAATTTGACAAAAAAATGATTAAATAAACATAAAATAGCTAAGTAAATTTATGTGTTATGTAGTAACAAACATTCCAGTAGAATCTTAATTTCACATCAGTACATCTAGAAAATGGTTATTGTGACCTAGCACTTGGGGTTTTGCTTTAGAAATGAATAATGAACAAAAAGATATAGAGCAAGGTTGGAGAAAACAGTCGTCTTGTTTGAATATACAGATATTTTTTTAAAAAGAAAATGCATAAACACTAAAAATACATTCTGAGAATTCCAACTAGTGTAATTATCTCAGAAAGAAAAGCTGAAGCTGAAAGAGAAGTAGATATTTCCAATAGGAAAAGAAAGTCGAAAACTGCATATATATATATATATATATGGGTCAGAAGTGAGAAGTATTAGTGAAGGAGAAAGATAAGTCATTGGTTTGAAAATGGAATAGGTTTCCAATAATTACAGAATGTGGATCTGGAATTATTCTTATATTATAAATTTTAAGATACATGTGTTCATATTATTAAAGCTTTCTGTGTTCACAGTTCTCATGCATTAGAATGTTGTAGAATACAAGAACATGAGCCAATGTTTTTTCAAAAACTCGTGCACATGCCATATACAAAATACAATAAGATAAAGCCAGATATGCATTAGATATACATTTTATAAACCTGATATTTTAGGATTTCCTCTTTTTAATTGCAAGCTCCCAAAAGGAAATCATTCAATTGAACCACAACTTGAATAAAGAGTACATATGTGTCTATTATGCATAATGAATGGTTTTGGTTTTTCACATTTGATGTATAAAGATAAGTTTTAAAATGCATTAGAATATTATCAACTTGTGTTACTTGTTATCACTAGGGCTGAATTCTTTATCATGATTCACATGCTCTCAAAAAAGGCATTTCATGGCAAATCATTTATCCTGCACTTTTAATATACACTGACATCTAAAAGAAGGATGAATTTATGGTTAGTATGCAATGCACAAATCTCTTTAATTGTAACCATTACTATTCCAAAGAAAGAGGAAATAAAAATTGAACTGTAAAAATCAAAACAACTAGAGATTCATCAAAGTACCCTAAATAATATAAAAAATATTCGATGGATATTCATGAACATGCTTTTAAAACAAGTGGTTCCCCTAGAATTTATGGGAGTTTGTGGAAATATAATCAAGTGTTTTATCCCTCTCTTGAAAAGGCATATGCTCTTCACAGCTTCCTTACACTGGCTTATGAAAATGAGAGTGTGGATGTGATCTTATCTCCCTGGTGACAAGATAGACAAGTTTTGGGAGGCCAATTATAATATAAAAAAAGGAAAAGTAAGTTGATGATTAAGTGAATTTTGTAATTCTGACAACAAAGATCTGAGGATGAGTACTTTTTATATGTCATACTATATCTCTGACCAGTTTACTTGGGGTTAAGGAAGCAGAGATCATGTTTGAATGTTTAGAAATACAACGTAAGTTGTGGGTGTTATATTTTTATTGGTATGCGATAAGGAAAATAACAGCTCACACCTTGAAAAGATACCTGTGCCTATCCTGCAATTGATATATCTAAGTGGTGTAGAGAAATATTGCTGTGTCCATAATAAGATATGACTACAAGTTAAATTTTAATTGCCAAGCCTTTGATGATCAACCAATTTTTCTTTTTAATTCTTATCTCTTTTTCTCTATAAAAACAGGTTTTAGAAACACAGATACAGATCAAGACAGCAAGAGCCTGTGGCTTAATATTCATGTTATTTTTACATTGTTGTTTTATATCACCATCTCACTGCCAAAGTCACACAGAGCACTGGGGTCATTAAGCTTACCATTTACAAAAATTTTTTTTAAATCTGGAAAATAGCTTCAGTTTCTCTGTGGCTTTGGCAAAAGAAACCTGGATTATTGTGGTATATTGTGCCAGTAACATTTTAGATTTGGAGTCACATCAAGACCATTAAACATTTTTTTTATAATAAAATGAAGAAAAACTGATTCTCTAGCCTTTCTTTCTCTGCGGTAGCGTTCAGAGCTTGACTTTAAGAGATGCCAACTTGGATGTCAAAACATCCAGCTGAATTTCCTTTATTCCAAGAGTCTCCAACATGTGTTGAAATTTGGCTGAATTAGAAACCTAAATATGCCTACAGTTAAACATCTTGAGCCCTTTTTGTACTGAGCCCTTGGCATTTAATTTTGATAGCTCCATCATGCGCCAATTTTCAGTCAGAACTGTAGAAACTTATATTTGTTAATATTCTGCAAACCATTTTCCCACACATCTTATTCATTAATTTACTGGTTGTTTCATTCATTTTTCTAATCCTGCAAATGCCAAAAGGACATATGGATAGTTCTGTGGGGTACAATCACCTTTTCTTTCATGACTAGACATATTTGTTCTAGAATAGAAACAAATCCTAACTACCGTCTTTTAACTCACAATAATTATTTGTCCTTAGGGGTAACTTGCTGTGAAAGATTATGATTTGCCGAGGTTCAAACTTTGAAGTCAACCTCCTGCTCTCCAGTGACCAATTTTTTGGTTAAAAGAGGCTTTGAGATTACAGTAAATAATAATTTATGATAATATTTAGAATTATATTAAAAATCATTGTTAAATTAAAAATGTTTTCTCATAAAAAAGTTAGTTTAAACATTCATTTAGCTTTAAATATCATGGTGTCTTATAATTTTTATGTATTTTGTCTTCAACTATATAGAAAGTTCTTTGAGGGCAAACATTTGTTTTAATCACAAATTTAGTATTAAACATTGTGTGATCACATACAGCTCAAATATTTTTGCCAGTTAGTTGGTTAATTGAGCTTTCAAATAGTCTTTTAAAGCTCAAAACCATTGCATTTCTATATTTCAAAAAGGAAAACGAATTACAAATTATAAATCTGTAACTTCTTTTGCAGCTGGTCATAATTGCTGTGTGATATGAAAGAGTAAAGTATTATTCCCTCCTGCAGTGAACTTTGTAAATATACTAACCACGCAAAAACAGATTCAAACGTTTGCTTTCTATTTCACAAAGTATATTGGCTTTCGAGATAAACCAGTTGCAATGAAGCATGTATTAACATTATTAAAAATCAGCAAAAATAGTGTTGAAATAAACCAGGAATCAGAAAGATCTCAATTTAAATTATGACTTTAATCCTTAACCAGGTTTATCCCTTTGTATAAATTATTTAACAGTTTCTAAGCCTCATTCATGCCCCTCATTTTTTTTTAGGAAAATTGGCGAAGTGATATAATAATTGAAAAAAAATATTATTTGGCGCTCCAAAAGTGTTTCCTTCCTTGAGAAAATCAGAGGTCTATGAGCAGTACTTTAAAAAGCAGATTACTTAGTGTTAAGTAACATGGTTTACAAAAAGTGCGATTACATTTGAGACAGTAAACTATTATTAAATATTTCAATTTAACTAAAAGTTGTACAGGAAATTCTCAATAGTTGAGAATCATTGGGACAGGAACAAAAGGTTTCCTAAATAATTCAACTTAAAACAAGGAACAACATTTTTAGGAAGTGGGAAAAAATGTCTTTTTTTCCCCTCCAGAAAATAAAACAAAAACTGCACTATTAAATCTACTATTTAACAATTGTTTTGTTACAATGAAGTACTAACTCAACAAAAATTACTCATGTGGAGATGCTTTGCACAATTTTAAGTTAAGATGTATGAATATACAATACAGCATATTTTAATTCATGTCTGATTATCAGCATGATCACAAAGACTGCAATATTTTAAAATAAACATTTGAGAGTTTTATCAATTTTCCAAGTGTCTATCTTAATCTTTGAAATATATGTAATATTTTTATGTACACCATCAATTTTTTCTTTCTTCAATTGTTAGCAGGTTTCATTCTGCCAGAAACTTATTTTTCAATAATGGCTTTGAATATAATTTCTCAGTTCTTTACTTTCACTGTCCTCATGGGCCAAAATTAAAACTTTCAATTCAAAACTTTTATTTGAAACATATTAATTATATGTCCCAGTGCCATGATACTACAGCAAAGATGCTAGGGTAAAGGATAATGTTTGAATAGTGTTTGAATGTTTGAATTGTGACTACCTTTAATTCATTAGTGGATTTATCTGTCTGGTTAAGGCAACTTTTCCTTCCCTCTGTAAACTTCATACTTCTTTATGTAGGAAACAACATAACCACATAAACTGGATATTCAAATAATTTATAACCAAGTACCATTATCCTAACAAATTATAACAGAATCAAGTTTAAACTATGGACCTAGACACACTGGGGAGTTGATTCAACATTGATTTAAACTGTACTGGGGATGTGGGAGAATTGGGCTACCTATAAGATAAAGATAGATGTAAGATGCTTTACCAGTATGCAAGTAATTTTACAGTGCAGTGTAAATTTCTACTGAAATCTTAAGCCTTGGTATTTTTTGAATATGTCAACAACAACAGCATATTTTACTTATTAAATATGTTTCTCCTCATTTTAAAATTTATTTTAATCAATGAAAATAAATTAAAACAGAGTCAGTTGGTGAATCACTATTTATATAAGAATTACCCTAAACAACTCCTCTAATCTGTTTGATATATACATTTTCACAAAACAGAAATGGACAGTGGTCTCACGGGTCATACAGAACCAAGAAAATATGCGCTCCCATTCCAGTGCAGGTTGTATGTCATTTACTGCCACTGTCCAATTACTCCTATGGTTTCCCATCTGTCCATCAAGATATACCCCATCCCTACCAATATGCCATATGCCTCTAACCTCATGTCGTGTTAATGCCTTCCTCTTTTATGCCCCTCCTGTCACAGAGCCTTCTGGCTCATGGCAATATGCACACCTGCTCTTTCCTCAGGGAAGCAGCTCATCCAGTCATGATGCTTCCTTTGCCTGAAATATTCTTCTTACAGAATATGCAGATGGTTTACTCACCCATCTTCAGGTTCTACCAAAATGCATCTTCTCATTGACTCTTCACCTGATCACCATATAATATTTCAATACCAATGCCTTTCCCCCAGGCCCACTTTATTTTTCTCCAGAGTACATGTTAAACTTTTAGTATACTACATAATGTACTGTTTATTTTCTTATTGTCTTTTTCCCCCAACTAGAATGTAAATGTCCCAAGGGCAGTGATTTTGTCTCTTTGCTCACTGATGTATCCACAGCCATTAGAATGATGCCTGACATGTAACAAACTCAGTGAGGAAAGGTGGGTTGACTAAATGAATTAATCAAATATCTACCTTCAGAATCACTATCATTTTGAGTACCTGAATTAATGACCATCACCAGGAACTTACAGAAATGAAGGAAATTTTGATTTCTTTCCTGATAGATTTAAAATAAATGAGGGAAGTGGATGTGGCTCTGTGATTGGGCATCCGTCTACCATACGGGAGGATCCGGGTTCAATCCCCGGGACCTCTGGTAAAAAGGTGAGCAGGCAAGCCGGGCCCACATGGCGAACCACACAGCAAGAGGCAACAAAAGAGAGATGCAAGGAAGGGTCAAGGCAAGACATGCCAGAAACCAGGAATGGAGATGGCCCAAGTGACAGCGTGACTCTCTCCCACATTGGAGGTCCATAGGATTGAATCCCAGTGAAACCTGGAGGAGATATATGAGAAGAGAAGGCAAGAAACAGGCACAGATTACCCAGCAAATGGACACAAACAACAAGTGGGGATGATGGGGGAGAAAAAGAAGAAAAAAATAAAATAAACGAAAAGAATGGCTAGGCTTAAATCTTGAAGATAACGTTCATTGTTCTGCCTTTTCAGGAATTGAGCACAGTAGATTTGGTAGTGGTTGTCCCAAGGATCCCATCACAGCAGAAGCCTGGGTGGTAAGCCAACACAGAGAGGGATGATAAGGGAAAACTGCTCACATCATTGTCTTAATCTTCCATGCCCTTGCCATTTGAGGTTTTCAGGAACGGGCTTCGTCTTGTGAATTAACCCAAGAAAAGTGATGTTAATGTGCTCTAAGCATATGCAGAGATTTGCATATATCAAATCAGTTGTCATTTGATTTGGTTGATGAGGTGGCTCAGTACAGTGGCTGAGGGAGCAGTTAGCTCTTATTTAGATCACAGGGAAACATTAGCACCCTCAGTACAGATCGAGAAAGCAGTGTAGATCTCTGCTTCCTGAAAAATAGGAATAGACATGGATGTCTGATATTGGCCTTAGGTATTTCACTTTTTAGGGAATGTTTAGCCCTAGTAACAGATGCTGATTGGTTGAGACTATATGTATCTCTATTTGTCTCAGTCCATATCTATTACCAGGGTTCAATCCATGTTTGCTACTCAGGCTAAACATTTCCTAAAAAGGGAAATACACACATGTATTATATATGTATACCATGCCATAGAAAAAGAAAACAGAAAAGAGAAAATTAATAAATATTAAAATAGAAAAATATCTATGCTATTGAAGGATTGCCAAAGATCAATGACTTTGTATACTTAAAACCTAATTACTGCATATTAGAAGAGATGAATGCCCTTTATAATTAAGTGAATTAAAAAGCAATTTGCAACTGAGGGAACCTAAACAAGATATTTGCATAATTCTTTAAGGCTGATTGTACAGAAAGTGGGCAGGAAAAATAGTGGAATGATACATTGAAACTTAATTTAAAGCATGCAGTTATAGCATAATTATCTGGGAAATAGCAATAGCAGAGTGACAGCTTGTTTGCGGAGACTTGAAATGGGCACGTGAGGAAGACTGCCTCTGATCCAGGAGATTCAGATTTTCTTCCCAATTGTGGTCCTTGTTAGCTAGATTCCTCCTTGGGCAGACTATTTTAGTTTACCTATCCTTGTTTAATAGCACAATCTGTAGAATAGGAATAATTAAACCCGCCTGTGTATATTAAAGAGATATAATTAAAACAATTCAAGGTGTGTTTTACAAATCCCTGCATTGACTCTGAGGTATCCTATGTTTCAGTCCTGGCTCTATCACTTATTAAGTGTGATATGACTGGTGAGCTATTGCTAGAATACTAGAGTAAATGTTGTTGATATAACACTGCCCTTTCCTCACCCGGACCTATTTTCCACCTTCTTTAAGTTTGCTGTTTTCTCAGCTGACTTCTGGTAGATTTGGCAACACTAACATATCAGAGGGCTGCAGTTTGAATTTACGCTTAGCTGCAGGCCTCTAAGACAACGTCTAACTCTGAGCAGAACCTGCTCAGGTTCTTATGTCTCCCTGGGTTCTGGCAACACTATTTCTTCCTCTGTCTCTTCAGTCTTAGAGGTAACCGTGCCTCAGCCACATTTGTTTGTTAACATTTGCTGACGTGTGTTAATTCCTCCCACACTTCGGTGAGTAGTCCATTTGTTAAATTATTTTTATTTGAGCCATCTGAGGACAATTCCATTTTCTGTGGGATTCTGATTGACAGTGCTCTGTTCTGGAAGTGGCCCTCAGTGAAATCTGGAGCTGTGTATGGATGACATGGATGACCCTTGCTTGGTAGTGTTATCATATTTACTCAATTTATCCTTATCCTGAGACAGAGGAGAAAGATTTTAGGGAACAAATGCCTGCAGTACTAGATTGCTGCAGTGGCAATTGTTGTTATAAATACTGTGATTTAGACAAACTACTTGGGGCTGAACTGGACATCTTACAAAGCAACACCCACGAAAACAACAGCAAAATTCCCTTGAATCCTCTTGAATTCTCATCTCAAGGTGTGAGTAGAGAAGCAGAAAACTACAATGGTGACATTGAAAACGATCCTTTATGTTGCTTACATTTACAGGCCGGATGCAACTGAAGACAAACTTAAAATCTAATTTAGGGGTCACAGTATTACAAAGCTAATTACATGCAAGACCTCATTATTCTCATCTTAAATTTAATATATGGATTGGGAAGAAGTGGAGTCTTGAGACTTGACTATTTAGACAGACAGATAAAACATATCTGGAAGAGACTAATAACCCAGAGATTTATCGCTGGAAATAGCCATCTATTCTCTATTGTCTGATGATTATATGAAGATTTTCCATGACTTCACTTGGGGAAGTTGCCCCCATCCTTCAGAGTCTCCGTGTACTGGTGTTTCTCTACCAGGATTCAGCAAAAGAATTAAACCCTACGGAAAATTATTTCAGTGAATATTCCATCCATTTTCCAAAGGATTATAGAGCATTAATATTATGTAAATGCACAGACAATAAGTTAATATTTTACACACAACAAATTCCTAAAGGTATTGGAGCTTAATATTCTCATGGAACTCCCTGATGTGAAGTACTGGCTCTTGATCAAAGCCTAGAGGGAAAACTGCAAGATCTTTTCTGGGAGGAAATAGTGTATATATCAAATGAATTGCAAGACCATGCTACTTTGTATCAGGAAGAATCATGACAGCATGTGTGGGAATGATTTCTAAGGATATTAAAGCAAAATAAGATGCAATTTAAGGTTGGACTGGGCCAATTTATTTATTTATATGCATCCAGTATTTTGAATTTGATGTATGAGCTCAAACTGCTGTTTTTTACCATTTGATTTGAAGTTACCTTGAAGCCTAGATATTATAACCTACTTTCAATAAGATTCAGATACTAGAATATCCTTGAATTATGTAGAGGATTGAATACCAAGCTTAAGGAAATTGTAATGTTGGGATAAGTTTATTATGTTCATCTTGCTCACCTATTCTACCAACTGTAATGTTCAAGAGAGGCAAAGAATAATCTGTTTATTGTGATATAAAATGTATCAACATCCTAGAAAGCTTTGATTTCAATGTCTTAACCATCTGATTTAAGGTGGGTGTAAGTATTGAGGGCACAGTTATAGAGTAGCAATGATCATGTTTTGACCCAGAGAACACTGCTGAAGTGGAAAATTGATCATGAGTTCTCTAAGAATGAAATAGATGAGCAATCTCCCATGGTACTCTTTTACTCTTTTTTTTTTTTTTTTTCTGACAGTACACTGAACTTATTGTATTAGAAACACAAACTTTTTTTGTTTAGTCATTGAGTACAGTTATATGCTGTCAAATGCATTTGTAATATTAGAGAAGATGTAGGATGATAGAAAAATCATGCAGAAAATACAGAGTTCTCATATACCCCTATATTATTAGTGTGGGGTAATTGTTACAATTGATGGAATAATATTATTATAATTCTACTATTAACTATAGTCCACTGTGTACTTTAGGATTCTTTGTTTATTTTGTATAGTCCTATGTTTTCTAAAAAAAATCTGATAACATGTATACAATCTATAATTACCCCTTTCAACCGTATTCCAGTATGTAATTAAGTGCTGTTAATTATGTTCACAATGTTGTGCAACCATCACTACCATCCATTACCCAAAATTTTCCATCACCCCAAACAGAAACTTTGTATAATTCATGCTTTGACTCCTTAGTCCCTACCCCCATACAGGCCCCTGGTAACCTATGTTCTAGGTTCTGACTCTATGAATTTCCTTATTCTAATTTTTTCCTATCAGTGAGATCATACTCATTTGTCCTTTTGTGCCTGGCTTATTTCACTCAACGTAATATTGTCAAGGTTAATCCATGTTTTTGCATGTATCAGAACTTCATTTATTTTCACAGCTGAAAAGTATTGCATTATTTTTATAAACCACATTTTGTTTATTCACTCATAGATTGATGGGCACTTGGGTTGCTTCCCCCTTTGGCAATTGTGAATAATGTGGATAGAAAATTGATGTATAGATATCTGTTCAAGTCTCCACTCTCAATTCTTATGGGAATATACCTAGAAATGGGATTTCCCAGTCATATGGTAATTCTCTACTCTAATTCCTGAGGAACCACCAATCTGTCTTCCACAGTGGCTTAAACATTCTCCATTGCTCCTACCAACAAGGAATAAATATTCCTATTTCTCCACATTCTCTCCAACACTTGTAATTTTCTTTTCTTTCTCTTTTTGAAAAATAGACATTCATGTGAGTATGAAATTGAATCTCATTGTGGTTTTGATTTGCTTTTTCGTAGTGGTTAATGATGTTGAACATCTTTTAATGTGCTTTTTGGTCATTTCCATATCTTCTTTGGAGGAAATGTCTATTTAAGTATTTGGGTTGTTTGTCTTTTTGATGTTGAGTTGTAGGATTACTTTAATGTATTAAGGACTTTAAATTCTTATTGGAGATGTGGTTTCCAAATATTTTCTCCCATTCTGTTGATGGCCTTCCTTTTAAAGACCTTCGATGCACAAAAGTTTTTCATTTTGATGAGGTCCAATTTATCTTGTATTTCTGTTGTTGCTTGTGCATTGGGGATAATCTCTAATAAACCATTGCCTAACAGAAGATGCTGAAGATGCTTCCCTCTGTTTTCTTCTAGCAGTTTTATAGTTCTAATACTTCTATTTAGGTCTTTCATCCATTTTGAGGTGATCTTTGTATATGGTTTGAGTTTGGGGTCCACCATTATTCTTTTGCATATGGGGATCCAATTTTCCTAGCAACATGTATTGAAGAGACTATTCTTTCTCAATTAAGTGGACATGGAATCCTGGTCTAAAAATCAATTGGCTTTAGATGTGAGGGTTGATTTCTGAAAACATATTTTGATTCCATTGGACTTTATTCAGTAGTTGGCCAATACCATGCTATTTTGATTTCTGTGACTTTGTAAGAAGATTTATGATTGGAAATGTGACTCCTCCAATTTAAATCTTTTTCAAGATGGTTTTGGTTATTTGGGTCCCCTACCATTCTATATAATTTGATGTTCAGCTTTGCCATTTCTGCAAAGAAGGTGTGGGAATTTTGGTTGGGATTGCATTGAATCTGTAAATCACTTTCAGTAGAACTGACATTTTAACAATATTTTGTCTTCCAATCCATGAATATAGAATGTCCTTCATTCATTGAGGTCTTCTTTGATTTCCTTTATCAATGTTGTGTAGTTTATTGTGTATAGGTCCTTAAATCCTTGGTTTGATTTATTCCAAAATGTTTGATCTTTCCATTGCTACCATAAACGGATTCTTTTTTTTGATTTCTTCTTCAAATTGTTCATCACTAGTGTCAAAAACAGTACTAATTTTGGTTGTTGTATTAGTCAGCCAAAGGTGTGCTAATGAAAAATACCAAAAATGGGTTGGTCTTTATAAAGGGTATTTATTTGAGGTAGAAGTCTACAGATACCAGGCCATAAAGCATTAAGTTTCTTCTCTCATCACAGTCCATTGCCACGTCTTAGAGCAAGACAACTGCCAGCGTTTGCCAGGGTTCAGGCTTCTGGGGTTCCTCTCTTCCCGGGGCTGCGTTTCTGTCCGGGCTTAGCTCCTGTTTCCTCCACAAGGTCAGCTGTAGACGATCAGGCAAACGGCTTGCTTCTCTTCTCCTGGGGCCTTCTTTCCAACATCAAAACTGCTTCTCAAAAGATTGCTTCAACTTTCCTTTGCCTTGCCTTTTATATTCAATTCCCCACCCACCAAGGGGTGGGGCTCAATGCCCTAATCCTAACCTAATCATGCCCAGATTAACAGATCAGTTTACAAGCATGATTCAATTATATTTTTGGAATTCATAATTACATCAAACTGCCACAGTTGTTGATGCTGTACCTCACTACTTTGCTGAATTATTGTATTAGTCTAGCAGCTTTGTTGTGGATTTTCCAGGATTTTCTGTATATAGAATAAAGTTATCTGCAAATAGGGAAAGTTTTACTTCTTCCGCTCAAATTATTACACATTGACTGAGTTAGGGAGTGTTCCTTCCTTAATTTTTGGGAAGCATTTGAGCAAGTTTGCTGTTAATTTTCTTGGAACATTTGGTAAAATTCCCCGGTGATGCCATCTAGTCTTGGGATTTTCTTTGCTGGGTGGTTTTGATTCAAACCCTTAATCAGTAATTGTTCTGTTATCTTTTCTTTTTTCTTCTTGACTCACTGTCAATTTGTGTGTTTCTAAGATTGTATCCATTTCATCTAGGTTATCCAATTTGTTGGCCTATAGCTGTTCATATTATCCACTTATAATATTTTTAATTTCTGTGGGTTTGTAATGTCCCCCTTTCATTTATGAATTTAGTTATTTGCATTCTCTCTTTTTTTCCCTTTTTCTTTCTTACTAAAGTTTGTAGATTTTATTGATATTTTCAAAGAAGCAACCTTTGGTTTTGTTGATTCTCTATTGTTTTTTATTTTCTATTTCATTTATTTCCACTCTAATGCTTTTAATTTCCTTCCTTCTGTTCATTTTGTATTTGTTTTTTCTTCTTTTCCTAGATCTTCCAGTTTTGAGATTAGGTTTCTAATTTGAGATCTTTCTTCTTTTATATTGTAAGCATTTAAACCTATAAATTCCCCACTCAGAACAGCCTTTGCTGCATCATATAATTATCGTATGTTGTGTTTTCATCTTAATTCACCTCAAGATATTTCCAAATTTTCCTTGTGGTTTCTTCTTTGACCCATTGGTTGTTTAAGAATATGGTGTTGAATTTGCACACATTTGTGACTTTTCCATTTCTGTCTTTGTTGTTGATTTCTAGGTTCATTCCATTGTGTGATTTCCATATTTTTAAATTTGTTGAGCCTTCTTTTGTGACCTAACATATGGTCTATATTAGAGAATGATCCATGTGCACGAGAGAAGAATTTGCATATTGCTGCTGTTGGGGTGCTCTATATATGCTTCTTAGGGCTGGTGGGTTTAAACTACTGTTCAAGTCTTTCTATTTCCTTATTGATCGTCTGTCAAGATGTTCTATACATTATTAAAAGTGCTATATTAAATTTTCCTACTATTAATGTCAATTTCTCTCTTTAAATATGTTAATATTTGCTCTGTATCTTTTGAGGCTCTGCTGTTAGCTGCATAAATATTAAAAAAATATTATGTCTTCTTGTTGAATTATCCCTTTATTAGTATATAATGACTTTCTTTGTCCTATATAAAAGTTTTTTACTTAAAATCCATTTTATTTTATTAATATAGCTACCCTAGCTCTCTTTTCATTACTATTTGAATGGCATTTTTTCCTTCCTTCACTTTCAACCTAACTGCTTCTTGAAAATTAAGACAAGGGTCTTGTAAACAGCATAAAGTTAGGTTATGCTTTTTTTAAACCCATTTTTCCATTTATTGCATTTTAACTAGATATTTTATCCATTTACATCAAAATCACTACCGATCATGCAAGACATTTTTCTACCGATTTGTTATTTTTTGTCTTTTGCCATATTTTTTTTGACCTCCAATTCTTCCATTAATATCTACTTTCATATTGACTTGATTTTTTTGTTGTTGTTTCATAGTGTTTTGAGTACCTTATCATATTTTTCTAAAAATAATTTTCAAATATTTTCTTTGTGGCTATAGTAGAGATAAATTTAAAATCCTAAATGTATAACTATCATGCTTGATCTGATGCCAACTTAAATTCAATAGCATACATGTTCACTGTACTTTTATTCCTATTTCCCCCTGCTTTTTCCTTGTACTGGACACAATTTATATCTATATTATATGTCCTACACCATAGATTTTCATTATTTTTATTCCTTTGAATTTTAGGTTCTATGAAAAATATAAAGTAGAATTACATACCAAAAAATGCAATACAATAGTACTAGTTTTTATAATTATCTATATGGTTATCTTTATAAGAGATCTTTATTTATTGTGATTTGATCCACTGTCTAGTGTCCTTTCCTTTCAGTCTGAGGAACTCCCTTTAGCATTGCTTGTAGGGCAGGACTTCTGGTGATGAATTCCCTCATCTTCTGTTTATTTTTGAAAGCAAGCTGTTTTGGATATAAAATTCTTGGAGGGCAATTGTTGTGGTTTTTTTTTTTTGTTGTTGTTGTTTTGTTTTGTTTTTTGAAGACTTTAAGTATTTCATTCCAATTCCTTCCTGCTTCCATGATTTCTGATGAGAAATTGACCCATAATCTTATTGGGATTCCCTTTTGCATAACTAATTGCTTTTTTGTTGCAGATTTCAGAACACTCTTCTTGTCCTTGGCTTTCGACAGTTTGATACTGTGTGTCTGGGCATGGTTATCTTTGACTTTATTCTGTTCAGGCTTTGTTGGGTTTCTTGAAAGTGCATATTTATGTCATTTCATTAAATTTGGGAAGTTTTCTGCAATTATTTAATATCCCTTTATCTCTTTCTTCTTTTTCTAGGACTACTATAAGGCACATATTGGTGCAGTTTATGGTGGCTCACAAGTGCCTTAGGCTCTTTTCATTTAAATTTTTTTCTTTCTGCTCTTCTGCCTGAGTCATTTCAATTATCTTGTCTTTGAGATCTCTGATTTTTTCTTCTGCTAACTTCATTATGATTTTGATGCTTTATGGAATTTTTCATTTCAGTTATGTACTCGTCAACTCCAGTATCTTTGATTAGTTTACATTGAAAATCTCAATGGGATTTTCATAGCCTAAATTCATTGTTTTACTCATTATTCTATAGTTCTTTTTACATGTCTGTCTTTGTTTCCTTGAGCATATCGTGTATCATTTTTTTCAAATTTCTTGTTTAATATGTACAAATCTGGTGTTTTTTATTGGTGGTCTCTAGATTTTTATCTTATACCTATTTTTTTTTAAACAAATCTATTTTATTGGTACATATTAACAAAGCATACAATTCATTCAATGTGTACAATAATAGTATTTGGTATAATCTCATAGTTGTGCATTCATCATTTCAATAATTATTAGAGTATTTTCATTATTTCAACAATAATAGTAAACAAAAAATGACAAACAATAAACAAGAAAATTCCTCACCTCTCCATCTCTCTGTTTCCACTCTTTTGTTTTATTTTTTTTATTTATATATATATAAATATATTTTAAGAGGTGCTTAGATTACCGAAAATACTACACAGAACCCCCTGGGATTCCCATGTTGCCCACCCCCCACACCTCCCGCCACGTCCCACACAAACATCTCCCACAAGTGTGACCCACCACCCTCAATGGACTTACACATCCTGGGGCCATGCCACCAACCCTAGACCACAGTTCACATCATAGACCACACTCTCTCCCACACAGTTCTGAGTGGTGTGTGCTGATTTAAAATGGCCTACATCCGTTGCCACAACAGTACTCAGGACAACCTCCAAATCCCAAAGAAGCTCCTGTATTTCAACTACTCGTCCCCTCCCTGCCCCAAAAGTGTCAAGTGGCCACTGGCTCCACCTCATTGTTATAATTTCTTCCATTTCTAGAATCATTGCTATCATCCCAGAGGTAACTCTTATGCACACCTCAGTAGGAGCTCATAGAACATCTAAGTGCCTATCACCCCACACAGAGGGGCTCCTGAGAGCTTTGGAGACACCCAGGTCCTATATAAGTGGGGATAGCCCCAGAGACTGATGCCTTATCAGTGGACTCTACTTTGGAATCTGTGCTCCTGAGAGTGACAGAATTGGACTCAAATAAGTCCTCCCTGCACAGGGTTCATCAGTCCCTTCTGTTCAAACCTATATGTGATGCAGAAGTTTTTAGGTATACTTCCAGAGACTGGAGCCTCTGGCCTACCTATGTGCCAGGTGTGCGTGGAATCTCGGTGGAGCTACAACTCCTACCCTACAGCTCAATGGACTCATCCAAGTCATCTGGCGAGGAGACAACAATGGGCAACGGCCATCCCAGGGAATGGAGAGGGCCTGCATCTGCAGGCAGGATCATCCCACCCACCATATCCATGGGATATAAGCCCTCTCTCACTTGGAGGTGGAGTGGACATCACCATCCCAGTCCCCTCAGGATTGGGGGGAGAACTATGGGCTAGAGTGGACTTGATGGTATTCTGTTGTACACATATGGTGATTCTAGCAATGGAAGAAATTATATCTTATACCTTTGGATAGGCTACAATTTTCTGTTTCTTTTTTTGTCTAGTAATTTTTGTTGTACACTTTACATTTTAATATTTTAAAGCATTAACTCTGGCATTTAGTCCCTGATTTGTCTGTTCCTTACATTAGTATTTACACTTATATCTAGCTATTGATATGACTGACATTTCCTTTAGTATCTGGATCTACCAAAAACCAAAGAAACCAAAGTAAAATCACCTTTCACAGTCTTTGCAAATTGCCTTAGTCTTTGTCTAGTGGTTTCCTTTAGAGTTTAGACCTCCTATCAATATCAGCCCAAGGCAAATGCAATATTCAGCATCTTCTCTGTCTTATCTGAGCCTGAATGGAGACATGGAGGTGTCTTCTTTTCCTGGGTTTGTGCTAGTTCACAGCCTTAAGAACTCCTGCATTTACTGTTTCCAGGAGTTTAAATACGCATCTTCTCCCTTTGAAATAGACTTTCACCCCTCCTAGATGACTTATGACCTTCATTAAGTCACTTTGATGACTCCAGTCACTTTGACTTACTGTTTCTTACACTGCTTTAGCTGACTGCATGGTACTTCTCTGACTTCAGGGCAAATTTTCATACGGTGAGACTGACAAAATTTTCTTGGTTTGGTCTTTCAGGCTTCTAAGAAAATAGATTCTTCCTAGTATACAGGCACCCCAATATGCACATAGGGCATACTGTGCTCCATCTTAAAAAGAGCCAAGAGTGCAGGCAGGCTATACACCCTCCTGGGAGGTGGTGGGGAGAGGTTAACAAAGGTGATACGAGCTTTGCCTGCCATTTTTAATTTCCCAGTTACTGCAAACCTTTGCCTCTTTTATGGAGTATTGAGGAAGATATGCCGGTGAAATTTTGCTAGTTATTCAAAGATTTTGTGGGAGAACAGAACTCTGTAGTGCCTATATGGTGGTTTACTGGGATTCCTACCACAGTATTCTTGATCCATAAAATTCTTCAAGAAGAAAACATGATACAGGTTGGTGTAGTGGGAATTTTCAGATTTTCAAACTTTTTAAATATACTTAAGCCATTTCTAAGACCTGGGTCCCTCTTATGGGTCAAAGCTACATCAATTAAGGAAGGATTCTAAAATTTGGGCCAAGTGTATACTGAAAAATTTTCCTCCATGCCATCACCCGAGAGATCTGGGACCATTTTCCTTAGTGACACTGGAAAAAGTAATACTAAGACTTTTTTAGAGACTATGAGACACTGCTACCAAACTCACTGATTAGAGTAGAGGTCTATGGCAGTCAGGTGATAAATGAAAATCTAGCCTAATTTTCCCAGTGATTACAGAAGGCCCTCAGACACATCATTTTTTTTTATATTCTTACTTCTTGAATACAGACATACCTCAGAGATATTGTGGACTCGGTCCCAGACCACCACATTAAAGCTAATATCACAATAAAGTGAGTCACATGAAATTTTTGGTTTCCTAGTGCACATAACATTTATGGGTAAACTATATTGTAGTGTATTAAGTGTGCAATAGCATTATGTCTAAACAATGAACACATTTAATTAAAAATACTTTATTACTAATAAAAGTTAACCATCGTCTAAGCCTTCAGCAAATTGTAACCTTTTTGCTGGTCTTGATGTTGATGGCTGCTGACTGATCAGGGTGGTGGTTTCTAAAAGCTGTGGCAATTTCTTAAAATAAGACAAAGATGAAGTCTGTCACATCAATTGACTCTTCCTTTATGAAAGATTTCTCTGTAGCATGCAATGCTGTTTAATAGCATTTTACCCACAGTATAACTTATTTCAAAATTGATGTCAATCCTCTAAAATACTGCCACTGATTTAGCAACTAAGTTATATAATATTATCAATCCTTTGTTGTCATTTAACAAGGTTCACAGCATCTTCACCAGGAATAGTTTCCATCTCAGGAAACGACTTTCTTTGCTCATCCAAGAAACAACTCCTCGTCTGTTCAAGTTTTATCATCAGATTGCAACAGTTCAATCACATCTTCAGGCTCCACTTCTAATTCTATTTATCTTACTACTCCACCACACCTACAGTTCTTTCCACCACTGAAGTCCTGTTCCCCTCAAATCATCCTTAAGTGTTGGAATCAACTTATTTCAAATGCCTGTTAATGTAGATAGTTTGACCTCCTCCCATGAGTCACAAATATTCTTAATGGCATCTAGAATGGTGAATCCATTCCAAAGAGTTTTGATTGACTTTTTCTGGATCCATCAGAGAAATCACTGTCTATGGCAACTGTAGACCTTCATATCTTTGCAAATGTTTGGTGCACGAGTTCTAGCTTTCAGCCTATCTTATTTTTTCATTTTTGACATAACTTCCTCACCAAGCTTAATCATTTCTAGCTTTTGATTAAAGAGAGGGATGTATGACTCTTTCTTTCACTTGGTCACTTAGAGGTCCTTGTAGTGTTATTTATTGACCTAATTTCAATATTGTTGTGGCTCGGGGAAGAGGGAGGCCAGAGGAGAGAGAGTTGGGGGATGACCTGTCAGTGGAGTGGTCAGAACACACACAGCATTTACCGATTAAGTTTGCCTTCTTATGTGGGTTCAGATCATGGTACCCCAAAACAGGTACAATAGCAACATCAAAGATCACTGATCACAAATCACCAAAACAGATTTAATAATAATGGGAATTTTTAAAATATTGTGAGTATCAACAAACTGTAACACAGAATCACAGAGTGAGCACGTGCTGTTAGAAAAATGTTTCCAATAGACTTGCTTAATGCAAGGTGACCACAAACTTTCAATTTGTATAATAATGCAATATCTGTGAAGGGCAATAAAGTGAAGCACAATAAAATGAGGCATGCTTCTATTTAGTTGTAATAGACACCCATAACAACTTGCTGAGCTCACTCATTGGCTTCTTGTTTCACTGAAGACTATTCCAACAGTAGCAAATGCTAAGCCAAAGTCCATGGGACTACCTTTTCCCCAACCTCATAGCCACTTTGTGAACCTTAACAATATTGCATCCCTAGGGGAATTGCCAAGGTCATTGCCATATTCAAGCCTTGAAACTGGAAGAAATGGTGATTCCTGTTGCATTCCTATTCTATCTTGTAGTTTGATCCATGTGAAAAAGCACATGCTCTTAGAGAATCACATTAATCTATTTTAAACTGAATGAGGTGATGATTCCAAAAGCAGCTGTCTTTTCAGATTTTGTAATAGTATAGGAATAAATCAACATTGCCCCTACTATCTGACTTGCATCTCTTGAGGAGGCAAATGTTTCCTTCTCAATTCCAATTTGTAAGGACAAACAGAAGCAGTTCATGTTAGCCTGCCAGGAAAATCAGTAAACCTTCATTACCTTTCCTCTGGACTATGTCAACTCATTGTAATAATGTGGTCTTTATGGATCATGCTCACCTTAATTTCCTACAGAACATCACAGAAGATCAATACAATGAAGGCCTCATATTGATTAGTCCAGTGAGTAGGAAATTTCAAGTACCCTAATTACTTTATTAAGATGCATGTGTGCAGGGGCTGGGAGATAAACTCCATGATAATTTAGGGTCTGCTTCATTGTTTCTAGAGAGCTAGTGTTTTGTATTTTGATGTGGTAGCACCTCCAAAATTACAGAGAAATTGCTGCATCTCCCACTGCTTACAACAAAATGAAACTTTTTGGTGGACCTATTTGCGTTTTCTGAATGAGCCTATCTACTAGTTATCTGTAAGGCTTACAGTTTTAAATAAGACCCAGAGTAAGTTAGGGCTCTACAGAAGACTAGACTATGGTGCATATATCCCTATCATTTGGCTGCTTGATCCAGCAGATCCCATAGTAGTCACTAATGCACCTCTATAGGAGAAATGTATTATAGGCCCTTGGGAAGAATTTTTTTTTTTTTAATTAGAGAAGTTGTAAGTTTTTAGAAGTGTCCTGTAAGTGAACACAGTGTTCTCAAATATCCCCTATTTGTGACACTTTGCATTAGTGTGGTAACTTTGTTACAATTCATGAAACGATATTAAGTGTAGTCAATAGTTTACATTAGGTGTATATCCCCATCTATCACCCTATTATTAGGACCTTGTATTAGTTTCATACATTTGTTATAATTCATGAAAGAATATTCTTGTACTATTAATTCCGGTCCATCATCCACAACAGGGTCCACTGTATTTTTAGGTCCCACGTTTTCTCTTCTAACTTTTGTTCAGAAACAGACATGATCCCCAATTTTCCCTTTCAACCCCATTCATATAGATAATTCAGCACTGTTAATTGCACTCACAATAAAGTGCTACCATCACCATCATCCATTTCCAAATATTTATGTTCAACCTAAAAAAAAATTCTGTACAAAGTAAACATAAGCTCCCAATTCTCTACCCCCAATCTAACTCCTGGTAATATATATTATCATTCTAATTCTATAAGTTTGCTTAATTAATTAGTTCCTTTCAGTGAGATCAAACAATATTTATCCTTTACTTATTTCACTCAGCAAAATGTCCTCAAGTTTCATCCATGTTTTCACATGGATCAGGACTTCATTCCTTTTTACTGCAAATAATAGTCCATCATAGTTGTATACAACATTTTGTTTATCCATTCAGTGGTTGATGGACACTTGGTTAACTTCCATGTTTTGGCAATTGTGAATAATGCCACTATGAACATCAGTGTGCAAATATCTGTTTGAGTCTCTACTTTCAGTTCTTTGGGGTATATACCTAATGGTGGGAGGAACTGACAAATTGTCTTCCAAAATGCCTGCACCATTTTACATTGCTACCATCAATAAATGAGTGTTCCTATTTCTCCACATCCTCTCCAACACTGTCAATTTTCTGTTTTTTTTTTTTAATTTTATTATTTTATTTTAATAATAGTCATTCTGGTGGGTGTGAAATGATATCTCATTGTGGTTTTCATTTGTATTTCCCTAATAGTTAGTGCTATTGATCATCTTATCATGTGCTTTTTAGCCATTTGTACATCCTTTTTGGAGAAATGTCTATTGAAGTCTTTTGTCCGTTTTTCAGTTGGGTTGATTAGCCCTTTGCATTTTCTATGATTGTCTACTTTGTTTGAGAGAGGTATTGAATGAGGTATAAATCAACATTGATTCATGGATATTTGTTAGTGGACTGGAAAATTTACCTGGGACCTGTAAAGAATAATACAATAAGAGTCTGTGTTACAAATATATGGAGGGATCTATCAGAAAAGGCCCTGTGTAAGAATCACATGAGATAAATGTCTTCCTTGTGTGAATATCTAAGAAAGAGCATTTGCTTCCCAAAAGAAGTGTTTCAATAGTTAAGATGAAAAGATGAACCACTCCATGTGTGAAACCTTCCCCAGCTACCCTGATGCTTATTTAAGGCAGTCATGTACAAGGTACACATGGTGTCAGAAATGGAGGCAATGTACTCAAGCGGCAGGAATTCTATGACTAATGCTGATCTTACTACTACCTATTCTGAGTTCCAAACCTGCCACCATTACAGAACAACATTGTGACCCCGCTTAGTGGCCCTTGGTGATAGACTGATGACCTTACTCCCCTTCCATTATGAAGGAGCAGTGTTTTTATATTCTACAAGATAATACAATTTTATCAGTGGTATTGATTTGCCTTCTCTACCTTCAGTGCTTTTTCCAACATAACCATCTGTGCAGTTGGAGAATTCTCATTTCATCATTATATTAACCCATACAACCTCGTTTTCATCTAAGGAAAATTATGGGAGGAATATTCTTGTTTCTGTGAAATCTGTGGTTTACCATGTGCAGGATTATCTGGAAACAGATGTGTTGATAGAATGCTGGTAGAATGGATTGCTGATAGTTCAGTTACAGTTCAAGATGGAAGGCAACTCCCTGTGAAGTTTGGTATTTTGCGTATTTATGTATGTATATATGTATATTTTTAGGTTAATTTAAACATATTGTATAGATAGATAGATAGACAGACAGTCTCTGGGTGTGTTCTTTATCCAGTGATGAAAACATTTGAATCCAACATTGTTTTTTTCATTATTTAAAAATATGCAAAACATTAATTTTAAAAAATACATTGCTGTCAACTTACAAAGGTTTTGCACTCTTAATATAATATGTATAATAATACCTATTTGTATAAAATAAAAGTTGTAATTAGCGCCATCCCCTCATATATAAATTGTACCTCATTCTTCAGAGTGTTCAATGTCAAAAACATATATATGGTATTTTTTTCTTTTTTTTTTAAGCTGAGACCAATAAGTGCTGATATTATCCCCAGAGCTGGATTACATAGGTTCTGAAATGAAGAGATAGGAGCAAGTGTGCTTCTATTCACTATATACCTAATAACTCAAAAATGATTCCTTTTCATAATTTTTTTCAGTGGTCCTGGAAGTCTGGTGTTCCAAGGACAGAATATTTCTACCAGTGAGTACAGATGTGATTCCAATTAAATTGCAAACTGTTCTGTCCACTTGCCGCTTTGTTCCCGGGCCTGAGGGTGATCAGCCCTGCTGCAGCCCGGGGGGCGACACTGGCTAGTTGTGGGCCGTCCGGCGTGCACTCCGGAACGGCGGGGGGGTGAAGAAGTTGTCAGGAGAGCGCAGGCCCGGCTCCCTGGTCTTCACGGGGGTTAAGGAGAAGTTGTCACAGGGTCGCCGTTTGGTGCCCTGTGGTCTCCCTGACAGTACTAAATGAAGAGACACCACTCACTTGCTTGCTGGAAGGTAAGACCTTTATTCAGGGAGAGCTGCGCAGTTATATAGGCAGGGGTGGCGGGGGTGAGCGTGTTGTTTTCTGATAGGGCGAAGCTGTTGCTGGGCGTGGGGGGAAGATTTGGGAGGGAGGGGGGAGGCTAGAGGAGAAGGCCAACATGTCCAAATAAGGTTATGGCTGTGAGGGAATGCTGTGATAGGCTGAGAGAAATGGGGAAGTTGGGTCCGGGAAGAAGGTGGGGCGTAGTGCCCCGCAAACGCCTGAGGCAAGGTTTGGCTTGGGTAAACATTACCTCATCCACTTAGTCATTTTGGTCTCTCCATGACACCGAAACAACAGATAAATAAGAGTCACTATACTAGCTGGCTTGGTTAACTACTGAATTATCAAACGGAAGTCATTTCTACTGCTACTCACTGGAACCCAGGAGATTTGCTGAGAAATCTTTCCTTACTCCAATGTTCAGTAATAGAGGTCAAAGAAAAATTGTGACAACTCAATAAAAGCAGGATCACTAAGGACTCAAATATTTTGGGAATGCAGCTTGGGGTCTTCTCCCAAGATTCAGAACACTGAGTATTGAAATTGCTGAAAGAACATAGGGAAATCTAAAATGGGTGATCGAGGAGTTAATGTTTTCGATTTCTACTTGAACAGAAAAAGAGTCAAGGGTCATAGAATCAGGATTTTCTGTTTGTACAGTGTCCCACCCCACTTTAGATCCTACTGCACTTTTCTTATTCTGTGCTTAGGAGGCTTATCCCTAAGCACCCCATCACTCATGCTCCTTGGCTGGCTGCTTTTTGTATACTTTGCAATGACAGACACTGGCAGGAGATCTGAATTGGGAGGAGAGGTAGGGTCATTTATTTTTGACCCCCTCACTTCTCTTTTAAGGTCCTGGCAATTTCTATGCTCCTCTAAGACCCCTCTTGGAGGGCTGGCCCTCCCCCATTTTTCCTGTTCTCATTGAGATTTAGTAAGAAGATGTCTTTCGTTTGTCCCTTTAGCCTGAGGGGCAATAACAGCTTTCAATTCTGGCAGTCTGGGTGCCTCATTATTCCTTGTCTGTTCTTAACTTTGCCCATAAACCTCTTAGTAATTCCTTCCTTTCATTCTCTGGGGTTAATTCATATGCCCGAGATTTTGACTGACAAGTACCTTATTTTTCTACTGTTTTATATTTTTTTAAGTGTCAAAGTATCATGTACTTGGTCCTTAACACACTCAAGTGTTGGGTTTTTTTGTGCATTTTTTGATAAGATATTCTTATTTTAATATGAATCCCTCTGTTTGCAAAGCTAAGGATATTCTTTTGTGAACTAATTAAAATTCCTCTAGGTAACATGTGCCAACCACTTTATTTTACATGCTAGAATTTCCCTCATTTTGTGTTATATCTCTCGCTTTCATTACAGCCATGCATGAAAAGCAATGGTACTGATTCCTTTTTTGATTCTTCATTTTATGAAGAGAGGAGATTCTAGCTATTAGCACAATGATTCTCAAAGTGCGATCATAGAAATACCTGCATCAAAATCAATAGGAATAGTGATTAAATATGTAGATTGCTGGATTCCACTCCAGGCCTCCTCCGTCAGAATCTCTGGGTACAAGGGAACAAAACTGAATTTTAAGCAAATGGTCACTGTGGTGATTTGAAACTCTATGTACCCTAGAAAAGCTTGTTCTTAAAGTTAACGCATTACTGTGGGTGTGAACACATTGTAAGTAGGATTTTGTAATGGGGTTTCTTTAATTAAGGTGTGACCAACAGGGTGGGCCTTAATCCTCTTACCTGAGTCCTTTATAAGTGGAATGAATAGAGAGAAAGAAACCATAGACACAAGTAGCTGAAATCAACGAAACCTGGAGAGAAGGGACATACTAGCAGATGCTGCCATGTGCCTTGCCATGTGACAGAGGAGACCAGAATCAGCTGGCAGCCAGTCTTCAAGAAGAAAGCATCTTCTTAGTGATGCCTTGATTTGGACATTTTCACAGACTCAAAACTGTAAGCTTGTAAGCTTATAAATTCCCATTGTTAAATGCCAATCCATTTCATGGTATCTGCATTAAGTAGCCTAGCAAACTAAAACAGCCCCTATAGTGGAATTTATGTTTTAAGAACTGAATCATGTTCATTTGATAATTTTCCAACTGCTCTGGCAAACAAGTAATAGATTCAACAGTTAAAATTTATAAATAAAATACAATGAATGATTAAAATATTCACTAAACCAAAACCTTTTAGGAAATGAAATATGCATATATACTTTGTGATAAACCTGTATTTTCTGTATTGAATAATAATTGTATTTAGGAAAGAAGAAATCTCATTATTGAATAATAATTTCATTTGGAAAGAAAAAATAATTGATTTCAAATGGTGACTGCCACTTGAACCTGTAAGATGACAAGAATATATAAAAATACACTGAAGAGACATAACTTTTCGTTGCCATATGTTTTAAAACAATTACAAGGGCATAAAATACATCTGGGAACTTGTCTCAATTAGAAGTCTTCCTCCTCAGAGAAAATGGTAATTTAGAAAGCAGGAGTTTCTTATAAACTAAAAAGATCCACATGATTTATTAATGTCCGTTATTTCATGTGTAAAGCAAATAGATCTTCAGGATCTCTACTTGCTTGGAAACTGATATATTTCCAGTACCGAAACAATATTTTTTAAAAAAGAATTGCATCATAAAGCTGAATGATTAACTTGCTGCCTATAACAAGACCAAGATTATATTGAAGCCAAGAATTTCATTCTTTCTCTGCTAAATCTAAGTGCCTCCAGGTCATTCTACTGTTAAAATCAAATAGTAATATGTTTTTTATTTTTCCTTTGTTTCACTCCCATCTCTGTCTGTCTGTCTACCTAGCTAGCTAGATACCTACCTACCTACCTACCTACATTTCTATTGGTTGTTGCAATGGAAAGTGGTCCTACTACTGGAACTTGGATGGCTTTTTAATATATAAAGGAGAAAGACAATATGTTGGTGTACCAGTTAGTATAAAGTACCAATCCATGGTGTAAAATGGCTCTAAACTTTTTATTTTTATGGACTAACAATATCTCTCCTTAAAAAGATGAAAAATATAGGATATTTTATGCAATTAGAAAGACTCCAAATGGCAACAATACATACTCAAGGTTATGTGTTAGAGTCCAGCAATATCAATAGTTGCAGGAAAAAAACAAGACTATCTTAAAACAACCTTGAAAACGCATGAGTCCATCTTTTTCCCAATGTAAGGAACTCAGTTAAACTATATATGGATGAACCTAAACCATTTTGTGTGAGCAAAGATCCTGGGAAGACTCTGTGACTCACTTCTTCACCATCCATATGCAAATGTACCCCAAATCCTGTCCATTCTACCTACATCTTTGTTCTCACTATCTCTACCCTATCCCTGTCACCATCATTTCTGATTAGAACCATTTTAATTGCCTCATAATGGATTTATTCCCTCAACCATTGCTTCTATATAATCTACTTTCTATTGTTGCCAGAATATTTTGTAAGTAATTTTTACATAACTCCTGTTTCAGAATCTTTTCAATTTCCTCCTATTATCCCTATGATTAAGAGTAAGCCCAGGAGAGCAGATGTTGCTTAGTGGTTGAGCACCTGTTTCCCATGTACAAGGTCTGGGGTCTAATCCTCGGTACCTCCTTACAAGAAAAAAAAAAGATTAAACTTTTACATAGCTGAAAGTACTACTCCTATTCAGCCTGCTTTAACTTTTCCAGCAGTTGTCCATCTCACTCTTTACCCTCAAGCCATACTGGACTTCTTTCTCACTTGAAGTCTTTACAGAAATTGTTTCCATAGTCTGGAGAACTCTAACCTATTTTACAAGTCTTAGCTTAAATGTCATTTCCTCCAGCAAGTTTCCCTGACTTTCAGTCTTGAATAAATTTCTTGAATATATGCTATTTTAACATCCTGAAATTTTAAAACTTAACTTTTAGGGTGGTGTTTGATGCTTGTTATCCTTCCCAAACTATTTCATGAGCACCAGAGCCAAGCATGCTTTGCCTGTTACTGCATCTGTTACTCTCAGCTCAATGTATAGGTAACCTATACATGCATTAATTTTTTCTGAAAGATCAAAATTTTCACCAGTTCTTCTCTGAACTGTATCATGGAATTATGATTTTGTGAATATTCAGTTTTTGAAGAAAATTTATATAAGAAATAGTCAGATGAAGAATTCTTTTTTGGTAGACTTTGGAAATCTGATTTGGAGTAGAATATGCAGAGAGTTATATTCCATGTCTTTTATATAAAGATCTGCTAAATCATTTATTTTAACATTTAGAATGCAAAGAAGGTAGTTCTTTCCTAGTATTATTTCTGATATTATCTAGGCTATTTTGTCCTAGTTACCAGATGCTTAGGAACTCTAGAAGTTCAGAAATAAAAGTTCTTCTTTGTCAAGCTTTTCTAGCACAAGATTTTCTCTTCTACTTCCCGCTATGGCATCATTTGTTACTCAGTTGTTTTAATGGTTCTTTTGAATCTGAGTCATTTATTGTACTCAAACTCAAATCCTTTTTAGCATCAAAGTAGAGCATAAATAATAAATTAAGAACAGTTGAAAACCTATTCTAAGTTTAAACTACTCCTCCAGTAATCATCTCTCATATTTTGTAATCTTCTTTGGAAGTTACACCTTAACCTAACAATTGAAATAGGAGACATAAGGGAAGACCTCAGGTTTCTAATGTTATAACAATTTATATAAAAGAGTAAATACAGGTATTTCTTTTCATCTTATATAAGATATCTGTAAAACAGTGCACACTGCAAAGTCACACACTAAAAATTTCAAGGCTTATAAAAGGTAAAAACAAATGAGTTTATATGGCTACGAGACTTCAAAGTGAATTGGGAGGTCATCCCAGAGGTAATGCTTATGCACATCTCAGCAGGATCTCATAGACTGCCAAAGTGTATACTAGCCAAATAGTGGGGCTCCTGAGGGCTCTGGAGACACCCAGGTCCTAGGGTCAGGGCAGATAGCTCTGGAGTTTGGTGCCTAGCCAGTGGGCCCTACTTTGGAGTTTGTGCTCCTGAGAGTGACAGATTTGGACTCAGTTATGGCTTCCCTACACATGACTCATCTGTCCCTTCTGTTTGAACCTATACTTGGTGCTGAAGTTGGTAGGTGTACGTCCAAGAGACTTGAATCTTGGGGCTCTCCATGTGCCAGCTGGGCCTGGAGCCTCAGCGGAGTTGCAACACCTACTCTCCAGTTCATTGGACTCACCCAGGCCAACCAACAAGGAGGTGAGGATTGACAACCATCATACTAAAGAAACAACAGAGCTTACAACTGCAAGCAAGAGAGTCCCATCCATCGGCTGTGTGGGATCGAAGCCCCCTCTCAATTAGAGGTGGAGTGGACATCACCATCCCAGAATCCTCAGAATTGGGGAATGAACTATGGCCTAGATTGGACTTACTGGTATTATACTATACACTTATTGTGATTCTAACAATGGAAGAAATTACGACATTGATGTGGAGGCAGTGGCCACTTGAGGCTCTGGGGGTAGGGAGAAGGAAAAACTGATATAATACAGGGGCTTTTTCGGGACTTGGGAATCATCCTGAATGACAATGCAATGACAGATATAGGCCATTTTATATCTTCCCATAACCTGCAGAACTGTGTGGGAGAGAGTGTAGACTACAATGTGAACTATGGTCCATGCTCAATGGCAAAGCCCCAGGATGCGTTTATCAATTGCAATGAATGTGCCACACTAATGAAGGATGTTGTTTATGGGGGAGGGTGTGGAAGGTATGGGAAGTGGGACATATGGGAATCCCTATATTTTTGTGTAACATTTATGTAATCTAAGTATTTTTAAAAAATTAAAAAATATATTAAAAAAAAACAAGAATGGTTTGGATCACTTAATGCCTGTGTAATCAGGGAATGAACAAAAGCAATACAAATTCTAAGTAGTACTGTTCAAAAGACATGATAAAGCCTTGAAAAATAAAGGAATGCAACAACCAATATATGACTTAACTTCAGAAATAATCAGAAAGTAGCCTGATAGAGGAGGATTTCAGGGAGAATTGAGGCTGCTGATTATGAAGATAAAGTGAAATTTACAAAGTTCATGGAGAACTTTCTAGTAAACTTTCCCAAGACAAATCACTGGGCTGAACTGAGTCACAGGGGAAGAATCTGAGCAAACTGGCATCATGTAGCACTATGATCCCATGCAACTTGCTGACCTTAGTTCTGTTAGTGTATTTGGTGCTGATCTGCTGTTAATTTGTGGCAAAAAAAAATGCGAATGTGCTGCGAAAAATTGTGAATTATACAATGCAACTCTAAAGTCAAACAGACCTCATTTGCATATTTATCAAACTGTCATGTCTTAATTTTCATTACCAACACATGTTTGGAAGCAGGCACGACAGAGTGCATTTGATATTTGCTCTAGTGGAACTGACAAATAGTGAATAGTCTTTCTCAAACTGAAATAATCAGACAAATCACCTGGAGATCTTGTTAAACAGCAACTTCAGATTCAGATTCTGTTTGTCTAGGAGTGGCTCGAGATTCTGCATTTCTAAGAAGCTCCTAGGTGATGTATATGATATAGGTGAACAGAGCATACTTTCAGTACAAAGAGTCTAGAACAGCACTGCCTAATAGAAATAATATTCACATCACATATTTAATTAAAAGTTCTCTTATAACCACATTACCAAACAAATAAGCAAAATTAATTTTAGTAACATATTTTTTTTAATCCAGAGTATTCAAAATATTATCATCTCAACATGGAATAATATAAAAATTTTAACGAGATATTCTGCATTCTTATTTACATAAAATAAACATTTGAATGATACATTTTCATCAGAATTACTTGATATGTATTTGAATTTCATAAAAATTACAGTTGAAAAAATAGATTCACACTTCTAGTGGGTCCAACGTATATAAAGTTATGCTGCAATTGAGCTGAGTAACAGCATTTAAAAATTAAATTTCAAGTAAAGGAAATTTAATAAAATTAAAAACATTCTTCCTAAATTGCCACATTTCAAGTGCTCATTTGCTACATGTGGGTAGTGCTTACCCTACTGGACAGCATAAACATAAAATATTGTAACAGGATAGTTTATGGCAAGTTTTAGAAAAAAACATTCAATTCCTCTTTCAGTAAATATTTTTTGTATGTTTAATATATACAAAATATAATATATATTAATAATATTAATAATCAATATATACCAGACATTTTGCTGAGTGTGTCAGCTTGATAAACAAAAGAGGAGAAATTAATTTTAAGGTTGGAAAGATGTCTTAGAAAACCCAAGGGCAGGAATTCAGCTGGGCCTCAGCTACTAGAACTTGGCAATATAAAACCAATAGGAGATACCTTTTCATTTTCTCAGTCTCAACTTAATTGCTACAGGAAAACATATATCTCCTCTCTTCATCCACATGGAGTGAAGGATGCTTATCCCCAAGCTCCTTAGGTTACACAATATACTGTCAATCTGTCTGTCGTCATTCAGCTCTAAGCCCTCTTCCTTTCTCTCATCTGTGACACTGTAGCTGGTGCCTGCAAATCACATCCATCAGATTTACTTGCTAAGTGGAACTAGGTTTCTGTCTAGATATTGGAGGGAGAAAGAAAGGCAAGGAAAGAGAAACACAAGGCATTTTTATTTCCCATTCCTGTCACTTTCATTCTGGCAAGAGAGGACAGGGACAGTTCTATTCTCTTGATTATTTTGTCAGGAGAATCAGTAGCAATGTCCCTAGTAGGTGCTCACATCTGCTCGGTGCCCTGCTCCCTACCCTTGCTGGAGAAGTGGACACACGGTGTGCCGTTCTATAAGTTTGTGAGTTTCTCTGAGCTAGCTTCTGGTAATCCAATCATTTCACTTTTGTCTATGATGGTAGTTTCAAGGTCATCTTAGCTTTGTGGGTATAGTTCCTTCCTAGTTACTAAAACCAGAGTTAACTCAGATCTGCAGGTGGTATCTTGCTTTTCCAATTTATAATATCTAAGTCATCTCAGGGCTGCCTTTTTTTTTTTTTTTTCTTTTTTGACCTTCCAATATATGAATAACCAAACTGTTGTATTAAATCTCCTCTATTTAAAATACATAGCATGGTTTCTGTTTCACTGAGTGACCTTGACTGATACACATGCTACACAGAAATATTCACTGTGCTCTCCTAAGCACACTTCCAAGTGGCAGGAGAAAGAACACGCCTTGTCTGCCTCTTGTCATGTCCATTCTTGATTAATAAACAATAACAAAGGGAATAGGTTCATGAATTTCAGAAAATGGCTGCTGGGAGTCACATTTGTGACATCATACTTGGAGAGAAATGGATCCCAAAGAAGGAGAAACAATGAGATAGCTCAGAATATTTCTATTTAAAGTATAATCATAAATTCAAAGCTCCACATATATGAAGATTATTTTGATAGCCTTGATTCACTTGACTATCCATCCAGTTAATTAAACAAATTACCTACTGAAATACTTTGCTCTTGCAATTATCTCCATTTTTTTCTGCACAATCATAATTTTTAAAAATGTCTCTACTGGATGTTTTCTGGCAGCATAAATCTTGGTACTTTTTATGTAAATAAAATACTGTTTAGTCCATTTCCCCCTTCAGCTAACACTAGTTTTCTTTTTATATTAATGGAAATACTATTCAAAAGTTTCTAAAAGATGGGTTGTATCTAACTTCTTTCCTTGCATTTGCCATTAAACTCATGACAAACACTAATTTATACCCCATCTCTAGTCAGAACCTGCTCATGTGAAATTCAGCAATGAGCTTCATATTATTAATGCACTGGATTAACTACCCTGCCCTGCAAACTCCATCTAGAACTAAGGAAGGTCACCTCATTTGGAATTAAGGTCTTTGCAGAAGAATCAAGTTAAGATGAGGTTACATTGGACTATGGTGGGCCACAAGTCCACTGACTGCTGTTCTTATAAGGAGAACGTTTGTAGACAGACACAAAGAGGCAGAAATTGAAATGATGCAGCTATGAGCCCAGGCATGCTAAGGATTACTGTAAACACCAGGACAAACCCAAGGGGGATTATTCCTAGAGACTTTGGAGGGAACGTGGTTCTGTCAACACCTTGATTTCAGGCTTCCTAGCCTCTGGGACTGAGAGAATAACTTTCTGTTGTTTTAAGCTACCAGTTTGTGGTAATTTGTTATTTTTAACACAGGGAACTAAGACAGTTAAACCTATAGCCCTGTCATATTTGACCTGTCAGCATTATGTCTACATTTGATCACCTCATCCTAGTAAATCACTTCCTTCACTTGGCTTTAAAAACACCGCATTCTTTTGCTTTACCTTTTCCTTCCTGTGTTTTTCTTTGTCTCCCTGACTTCTAAATACTGGTGTGCCTCAGACTTTAATCCTTGTCCTGCATATCCCCCTACACTCACCCTTTAATCACATCAGTTCTCATGGCTTAAATAGAATAAGCCCCAAATCTGTATCTTTAGCCCAAACCCCTTCCCTGAAATCCAGACACAGGTTTCTAACCAACATTTGACATCTCCATGTGAATAGCTAACAGACATTACTAACTTACAAAGTTACAAAACAAAACAAAACAAAAAAACCATAAAAAGCACTTCTTCACCTGGCCCCAACTCTGCCTTATCCCCTCATAACCTTCCCCATTTTTATTGCTACCAGGTAACATTTTCAATTGCTCCATCTAAAAACTTAAATGCAACCTCCATTCCTCTTTACCTTTCACACCTCACATCCAAGCTAAACAAATTCTGTTGGCTCTTCCATCACAATATTTGGAGAAACAGACTACTTCTTTTACCTTGTACCTTATTGCCTTAATCCAAGTCAACATGAGTTCTTAACTAGGTTATTTATTAGCTTCCTATTTGATCTCTTTGCTTTATCATTTGACCCCCCACAGTCCATTTTTAACATAACACACAAAATGACCCTTTATTATTTTTAAATTTTATCATGTGCTTTATGAACATGAACTCATTTAATACTTATCATATTCCTATGAAGTAGCAATACAACTATCATCTCTGATTTACCCACGAGAAAGCTGAGCCATAATAAGGCTAATTAATAGGTCCAAGGCCCCATAAGTTGATTAATGCCACCAGTTGGAGTAGAGTTCAGGCTACCGTCGTCCAGAGTACATTCTCTTAACCATTATGCTATATACTATGTCTCCTATCCCAACACACATAAGAGTATGGCACTCATCCACACAAAACTCTTAAGTGAATTCCCATCTTTGTTCATATTCAAAGCCAAATCCCTTAATGTAATTTATTTTTTTTTCTCTCTTTTTTTAAAGATTTTTTATTTACTTTTTCCATTTTTACCCCGCCCCCCCCCCCCGTTTTTACTGTTTTGGTGTCCATTCGCTGGACAATTCTGTGTGTCTGTTTCCTGCCCTCTCTTCTCATCCTTCTCCTCCTGTCTTCACCAGGATTCGATCCTTGGAACTCCGATGTGGGAGAGAGGTGTCCTACCACCTGCGCCACCTTAGTTCTTGTTTTTCTGGTGCATCTCGTCTTGGCTCTCCCTTGTGTCACTCTCCTGTTATGTCATCATCTTGCTGCGTGGCTTGGTGGGGCCTGACAGCGCACCCGTGCACAGGGCCTGGTGGCCCATGTGCCTTCTATATTTTTCTTTTTTTAAATTTTACTGGGAGGTCCCGGGGATCGAACTCAGGTCCCTCCATATGGGAGACGGACGCCCAACCATTTGAGCCACATCCGCGCCTCCTACTATGTCTCTTTAGGTTGACCAAAGAGTTAGTCATTCCCCATACAGGATGGTCATATAATAAATCAGGCTTGGTTTATCACCAGCATTCTAAAAACCAGACCTAGGGAGAAAAACTAGGTCTGGAGACAATGCATGGTTTCTAATATAGCGAATGTTTAGCCTACCCTGATTATCACAAAATCAGAACAGTGAGAATATTCGCACCCTTAATGTAATTTAAAACCACAATCTCTTAATATAAGGCATGCTCTTGACTCTGGGCATGTCTGCCATACTTCCTACTACTGTTTTCCTCACTGACACCTGCAACTACACCGGCCTCCTTGAAGAGCTTAGAACACATGAGACACACTCATATTTCAGGGCCTCTAAACTTTCTGTTCTTTCTGCCTGGACTGCTCTTCCCCCAAATGTCCATGTTGGACATAGACATGGTCTATGTTGGACATGACTTCCTCAATGAGGCCTTCCCTTTTCATTCTATCTAAAATCTCCCACTCCCAACTCTCTGTTCTGCTTCACTCATTTAATTTTCCCTTTGACTGTTTTCTATTATATCATATCTTATATATTCATCTTACTTTTTTTGTTTTTCTCCACCTCCCTTCCATTGGAATGCCAGTTTCATGAAGGAGGAAATTTTTTCTTGGTTTTGCTAATTGCTAAACCTTAGTACCAGGCAAATGTTTGGCATTTAATCATTTTCTGAATAAATTAATGAATTTTTAAAAAAGAAATTGGGTTTATTTAACTAACATATATCATTTGAAATTTTCAAAAGAGTTTTTGCTTATAGATTTGGATACCAGATTTCTGTTTAACTCTTTGATTAGGGAAGGATTCATGGAAGACAGAGCTTTGTAAGCATAAAAAAGTTATAACATTGGATAGAAAATACTCTCCAAAACAGTTGGTATGTAGAAAGAAAGTATGTGGAAGTGGAAAGATTATATTGGTAGAGACTTAATAAGCATGCAAACTAGCCTGGATCTCACCTGGGATTAATTGAAAATGTAAAAGCAGCAACTGGTCCAAGGTAGGACAGTTATTGCTACTATTTTTAATGTGTTCTTTAAATAATGGGATTTCAATGGGAAGACTACATGTCCTCAGCAAATGTACTAAAGCAGGAACATCATCAGACTTTGATGATCCAAATCTGATCATGTCAGTCTACTCTTTAAAACCTTTCAAAGAATTCCACTTTTCTGAAGCTGAAAGACAAAATCCTTAATGTGGCTTAAAAGGCACACCATAAACTGGTCTCTATACATCCATCAGCTTTATCTCATGCCTTTTGCTCTGGACTCCACAAGACAGATATATTTTTTTTCAATTTCTCTTATAGTCTTTGCTATTGATGTGCCCACTGCTTGAAAACTGTCCCCTCCCAAAGTGGTTGCTCTCTGCTCAATCTTCAGACAGATCCTAGTTTTCCAGGGAAGACTTTAATGATTCCCCAGAATGATCTGATCCTTCTATTACAAATTCTCATCTTCCACAATTCTTTTCCTTCAAATATTTATTGTTTTCTATTTACATATTTGTTTGATTCCTATTCAATAGATGCTGTAAGCTCTATGAAGTCAGGGTCTGGTCTGATTCATTCAACATTTTGTGCTCAGGGTTTAGCACAGAACCTTGTAAACAGTGAATGATAGATCAGCATTTGTTGACTTAAAGAACAGCAAAAAGAACAATAAAGGAAGGAAGAAAGGGAAAAAATCAGGGTAAGAGAGTGAGAAGAAAAGAAAAAGAAAAGAGGACCTTATTTCCATAGTCATGAAATCGTGGAAAGAAATAGCTTGGAAATTCAGGGGTGTTTGTATATACACAAACACATAAACATGAATCTATTTATTTTAATGTTTCACTAAAAGCTTTTAGAGGGTAAAAATTGTAGCGAAAATATACTTTGTTCTAAAGTGGCTATGTTTCCTCCAGTTCTTTTAAGCACTTAAAAGTGATCATTTTACAAAGGAAGTAAATGGGACAAAGAATAATCTGAGCCATTCAGCTCAAAGCATTGCTCTTGAAGTTAGCTCTCAGACTTGTCATGATTTAGTGGGTTTACTCCAATGAGAGTGTGATGGTTAGGTTCATGTGCCAGGTAATGGTGCCCAGTAGTTTGGTCAAGCAAGCACTGGCCTAATAGTTACTGTGAGGACATCTCATGGACTTAAATCATCAGTAACCTGATTTCATCTGTGTACATCTACAATGTACTGAGGATATTGCCTTCAGCAATGAGAGACATCTCATCCAATCAGTTGAAGTCCTAAAAAGGAGAAGTGATGATTTCAGCCATCAGAAAAGAATTTTCAAGTCTACTTCCGTCAACCAGCTCCTTCTGGGGAACTCATCGAGGACCTTCTTCAGAGTTTCTATCTTGCAGCCTGCCCTATGGAATTTGGCCTTGTGCACCCCTACTGTTGTGAGAGACCAATCTTATAAAATCTCATAATATTTATATATATCTCCTGTAGGTTCTGTTGCCCTGACTAATAAAGAAGGAACATAAATTTTGACTCATTTAGTGGTTATCACAATCTCAGAACAAGATTTTTAGTTTCAGCAAAAAAATTAAAAAGACAGACATTCAGAAAAAGTAAATGAAAGCACTAATACACTATAATAAATTCAGCAGCAGGATGCCAATATATTCCATTAACATATGGTGCTAGGGAACTAGTTCATAAGTGAATGTTCTAAATTTTGACAATTGTCCACAAGTGGAGTAAAATAAATCAGATATCATGATATAAAACAAATCAAACAAAAAGCAAAAAACAAGTCACTTGGCTTTGTCATTTCTTATTAAATAAGACAGTATAATTAAACTAGCAGGGATAAGTAAATTTGTGCAATGTTTTTGCAAGTTTACAGCAACTCTTTAAGGGCTGGAATAACTTCACATTTATAGTTTCTCTTATAGCTAACAGATGTGCAATCACACAAAAGTTGTATATTTTTACTCTGAACAGTAGTAAATTTAGTTCTTTTTCTCCCTTAAAGTACAAAATAAAATAAATTCCCTTACCAAAATTTTCTTGCAGTTTCAAGTATAATGTGCTGCAGCTCCCCTCAATGTGTATTTTCTGACACAACTGAGGAACCCAGAATAAAACGAGGGTGTGTAAATAGCGAGACAGGCGTATATTTGACATTTCTGAAAAGGATTTGTTTGTCACACAGTTTTTATTTTCTCTTGGGCTTTTAGAACAATAGAGTAATTTAATTGTGTAGGCCAGTATAGAAGTTTCTAAAATATGTTTTATATAATATATGTAAGAAAGTCATTGATTCAGTGAAATAAGAAAAAAGGACTCAAAACTGGATTACCTGTTATGTGGCTGTCCATTTTCAGGGCAGGCACTTACAACATTGAAGAATGCAAAAATACAACAATCTTCTATAAACTAACCAAGAACATTCTTCATTCTGTTGAGACAACGTATTTGACAGTTGGTGTTACAAGATCTATGGAAGTACTGTCTGCAAGTTTGAGAGCATGAAAATATTGTATGGCAAAGAAACTGCAAAAGCAAAGTACAATTCTTAACATTGTGCAGAATAAAAAAAAAAGTAAGCTTCTTTCGGAACTGTGCCTTTTCACCTAAATTTTTAGAAAAGTACGTGGACTTAAGTAGTAAAAACGTTATGGTATATTGTAATATTTGACATTTGAAAGTGATACTTGAAAGTTTAGTTGTTAAAGAAAGCAAACAATATTATGGTACATTTTTTTCTAATATTTTCTAATTAATTATATAACATCATTTTATTGCCAATATATTGTATTGTCCAAGGAATATTCTTTAAGCTATTTTCCTAGAAACATTAAGAAAAAAAAAACAAAAACTTCCAGACTTTTAAGACTTGGCAGATAAATGGCAAGGATCAGATGAGAATATATTTGAATTTTAAATATCTTATTTGAAAAAGTACAACAAATAAGACATTTAAGAAGACTCTCTTACCTATCAAACACAGTTGGAATACCCCTGAACGCAGGTTCAACAATTCTGGTTGACTCAATTTAGTATTATAGAGGTTTTGTTTTAATACATGTGAGTACTTGTGTGGCTATTCAGTGCTTTTTTTCCCACCCTCCCAACCCCTTTCTCCAATAACAAAACAGAGAGAAAGGGAGAGAGAGAGACATTGATTTTTGGTATTTGTAACACTTTGATTTGCATATGTTCTGAATGATGGCCATGATTAGAAAGATGAAGGATTATTTTCCTTATAGATGATGGATCTGTGGAACTTTAAGGTTATTTCTATAATGCAGAGCTAGCAACTGCAACATCCTGCAAGATGATTGTATTTTTGGTAGCTGATGGGGGGCAGAATGGTTTCATCATATTTCACATAGTAATTACCATCGCTTATATAATGTTGTAGAGTAATAGTCACCCGCAAAATTTTTCAATTGACCATCCAACACTTTTTTGTGCACAGTTTGTGATAAGAACTAAACGTTTCAGGCATCTAACACCTAAGGGGTTTAAATAAGGTGCCAAAGTTTGGCTGGGCTGCTCCCTGTGGATGGCTTTCCCCTCTAGGGGTCCTGTGGGTCCAGCCTCGGTGCCCTTGGGGCAGCAGGCAGGAAATGAATGTGGCCTTGTTTGGGAGGTGCTGGCCCCGGTCCCTTGGCTGTCGAGAGGCTCCCCTCTGCGCTCCCCCAGAGCAGGCAGTGGTGTTGTGCTTGACCGGACTGCCCATGCTTACATGTGGGTTTGCAGGTGAGAAGACTCTGGAAGCATTGTTTCTCGCCTTTTCTAACGGGATCCTTCTAATGCTGTTGACTATGGAATGATGGTCAGTGGTCATATAGTTTTAAAATTTATACTGTTAGATGCAAACTCACTTTGCTTATGTTCCAGGAGCACCTTGATGTGCAGGTTACCAGGAAGTCATGTTGTCTCTTTTCCCTTCAAGTACAAGTTTTACTTCAAAAGGGCCAGGCATGTTCATATTTCTCTGTCACAGGCTTCTATCAACTGATATTACATTTTAAGTTTTGTTCTGTTAAGTAAACTTGAATGTATTAAAATTGAAACACACACACAAATTAGATGCCAAAGTATGATGCATATTTTTGAAGGCAGTCCTTCATAAATAAGAAAATAAACTCAAACAGTAAATAAATTACATTTAGGAAGGCTGATTTTTAAAATGCCAGGCAAAGACAGTAAAATTGCACCTAATTTTATTTATCTGCTTCTCTACATAAATCATTTCCTTTTCCATATGCAAGAAAAGGGAATTTTAAAGAATCAAACTGGTTAGAGAAAAACTAATTTGACCAAATGCTTAACATATACACACAATATCTGTAGGCTTTTAAAACAAAAACACTTAGCCTTTCTATCATTCTATATATCTAAATTATGCATCATTCCCAACTATGTGCATTATTTGTTTGAAGGAATGGTTTTAATTTTTATTTTAGTGCTCTATAGAGAAAACACATCTCGAATAATGACACAAGACCAAGAGTACTTTATTTTCTTAATAAAAAAATTTCCCCACTCACACAGAGGTCCATATACCCATCTTTCTGTCTGTAGTTTCCATCTCTTTTCAAGAAGGATAAGGATGTTGTGACAGTTTGAAGCTTTTTGTGGATCCCAGACAAGATCATGTTCTTAAAGCTAGTCCATTCCTGCAGATGTAGGGCCCTTTGGATTGGATTCAGTTAGGCAGGACTTTGATTGGAGTACTTCACAAGGCGTGACCCAGGGTGGGTCTTGATCCTCTTGCTGGAGTGCTTTTTAAACAGACGACTGAAAGCAACAGACACATAGAGAAAAAGCCACAGAGATGGAGAGAAGAACATAAGAGCTCAGAGAGCAACCTGGGAGAAAAAAAGAAGTCACAGATGGAGGAGGCAGAAGCTAAAGCAACAAGACCAAGAATAGTAGCAGATGGCTCCATGTGCCTTGCCATGTGAGCAAGGACTCTGGGATATGCTGGAAGCCATTCTCCTGATGGTGCCATGATGTGGACACTTTCACAGCCTCAGAACTGTAAGCTTTTAACCCAATAAATTCTCATTATAAGATGCAACACATTTCTGGTATATTGCTCCCAGCAGCTTTTAGCAAACTAAAACAGATATCTAGAGAAAATCTATTTTGGTAAATGAAAAGAGTAAAGATGTATAAACCTAAGTATTTATGTATTTAAAGTTGAAAATAATTTTGCTTCAGCAAAGAGGGGTTCTCAATTTATATAGTTTGAGATTCAACTTATTTAGAACAAAATGACTTATTGGTAATTATTTCATTTTACCAAATTTATCTTTAAATTTACTTAATTTCCCCAGAATTAAAATAACCTTTAAAAGAAATATTGTGATAATGTGTTTATATTTGGACAATGGTTATTTTTCCTTTATATTAGGTTTGACCCTAACTCCGGAGTCCCAATGATTCCTATATTAAAAATTAGATTTACTTTAATAATTATGAATTCCATTTTAAAGTTTAGTATAATTTCATAATTGAGGGTCAGACTATTTGCTAACTTGTGCATATTTTTATTTGGAATATTTTGTTTATTTTATGTAAATGAGATATTGAAGTCATCCCTGTGGTATGTTTTTTTTAAGTGATTTCAGTACACGGATAGTAACAAAACTATAATATAACTAGAATTTGCAGAAATTGCTTCCTTTAAAAGTAGAGTCAAGAAATATACTTATTCAGGTTAGGGTCTTTGCTTATAGTACATTGGGCTATGAAGAAATATCCTTACTGCTTTTATTAAAATACCATATAAACAGTAGATAAATGTGTGCCATTCCCTTAAGCTGTCAATTTATATAAACATGTGTTCTATCAGAGTTCAGTCACAATCCTGTGCGAGTTAATATATATGAATAATGAAAATATGCAAATTGTTTCCCTTGCTTATTTGTATTGGTAGAGTGTGTTGTCTATTTGAAATAGTTTTTTTAAATAAATCATATGGAAATATAGGCTTTTTTTTGAGTTTGAAATTCTGTTACTTTATAAAAATTGTACTGATAAATTAAAAATCTAACTTTCAAATCTCATAATAAATCTAATTTTAGACTATGCATATCTCAAAATTTAAATTTATATATCTATTTAGCTACGCACCTACATATTTATATACTATATTTAATAATTTTACCTGTCCATATTACATATTTATGAAATATGTATTTATCCTAAATATCAAGACACAATTGAAAATTTTAACCCAATCTCTAAGTGGTGCTACATAGGCCATACATTCAGACTTTTGTTAACCTAGTATTTTAAATTATTTTTGCTTTGTTTTCTATAACTTTTTGATATATTTGTGACACAGGTTTATTGATATTTGATCCTTATATATATAGAAATCACAAAATTCTTATTATATTGGCTCTTCAATTAGGGAAAGAGAAGAGTCACTTAGATAACCTTGGAAGTTCCCTTCTGATTTTTGAATGCTTGTCTCTAAGATTCTCATATGCTCAGTTTCGTTCCAGTAACAGGTAGGCATGTGTAGTTAGAAAGCCCATCTTTGTAACCGATTTTATCACCACCATAGAAAAAAAATGATTTGACAATCATTGTCTTAAATCAATATATTAAAATACTAAAAGTATTAAGAAAAAAAAAGATAATCCAATACCACATACAACCTAAAGTAGCAATCAGGAAAAGAAAGAAATTATAACTCACCAGAGATAGGGTGGATTAGGGGTGTGAGCCTTGTATTTGGAATCAGAATATCTGAGGTAGATTCCAACTACTATTAAGATAATAAATTTCCCATTATGCAAAAATGAATTTAAATCAATTTAACCCACATCTTGTTGTGATAGTTTACTGAGTGAGCAGGGCATGTAGAAATCCAACACCCCTTCCATGCCCATACAACTTCAATACCTATTTCTTTATCTTGTTCTTTTTTTCTCTTCATGAAAGTTGAAAGTAAAATGGCAGCATTTATGTGGAGAAGTCAAGGGAAAATTAAGTACATCATAACAGCTTTCTTTTACTGTTGACTCTGTCTTGACTTAAGAACATGAAATATTTAACCCATCTTCAAGGGAAAAGAAGAGAAGTTTTACAAAAATCATAGGACATTTATATATCCAGTGGATCAGAAATAAATAATCATGTTTTCCCAGTTTCTTGGTATATATACAACACATACAAACATAGATAGTTTGCTAAAGGCTGCCAATGCAAAATACCAGAAGTATGCTGGCTTTTCTAATGGGAATTTATTAGGTTAAAATCTTATAGTTCTGAGAATGTGAACATGTCCAAATCACAGCATCATCAGATATGCTGTCTCACCAAAGGTCGGCTGCAGGGGATCCTGGACTCCTGCCCCAAGGCAAGGCAAAATGGTGGCCCCTCTCTCCCCTCTTCTCCAGGCCTCGTCTTTTTGTGTCTCTTGGGGGCCTCTTTTCTGTGCCTCTGTGCTCTGCTGATTCCAGCCTCTGTTCTTCAGAACCTCTCCTTCTGTTTCTGAGGCTTTTTATTCTTGTGTGCAGATTTTTAGTCCTCCATTTATGAATGACTCCAGTAAGAAGATTCAGGCTCCCGAATGAGGGCAGTCACATCTTAAGTTACAATCCTACTCACCAAAAGATCCCACTTACAATGAGTCCACACCTACAGGAATGGATTAAGTTTAAGAACATACTTTTCTGGGGTCCATGAAAGACTCAAACCAGCACAGATGGATAGACAGATAGATAGATGATCGATAGATACAGATATTTTTATATTTGGTATTTATTGACAGGTCTATTATCAATGTATTAGATATGTAATTAGCTTTAACAAATACTGAGTATCTAATATGTTCCAGGCTCTGTGGCAGGCTTTGGGTATAGGGTTGATCACAGAGACTAGTTCCCTGCTCCATAGCCTTACTTCTAGTGCAGGAGACAGAAGAGAAGGAAACAGCCATGAAAACCATGCCTAGGGGAATGATTGGAGCTGAATGAGGTAAATTGCTGCCCATGGGAAGAACTCAAGGAAAAGAATTGGGGCAGAGGTACAAGGACCCTAAAGCGAGAGTCCTGTGTGTTGGGTTGAAAACTCTGGAGGAATCCATGGTAAGAAAATTCTAAGTGTAGCCTTCCTACAGGCCCATGCTTACATTTGACCTCACCACTTGGACTTATGTTATTTATAAACTTTATCTTTACCTATTTGTTAACTACCAGAATGGCAAGAGGCCAGCTACTGAACATGAAGCAGTACCCAGAATGAGAAGTAGGAAGAATATATTTAGTTAATGATGGTTATGAATTCTTCCAAACAAGCCTCATGAGCCAGCTAATTTTGAACATGTTTCACACTCTCTGGTGGCTTGGCTTTTTACCATTTCCCTTTAATGCTAAGGCTAATTACCATGGCCACAACCATGATTTATTTTACCTTCTACTGTTCTTTTCTCCTTTATCCTTTTTCTCCATTCCTACCACCTTTTATTCTATAAATATTTTCAGAATATATACCACTGCCAATGTATGCCACCAACAGGACATTGCAAGTTCTTCCTGAGAAAGTTAACCTCTACTTATCTCTTCAAACTGTGCTTGTCATTACTGAGAGACTAAGAATAAGTTTTCCAGAACGGAACTTAAAACATTTCAATTACAAAATTCTATTTACATTCAGAGGCTTTCCAGGCAGACAAACCTGAATGCAAGTGTTTCAGGTTCTTATAAATAGGGTCAATTTCCAGCCTTTTCAACCTTTGCAGCAATTAGGTCATCCCATACTGGATTTTTAATAATAGGGATCAAATATTAATTCCCAAAGTCATCTTTGTATTTTCTCTACAGATAACTCAAAGCCCACAGGAAGAGGTCTATTAAGAAAGTTAATGTCTATTCTTTCCATGCCATAATTGCTAAGGAGTATGTGAAATTTAAACATGCATACATGAGAAAAAAAGCCATCTGTGTTTCTATAGAAGTAGAGAGATTGGGCTAAGCGTGCCTTTCTGTGTGGATTGATCATGACAATTTCACAGCAGATATGGCTCTTGAGTAGGACCTTAATGGATGTCTGGCATTTGCACACGTGGAGCTGGATTTTCAAGCACAGACATTTGGAAGCAAAAGCCAACGCATTGGTAAAGGTAGATGGGAAATTTGAAACTGCAAGCAGTATTGACCATAGGAGTAAACTACAAGAGAAAAGCTTTGGAAGTTAATGGTGGAAAGAGTCTGCATCAAAGAAGGAAAGGCAGTCTAAGACATTGTAGAAAATGGTATGTTTTTGAGGCTTTTGAGCATATGATCAGTGCTGACCTTTAAAATATCAATATAACACCACTGTGTAGGATGTGATGATTTCAAGGAGGGAGAAGATGAGAGGCAAGCAAACCAGTTAGGGAAACGTTTTAGTTATTTTAAGAGTCAAACTAGGAAAGTGATTACAATGTGTCTGAGGAAGAAAAATATGCAAGAGGTTTTGCTTTTGAAGGATACTCATTTTAATTAGCAATCTAGATGTTGGCAGAAGGAGAATTGGAGAAAAACAGAGAGCTCCTGGATTTCAAGTTTGTGTGGGTAAAAATCCCACTGGCAGAGTGAGCAATTCTCAAGAAAAGGAGACTATTTGGATAAAGATAAGAAGTTAAAGTTGGGGTATATTCATTATGAGGAGCCAACAGAACATTTCAGCTTTGATGCCCTTTTGGCAACCGAAAATGTATGGCAGATACTTATGAGAAAGGGGAGAGCTTAAGATTAAAAGAACAAAAACAAAAACATGGAGTAACATACTGGGGATACATATAGGAAGTAGTACTGATGTAGAAGTTTTAGAAAAACAGAGCAGTTGCTGAAGTTTGGAAGTTTAAGGAATAATTATATTTAGGGAACCAGAAGAGAAAGTCCCTGTGAAAGAGCATAAGATCCTGTTTGAGTAAGAGGGCCAGAAAAAGCAGTGTTTGTGAGAACAAAGGGAGAAAAGGGTTTCAGGACTGGCGGCAGCAGTGTTCAATGGTTTAAAGATATCAAACTGAAAGAAGGTGTAGAGAATGCTTTGAGTTTGCTGATTCGGAGGAGAGCAGCGAGCTCTGGGAGTGTGGTTCCAATATATTGGGAAGGTTGGAGACAATCCTGGAAAAGGAAAATGTTAGCGATTGAGAAAGACTGACAACACTCAATGCCTTTCTTCTGCTTGCCATTTTGCAGCTCTTTCAGTTTATTTTTTTAAGAGAAAATTCTCCATTTCTTGAATTATGCTCTATTGTAATAACTAACAGCCACTGGCTGTTTTGCAAAGATGGATATTCTATAAAACAGAAGTAAAAGAAGAATTTTAACAAAATCCCCTCTGTCCTTTTCTGCTGCATCATTTGCCTTGTTCTTCTGATAATCTTTTTCCTGAAGCAAATCATCCTTAAATAAGCTTCATTCTACACTATCAAAAGATTAATTCCAGGTGGCTTTCTTTTGATTAGAATGAATTTAGGAAAAATATCTTACTATCAGATACTTTGAACTGTCAATTCTGGACTGTGTAGTAGTTTCTGGTGGCAGATGCTTGTAGACAACTCAGAAACAAACACATCTGTAGGAATTCAAAAGGAGGTTTTTTTCTTCTTCAGATTGGGGGGAAAAACTTTAACTTTCAAATAAAATGAACGGCATTGGGGGTTGAGAAAAATGGCATCCGTAAAGTAGCAGATAGTTTTGTTGCTGTACTGTGTTTTTGTAAACGGAGGAAAAATGTGGGTGCTCCTTTAAGACTCTATTTAGAAGCATCAGCTTTAGTAACACTTGTCAGAATAGGGTTATGGTTAATCTCTCATATCCAGAGATTATAATTTATTTACTTCTTTGTTTCTTTAATATCTCTGTGGTTGGACTACACAATTTCTCATGATAGGACACTTTCTTATCTCTTTGCACCTTTCCTCTCTTGCAATTTACAGCCTTTCTAATCCCATCTTCCATTTGTTTGGAAAGCTTCTTCTGGCCCAGTCTGTCATACTTCTATTAATCCTTCAAAACTCAGACCCAATATTATTGTTAGCATTAGGTTTTTCTTCTGAACCTGGCTCGGAGGTAATCAATCATTTATCTAGGATGACTTCCTTTTGTGCTTATGTTTAATGCTGAGTGGTAATTTTTTATGTCTCTTTCTTCTCAAAGATACTGTAAGCTTCTTGAGAAAAATGTCCATGGCTTGTCATTTGTTTATTTCCAGTCCTAATGTGGTACCCCAAACAGAGTAGGAATTTAAATATTTAATTTTTTAATAATTTGAATTGAGTCAAAAATTTGGCTCCAAATTTAGATGAAAGGAAGTATGATAGCCTATCATTTCTTTCTGTGTGCAAAACTCTCAATTACCTCTTAATTTGTAATGTTCCAATTTATATATATAAACATTGGAGCTTCATTCTGGTGCTGAAAAGAACGCTTATTTTTTGTCAGTGTACCAGAAGAGTATCTAACAATTGAAGTTTTTGAATGCCGCTCTCATTTTAAAAGACATCAAAGGAAGAAGATAATCTGCCTCAGTGGATCAACTCTTTATGTATCTAATGATCTTGAAGCCAGGAAGTTCCTTTTTTATAATCGAATAAATGCCCTCCTATTGCAATGTGTATAGGTGATGAAAGCATTTTTAAAGCAATCAATAACATATATTGAGTACTTACTTTACACAAAGATTTATTCAAACTGAACTGAACTAAAAAAAACTTCCTAGGCCAGCAGTTTACTTAAAATGGAAATAAATAAATGTGAAAAGAATTTGTAATCATATTTTTGAAGAATTGCAACATAACAAGCATCTTCATAACAAGTTACATTTCTCAGGAAAATGCATTGTGCTGTATCACATGGATGTGGAAGAAAGGAGTGAAAGGCTGATGGGAACTGTGATCTGCATGCTGAGATTTTTATAGACAAGTGTATATAACAACTGTCTTGCCATTTCCTCTCCCCACTTACCCAACTTTACAACTATTATTGTTATATATTACTATTTATTGCATGCTTTACATGTGTCAGTTGATGTATTAGAACTTTAAATACGTAATCATATTTAATATTCACAGCAGTACTCTAATTGGGCTCTAATTCCCATATTCTAGAGGGGCAATTTGAGCCTTAGGTAAATATTTTGTCTAAGATCACAGAACTAGTGAATGGTAAAAGCAAGATTCAGATGTTGGCAGTCTGACTCCTGAACCCATAGACTTAAAAAAGTTTATATTATAACTTCAGATTAGTTATTCTTTAATTCCTTGATTTATTAGGAAGTTTTGACTAAATTCCTATTGGCAGAAGGTACTACTGGGAAAAAAAAAAGAGCCTGTTCTGTGAGTAGCTCAAGGGTATTAGTCATTTAAATAAGATGTAACACCTACAAATGCTGGCTGCTAAAGTAAGGACTGATTATCAAAACTGACAGAGGATTTGGGGGAGGAAGACACGTAAGGCAACAAAGTGGCAAGAAGTACTGTGATTATCAAGTATTCGAACAAATATAATATTTAGATAGCATGTTTTGTCAAAGTAAACCTTGGTTGTAGTGTTTTTTCAGTGTTTCACAAAAAAAAAAAAAAGCTTTTTATGTAAATAGTGCTTCACAGCTTTCCAAGTTTTTTTTCAGATTTATTAATTTATTGAATCCTCTCATTTCATCTATTAAGCTTGTAGCATGTACCACGTTTTACAGAAGAGGAAACTGAAGTTTTGAGGGTTTAGGTGGCATAGTTACTAAATATCTAAGCTAGAACTTGTTCTCAGTTCTTCCAGGACTAACTTTACTGTTCTTTCAACTAAACCACAGCTTCTTACTCTGAAGTGCTCCTTAAAGCAGAGGACAGTGTGTGTGCATATCCTTGGAAAGTCTGGGCAGAGAGCCTGAAGCTGCCCCGAAAACACAAAGTTCCTTTGAAATCTTCTGTTTTATATAAAACATGAAAATGAATGGTTCTTCTGTTTTTATATGCACATATAAGCCAAAAACCTTTTAAAACTGCACATTCACAACTTTTTCACCTTCTGTTAAATTTGATTCTCAAGGAAGTAGCCATATTTCTCCTCTGACATCTAATACCTTCTAACTGGCCAACGGGTATCTGCTTATTGGGATGAAAGAAGTGCAAAATTACACTACGCTAGAAAAATATTTTTTACTCTTTAGGTAAAGTATGAAGTTTACTGGAATTATAAATGTTTTAAATTTATTTTATTTTGGAAGGTTTTGGAATTTCGATTTGGAAGTTTTTTAAATTCACCATTTATTTGAAAGGTTGGGATTGGTGCTGGGGTACACTGGGAGTCTATTTTATTAAAAAAGAGTTGAGATGAAGTTATTTACCCCAAAATCTGGATCATGAATGGATCTTATTGGGTGCAGATTGAGTACATTGTCCAATTATACGGCATCTATAGTGATAGAACTGAGGCACTAAAAAGTCAAATAATAATTTATGTCATAAAGTTTCTGTTATATGTATTCCATGTATTTCCCTACTTTTTAGTGCTACCTACCTTTACTATGTTTTCATAATGAAATTTAAAATTTCTTTTCTCTCTCTTTCTAATAAAGGAATACTTAATTTTAAAACATGATTGGTTGATCGCCTTTTATCTCCCTTCTTCAGTCTAACTCCCTACATACTCATTATGCAAATACTCTATTGTATTTGACATACATCTATCTTTTCTTGTGTTTATTTTTCACTCATTTTAATTTGCATACATTGTATAGGTAACACATCCATCTCAATTGTTTCTTACATTTTTCACTCAGCAGTTTAAAGATCTATTTTGCTTTGTGTATGTGCAACCATTGTTTTAAATAGCTGCCTAGAATTCTATAATATGAATCCATAAGTGTTTACATTCTCCCAGTGATGAGCAACAAAATTGCCTCAAACTCTTCAACACAATAGCAATACACATCCTAGTGATAGTACAGTTTCTGGATTTATATGAGATGGGGTGCGTGTATGTGTGTGTGTGTGTGTGTTATTCCAGGATGGAAATTTCTATGTCAAATTACTGTCAGACTGCTCTGCTTTTGAGAATGGTTGGAGCCTGCACTTCCATCAGACAAACATAACAACTCCTTAACTATGTGCATCCCTGCCCCATATATAACGTTCTAAATTTTGACAGTCCGATCAGTATAAAGTAAGATATCATTGTTGTTTAAATTTATATTATCTTGATCGCTATTGAACTTTAATATGATTAATGTATTTCTTGGTTTCTTAGTTGTCTTTCTTAAACTGAATTTTAATATTCTACATTCATTTTTATTAGGGATCCCATTTTTTATGATATTTTGTAATTCCAATATATTAATTCATCCATTCATTCAAGCAATACTCATTTAATGCCTATTGTATTAATCAGAATTCTCTAGGGAAACATAACCAACAGGAGATACTTGGAATTATTATGAGATTTTTATAAGAACTGTCTCACATGACTATGGGGATGCAAAAGTACAAATTCCATAGGGCAGGCTGCAAGCTGGGACCTCCAATGCAGGTCATCAATGAATTCCTTCACCCAGGAGAAGCTGGCTGTGTGAGGTAGAGATAAATATTCTCTCACCGACTGCTGAAATAATCACTTCTCCTTTTTAAAGCCTTCAACTAATTGGAGATTTCTCTTATTGCTGAAGGCAGTCTTCTCAGCTGATTGTAGATGTAATCAGCCATAGATGCAATTACCTTACTGATGATTTAAGTCTAGGAAATGTACTCACAGTAACAATAAGGCCAGTGCTTGCTTGACCAAACAACTGGGCACCCTAACCTGGACAACTTGACACATGAATTTAACTATACCACCTACTGTGTGTGTGCCAGATTCTGACCCAAGGGAAGTATTTTTTTTTTTTTTTTTTGATCATGGAAAGTGGGAAAGGGGATCAAACTAAGGTCTTTCAAGCACAGGTCAAAGGGCTGGCAGGGCTACTGCTTTCAGTAGGCACACTCAAGTCTTTGCCTTTGACAGGAAAAGGTGGGTACAATGGATGTTGGCTGGCATCCATGACACTACTTATCAGAGTATGAGTTACTCAGCATCTTTTATCATCAGTTATAGCTCTAAATTATATTTTCAGGATAGAAAAGATAGTCTCAGAGTGTCACTTGATATATGAAGCATTGATTTTTTTCCTTCCTTTTCTTAAATGTCAACTGGAAGTAATGTTCCATTTTGTGTTTGTTGTTTTCAGTTTTCTTCTCTGTAGCTTTCTATATTAAACAACTGCCTAATACAATTACGCTATTTAGAATACATGCTGAAAACTAAGATGCTGTATTTTGGTTCCCCAAATTTAGCTTTTCATGTTCTCTTTCCTTCCGATGCAGTTGGTATGAAATTAGCCTTCATAGCGCTCACACAGTGATTTTGAAGCTACTGGCCTATTGACAATAAATGGAAGTGAATCCTAGATACACATATTGCTTTGATTCAATTTGGATAAATATCTTTTGATTCTACTTCAGAAAATTGGTCTCAAGCATTGTCTCAGTTTTGATAATGAAAAAAAAAAAAGACTAGTGGATACACTTAGTATGGATAGCAAAATTATTCTTATATATTTTGATTACTGTTCCTTAGCTATACTATAAAATCCTTGCCATTTATTGTCAGTGGAAAATTTAGACTTAAGTTTTCAATTAAAGTTTGAAAGTTAGTACACCACATCTCTGCCGAACGTCATTGTTATTTTTACAAAAAGGCTTGCATTCTTTCTCCTTCTATGTTTTCCTAGGTACCAGTAGATTAAGAACTTCTTTTTTACTCTGCTTTTCTGAATTCCCCATGACAGCCAGTATATAACTCATTTTATGATTTCTTTTTGAGGGCTGATCTGACTTGTCTGAATTGCAATAAGATATATTACTATCAGGGAAAAAAAAAAAGAAAAGAAAAAATCAGAAAACCTATGTTCCTAGGACAAAAAAAATATTGAATTTTAATTCACTGGTTTCCATAAGGAGGTAATGGAATTTCAAGGCTTGCATTTCTCTTCTGCTTCATTCACTGGCTTTTTGGCAGACAACCAGCTAAGGGTTTTCATGCTGAGAAATGGAATGCTGAGAAAGATTTATTATTATTTTGGTATTTCACATAAAAAAACAACTTTGATTTACTGTGCTTTGAAAACAGAAATGTCGAAAGTGACATATTTTAGATAGTCAACTTTCTTCATTAAGTAGCAGTTTAGTTTTTAGCCAAATGCAACAAACAAGGAAAGGTAAATGTGTTGCTTAAGGAATAATGTGTCATCTTTCAGAATGGTAAGTGTGCAAAGTGTTTTCCCTGTAAATTACTTCTATTGATTTATCAAATACACTGAAGGATCCTAAATCCATTAAAAAGAACTGGGATGTCAGTGCTAAGTAATAGTTAGACAAGTATGAACAATAAAAATAAATGCTGTTTAAGGGAGAAGTATGCTCTTGTGGCTTGGCTGTCACTAATAAGCCTAAGTGATAGTGCAACCATTTCATAATGCAGTTATGTAAAAAGGTGAAAATAGCTTTAACAAGCCTGAAAACAATATTCCTTCTATTTCCTGACACAAGAAACATTTTTTCAGAATGTAATTAAGAAATAGACCATTACTTGAGGCAAGCAAATCTCGTTTATTGGTGTTCAACTGGTCTCTACATAAATACCATATTGTTTCATTTATGTAATTTACCAAGTGTCAACTATCATCATGATAGAAAAGACCAATGGGCAAACCCATTCCAAGTGATCATATAACTTAGACTATAATTGTGGTTATTTTAAACCTTCTCATGAATGAGGAACATTTTTTAGAACAGGTGAAATCTCTCTTATGATGATTCCAAGGGTTACATGATACAAGAATCTTATTTGAATTAGTAGCTGAAATAGGACTTTTGCACTTAAAATAGAAAGTGAATTTTATAGTATTTTGTTTATTGTTAATAATTATGTTAATAAAAGTAACACACTTTACAAAAAATGTTATGCTTGTCAAATGAATTATGACGTATGACCCTATAAAATGCAAGATGCTTTGCAGGACTGGTTTGTGAATTGGTTACTATTTGCCTCCGCAGCATTCTCTTCCACCTCTGTTTTAGTTTCCTGTCTGCTAAAACAAATACAATAGGTTGGCTTAGATAATGCAAATTTATTAGCTCAAGATTTCAGAGGGTAGAAGGCTTGCTTCCTTCTGGGGTCAGTACCTTCCAACGAGGTGGCCATCTTCAGGGTTCCTTGGCTCCTCCATCACATGGTGGCATCATCTCCTTTATCTTCTGGCTTCCATTGACTTCCAGCTTCCAGGTTCTCTTCATGGCTTTTCTCTTTCTGTATCCAATTTCTGCTACTAATATAGAAACCAGGTATGTTAGATTAAGGCCCAGCTTCAATTATTTTGGGCACACTTCAACTAATAACATCTTCAAATGTCCTCTTTATAAATATGGTCACACCTGAAGGACCGGGGGTTGGCACCTATACTTACCTTTTGTGGGGGACATTATTCAATCCCTAACAACCTCCATCTGATAACATTGCCCTGATTTTTCTATCTCACTCTTAGACCTGGCTGGTTCTGACCTGGGTCCAAGCATGGCCATGTGACCTGTGCTTGTCCAATCAGAGCTTCACTCATTGTAAACTACAGTGATTGGTACAAGAAAGATTACATGATCCAATCTGAATTTATTCCAAGATTTATGTTAAATTTAGAGATGAAGAAATGTATGCCAGTAGCTGCTGAGGGCAACTTGAAGGGAGAGTCTTCCTGTGAAAGAAGCACGTGGAGATGAAAGCAGAACAGAAAGATCAAGAGAGGATAATTTGATTTTTACTTGTTTTGCCTTCTGGAACCAGCCATATCTGAAAATAATGATACCTTCTGAATTTTCCAGTTACTTGCGGATATATTCCCTCTTTAAAAAAAAAACAATACCCTCTTTTCTATAGTTTGTGACAAAAAGAATTGCAAATAATATCATTTATTCACATAATAACCACAGACAACGTTGAGAAATCCAATTAATGTCTAAGTGATTCTCCCTGCTGATAATATTTGATAATGCTGGGCAACTTTGCAATCAGATTACTATACAGATCATTGCTTTCAAGAAGGAAAATGTGTTTAGTTTTTAAAATGAATCAGTTTTATAGAGCCATTTAAAATTGGAGTATATCTTTAGTTTTTAGAATCATCATATATTTATGTGATCTTGCTATGTGAATATTAGCCATAATTAGAACAGCTTAAGTTCTCAGAGAGAAGCTTAATTTTCTTTTACCTTCTAGTACAGTTAGACCACATCATGGCCATTGAAAACTGTAGACATGATTGTACTTAGAAAACAATTCAAAGTTTTTTTTTCTTTAATTTATATACCAACATTTAACACAAATTGATTTTTCCTAAGGAAGTGGAATGCATATATACGTTTGTCTTTCCTGATTTTTAAAAATTGTACTGCGTTTTAGTTTTGACTATGTTTGCTTCCATTCCTGGGAAGCTCTTCAGTGATGAATTTCAGCATCCAACATGCTTTTTCAGTAGAACTCATGCATTTTCTTGTTTGAAATAACAATCATCAAGCCAAATATATCCCTTGGCCTTTTAAATGAAATTGGTTTGCTCAAGCAACAAAGTTCTAAAAGCCTATAAAAAATCCAGTTATGGGAAATAGCTGTCTAGCTGCCCATTTCTAATGGATGCTCACTCAAAATCAGATGTTTCACTTCAGCCTGATTTTTCTTTTTTTTTCTCCTCCCCTCCCTTCCCCTCTCGTCCCCGCCTCTCTTCTCTTTTCTTTTATTTCCTTTCTCTCTCTCTTTTTTTTCTTTTCTTTTGGTCATAGGTGTTATAACCTCCCTGATATCCAACTGCTTAACACCTAAGCTCTAGATACATGGTCATGTATTTTTTTCCCTGATAATCAAAGGAACATAATCCTGTGAGTTAGTGTCTAAGACCATAAATATACCGATGTTTCTATTTAGCATGTTTTAGTGTTTGTTTCAGTGACACACTCTGTTTGTGCTCTGTCCCTGTGGGGCACCCAGAGTTTGGGGCAGTTACCCACTGTTGGCTTCTACAGAGAGAATGTAACTTCCCTGAATCCCCTCATAGTGACTATAGCTAAAGCTGGGTTTGTGTCGAGAGAATGGCTCCATTATTATGAATTGTGTCCAAGCAGACTACATTGTTGGAACAGGTACCAGACAAGATAGAAAGAGTCGTCCTTTCCTAGAGATGTATTTATTTGCCTGACAACAAGAAGGAGATGCTTCTCAATCTATTTCTACTTTTTTTCCAAGTGCTCAGAGTTTAAGCTATTACGCAGATACCAAGGAATGAATATTTACTAGATTTCTCGATGTAGATGTGAATATTAAAAGCTTTCATTTAAAGATCATGATTGTGAGTGCATCACAAGGAGAAATAAAGAATATTATTGGTGATTATTACTTAGAAAAATAATCTGGACATTAGTGCACACACGGTCAAAACAATTCATATCTTTTTTCTCAAAACCATGGGTAAAAGCTCAGTACACCGTAACCACCATGGCCATCTTTAAATATTACACAAAGACAAACCCTTCTCATTTCTTATTTAGCTATATCCTGGCACTTTCAAATCTGAGCTTCATACAAAAGATTTCATTTCTACTTCTTGCTTTACTGAAATGATCTCCTTAAAAAATGATTTATACACATGTATTTTGACATATTTTTCAGCTTTCTTAGAGTGCTTAGCATCTGAATGATTTATTAAGAGTTTAAATCTCTCTATATTAAGTAGATAATTTTCTCATAAATATTAAGTTGTTTAGATAATCCTTTCTCCTGCCAAAATTGCTTATGATGTTTTATAAAAGAATAAGATCCTTTTATCCAATTTCTATTTGCATATTTTAAAATGTAACATTTATTGAAAAATTGCCCATTACAAACTTCCCTGATCAAATTGCTCAGGTCAGATACAAATGAAAATTATGCTTGCCTGAGCTTTTCATCATTAAGATTCACCTGCCATCTTCAAAAGCATTTGCAAATAATTATTCATATGCAATAATTCATATTCACTTTTGACCAGTTTGTCTTACAGAGTTGCATTTATTACCTAATATTTAAATTTGGTGTCAGCTATTTCTATGCAATATCTCTGCTCTCAGTTCACTAAGGCTTTACTTCTTCCAATGTAAAGTGCAAATAGCAGTATAGTTAGAGTTTTGTAATTCAAAGTAATATTTTCTATATTTTAATGTGTTAGGGATAGCTGATTGAATGTAGATATTCAAAACTAATGATTTGGATATTGAAATTGTGAGGTTTATTACATTTTAAAGATTTTTCTAATTTCCCTTAACCCTAAGTATTTTGGAGGCCATGATATAATTTTATTATTAGGATTAGGGAAAAATATATATACATTAATTATTGAGGAAATAATTCAACCCAGTATGCCTGAGTTAGAATCCTGGCTTCCCTGCTTCTTCCCTGCTTGTACTTGAGCCATTTACTTGTTGTTCCTAAATCATAGCCAAACCAAATACAACATGTGAAAAAATATTTATATGATGTTTGTTTTTGCAAACTAACTATATGATGAAAAAAATATTCTTAGATATTATCAAATGTGCTATAAGTATCTAATACATTTGAACTAATAATTTCAAAGATTATATTATAATATAGTACTGTTAGTATAGATGTGTTCCAACTGCTCTGTCAGCACTGAGGATGTCATGCAGGTTGACTACAAGGATAGAAAAGTTTCCAAGAGAACTTGGTGCCTGAATGTTAAGGTTTGGAGCTCCTGACACAAAAGCAAATTGCACATTTTTGAGTATTTCTTTAATACTCATTCCTAGAAATGTTATTTCAAAGGATATTAAATTTGTTGTGTTCCGTATGCATTGCTAAGTTTCTCTCCTGAATGATTAGTATCACATGTAGTAAATTAGACAAATTAAGTATTTTAATGGGAAAAAGGAAAGCTTACATGTACCAGGAAAGATGGAAATGTTTTAATTTGGGAGAAATTATATTCAGAAAGTGCATCAAAAGCCTTAAATAATTTTAACTTTGGTTATTGCTATTCTGCTTATGGAACTTTGTCCTAAAATGAGAAATCAAAGTTAAAATAAATACTTTTGAGGAAAGTTGCATAATTCTGAATTTTTATTAGAAGTCATAAATACAGAGCCATAATATCCAGTAATAGAGAAAGGGTTAAATAATTTAGGTCACAGGTTTTGAGATGACTGTTAAGAGCCATTTCAAAGATATTTATGATATGTTTTATTCATATCTGAAATTTTATATTACCTAAGTAAAAAAAGTAAATAACAATATAAAACAATATGAAATAGCATACACATATAGAAAAACAGAAATTAATAAAAATATTTATAGTGTTTATTTTAAAAGTAGTAGGATTATGGGTGGTTTATGTTATAAAAATAGTATGATATGGGTGGTTATTTAAAAGTAGTATGAAATGGATGCATATATAGACAGTTTGTATTTACACGATGTTTTTCATTTCTATGAATTCTCCCAGAAGCATGTCTTAGTATTTGAACCATAAACTTTTTATATAATAACCTTTCAGTTAGTTTACTGAGCTTTTATTATGTGGTTTTCTTAAATGTTTTTAAAGGGCAAAATTTCCTTAAGAAATTTGTTGTGAAAATTAATATTATAGTATGAACGTTATCATAATTATCATCTTTTCTCTCCCATCATATGGGGTAAACAAAAATTTTATGAACCATCTAATATCTTGGTCTTATTTTGAGCAAATACTAGATATTGAAATCATGCCATTGGATGAGATTCCCTAGGAGAGGAGTATAAAAAAAGAAGGACAAATCCTGGGACAGAGCACTCATTTATTGTATCTATTAGAGGTTGAAAAAAAAAAAAAAAAAAAAAAAAAGGAAAAAAAAAAAAAGAAAAACAGTACTGGAAACATTGAATGAGGATTGAGGTAAAAGAAATTAGGAGAAAAAAAAAAAGAAATCAGAAGAAATGAAACACTGGTGCTTAGCCAAGAAAATGAAATGTATTTTGAGAAGGAGAGCGTGCTTAACTGTATCAAATCATGTACAAATAAATTGAGGTCAGAGGATTGACTTAGCTTAGCAATGTGTAGGTCTTTGGTAATTTTAATAAAAGACAATCTAATGGGATGATGGAAACAAAAAGATGAGAGAACTGAGTTGAGGGAAAATTTTGAAATTTCAAAAAATAGAACCAATGAGCCTAGACAATTCTGGAAACTATTGTGAGAAGAGATGAATAAAGTGATTGTTGGAAGAAGAAATAGATTTAAGAGAATGAGTTTCTATTCTATTTCATTCATTCTAAATTCAAGGCATGACATATTATGACATGCTTGTATGCCAGGGACAATGTGATAGTGAAAGTGATGGATGGGATAAATGCGAGATGAAGATTCTTGAATAAGTAAGAGCAGATAGCATCCAAACCAGAATGGAGATGATGTCTCAGATAGGAGTAAGAACACTTCTTCCTTTGTGTCATGAAGCAAAGTAGACTATATAGGTCTAGATGCACTTGGGCTGGTTATTTTGGTGATAGGAATCTCTCTTCAGACAATCTAATTTTGTCATAAAGGCTCGAGGAAAAATTACCAGGTAAGAATAGAAATAAGATCTTAAGAAAGGAGAAAGAGGTATGGCATATGTGTCTCAGGTAGGAGCAGTGAATGAATGTATTTGACAAAGTACAGATGGATACACTGATAGTTTGTAAACCCCATTTAAGAACCATTTAAGAACTGTGGTCATGTTTTTACTGTGAAATCAGTCAAACCAACTGTACCGTTTTCTTTAGTAAAACTGAGCTATTTCTGTGCAGGAATGGAATGGAAGGGCATTTAAGTTTAAAATAACTACAATTTTACCTAACATAATACAAAGGAGAGAAATGTGGATGACGAAGTCTGGGGAGGAGGGAGTTGAAAGGCAGTGATTATAATATAAGGATATGAAATTGAAGGACACAAGGTGTATTAGTCAGGGTTCTCCTGGAAAACAGAATCAACAGGAGATACCTGTCAATAAATGAGATTTCATAAGATTCTCTCATGTGACAGTGGGGATGCACAAGTACAGGTTCCACAGTCAGGCAATAAACCAGGGGCTCCAATGAAAGTCCAAGGAAGGTCCTTGAAGAGTTTCTGGGAGATGGTGGCTTTCCAAAGACAAGCTGGGAAATTCTCTCTGAATGCTGAAATCACTTCCCTTTTTAAGGCCTTCAACTGGTTGGATAAAACATCACTCATTGCTGATGGCAATCTCTCTCATTGATGTAGATCTAATCAGCCATCTATGCAGTAAACTCACCGATGACTAAAGCCCATAAATGTCCTTGTATGACAATTAGCCCAGTGCTTGTCTGGCCAAACAGCTGGGCACAATTACTTGACTGAGTTGACACATTAGCCTAACCATCACACAAGCTGTGCACAGAAAGTGAAAAGGACGTAGCACCACTGAATAGACAGTATGTTGCTCTGAGGTCAGTGAGCTGAAAGAATAAGACCTGGTGGTAAGAGAGTGAAATGTTGGGAATTAGATTTCAGAAACTTGGCAGGTATTTACAAGGATGAGATATGGACTAAAATTACTTCTTTCTTTCTGCTGTCTATCAAACACTATTCTAGTTACTAGAAACACCAGTCAATAAAAAAGAAAACCTTATTTTCTTGATGTTTACACTGTAAGGAAGGGAAATAAAGGTATCATAGTAAATATGCTACTAATGCCAATATATAGTGCTAACATAAATATAATACTGATACAAATTAGTAAATCTTATGTTATAGTAGAAGGCTGTACATATTGTGAAAGATAAATTGAGAGACTTTTACTTCCAACTAAAACGGAATATTAGGTCGTACTTACCCTCCTAATTAAACTGCTAAAATAAACAGCTAAAATAAATGAAAATAAATTTGAACACACTGACGTGAAGAAGTGAAAGAAATCGATCCCTAGGAAATGAGAAACAAAGGAGTAACTCCAATGATTGCCCCAGGTTAATGCCTTGAGAGAGTATCTAAGCCACAGTGCAGGGAGGAGGAACTGAGTCAAAAGACTACATGAGTTGAGGAGTTGAGGAGAAGAGGTGAGAGTTCATGAAAACAAAGTGGCAGGACAAATTATCAGTTAACTACTGCATATAGTGGAACTCCCGAAATCTGTAGGAATCCCCCCACAAGTGTTCAGCTGAGTATTATCAGTGCATGTGTGTAAGGAAACTAGAGACTGAATAAAGAACTCCTCAGAAGATTAGAGTTAGCAATGCCTGGAAGTCTCGGCACTTGGAAACCTTGAGATTCATGGAGCATTGCAAGTCTTGCTTTAGTAGTAGAGAATAATTAACTCTAGAATGAACACAGTTCAGGATCCACCTAGCAAATCTTAAAAGCAGTAGCTGAAAAGGATCAAAGTATTTCCAACTTAACACTGTCCAAGAATAAAGTTTAAGAATATTTATTGGAATATACCTGCAACTAACAAAATAAATTCAAGATATTTAGCATCCAATAAAAAACTACCAGAAGTGCAAAAAAAGCAAGAAAATATGACCCATAAGGAGAGGATGAATCAATTGATCAATCAATGGAAAACAACCCAGAACTGACAGAGTTTGCATTAGCAGACAGTGACATTAAAACAGTTTTCATAATTTTATTTTACAAGTTTATTATATGGAAAAGGACAAATATTGTATTATCTCACTGTTATTAGCTAATTATAATAAGCAAACTTATAGAGTTAGAATATAGAATATAGGTTACCAGGAGATAGATTGGAATTAGAAAATGCAGAGTTGATGCTTAGCTTACAAAATTTCTTTTTCGGTTGATGGTATAGGCTTGGTAATGGATGGGTGGTGATTGTAGCGTATTATTGTGAGTGCAAGCAAAAGTCCTGAATTATATATGGGAATGTGGTTAAAAGAGGAAATTTAGGATGCATGTTACTAGAATAAAAATTAAAAGATAAAACATAAGACTGTACGAAACAGTGAACCCTATTGTGGATGATGGACTACAGTAAATGCAAGTATAAGAATATTCTTTCATGACTTATAACAAAGGTACAATACTAATACAAGGTGCTAATAATAGGGTGCTATACGGGAAAAAATACATCCAGTGTAAATAATGGACAATAGATATAACTATGTCAGTAATCTTTCATCAATTGTAACAAAAGTAAATACTCTGAAAAATAGTAAAATTATAAATAAAATACTCGCATCAATTGTAACAAATGTTCCCCACCAGGGCAAGGGGCTGGTGGTGGGGCGGTGTACAGGAATCCTGTATTTTATTTATGATTGCTTTCTAAACTCACAATTTCCCTAATAAAAAACATAAAAAAATAATTATACCACTTTGTGAAAATGTAAGAACCTTTTAACCATATATGTTTATTTCTCTGTCCCTCAAATCATTTATACTATTTAAAATCTTCTATATTTATGCATACAAGATATAACTTAAGTTATATGTTATAATCCCACAATAAAATCTTGCAATTTTTGTTTTAAACTGTTATATGAGTTTTAAAAATTATAATTTTATAGCAATACGTGTTTTCTAAAGAGTTCATTTGTGAAAATCCAACTATCCACTAAGTATTTTTTTCCTCAGTTTGTTGAACTTTGGGTTCCTTTGTAGTGCAGTAGCTCTGATCACAAATTCTGTTTTAATTTTTCTGAAAATAACTGTGCTTCATCTTCATTCTTAAATGTACTTTTCTTTAGTGTGGAATTCTGGGCTGACTTTTTTTTTCTGTTTTGCACATTAACTATGATTTTCTTCTGCTTTCTGGCTTCTATTCATTCTAATGATAAGTCAACTCTCATTCATTATACTATTCCCCTGTATGTGATATATCATTTTTCTCTGGGTGCTTTCCCCTTTATTGTGTTTTTCAACATTTTAAATATACTGTACCTAACTGTGTGTTTTTAAAAATTTATCCTTCATGGTTTTCACATAGATTATTGATTTGATAAATTTATATCTTTCAGCAAATTTAAGAAAATTTTGGCCATTATTCATTTAAACATTTTTCTACCCCGCCTTTCAAGCCTCTCCATTGAGGACATCAATTACACATATGTTAGAACTTTAAATATTATCTCACAGCTTAGGGAAGAGACCAGTGGTTTTTTTTTTTTTTTTTTTTTTTTCAATTTCCTATAAGTTTTTCTCCCTTTTCTTCATTTTGGATAATTTCTTTTTCTCTAACAAGTTCATTGAGTGAATATTTTATTATAGATATTCCGTTTATATTGCAAAGTATTTCTGTTGAGATCACACATATATTCATTCATCATGAGTAGATTTTAATTTTACATTCTTGAATATAGTTAAATTAACTATTTTAAAACAATCCTACTAATTCCGATATCTTGTTAATCTTGGTTTTGGTCCTTTTTTTCACTGTCTTTTCTCTTGTGTATAGATAATAATTTCTTGTTTTCTGTTTCTGCAATTTTGGATTTGATCTTGTTAATATTTGTGAATATATTTTGCAGAGAAACTAGATTCTATTTCAGTTATCTGGAGAGTATTGAATTTTTAAATTCATTTGTATTTCAGCAAATTGGCTTATCTCAAATAACAAAGTCCATCTCCTCTGTGGTGGGCAGTAGCTGAAATCTCTTTTCAGTTCTTTACCCTTTAGCTGCATTGTTTGGAGTCTTCCTTGAGCATGTGAACTTCAGAAGTCAGCAAGAGATTTGAGTAGAATTTTGAATCCCACTGCCATGGCTTTCTCCATTCTGGAATTTACACCATCTTATTCTAGCTACTGGGTGGGCCCTAACTCTACCCTTTAAGACTATGAGTTTCTCCATACATATTAGCTCTCCCTGCTAGAACTAACAGGAGCCTGCCTGCCTTCAGGCTAAAAGCTACAAATATGGTAAAATCTAGTGTCGTTCCCAAGTATCTTTTTTACTCCAATTTCTGTCAGCTTTCAATTGTTCTCCAGTGAATTAAAGCAGCTTTGTTGCTATTTTTTTCTGCCCACAGTTTATATGTGTTATCGGCGGGAGAGTTGGTCTTATCAGAGTTATACTGTGAGTACTGGAAATAGAAACCCAGTGAATTTTTGTAATTTGACATTTTAAAAAGTACTGTTAAGTAAAATAAAATGGCTGCATAGAGTATTGCCAGGAGGGACTCCTTTCTGAGAGAGGATTTTCCAGAAGACAAAAACAATTTGACTTGTAGGGGCTTTCTGAGAAAATGAAGCAATGGATTGTACAATACAGAATCACAGATAAGGAACACCTGGTGACAAACCAGTTTCAGTCCAGAAGAAATAGCTTATCAGAATGGACAAACATACCATAATAATCAATGAATATCTGCCGCTCGTGTTATAAGACTCCCTTATGTAAAATGGAAACGTAATATCAGCCAATCAGAACATTTCCTCACTTCCTTCTGTGTTTGCTCATAAGTTGCCCATTTCCACCTCACTGGTGGAGCTCCTTTCAAATGCAGTTTGAATGCTGCCTGATTCATTAATCAAAAACTGCTCAAACTCCCATAATTAATACCTTCTCTAATATTTTAACAGTATACTTATTAATTCTAAACTTTAATCTGTAGATTCCTTTAGCGGTTCTAAGTGTACAATCATTAATTTGCCAATAATGATAATTTCTTTCTTTCTTTATAACAATTAAGTCCTTCAGTTCTTTCTCCTGTGTTATTGTATTGACTAGACCTTTTAGTCTAGTCACCAGAATAACTATTAATCAGGAGAGACTGTCTGCATCAACTGTTTTGGGACTCCAGAGTCCAGTGGAACACTGTGTAACATCCAGGGAAGAAAGAGCAGGAGGAAGAGACTCGCAAATTGCAGTAAATAACAGTGAATTGCATTGTTGATAGGGGGATACTGTCATCCATCTCCCAGTCTTGGAGCTAGCAGCAGTGAAGCAGTCAAACCTGGCCCCTTTTCAGCAAGGCAGTGACAGGGTGTGACATAAAGCCATAGTTTCCCAAGTTCTGGGGGTGTACAGTCCCATTGTTGATCACTGCTTTTGATCAGTTACTTCATATTGCTGGGATCCTAGCTCTGAGGGTGGCCAACATGGCATGGACAAAGGGAGTGTAAGAGATTTAAAGATGCTATGCTGTTTCAGAATTGCAGAGGACACATGAATGGCACTTGCTGGGCAGGTGCCAAATCAAAAAGCTGTAGTTTTGTGAAGCTGTGAGAGATGATCTGGGCACACATTTTTACCCAATTTTCATCCATCCCTTTCTCAGGGAAATCTGGAACTAACCAGCATTACCTTTGTGAGTCCCTAGCCTTATTCCAGATGGGAAAGACTGACTTAAAAATCTCTTCTCTGGCATGACCCTTCCTCCTAGAATCTTCCCTCCAGGAAAAAGCAGAACTGAGACAGTAAAAGCAGACTAAGAAACAATTGAGTTGGGTGCCTGGGCAAAGGATTGTATACTTTACATCCTGTTGTGGAAGAACTGCAAGAGGGAGAAGGTCTGTTTACTGGGGAGTAGATGGTACATTCAAATTCCTGTAACAAGAGCACTCCTAAGGCCACTAACAAGCATAAGCTCAGGCTAAGACATAGGCCCAGAGAAGATATGGAGGACATTACACTTTGCATGTGTCTTGGGGTGACCTTCTTGACAGGAGGGCAGAATTCTGAAAGAGAGCACAACTCAACAAAAAGCCAGTTTGCAAAGACTTCCAAAGGCATAATTTTACTTGACTTTATTTGGTTTTCTTAGTTCATAGTACTCAAGAAAATTTCTGTCATGTCACTTCTTGTATACAAACTCAAGAAACAGACAGCTCAGTGACTAAACCCCAGAGTTAACATTTTAAAATATGAAAATGTACAATGTACAACAAAAGATTTCAAGACAAGCAAAGAAACAGGAAATGATGGGTTATCCAAAGGAAGAAGATTAAAAACTAGAAGAAAAACAACAACAACAACAACAACAAAAAAAAAAAAACAGAGAAGAAAACCAGATTGCTGAAATTATAGACAAGGCTTTTAAAAAAGTTATTTTCAATATGCTCAAGGAGTTGAAGAAAAACACACAGAAAGAATTAAAGGATATCAGGAAAACAATGAATGATCAATATGAGAATCTCAATAGATAAAAATATTAAAAATGAACCAAACAGAACTCCTGGAGATGAATACCACCGTAACTGGAATGAAAAATTCCCAGGAGGGTTTCAACAGTGTATTGAAGCCAGCAGTAGAAAGAATCAGTAAACTTGAAGACAAGACAATTGACATGGGTCAGCTGAGGAGCACAAAGAAAACATAATAATAAAATGTAAAAAATGCCTAAGAGATCTGTGGGACACTATCAAGTATAGCAATATATGCATTATGAGAATCCCAGAAGAATAAGAAAAGGAGAAAAAAACTGTGGCAGTTTGAGATTATTGTATTAATCCCAAAAAGAGAAAGATTATATTTCTAAATGAATCTATTCTGGTTGGTGTGATACCTTTATATTGCATTAAATCTGGTTGAGGGTTCTTTGATTAGGTTACTTGATAAGATTGTTTTAGGCTTTTGATTGCCACTAAGTTAAGTCAGCGTGGGTCCCCACCCTCTGGCTGGGTCTGATATAAATGGAGACACAAAGAGAGACAGACATAGAAACAGATAAAGGAAGCTGTCATATTTGATCCTGCCATGTGAGAGAAAGGCCTTCCAGTTTCCCCCACAGCTGAGCAGCAAGGAGAGGAACTTCCGAGTGGTTCAAAGAACTGAGCCTAGGGACCAATGAGTATTATACACACCTGAACTTGGAAAGAAAGCGGAGCCACTGAGATCGAGAGGAGGCATGGTAAGAGACAAGCCAAATGCCAGGTTTGCCTATAGCTGCAGAAAGATGGAGACTTTGGCAGAGATGGGTGTCCATCTTGCTTTACCATGTGGCAGCCGACTTTGGTGAGAAAGCAACTTCTGTAGTGCCTTGATTTGGACTTTTCATGACCCTGGAGCTGTAATACTTTACCCCAAATAAATTCCCTTTTATAAAAGCCAACCTATTTCTGATATTTTGCATCAGTAGCCCTTTAGCAAACTAAATTAGGGGCAGAAGGAATCATTAAAGAAGTAATGACAGAAAATATTCCAAACTTAGAAAAAGACATGGATATGCATATCCAAGACTAAACAAGATAAAAATTGAATAAAATAAACCCTCAAACATAACGGTCAAACTCTCAAATACAAAGGACATGGAAAGAGTTTTGAAGTTGCAAGAGAAAAATCAATGTGTTATGTATAAGGGAATCTCAAATATATTCAGCACCAATTTCTTATACTTAAGCAGAAATCATGGAGACATAAAGGCAGTGAATTTAAATGCTTGAAATGCTTAAAGTACTGAGAGAAAACAATTGCCAGAAAGCATTATAAATCTAGTGAGACTTTCTTTCAAAAAACAGGGGAAAGATTAAGACATTCCAAGATAAACAAAACCTTAGGGAATCTAATACCACCAGATCTGCTCTACAAGAAATGCTAAAAGCTGTCCTGAGTGGGAAATTTATAGGTCTAACCTCAACCTGGAGGATCTAGAAAAAGAAGAAAAGCCAAATTCAAAATGAATGGAAGGAAGGAAATGAAAAACATTAGAATGGAGATAAATGAAATAAAAAATAAAAAGTAGAGAATGAACAAAACAAAAGCTTCATTCTCTGAAAAAATTGATAAAATCGACAGAACTTTACAAGATATACAAAGACAGAGGATACAAATAACAAAAAAAAAAAAATCAGAATTAAGAAGGGGGACTTTACTAACAACCCCAAATAAATTTTAAATAAGCACTAAAAAAGGATATTACGAACAAGAGTATGCCAACAAATTCAATGACCTAGATGAAATGGACAAATTCCTACCACGAAAACATAGAAGAACAGAAGAACTCAACAAACCAGTAAGTAGTAAAGAGATTTAATCAATAGTAAAAAAAAAAAACCTCCCCAAAAAGGAAAGCCCCAGAACTGATGAATTCACAGAGGAATTTGTCAAACATTCCAATAAAAATTAACACCAATCCTGTTCAAACTCTTCAAAAAAACTGAAGAGGAGAAAACATAACCTAATTCATTTTACATGGCCTACATCATCCATCTACTAAGCCAGAAAAATATAACACAATGAATGAAAATTGCAAACATATATCTCTTATGAATATAGATACAAAAATCCCCAACAAAATACTAATAAACCAAATTTATTAGCACATTAAAAGAATTATACACCATGATCAAGTGTGATTTATCCCAGGTATGCAAGGGCTGTTCAATATAAGAAAATCAATTAATATACTATACTACATTAACAGAATTAAAGGGAAAAGTCCATGTGATAATCTCAATTGATGAAGAAGAGTATTTGACAAAAAGCCCAGCACCCCTTCATGATAAAAATTCTTAGAAAACAAGGACTAGGAGGAAAATTCCTCAACAACATAAGGGGCATACATGGAAATCCCTCAGCTAAAACCATATTTAATGGTGAAAAACTGAACACTTTCCCTCTTAGATCAGGTAGGGAAAATGGAGTTTAAGGTATACAGTATTTCTATATGGGATAATGGAAAGTTTTGTTAACGGATCATGGTGATGGTAAAACAGCATTGTGAATTTAGCTACACTGAATTATATGTTTGAATGTGGTTAAAAGGGGGAATTTTGAACTAAATATATGTTACTAGAATAAAAATTTAAAACAATCTCCATGGGATTGTACAACATAAACAGTGAACCCTAAGATAAACCATAGACAGTAGTTCATAGTAAAATTATAATCATGTGCTTCCATCAATTGTAACAAATGTACCATGCTTTTAATGTGATGTATTAATAATAAAGTAATATATAGGACCCCTGTAATTTTTGCTTGATTTATCTATAAACTCACAAATTCTTTAAGTAAGAAAAAGAGGGGAATCATAACCTTGGACAAGTTGGCTTTCTTCAGCCAATTGCAATTTCCAAAAGGAAGACAATTGGGAGCGTCATCACTCTTTGCAGCTGGGCAAATTAATGCTTCAGTTTAGGGAATAGGCATATTTTTGTGGCTCACCACAGAATACACACTATTAAAACAAATCACTACTGATGGATTTTCATATTGTATTAGTCAGCCAAAGGGGTATTGATGCAAAGTACCAGAAATCTGTTGGGTTTTATAAAAGGTACTTATTTGAGGTAGAAGCTTACAGTCATAAGGCCATAAAGTATGAGTGACTTCCTTCATCAAAGTCTGTTGCCACATGTTGGAGCAACATGTGGTCTCTGTGAGCATTCAGACTTCCTCTTCCTCCTAATGCTCTGTGGTCCCAGCTCCTTCTGTTTCCAGTTGTAGAATGGTATAAGACTCATCTCTCTCCCCAGCACTCATTTCTTTCCTGGCTCAGCTGCTCTGTTCTCTTCACAAGGTCAGCTGCAGACTATCAGGCTCATCTCTCTTCCTGGGGCCTCTGCCACGTCTAATGAGCTGTCTCCATTCCTCTGTGTTCTTCTTCTGTGTATCTACTTCCTGGGGCTTCAGCATCAAAACTCCAATTCTCTCCTCTGAGGTGTATTTTTGACCAAAGGGGCAGGGACTTTGTGTCCTACTGACACAGTCCAATCAAAACCCTAATCATAATTTAATCAAGTAAAAGTGAATCCTCTGAATTTAATACAATCTAATATGCCCAGTGGAACAGATCTGTTTATAAACACAACAAATACCTCTTTTTGGAATTCATAAACAATATCAGACTGCTACATATATGTTTAAGCAATCTTGCATAATTGGATTTAAACCCCAAATGATCATGGCATAGTATTCTTTTTATACATTGTGGGAATTAATTTGCCAATATTTGTATAGGATTAGGTCTATGTTTATGAAATATTTAGTCTATATTTAGTCTTTTTAATTTTTCCTTTTTCTCATTTTATATCAGGATTACATATCAAATTTATATTGTTCTCTCCAAAATAGTATATATAGAATAACTTTTATTTCCTCCTTAAAGATGGAGAGAAGTATAAGTTGAAGCTATCTGGGCTTGTTTTTTAATTATTAAAAACTTAAAGAGTTTATGTGATGTATTTGCAATAGTTAACTATGCACAGAATTAAAGTTACAGGAAATCAAAGGGAAGAATTAACACCACATAATGACTTTTCATCCTGTTCTGGGGAAGGGGTTAGTACTTTTTTGTTGTTGTGTGTAGGGTAGTAATATCATGTCAGGCAGAAATATGACTCTGATGTCGTCTTTATTTGTAAAAGTTGGGGTTTGGTTTCAGAAGGTATGTATGGATGCCAAGTTGATAAGGGATGGCTAGTGATGTTTTCTGATGTGTGAACTTGGTCTGGTTAAAATCTACAGTTATTTAATCACACACTAATCCAGGTGTTTTTGTGAAAGTATTTTATAGATGTGATTAAAATAGATAGTCACAATCTAACTTTAAATAGGAGAGATTATTCTAGATATTCTGGATGGAGCTGTTTCAGTCAGATGAATGGCCTGAAGGCCACATCCGAGGCTCCCTAGCAGTAGCAGAAATTCCACCTGTGGGCAGCAGCATGAGCTCACACCCAGGAAATCCACCCTGCTCTTCCTGATTGCCTTGCCTAAGTATTTTACACTTACTTAGCTAGACTCACAATTGCATAAGCCATTCCTTTTCAATTCATTGCTTAATATATATCTCCTCATTTTTCTTCTCTGGCTGAACCTTTAATGATACAGATTTCGGTGCCAGAGGTGGTTCTAGAGCAAAAGAATCTTAATGAATTTTATGAATTTGTTTCAGATTTTCTAGAGCTGATTCTCTAATATGGTTATATTTTTAAAAAGTAATCATTTTATTCCTAGTCATAAAGAGGGCACTGATAGTCCATGGTGTGTTGTGGTAATAGAGATAATAAAAATAACACCATTGAATAATCCTAATCAAAATCCTATAGAGGATAAGATATTGGGTGATGGTTCATTTGTTTCCTAAACCATTTTAGTCAACAACAAAAAAAGAGAGTATAAAGGAATTAGAAGGTTTCTTCTAAATGTGTTGGAGAAAGTTGGAGTGGGGAAAGAGAGAATGAACTCAGAACTTCAAATAAACTGAATGTTTCTATGTCTGCACTGAAAGAAATGCCTAACTCCTAAAACCACAGGATCAAGATTTATGAAAACCAAACCCAGAGACCCATCCTGCCAGTGGCCAAATTACAATATACATTTTAAATCCTTCCTCATATGGTATTTCCACTTAAATTTAAGGGATAGATTGGGAAGGAATGGGATACTAAAAATCAGAATAGTGACATATGTGAAGATCCCAATGAAGCTGGTGGATTAGAATCCTTAATTCTGCCAAGTTTTCTTTGCCAATAGAAGCAAACCTTCCAACCCTCCCTGTGGAGTGTGACTTTCCTTTGTTTGAAGAAACTATGACCTCCTTTTGGGGAACTGTCTTTCCCACCATCATTCCTTTTTGCTTCCAGACCTATAACTAGACAGAAGTCCAAGCAGACTCCATGGGGGGAGGTATAAAGACCCATAGGAGGTTTGCTAAGTGCATAATTTTTATAATTTTTACAGGCAAAAATCTGCGAAATATGTATGTGAATGGATATGAAAGTTGTGGGAAAATTGTGAAAGGAAATAGACTTGGATCAGGTGCAATTTATTAATATGGATCTACAAAGAAGAGATTCTGAATTGATGTTTTAGCTTGAGGAGATTGAAAAGACAGCAACAGTTTGCTTGTTTGTTTGTTTCAACCATGGACCCCAATGTGTCCTACACTAAATGAAATTGAAATCTAGAAAGGCCTTGGTTTATTGTAAAGAAATTTGTCCAAAGGCTTAGCGATGTCAGAATGCTATAATGGAATTAAAATGAGAGACCTGATCATGTGTCCCCCGGAAGGTTCAGAGGGTGTAACTTTCACCACAACCGTGAGAAATGAATTTGAAGGGACCTCCAGCATCGTTGAGGAACCTTGTGATAAATCTTCTCTGTAGGTGAGAAATAACAGTGGGAATTTCTACCATTAAACTGGGATCCCTATACACAATGAAGATAATGAGAGCCTGTGGTGACAGGGACAAGTCGTGGCACTTAATATCCAAAAACAAAGTGAATATGGTTACCATAATGACATCAGAATTTAAGCAGTAATCAGAACTGCCTGACTCACAGAGAACTATGGTGTCACCTAATTGATCTTGGTATCCCCATAAAAGTAATAGAAGGGATATCTACTAAATTCTTATTTGATCTGTATAAGTGGAAGGGTTTTTCCAGTGAATAGAAGTTTAACTTGAGTCACCAGAACAGAACATCACGGCCATTCAATTAATTCCCAGGCTCGATGCAGTTTATAGACACAGCACAATTTGAATGAAGGGGAGGCCATTGAGGAAGGATACTGCTATGTTTCCAAAATTTTATATGGTAATCTTTCTATAAACATCCCTTAAAGGGACTACAGCCATTTATCAGGATAATTGTGCATTAGGGAAACGGAAACAATAAAATGTTTTCAGGGATTACTGAACACTTGTTCTTAACAGGTGTTAATTCCTGGAGACCCTTTGTCTACCAGTCAGAGTAGGAGCATATGTGGGTAAGGTGATCAATAAAGTTTTATCTTGGACAATGACAGTAGGTTATCATTAATTTAACAAGGTAGTGAATCCATTTGCAGCTGCTACTCCAGATGTGTTTTCCTCATCTTAGCAAATTAATACAATATCTAGTACTTGGTATGCAACTATTCAGCTGGCAAGTGCACTCTTTTTCTCTATACCTTTAATAAAGACCACCAGAAGCACTTTGTTTAGTTTGCAAAGCCAGGGACTCATGTTCACTGAGCTATATCAGGGGTATATCAAATCCCCACCCCTTATTATTGTTTAGTCCACAGGAACCTTGTTTGCCTTGCCCTTGCTTAGGACACCATGCTGGTCTAGTAAACTGATGATATTATGTTGATTAGACATGGTTAGCAGGAAGTAACAACTACTCTAGATATGCCAGATGTGTGAAATAAATCCTCCAAATTCATAGGTCTTCCAAACATCAGTGAAATTTCTAGGGGTCCAGTGGTGTAAGGCATATTGTTAAATACCTTCCGAGGTAAATGATAAATTATTACTCTGACCTCCCTTCCCACTCAAAAAGAAGAACAATATCTATTGGACTTCTTTGGATTTTGGAGGTAACATATTCTTCATTTGGATATGCTAATCCAGCCCATTTAAGGTATCTGTAATTTCCCTAATACTATGGTCCATATGAGTCAACATATCCAACAATGCTTGAGGTATCAGTGGCAGATAGAGTTGCTGTTTGCATCCTTTATAGACCCATATAGGTAAATTACAGAGCAGACCCTTAGAACCTTGTAGTAACACCTTGTCTTCTTCTGTGAATAATTACTCCCCTTTATTGATATGAGTTGTTAAAGGCCCTAGCAAAGAAAGAATGCTTATCCATGGGCCACCAAGTTACTTAGATGTGAGTGTCTCATGAACTGATTATGGCTTGAACCATCAAGCCATGAAGCTGGTCATGCACAGCAACACTCCATTATGAAATAGAAGTGGTAGTGACATAGTACTGAGCAGGCTCTGAACGCACATGCTAGCTGCAAGAGTAAGTGTCCCATTACTTTATCTCTTCCAGCTCTAACCTATGACCTCATGGGCAGCTCCTTATGACCAGCTAACTGAGAAAGAGAAAACCTGAGCCTGGTTTACAGATGGTTCTGCAAAATATGCAGACAACACTAAGACTAGACAACTTGAGAACTATGGCTTTATGGGACATACCTGAGGGGAAGTGGTGAAGGGAAATCTCCCATAAGCAGAACTTCAAACAATGCATCTGGTTGTTCATTTGACTTGGAAGGAGAAATGGTCAGAGAAATCCCTCTATAACAATTAATGGGCTGTCGTCAATGATTTGGCTGTATAGTCAGGGACTTGGAAGGAATACGATTAGGAAAGTGGTGACAAGGAGATCTGGGGAAGAGGTATGTGAGTAGAATTCTATGAATGGGCAAAGCTTGTAAAAATAGTTGTGTCCTTTGTGAATACTTACCAAATAGTGAACTTATCAGAGAGGAGTTTTTAATAATCAAATGGATAAAGTGATCCATTCTACAGATACAAGTCAGCCTCTTTCCCCAGTTACTTGCCTTGATTGAATAATGAAATATGTGGCCATGGATGGGACAACATGGACTTCTACTCACCAACTCTGACCTAACTACAGCCATTATTTAGAGCCCAATCTGCCAGTATATTGTTTCCCTTATATAGAAAAATGTCCTGTCGTGATCAACAAGCTATCAGTGGCAGGTTGTTATAATGAACTGTTTCCATCATGCAAGAGGTAGTGCTTCATTCTTGCTGAAATATATACTTTCATTGCATATCAATTTACCTTCCTTTTATATAACACTTCTGCCAATGCTAACATCTGTGGACTTACAGAATGCATTATCAATCATCAGAGCAAACCACACAACATTTCTTCTGATCAAGGAACTTATTCACACCAACAAAGTGTGACAAAGGGCCCATGCTTATGTAATTCACTAGTTGTACCATGTTTCCTATGATCCTGAAGCAGCTTGCTTGGTATAACAGTAGAATGGCCCATTGTAGAGTCTTTTATTGTACTAACTAGGTGGGAACACCTTGCAGAGTTTTGGCAATGTTCTCCAGGACACTGTCTACACTCTAATTCAACACTAAGTTTATGGTGTTATTTCCCCTTTAGTCAAGACTCATGGGTCCAGGAATCAGGGCTGGAAATGGGAGTGACTGTTACCCCAGTGAACCACTAGAGAAACTTTTGCTTCTCATTTGCATGATTTTATTCTATGTTAGTCTAGAGGTCACCTTTACTACACCTAGAAGTAAAGGGTAGTGCTTCCACCAGGAGACACAAGAATGATTCCAAGGAACTGGTAGTACCTGGCCACCATAAGGCTTCTTAAGCTTTTGAATCAACAGGCAAAAAGGGAGTTAATGTATTGGCTGGGTTGATTGATACTGATTACCAAGGGGGAATTGGATTGCTACTACAAAAGAGAGGTAAGGAAGAGCATGTCTGGAATAAAGGAAATCCTTTAGGACATCTTTTAATACTACCATGCCCTGTTATTAAAGTCAATGGAAAATTGCAACCACCTGAATCAGGTGGGACTGCTAATGGACCTGACCTCATAAATGAAAGTTTTGTTCACTCTAAAAGGCAGAGAACTATGATTCGCTGAAGTACTTGCTGAGGGTAAAAGGATTATAAAATTGGTAATGTAAGAAGGTATTTATAAGTATGAGCTACAACTTGTGACCAGTTGTAGAAATGAAGACAAGTATGAGTGTTTCTTTCTTCTTCTATTGTAATTATATTTGTATATATTTAACTAAATATTTTTGTTTTCTTCTTTCTCTTATGGCCTTACCATCTAGCATAGGATGTATTGATAATAGTTAACTTTATGCCATAATATTTAAGTTACAGGATTTCTAAGGAGAAGAGTGAACATCACCAAAGGTAAGTGCATCCTTCTCTGGGGAAAAGTTTAGCTGTGATTTTGTTTGTTTGTGGGATAGTTGTGTCACGGAGATTAAGTATGATATAAGGAGATGTATATGCATGCCATGATGACATTTTCTTGTGAACGTCTTTTGAACTGCCAACTTTGCCTGGCTACAATTCACAGTTATTCAATCAAACACCAATCTAGGTGTTGCTATAAAGGTATTTTTTAGATGTGGTTATAGTCCATATATTAGTTATCTTTAAGGGAGATCACCCTGATATTCTGGGCAGACTTGTTTCATTCTGTTAAATGACCTAAAGTGAAGAGCTAAGGTTTCCCTGAAGAAAATGAAATTCTACCTGAGTACTGCAGCTTCAGCCCAAAATTCTAGTCATTGTGTAAGCAAATTCTTTGTAAACAAAAATTATTATATATCTTCTCCTGGTTCTTTTCTCTGGTTGATCTGTGATTCATATATAATCTTGTAAATCCAATGATGCATATATTTCCAGGAGTAAGGAGTAACTTTAAAATTAGGCATTGAGCATTTAATTGTGTACAAGTTACTTTTTAAAATCAACAGTTTTGAGACTTTTGAGAGTAAAACTTGAGTGGCTTGAATAATTTTAAGAGATAATAGAAGGTGAATAATTGGATATCCAATCAAACAACTCTTTGGGAATGAATAAAAAAGGATGGTAACCAGAATAGAAAGTGAGATCAAGGGTTATTTTGTGTTTCAAATGAAATAAATAAAATAAAAAGTAACCTATCCTATTTTATGCTAATGAAGATCAGCTTGGGGAAAAAATTACACTGCAGGAAAAAGGGGGCTTGAGAATTCTTGGAACATAATCCCCTTGAAAGAGGGAAATGATGTGGGATATAGTGAAAAAGTTGTCATATTAGCTTTAGTTGCAGAGGCAGCTCATGTATATTATCAGAATAGAATGAAGAATATAGTCAGTGGGCCTTATGTTGGAATTTATGTTCCCCAGTGTAACAGAGTTAGACTTATTTATAGGTTCTCTACACATGGCTCTTCTGCCCCTTATATTTGAACCTATAATAAGCACAATATTTGATAAATATATGTCTCAGAGACTTAAAGCTTTGTTCCATCCACGTGCCAGTTGAGCCCTGAATTTCAGTAGAGTTGCAACACCTACTCTCCAGTTCATTGGACTCAGCTAGGATAACTAACAAGGAGATGATGATGGACAACGCCCATCCCAAGGAACAAAGAGGGTCTGCAACTGCTAGGAAGATAGTTCGACCCATCTGCCCCATGGAATTTAAGCTCCCTTTCAGTTAGAAGCAGAGTGGGCATCACCATCCCCAAATCCTCAAGACTGGGGAATGAATAATGAACTAAAGTAGACTTATTATTATTTGACTATAGATTTATTATTCTAGCAATAGAAGAACTCTTATCACTGATATAAAGGCATTGGCCACCAGAAGTTCTGAGGGATGGGAGAGGGAAGAATAGGTGTAATATGGGGGCATTTTTGGGACATTGGAGTTGTCCTGTATAACATTGTAGTGACAGATACAGGCCACTGTATATTTTGTCATAACCTACAAAATTATATGGGACAGAGTATAAACTATAATTAAACTGTAGTCCATGGTTACTAACAATGTTTCAATATGTGTTCATCAATATTAACAAATGTCCCACACTAATGAAGGATGTTGTTAATGTGGGAAAGTGTGGGAAGTGAAGGGATTGGGGCATATGGGAATCTCCTATATTTTTTATGTAACATTTATGTAATTTAAAGTGTCTTTAAAATAAAAAAAAGAAATCAATGGAAAAAAAGTGTAGGGCTTTGATTCAACCACATCAGTAAGGAGTGATTTGAGTTGAGTCCCTGCCCCCTTGATGGGCCAATATAAAAGGACACTCACTCAGGAAGACACCCAGGAAGAGAAAGAGTTCCATAGATGCCAGAGTACAGAACTTTGTCATGTGACAGATGGGGAAGGCTCAAAAGCTTAAGACCCGGGGAAAGATGAGGATTTTGTATGACCACCTACAGAGGAGAGACCAGGAAGAGATCAGCAACCATCTTGCTTCAACATGTGACAACTGACTTTGCTGAGAAAGCAACCTTGAGTTGGGCTCTTTAGGATCTTGCAACTGTAAGCTTTTTACCCCTTTATAAAAAAAAAAAAAAAGTGTATGAGTTCAAAAGCTCAAAAGCTGGTTGGTGGATAGATTTGGTGAGGGGATTTGTGAATATCTTCTGAATCCAATAACTTTCTCAGGACAGTGGTATGCACGGTCATCCATTAAGACTGATGTTGGAAGAGGATATGTAGGCGGTTTGATGGGAGGAGAAAATATCTGAAATAGTAATCTAGGAAATTAGAACAATTTATGGAAAGGATAAATGTGTGATTTGTCACAATATTAATTTTGGTATAATAAGGGGTAATAGTAATATTAATGGCCAATGTGACCTCTGGGGTCATTAATTTAAACTGAGAATAATTGGCATGGCTCTTACATGTATTCACAATTATTTAGTGCTGGGTTTTGGTACTATTGTAATATTATCGTTTATATATATTTTGAATAAGACATATTCAAGTTGTGGAAACATTGATCCAGAGTGTTTAATGCAATAGGTACTGAAATAACATACTTCATGCTAGGTAAATCTTTGTGCCATGCGAAATATGAATTTCCAGAGAAATTTTGATGTTTAAGTTTGCTTTTTTTGAACAACAAGAATATGAAATCTGTTCATCTATGCCTTAATTTATTAGTTAATTATTAAAGAGCTGCTTAATTCTGGGTTCTATATATGCATGGAAATATTCTGGCATTAAAATGAATATTTTAAAACTTCCAATTTCACCATTCCATTATTTCTTTCTATCAGAGAAGTAAAATTTAGTGGGAATTAAAACCATGAAGCAGTTAAACACAAATGCAAGGCAATTTTGGTTGAAGTGCCAAAATATGTAGACTTTCCCACAGTAAGCTCTAAATAAATATTTGCAAAATGTCACAATGATATACATTCTAACGATGATTACTTTGAAAGGCTATGCACACTGGAATGTTTAGGTGATATGTTGTTAACACGTTAGTCCACGCAATTTAAGGCATCATTGTCCATTGTCCATCAGGCTAGTTAAATATTTTGCCTCTAAATATATCTTATATTCACTGAGTTTGTTAGAATAACAGGAATACTTAGGAATCTCAGTGTCAATTGTGCCTATAAAAGTCATTGTATTCGCTTAGATTTGGAATAAATGTGAAGAGAATTTAACTGAGCTGAAATATTTAAATTTAGGGAACTCTGATACAGCATTTAAACATAGGAGTTTTAAGCAAATTGGACTTCATGATAGTTTTTTAGGTTATTTGGAGGAGAAAATGGACTGTATTTTGTAATTTTTTCTCTGTGAATTGTTCTGCCAATCTCTTTAAATCCTAGAGTATCTGAGACAATATAATAACTCCTACACAGAGTCGTTTGGATAACTTTCTTTTGATGTGACAGGTCCAAATTAAATAACTGAAGGAAACCCTTGACAGTAGATGCCAGAGAGATTTGTTTCTCCATAATAAATATCATAATTTCATGGAAGACATATAATGGAGGCAAAAGCACCTTTATATAATGGTGTATTATAGTTCTTAGAAAGATTGGCACCTGATTAAGAAGACATCAACTTTTAGCAAATCTTTCAAGAGAACTGTCTTTTTATCCTCAATCGTATTTTTCTATAACTGTCTTATCCATTCATGTGATACTAAGATTTGTTAAGGGGACAGCATATTGCAACGCAAGTGGTGGCAACTTGAAATTCAAACTCAGCCACTTAACTTATAAAATCATTTCGTCTCACTTAGATTAGTATCCTTATCTAAGACTCTATGGTAAAATTTTATCTTGTGAAATCATTTTATCTCCTATAGCCTCAGTTTTGCATGTATGAAATGGAGATAAAAAAATGACTGATAGGTGTGTTGTGAAAATTAAATGGCATAAAGTCTGCAAAGCATCTATAATATGCCTGGCACATCACAATTGATAAATAAATATTGTTTTCCTGTTCCCTGTTTCTTAAGGCATAAGGCAGGGTAGAGCTTATTCTAGGCTGACCAACTAACATGCGTACCACCAGGATAACTAAACTGGCATAGACAGCTATTTACAGCCCTGCAAGTGAATGAAAATTACTTAAAGTATATAGATGTTTTTTTAAAATCAGATGTCTAGATGTCAACTCAGATACCTGATAAAGGTGCTTGAAAGAATAATAGTCATCAACAATTAGTGAACAGCTACTACTAGTGAAATCCCCTCTGTTAGATTAATGGAGAGTTTAAAACAACTATTATTATTTACTATGGGTTGAACATTTAATTTGAACCATCTCAATTTATCCTCCAAACAACCTTAAGAGCAATATCTGTGTTTTTCATATAAGGATACAGAATCTCAGAGAAGTTAAATATCCTCCTCACATCCATTCAGCTCATAAGTAGTTGAGGCAGGATTGGCTCCAGAGCCTGTGAACATAGCAAGTGTGCTATACTTTCAAATTATATAATAGACAGTAATACAGAGAATACAGGAAGAATATGTGTTCAAAGGGACAGAATCTCTGGCATGGACATTAGTTTCATGTTTTCCCTCAGTGGAAACTGTGTTGGCTTACACCATTGTTTTTATTCCTTTTATTCTGAAAGACATGCCCTCAAAAAAAAAAAAAAAAAAAAAAGCTGCAGCTTTACTTACAACAGAACATGGAAAACTTCTTTCTCTTCCTTTTGACTATATTTTGAGTCTTTCTGTTCACACTGTATTGCAGATATCCAGCTTATATTTCCATATCTGAGTTTTTGCCTCTTTACATGCAGTAGTCTCTTTTATACAAAGTCCTGCAGTATTGGTTTGTTGTAGCCCTGTTTCAATTAGAACACCTCATTGTCTCCATATTTTATCACCAAAAGATATTGTGCTACTGGTTACCAGTTATTGGTAAAGCTATTTATCTCAAATTGCTAAATCCAGTACATTGTTTCAAGTCTTCATCTTACTTAAATTTTCTGCAGCATTACTTGACTTCGCTCTCTTTAGACTCTATCTTGCACATATTTCTTAAATATCTCTCGTTCCTCAAAAACAGTATCTGTGTTTTTCGGATGTTCCAACCTATCGCCTACTGAATAACCCATCTTAGATGGCCTTAGAATTTACTTCCTGACCTGTTTCATTATTATCCAACGTTACTTGCTATATCGTTAAACATATTGACCACCCATGCAAATGCTTAATTTATAAAACTTAGAGTCCTAATTATCTCTCACATTCTCTATCTACTTGCCCAAGGTTCAGTTTGTCATACTTTTAACATCACTTTTTATAATGCTCTTATTTTCAGCTTCGCTAGTAGTGAATAGTTCTTGACATAAAGTAGTTGCTTAATAAATACATATTTACTGGAAAATAAGTAAATACACAATATTCGTATATTATTGAGAGAACATTTTTGAATACATATGAAATAAAAGAATTTTTTATCGAAAGGTATGAATCTTTTATTTAATGATTTATAGGAAATTCAAGTAAGGACACTAAAATTTTTGGTCAAACACTCAATGATGGAAGTACAGTAGTTTGTTGAAGAAGGGTAGAAGAAACCCATTTCTATATAATCATAGGCAGACATATTTTCAAGGAGCAAGATATTGAGTTTATTAGTAAATGCATTTTATTTTCAGTTTGAGAGAAAGAAAACTTATTCTGAAGATAAATGCAAATCAATTTCATTTTCTTCTTTAAAGAAAAGGGAGAAATTCCTAATCTGCACAACTTTAAACTGGACATAGAAAAATAAAGGCTATTTATCATTTTAAACCAACATTGATTATGTATTGCACAGAGAATGGTTAAAATCAGTCCCGGAACATTATTTAACTTCTCTGCCTCTGCATTTGTTGAGCATCTTGTGTACCTATGAAGTTTATTTACCTAATGTGTGATGCCATTGTCCTTTCCCTTGACTTTTATTGAGTGGATTCTTTTTTGTGCTTATGTTCCTCCAGATATTATAATAGGTCATTAATGATGAATTTTTTTCTTATTCAAGGTATCATATAGTTGAGTTTTACATATATATATTGCATGAGTGCTATCTATTCCTTCTGTCTTTCCTTTCTCTGTCTCTCTTTCACACACACACTCATGCACACACTCACACATGTACCTGCGTGCACACAAATACACACCACCATTATCCATTTTTCATTTGAAAGAAGAGAGTTTATTATAATTCTTTATGTTGGAAAATTCCTGCCACAAATCCATTAAGTTAGTATTTTATATTCCTTCTCTTAGCATATGCTTTTTAATTCTTAATCATATTGAAATTTTTAGAAGTCTTTGAATATTACTTTTCTTCTTTCTCCAAATGATAAAAATCAGCATTTTAGTCTTTGTCAAGTCCTCAGAGCTTTTATCTTTTTCATTTTTTTAGATACTTGAGACACACATACCTCTTAACAACTTGGGTAAGTATAGATCTGGTATATTTTCTCACACAATTAGAAATCCTTGTAAAAAATTCTTCCATACTTGGATTGTTAACATTCCTTTACTTGGCTTTAGGTGGCTATTTCACGCTTGTACTCTTTATTCATTTAATATTACTTGTAAAGTAGTTACTCTGGGCAAGGTACTCTGTTTGTTGCTGGGGGTCCCATGTGGAACAATTCAATTCCATGGAGCTGATTGTCTAATGGAGAAAGATAGACGTTTATTAAATAACTATGTAAATAACTGTGAAATTAGAATTAAGATAAATGCGGTGAAAGACAGGCTCATGGTTTTATGAGCACTTGATCATTCATACAGCACATATTTATCATATGTCTTCTGTGTGTCAGGCATGCCTATACTCTGTGGGCTGCAGAAGTCAACCAAAAATTACTGCCCTATAGAGGTGACAATAAAAAGGACAAGGAGGTCAGAAATGGTGTCCTTGGGAAGGAGTGATTGCTAAGACCTGAAAGAAGTGTTAGATATACCCAGTTGATAGAGAAGAGATTGAGAAAGGAAATGTTATAGGCAAAGATAATAATATTTTCAAAGACTCAGTGATACAAAAGAGAAAGTGCCTGTAGCATTGAGAATAAAGGATATAGTGTTCAAATTTAAAGGTGGAGATAGAGGTCAGACTGTGCAAGCTCTTAACTAACACATTAAAGATATTTGCATTTATCTTTAAAACAATGGAAAGTCAGGTGTTTTAAATATTAAACAATTGTTTTAGAAATTTCTTTCTGCCTTGAAATGTAGATTGGTGAAAATAATAGTGGAATTAGAGAAAACTTTCTTTTTCAGCAATTGGTCAAGGGAGAGATGATGGTGGTTTGGGTGAGGATGTTGGTATTAGAATTGAGAGAACTATAGGAATTTGTAATATATTTAGGAGAAAATGATGACAGGATTTGGAGTTTCTTGGATGTTAGAGATGAGAGAGATGGTGTCAAGAAAGATTCCTAAGTTTCAGGCTTGTATTTGCTAGACAAATGGGACTGAAATTCACTGAAAAATGGAATATCAGTAAAGGACTTATTTTGGCGGGTGAGGGCAGGAAATCAGACTTTCATATGAAAAAAAAGTGAAATTTGAGGGACCTTTCACATGTTTAATTTGAGTCGTTAAATTGAAAGTTGTCTTTACAGGACTGGAATTTGGAGCAGTTCTATGGGCTGAAGGTATAATGATCCACCAATATACAGGTGGCATTTGCAACCATGAGTATAAATTAATGGAAGTGATTATTCAGTAACAGAAGAAAATGCTTGCTGCCTTAGGACTCAATATCAAATAAACTTTCACGTATAATGGCTGGATGAAAGAAGATAATTTGGCAAAACAGACAGAGGAGTAGCTAGAGATCTAAGACTGAAACAAAAACAGTTTTGAACCATGGTAGTCAAAGGGATTATATTTGAAGTACATGGGACTGGTTAATGGAGTGTAATGCTACTAAAAGATCCAGAAAAACAAGGGCTGACAGTATCAAAATGTCAATGAGTTTGACAATAAGTAAATGTATGGTGACTTTATTGGAAGCTGTTTTTGTGGATTTGGTAACTGATTACCATTTTCCAAAAGAAGCTACAAGAAATGAAAAAATGTTTTTTGATTATTTATTAAGTAGTTTTTGATATATAGAAATAGAGTTTGTGAAGGAAAACTGAAAAAAAATATATGTATATACACACACACACATACATTTGCATTCTGGCTTACTTTACAAGATCTCATGATTCTTATAAATTCTAAAGTATCAAGCAACAGAAAGAATGGAATTATTCTAAGAAAGTGATAAGAAAAATGTGAGCAAAAGGATTATTGAATATTACTAAATATATATGAATTAAAATTGAACAATTTTGGAAAAGATAAACTAGAGAGACAGGAAGGTCAATTCAACATTGAGGTATGTGACTCTATTTCTATGTGGGATTTTTTTTTCTGCTTTTGTGCAGTAATAATTATGGATATTGTTTTCATATTCATTTCATTTTATGTTTTTCAAATTAATACATTTAAAATGAAGTAAAATATTTTTTATAATTCATGGTGTATATCTGTAGTTTATTATTCATGTGATGTGTGACTGCACATATTCTGTTTTGGGATATACTGTTTCCCTTTCAGATAAAAGAATTACACAAAGAAATGGTATGAAAATTTATATTTTTAAAGATAAGAAAAAGTGTAATAAAGCAACAATAGTGGAAACATTACAATCATAATGGACAAAAGATGGATATAAAAATGACATTGTGGAAAGAAACACAAGTTTAATAATTTTCACCATTAATGAACTGAACAATCAAAATAAGGATTTATTTGGAAAGAAAATTTGTTGACTAAAATTATTTATTTTATTATAATTTTTTCATAATTATGTAAGAAGAACTTGCGTGCATAGAATTTTAGTAATAAGGTTTTTTTTTTTTTTTTTTTGAGACCAGTGTCAAAAAACACACACAAAAAATAGCAATTTACATTAACAAATCACATCAGGAGAATCACCTAAATCAGAACTACTCCAAATACTACCATCTTTGAGAAAGTTTGCCATGAATAAAATGTCAATTGAACTAAACCATGTGCTCACGGTCAGTTGTATGTGGTTTACATTCTGACAGAAGTAGTTTGTCCTTTTATGGATCTGATAATGAATATTTCATAAACTGATAGTTGAATTGTGGACTACAACTTGAATAGCACTGATTTAGAAAACTTTAAAATACTGTAGATACCTGGGCCCTATCAATACTTATTGAAAATCTTCAAAAGTAGCCATGATTTATTTATTTTTTTAAATTTTCTAGGTAATTCTAATATTCAAGTTTGGGAAACAGTGATTTAAATACTTTTAAGTTCCTTTGATTAGTTATGGAAACAATATTAGAATTTCAGGGAAATTTGTGAATCTGTCCATTATCATTAGCTTATAAATTTATACTTCTACTATGTGAAGATTGAGTATGATTTTAAATCAATAATTATCACATTTGCCTGATATTTAAGCTCTATCTTTAAAAATGCTGAGACTAAATATTATTTCAGTTTCCATGCATTCATGAAAAATACATGTTATTGAGAATCTATTATCTAATTCAGATTGACCACAAATTTTGATCTGAACATCTAGCAATCAGCACAGAAAGGGGAAAGATAGCTACTTACATTGTTTGTATGATCTAAGAGACAATACTATTTAGCACCAGTGATAAATGCTGGACACAGAAGGATGGGTAGGGAATGATACATGTACTTTAAAGGTGTATAATCTAATAGGAGAAATGTACAAATAGAAATAAAATACAATAATTTTTTTCCTATTCCAAAGATTTTAATTAACTATTTTGGTAGAAGACAAGATTACTTCTCTCTGGGCAGAAAAAAATCACACAAATCTCTTCTAATAAGGTAGTGAATGAGCTATGTCATAAATAGTAAATAGAAATTTTCAAAATGGAGAAAGGGAGGGAGCATGTCACAGAAGAAATACTATTTAGCATGGGGACAGGAAATATCATAAAATGCTTATGACTTGTATGTGCTTTTCTGTGACCAAAGCTCAGAATTATGGTAGTTGAGGGTAGAAAATGAAAGAGGTGAGGCAAAAAAAGTGGCAAGTTATAAAAATGTTTAAAAACATGCCAAATGTTTGTGTATGGGTATGTATGTGTGTATGAATATATATATTTGATATATATTCATTGATTTATATGCTACATCATTCTAAATATAATTAAGGAATCTTATTATGATGGATCATATCAAGAAATAGATACAATATTAAAATTAGAGAAAACCAGACAAAAGCAAAAATAAGGGCATGAAAATACATCCAAAGAAGTGGTATTTTAACAAAAACACAAAACTATATCCTAGGATTGCATGTCTACTTGCCAGGTGACTAAAATTTTGTTCCAAGCTTTCTGGTAATAAGTGCTGAAATAGAAACACATATATTTACATGATTTCAATAGCGTTATAAGGTATAAGCAAACCCTGATTTTTTTATTTTAGTTATAGCATTTTCATCCACCCAAAGTGGGGGATTGTATGACACTGTCATCTTCTTTAATTCTTATTTCTTTCTTGTAACTCATACTACATCTATCCAATAAATTCTGTACATTTCCACTCCCAGAATACATCATTAAACTATCATCTTTTCTCTGTATTCACTGTCACTATTCTGGTCCGTGATACAAAACCTACCTATGTGCGGTAGGAAGAATTCCAAGAAGGTCTACAAGATTTTACCATTTGAATTACAAGCCTTAGATGATAATATGAATGATAATGTATTAGTTTAAATAGGTAAAGTCCATGATTTTTATAGCTTATAATCTCCTCCCCTTGAGAGTTGGCATGACATAGGAATATGATGAGTTGTCACTACTGTGATTAATTTATATTATATTGTAATGCTAAATGAATTTTTAAGATGTAATTAAAATCTGTAATTGGTTGACTTTGACTTAAAAGAAATATTTTTCTAAGAGGCCTTGACCTAATCATATTTAAAAATGCATCTAGATGTAAGAAACAAGAAACAGCAGAGAAACTCTCCTGTTTGCCTTGAAGAAGCAAATTGCCATTTTGTGGAGAGGCCTATGTGGCAGAGAACAGCAAGCAGCTTCTAAGACCAGGCTCAATCCTACAGCCATAAGACTGTATTCTGCCATCTACCAGTGGGCAGATGAGTCTCAGATGAGATCACAATCCCACCAACACCCGATTGCAGCTTTTCGAGCCCCTGAGAAAAGGACCCAGCTAAGCCATACCCTAATCATGGAAGTTGGAAGCAATAAATGTATATGATTTTATACTGAATAGAATTTGAATTAAATAAACTTTTTGAAACAAACACCATGATTCCTAGTACTAAAACCAGAGAAAAGTGTTGCCTATGAAACTTCAAAAAATAGAGATTGCTCACTGCAGAGAACTTCATCCTCAAAACTACTCTTATATATTGATAATTAAAGGTGGAATACTTTGATTTATAAATTAGTTCTGTTGTTGACATTTTTAAATGAAAATTGAAATCATTCATTTTGTCTTAGCTCTATTAAAAAGTGGATCAGGATTATAGGAAGATGGCATTGGATTAGGCAGGCTTGGCTCAGCTTTCTCACAAAAATAATGGGGAAAGAGCTAAAAGCTGCCGAGGGTCCTGATTTAGGGGTCAGCAAACCAGGACTGTGTTTCACAACTCCCAGGAGCATGAGGGACAGAGAGTCAAAGAACCAAAAACAAAAAAACGTGAAATAGTAAACCTCCCAGCGGCTTGGAAGGGCTACCTTACCCCATTCCCAAGATATTAAGCCAGGGTAAAACCCCTGGCTCATTGTAGCTGACTGAGAAGGGAGAAGATGTCTTCTTCCCTGTCAGCTGTTACAATGGAAAAGGAGGAAAAGTTGGGGGCTTTTTTTCAGTGAATTTGGGCAGCAAATCCCACAGCTCTCCTAAATCAATTTAAAGAATTGAAAGAAAATATGACTAAAGAGATGAAGGATATTAAGAAGACACTGGGTGAACATAAACAACAATTTGAAAGTCTGCAAAGAAAAGTGAAAAACCTTATGGGAATGAAAAACATGATAGATGAGATTAAAAATACATTAGAGGAACATAAGAGCAGATTTGAAATACTTAAAGACAGAATTAGTAATTCTGAACACAGAACATCTGAACTGGAAAAGACAGGAGAACAGAAAGACAAGTGAATGGAAAAAATAGAACATCAGAGAATTGAATGACAATGCACAAAAACGTATGCAATATTGGTGTCCCAAAAGGAGAAGAAAATGGAAAAGGGGCAGAAATAATATTTGAGAAAACAATGACCGAAAACTTCCCAACCCTTATGAAAGACATAAATATCAATATCCAAGAAGGACAAGGTACAGCAAACAGAATAAACCTGAATAGACCTATCCCAAGATACCTACTATTAAGAATGACTAATGTTAGAGATAAAGAGAAGTTTATGAAAGCAGCAAGAGAAAAACAAAGCATTACATAGAAGGAAACTCAATAAGATTAAGTGCTGATCTCATATCACAAACCATGGAGGAGAGAAGAAAATGGTATGATGTATTTAAGGTATTGAAAGAGAAAAACTGCCAGCCAAGAATTCTGTATCCAGCAATGCTGTTCTTCAAAAATGAAAGGGAGTTCAAAGTCTTCACAGACAAACACAAACTGATAGAATATATTACCAAAAGACCAGAATTACAAGAGATAGTGAATGGAGTGCCCCAGCCTGAAAGGAATAAACAAGGGCGAGAGACTTGGAAAAGAGTGTAGAAATGAAGATATTAAAAAGGGTAAATTAAAGGGTAAAAAGATAGACAATAGTGCAATATGACAACAGAAAACCAAAGGTCAAAAAGGATCAAGTAAGTAATACCTTTACAGTAACAACATTGAATGTTAATGGCTTGAACTCCCCAGTCAAAAGACATAAACTGATAGAATGGATTAAAAAATGAACCATCTATATGTGATCTACAAGAGACTTACCTCAGATGTAAGGTCACAACCAGGTTAAAAGTGAAAGGTTGGAAAAAAGTATTCTACACAAATAGCAACAAAAAAGAGCTGAAGTAGTGATACCAATACTGGACAAAATGGATTTTAAATGCAAAACTTTTATAAGGATGAAGAAAATCATTATATATTAATAAAAGGGGCAATTTAGCGAGGAGAAATAACTATACTAAATATTTATACACCTAACTTTAATGCCCCAAAATACAAGAGGAATACACTGGCAAAGCAATTGGGAGAAGTAGATGTCTTTATAATAGTAGTTGGAGACTTCAATACACCACTCTCAGCATTGGTTAGAACATCTGGACAGGGGATAAATAAAAAAGCGGCGAGCTTGAATAATATGATAAATGAACTAGACCTACCAGACATTTACAGAACATTACACTCCAAAACAGCAGGACATACATTCTTTTCAAGCACTCTACCCTTCTCCAGGATAGACCACATATTGTGGCACATGACAGGTCTCAAAGTTTTTAAAAAGATTGAAATTATACAAAACACTTTCTCTAATCATAACGGAAAGAATCTAGGAATCAATAATGGACAGAAAAAGGGAAAAGTCATAAATACACAGAGATTAAACAGCACATTCTTAAAGAAACAGAGGATCATACAATAAATTGAGAGGAATGAAATCAAGAACGCAATATATCAAATATCTAACCTAAAGGACATCACAAAGGCAGAGCTGAGAGGGAAATTTATAGCCCTAAATGCCATACATTTAAAAAGAAGAAAGAGTTAAAATTAAATATCTAACTGCATGTATGGAGGAACTAGAACAAGAACAGCAAACTAATCCTAAACAAAGCTGAAGGAAGAAATAGTCATGATCAGAGCAGAAATAAATGAAATCAAGAACAAAATAAAAACAATAGAGAGAATCAACAAAACCAAAAGTTGGTTCTTTGAGAAGATCAATGAAATGGACAAACCTGTAGCTAAACTGACAAAGAAACAAAAGAAAGAAGATGCAAATAAACAAAATCAGAAATGAGAGGGCAGACATTACACCTGACCACTCAGAAATAAGAAAGATCATAAGAGGATACTGTGCCAAAAAACTCAACAATGTAGAGGAGCTGGACAAATTCCTAGAAATTCACAAACCACCTACACTGACCCTAGAAGAAATAGAACAACTCAACAAACCAATCACAACCAAAGAGATTAAAACAGTCATCAAAAACCTCCCAAAGATGAAAAGCCCAGGACAAGATGACTTCACAAGTGAATTCTACCAATCATTCAAAGACGACCTAATCTGATCTTGCTATTCAAAAAATTGAACAGGAAGGAATGCTATCAAACTCATTTGATGGAGCCAACATCACCCTAATACCAAAACCAGATAAAGATGCTATGGAAAAAGACAAAATTACAGACCAATATCTCTAATGAATATAGATGCAAAAGTTCCCAACAAAATACTTGGAAACTGAATTCAAAAGCACATTAATAGAATTACCATGATCAAATGGGTTTTATCCCAGGTATGCAATGGTGGTCCAACACAAGAAAATCAATTAGTGTATTAAATCACATTGATAAATTGAAGAAGAAAAATCATATGATCTTCTCGACTGAGGCAGAAAAGGCATTTGACAAAGTACAGCACTCTCCCTTGATAAAAACACTCTAAAAGATAGGAATAGAGGGAAACTTTTTCAATATGGTGAAGTGCATATACGAAAAACCTACCACCAGCATTGTACTCAGTGTTGAAAGACTGAAACCTTTCCTACTGAGATCAGGAACAAGACAAGGATGCCTACTGTCACCATTATTATTCAATATTGTGGTAGAAGTTCTAGCTAGAGAACTTAGTCTAGAAAAAGAAATAAAAGGAACCCAAATAGGAAAGAAAGAAGTAAAACTTCCACTATTCGCTGATGATTTGATCCTATATCTAGAAAATCCTAAAAAATCTACAACAAAGCTACTAGAATTAATAGACGAGTTCAGCAAAGTGGCAGTATACAAGATTAATATGCAAATATAAATAACCTTTATATACACTTCTGATGTGCAATCTGAATCAGAAATCAGGAAAATAATCCATTTATAATAGCAATGAAAACAACCAAATACTTAGGAATAAATTTAATCAAAGACATAAAGGACCTGTATTTTAAAAACTACAAAACATTGCTAGAAGAAACCGAAGAAGATTTAAATAAATGGAAAGATATTCTGTGTTCATGGATTGGAAGACTAAATATTGTTAAGATGTCAATTCTACCCAAACTGATTTGCAGAGTCAATGCTATCCCAATAAAAATCCAAGCAGCCTTTTTTTTTTTTTTTGCAGAAATTGAAAATCAATAATTAATTTATTTGGAAGATTAACCCAAATATGTCTTTAAAAAGAATAACAAAATTGGACGACTCTTACTTCCTGACTTTAAAGCATTTTACCTAGCTATAGTTGTAAAAACAACATGTTACTGGCATAAAGACAGACAGATTTACCAAAAGAACCGAATTGAGAACTCAGAAGTTGATTCTCACATCTACAGTGAAGTGATTTTTGACAAGGCTCTTAAGCCCACCCAGCTGGACCAAACTGTCTATTCAACAAATGGTGCTGGGAGAACTGGATATCCAAATCCAGAAGAAAGAAGACCCCTATCTCATACCTTATACAAAAATTAATTAAAAATGGATCAGGATCCAAAATATAAAAACAACCATAAAACTCCTAGAAGAAAATGTTGGAAAACATCTTCAAGATCTTGTGGTAAGTGGTAGTTTCTTAAACCTTACACCCAAAACATGAGCAACAATAGAAAAAAATAGATAAATGTGACCTCAAAATTAATCACTTTTGCACCACAAGGGACTTTGTCAAAAGGGTGAAAAGGCAGCCAACTCAATGGAAGGAAATATTTGACAATCACTTATCTGATAAAGGTTTAATATACATGATATATAAGGAGATGATACAACTCAACAATAAAAAGACAGATTAACCGATTTAAAAATGGGCAGAAGACTTGAAAAGACAACTATCCAAAGAAAAAATGCAAATGGCAAAGAAACACATGAAAAAATGGTCAGCATCACCAGCAATTAGGATGTAAATCAAAACTACAAGATATCATATCACATCTATTAGACTGGCCACTATTAAACAATTGGAAAACTTTAAATGTTGGAGAGGATATGGAGAGATAGGAAAGCTTATCCACTGTTGGTGGGAATGTAGAATGGTACAACTACTATGGAGGACTGTTTGACAGTTCCTAAGGAAGTTGATTATAGACTTGCCATGGGACTTGGCAATACCATTACTAAATATATACCCAGAAGAACTGAGAGCAGTGACACTAATAGACATTTGCACATTGATGTTCATAGGAGTGTTATTTATGATTGCCAAAAATTGGAAACAACCCAGGTTGTTTGTTTCCTCAAATGAGGAATGGATGAACAAATTGTGAAGTGCACATATGATGAAATATTATGCAGTGGTAAGAAGAAATCAAGTTGTGAAACATATGACAACATGGATGAACCTGGAGGACATTACATTGAGTGAAGCAAGCCAGGCATAAAAGAACAAATACTGTATGATTGAGCTATTATGGAATAAATATATTATGTAACATATTAATATATTATGTGAAATATGAATATGGGTAAAATTACATATATAAGACCATTTTTCTTTGAAGCTAAACAAATGTAGTTTAATATTACAAAATGTTAATATTAGATTAAAAAAACATTATTCTAAGTGAAAGAAAATAATATCAGTGTACTATAGATTTTATTATTCCATTTATATAAAATGTAAATATAAATCAATTTATAAAGATGAAATTTGATTAGAAAAAAGGGCTATAGGACTGTACAACAAAAATAATGTAAACTATGGAACATAGTTTATTGTATAATTATAATAATATTGTTTCATTAATTATAACAAAGATACCACACTAACACAAAGTGTTAATAATAGGCAAAACTCTGTGTGTGTGTGGGGGGGGTTGGGGAATAACTTATTTTCTTCATGACTTTTCTGTAAGCTTACATCTTCTCTAATAAAAATATTTTAAAAAGAAAAAAAAAAGTGGATCAAAAGCTTTGTATAGGGGAGCAGATGTAGCTCAAGTGGTTGAGCACCTGCTTCCCATGTACGAGGTACTGGGTTCAAGCTCCATTACTGCCTAAAAAAAAAGCTTTTTATGACCAATGTCAATTTTGTCATCAAAATATAATTTGATGAGGTCAGGTCAGCATGTGCTCTCCGGTCATTACTGGAGGCCTTCTGTGTTGCTGCTGGCACAAGACTGCCCACAGCATGACTTGGGTCTGGACTGTGCCACAGTGACTGGGAGACACGTTGGTCCTCGGATCCTCTTTAGTGCAGGAACTCCGGCCACAGACAGCCCAATGGCGGTGGAGAAACAAAATCTCTGATGGGCTTTTTTTGGGAAGCTTTGCTAATTTGCAGTGGCAGGACAATGTTCCAAAATAATGTGTGTCTAACAGCATAACCGTCACATCACTGTGGTGGCAGGGACTCAGCTCTGGAATTCTATCTAGAAAAACCACTTGGATCCCAGTCTTTCAATGTCATGCAGACAACCCAAAGTGCCTGTGCTTGAGCCTAGTGGGCCTCTAGCCAAGATGTCCCTGCCCATCAAGCTGTACTGCCACGCAGGCATTCGGCTATAATGATGCCCTTGAGGACTCCTCCTCCATCAGACACGGGCAGCATCCTCAGGAAGCCTGTGATTCCAGAGCACAAGTATCACCACCTCACCAAGGGGTAGGAAGGCAAGGCCAGAGTGTTCTTCCCTGCTGTGAGCCCGTCACCAACCACTGGCAGGAAAGTCCCAGTGTTGAAAGCTAAAGCTACCCAAGTCATCATGAATTCTCTGACCACAAACAAACCCAGGAAAGCATTCAGTGTTTTAAGCAGCAGCCAGGGCTGAGAGATGCTGGCTACAAACCCCACAAGGATCCTACCACCAAGGAGACCAAGTACCTTTGAATGGCAAAAGCACCCTCAAATTAAAACCACAGAGTGGAGATAAAAGAAGAAAAGCAGCCTGCATCAGCCCAGTCTACTCCAAGCAGCACCACCTTTCCATCCGTAAGCAGAAACCCAGATGCTGCTTCACTTCTAATTCTTCCACAGCTTTACCAGGTCTAAATACTAGCATCATGGATTCCAGAAGCAGAGTTAAGGAGAGAAACTCATCAGAAAAATGGAGCACCTTTGGCCCAATAACCCTCCAGAAATCTGATTTGGGAAGCTCTGCCACCCTGCCCTACAGAGGAGTGCAGAAGCCATTTCCAATAGATCTGAGCCACATCCAGGTCACCCGTGGGGCTGAGGACCCAGCAGTCTTCAAACCACCCGACATGGCTATGCCACAGCCCCATAATCTCAGACGCAGTGACTTGAATGTGTTCACGCCTGCTGGTTCTAGAGTGCTTTCTATTCCAGGGACTCTGGAGAGGGTGTCTTGCTTGCCACTCTCTTTTTACCTTGGCTCTGACATAGGAAAGGTATATTTTTAAAAAACCTGTTAAACTGAGGGTAGAGCTAGAGACACAACTGGCTTTCGAGAAACAAATCGTACAAAGCTTATCCTTATTGTGTGCAAGAAGCCATTTTATTCAACTTTAGTTTAAAGTTAAACTAACTGATCACAGCAGTCCTATATGGGTCCCTCATGACCTATTTTCCTATCATTTACCCTAAAAAAGAACTTTAATTATTGCTTACTAGGTAAATAATGTTTGTGATGTTCCAACACCTGGGTTTCTTGATTCCTTTACCGCTAGCAATTTGAGCTTTGGCAAATCATGGGGTAGTGATGTTTGCTGGCCAGTTTAGACAAACTTGGCTCTCTTGATGCTGTGCTGCTACTGTACTCTGGCTTTGTCCGTGAGGGGGACCTAAGATCTGTTTGAGATCTTGGTACAGTTAAAAGCCATACGTGGTAAGGACCCCTGGCCTTTTTGGGAGATCTAAAGGATCACTGCGTCCTGCAGCCAGTGGTTCTCACAGTACCTCGTGGGTCAGTGCCGTTGTAGGAAGGTTTCCCTCTGTTGCATTACTGAGCACAGGTCTTGCATATCCTTTCCTGTGCTTTAAAGTGAGCCTAATTTAGCTCCAATTTGGTTGAAAACTTCCTAAGGCAAAAAAATTCAGTGTACTGGTTTGGTATAAATCAGTGGATGTTTAAGCCTTTTTTAAAGTCAAGAGGATGGTAACCACAGTTTAATTAGTCTTGAGGTTGTGTGAAAATATTGTTACCCTATTTTGATTTCCTTGTTCAGCCTAAGACCTGAAACCATTTTTTCTAGGGTGTGGAGGAAATTAAAATTTTTCTATACAAAAGAATTTTCCCCCAAAATGAGCCTTGTACCTTTACACACAGACATATATCACTGACGAGAGAAAGAAAGTGCCGTTTTGTTTCCTTCCACTGTTACATGTTCTGTCATTATTTTGAGCCCTATGTCAGATACCTACTGTTTCATATTTGGGATATTTTAGATATTATCTTAGCTACTTAAGGAGCTGACATTTCCTTAGAGAGATCCTGGAGACTAGGATGATCGGAACAATTAATTTATTTGTGTCTTCATTTATGCTTGTTTCTCTTACTTGTCTTAACAATAGAAATTCTTACTACTTTAAAAAAAGTAATGTGATGGATGCAGGGGTATGAGGATTGTTTGTTTTAAAAAAGGTACAACAATATATTCACATTAGTAATTAACCACATGTATTTCATATATATGCTAAAAAGGAAAAAGCTTAAAAATCTATGGAAATGTTATGTGATGTTGGGGATCTAAACATGTCACTCACAAAGGAATGTTGAAGCCCCATGGTCCTGTGTGTGAGCACCCAATTGTAATTAGGACCTCTGCTGATGTTCTTAATATGTGCTCAAATTGAATAAAGGAGGCCTTAATCCAATACAACCTATGTCCTTACAGACAAAGGAAATTGGACACAAGAGGAGAAAGCCACATGAAGCAACAAGAAGATGGAAATCAATAAACCCAGAAGAAAAAGGAGAAGTCACTACCAAGTGCATTGCCATGTGACAGAAAAGCCAAGGATTCCGCATCACCAGAAGCCAACCTGGAATACAATGGTCTTCTGGGGGAAAGCACTGCCTGGCTGAAACCTCGATTTTGGCCTTCTCCTAGCCTCAAAGCAATGAGCCAATAAATTTATTTTCTTTAAGTCAACCCTATGGAATTTGTTTTGCCAGCTGAATATACTGAGACAAGTGCTATAGTTTCTTGCAGGAAATTCAGAAAAGCAAACATGAAACAGGAGAAAAAAAAATAATTCTAGTACCTAGAAGTAACCACCACAAATATGTAGCTTGTAAAGTTTTTCAAAAGGACTACATTTTTAAAGTAGCACATGCTCAATCAATTTTTTAAAAATGCATATCTGATGTTAGTTCAGTGTATGAAATCAAGGAAGTAAATTTCAATCTCTTAAAATTAAACCATGGACCAAAGTAGACATTATTATATTAATGGAAGAACTTGTAACATTGACATAAACACAGTGGTAACCAGAGGTTCTGAGGGGAGGGGAAGAATAGGTGGAAAATAGGGCATTTTAGGGCATTGGAATTGTCTGCATTTCCATTGTCTGCAATGGTGGATACAGGCCATTATACATTTTGTCAAAATCTATAAAATTGTATGGTGCAAAGTGTAAACCATAATGTAAACTGTAGACCATGGTTAGTAGCAATGCTTCAATATGTGTTCATCAATTGTAACAAATATACCACACTAATGAAATATGTTGTTAATGAGGGAAATACAAGAAGGGGAGGGAATGGGGTATATGGGAATCTCCTATATTTTCAATGTAACTTTTCCGTAATTTAAAACTTCTTTAAAAATAAAGTTAAAAAAAAAGAAAACTTTACCTATTTCTAGGTCTAAAATTAAAAAAAAAAAGTAGTCTGCACATATTTTTGATATGTACAGACTTTAATAAAACTCTCAGCTCACACATTCAATTGAGCAATATTATTTATTTATAAATTAATTGCATATTTTTCTCTGCTAATTACATTGGGGATATGGTAAATGCTTCACAAACGATTAAAATAGTGACTTAAAATATGAGATATTTATATAAATGTTTAATTTAACTTAAATGAACTTATAAAATTCTTTTTACTGTAACATGTTTTGTATTTGATTTGGATACTTGGCTTTCAAAGGCTATGACATCATGATGCCTTAAGATAATCATCAGCTTATACCTTAAGGCATAATGTGCCCTTGACAAGTGCAAAGCAAGTTGCTACAGGGTGCTTCCTGGGAACACAGGCTCAGGGAAAAGAAAGACTTTCAGCGAGTGATCACGTTATTACTTACACAGTACAAATGGCCCAAAAGAGCAGGGGAAGAGATCCCATTTCAGATTGTTCCCCCATGAAACACATCTGCTCAGGTCCAGGTCGGTGCATGCCGTGCTTTGTGTCAGAGAGGAAGGACAAATCTGTGCTGCCCAAGGGTGGTGTATTTATATAACCCAGTGGGAGGGGGCCCTGCATTAAGAGTCCTCCCCTTGATAAGCAGCTTGAACTGCTTGCTCCCAGTTTCAGGTTTAAGGTAATGTCAGGCTTCTCCATTAGACCTAACAGCTCACCCCAAACCATCCCCCCACCCCACCCCAGGCTGTGGAACGGAAACTTATTAAAACATTTGCACACAGTGGAAAAGGAGGATATGGCTGATGGGTGTGTCCCTGACTTCCTCAGTGTATTAGTCAGCCAAAGGGGTGCTAATGCAAAATACCACAGATTGGTTGGTCTTTATAAAGGGTATTTATTTGGGGTAGAAGTCTACAGTTACCAGGCCATAAAGCATGTTTCTTCCCTCACCAAAATCTGTTGTTAAGTGTTGGAGTAAGACAGCTGCCGATGTTTCCCAGGGTTCAGGCTTCTTGGGTTTCTCTCTTCCCGGGGCTGTGTTTCTCTCTGGGCTTAGCTACTCTGTTTCCTCCACAAGGTCAGCTGTAGACTATTAGGTGAACGGCTCGGTTCTCTTCTCCTGGGGCCTTCTCTCCAACATCAAAACCCCAACATCAAAACTGCTTCTCAAAAACTGCTCCCTCTGTCTTTTGCCTTGGCCTTTTATATTCGATTCCCCCACCCACCAAAGGGTGGGGCTCAACGCCCTACTGAAGTGGCCCAGTCAATGTCCTCATCATAACTCAATCATGCCCAGATTAACAGATCAGTTTACAAGCATGATCCAATTATATTTTTGGAATTCAGAATTACATCAAATTGCCGAATGGCTACATGCAGCATGCTATCCCTTGAACAAGAGTTCAAGACCAGGTCTAGCCTTCTCCTCCTCATTAGCTTCTACAACATAAGCCCTCCCACCGAGGACCTGAAGGCAGAAACATGTCTCTCTACAATGTTGACAGTAACGTCTTCGGAAAACCAGAGCCTGCTGCACATTAGGAGGACTTCACTCATGCATATCATTATGCCAAGCAGGGTGATCAGACCTTTCTGGAGTGATGGTTGCATCCATGCCCCTCAAACTTCTTGGAGCCAGCCGATGAGGTCCCACATGGAATTTGTTTGTGTAATCTGCAGTCAGTGGGATTGATGTTGGATTTTAATCACCTCTTGTTCCACCTTTCCTGTTGTATTAACTCATATATAGCAGGAGGTGTTAGCAAAAACTCATATGCCTTGTTTTTGGGCTAAGAGGAAGTCGAAGGCAATGTGATTATCAAACACTACTTTGGCTGGAGAGTCTAATGCTTACTCTTGAGCTGAGGGAACCCAGCAATGTGAGCCAAGGTGGCTGACAGGTTGTGTATCATGTGTTCATTTGTGCTTACTCCCAGCCATGGGAATAATGACCTGCTGAAAGAGGCAAATCCAGAATCATGGATTGTCTAAGGCAAATCATGCTTTGCTTGAGAAAATAAATTTGAGAGATGACTTAGCCATTTGCCCGTTTCATTACTTCAGGTGTTGTTGCATCTCGGCAGGGTGTCCAGGGGTGTGGATTAAAAGAGTGCACATCCAATGGCTGTGACCTTCTCTCTTTCACAGGATATAAATTAAGGACTTCCTGATGTTAGCTCAAACATGAGGTAGGACACATCAGCTCTATGAGCGTCAATCTGTACATGACAAAGAGGGGAGGGAGAGCAGGATCGGGTGGCAGATCAGCAGTTGGTCACGTTCCCTCCTGCTGCAATGGACTGGTTCAGCTGGATGAAGATATTTTTCTTCCAGGTTGTCACCAGGCAGATAGCAGGAAGGAGAGAGCAGTAGCTAGTCCTGACTGGGTGGTTGTGCATCCACCGCCCATGGTCTATTTATAGTAGCTCTCTTTTCTTTGAAGGCCACCCAGTCTGTCTGTCCTTTGCCTTGAGCTTTAACATCATCTTTTTACCACCGATTTGAGTGCCTTACCCATCCAGATTTATGTGTCACCCACTAACCTCCAGAATGCATGTGTTCAGTTCCCACAGGTCCAGCCAACTGAATCGTTGCCCCATGAGTGTTAAGCTCTTCTAGACCTGCTTCCATCATCTGACCCCTCCACATGGTGGTTCTAACCTACCATCCTGTGAAGCACATGAGGGTTAAAATGAGGTGAAAAGCAGGATGGTCCCCTGATGGTGGCTGAAAAGGAGAGTCTCAAGTGGTATGTCCTCAGTCTCCCTTTCAGAGCAAATCCTCACCTTGATTGGTGTAAAGGTGGATACAGAGCGATACCTGGGTCCCTCCTCATCCTCACCCCTGAATCTGCTAGGAAATAGGACAAGGGCTCATTTGCCTTCTAGGGAACTGAGGTCAGCTTCTAGAGGTTCCAAGTAAGATGGATAGTCCATCCTATAAGAGAACTGCCAGGGTGTAGAAGCAGAAGCTCTCTTTTTAGGTGGCTATAAAATTCTCCACAATGCTTGGAGAATCTAATTCCATGGGTATGGGCCCATCATAAGTAGACTGTGAAGTGAAGTGGGATCATTGGTAAGAGGATATGTAAGAGGATACCTGAACTGCTGGCAGAGCTTCTTTTCCAAGGTATCCCAAGTATGTACATTGCCTGCTTGATGAGCCAGAAAGGCAAGGTCATAGCTGAATAAGTGTCTGCCACAACCAAAGCAGAGGACATACTTCGAGATGGCAGGAGAATGCTGATATAGTCCACTTGCATGAGTGGCCTGCAGCATCCCCCTTGGAAATAGATTTTGAATGCCGTTTTCAGGCTCTGGCTTGTAGTTGACATCTCTCACATTGATAAATAACAGATGGGGCCTCTTTTAACAACAGAGGTACTTTGTGTTCCTGGGACCATAATTCCATGGTGTTGGAATTTCCACATCCATTTTGGTGGTGGATCTATCCAGCTGCAAAAGAAGCCATGGAAAATTTAGTTATTTCACAGACGTCACTGAAGGTAAGTTCATTATTCTCACCCTCCGAGCAGGGCTCATTGTCTGCTGCTCTCCCAGGAAGATTTCTGGCTTCATTGAGGGCAAAAAGTGCTCAGAGTACCTTTTTTTGGCTAGGACATTCCAGTGATGTTCATCATGATATAGGCTGTGCATCAACATGGGCATCATAGATGGTGCCTATCCACACTGCCAATTATTTTCAGAGGTCCCTTGCCCACCCTGGAAATCCTTTGGTTGATCAATTGCATCCCTGCATTAACCTGACCAGACTGCTAAGCCATTGGCAATGGCCCACGAGTCAGCAAACAGATACATGGGAGTACTTTGGCCCAAGTGTCCCAGAGATAAGAGGGCTGCTCACAAATCAGCACATTGTGCACTTTTTCCTGTGTCACAGGTATATAGTCTGAGGCAAAGGAAATAGCAGCTGCTGCCCAATGGATGCTAGGTGGCTTCAGCTTGGTCCATAGTGAACCAATGCTGGGCATCTGCTGAGGCATCCTTGAAGTTAAGATCCTCAAGATGCCAATGCAAGAAAGGAAGTGCCCTCATCTGCTGTTGCAACAGAATCATTGTTGAGGGGCACCTCCACCACTTGCTCATGCAAGTGTGTAATTCCCTGGAGCCCCAGGCAAGCATAATCCTGAATGTACCACTTAGACTTGAGGATACTCTGTTGTTGAGCACTGTCTAGGTGAGTAGTATGGTTGCCCAAGACCCATGACATGATGGGGATTTCTGGCCTCAGAAGGGCCTGAGACCTCTCAATGATCCTTTCTCTTTCCATCAAGGCCCAATAGCACACCAAATTTGCCTTTCAAAGGTGGAGTAGCGCTGAGTTGTGTTTGGGAACTTTTTGGTCCAAAAACCCAAGGATGTGTGAATTTCTGTTGTTTCTTCCTTTTGCCAGAGCAACAGTTTGCATGGATGGCAGAATTCTGTAACTTGAATGGAGACCCAAGCTTCAAATGTCCTAGAAGGAGGGCAGCTGAAATAGCCACTCTTTCCCCCTGCAGGGCCTGTTCCTCCTCCCTTTCCCAGTAGAAAGTACCTTCTTTTCATGTCACCTCGTATATGGGTACCAGGGGAATACTGAGATGAGGAATATGTTGGTGGCAATAGGCAAATAGCTCAATAAATTGCTGAGCCTCCCTGTCTATAGTCAGCCACCATGTCCCACTTACCTTTTTCATTGGACACACCTGGCTTTTATAGGCAGAGACAGTAGCATGGAGGACATTTGCAGATAGAAGTTCCTTTATGAGGTCACCAATATCCTTTTCCCCAGGAAAGTGACAGCATTGCTGTTGGATAATGAAGCAGAGATGGCAACATTGGGAGTGCACAGTCCACCACTTGTACAATATTTATGGCCTTCTTCTAGTTTATATTTTTCCCAGAGTTCTCAATTGGAGATCTTATCTATGGTGTCCTTCAGGACCCCTTGCTCTATTAGTAGCATCAAGGACATAGCTCATTGAGTAGGGGGTCCCAAAAAGAAGGGCAGCCTGCTTACCGGTCCTGTGGGTTTCAGGACCTACCAGATTAAGAGGTGGGAACCTACTGCCCACTGGTCTGGCTGTTTTCTCAGTTACTACGGTGACTATCCTCTTAATACAGAAGCCCTGGCTCCAAGCAGGGAGAGTATCATAAACTCACACAATTGCATCTCCCAGAGAAATCCCTGTGGTGAGGAGGAGAACAAGCTTGTCTTCCCACTCAGGAGACCCATTTGTAATAAAATCACCCATGTCCTGCCATAAAATTGTAATCTGGTCAAGGTCTAAATCCCTTGAGCAGAGATCGAATATCCACATACCCAGTTGTCACAGCATGACCACAGCTTTTTATTTGTTACCCTAGTCTTAGTTGGTATTTGGGAGAGGTCACCCAGAGTGGGATATGCTCTTTCTGACTCCCTGAAACAGTCAATCAAACAGAGGCTGTGGCCCCAGAGTGCTTCTGCTACACTATCAGCTGCTGTTTATGACCAGTATTACATTAACCTCAAGATCTGTCTGGGTGGCCTAAATATGATTATGTCTGGTTCCAGGATGAGAATGTTGATATAAAAGGCCATGAGCCAGGGAAGTGTATACCAGGCAGTGGAATACCCAAACTCATTGATCTCAGCATGGTGCCAGAATTCACGGTGGGGTTCTCAAAGCACTATTTATTGCCAGCCTTTCCCCTGGAGGATGGAAACAGCGTGCCCTAGATCTCCCAACAGTGGGTCAGTGCCTCTACCCAGGCTGGTAAGGTGACAGCAACCCCTCAGTTTAGCCCACAGAACTGTGGGTCCTGTGTTGCCCAAGACATTCCAGTACAAAAGGGAATGCAATACCTAGAAAAGCATTGCCAAAACATCAACCCACTCCATGCTTCCTTGTTTACCCTGCTAGTGGTGCCAAAATTCTGTGGAACAAATTGCTACATGGCATATTGTGTGAACACAGTCTTTCAGCTATGACCACTTTATTACTTACATAACACAAAGGGCCCAAAAGAGCAGGGGAAAAATCTACTGGGTCGTGGTAAGCAGCTCCACATGCCCACTTAGCGTTGGAGATGAGGGACATTTGTACTGCCCAAATGGCAGGCTTCTGTACACCCCTGTTGGTGGAGGGCTGGTGTACTCATGCTTGGGTGAAGCAAACTGTTCAGGTCACGTTTGGTGAATGGCAGCTCCCCATGCCCTGCTTCACGTCATAGAAGGACAAATCTGTGCTGCCTGAGGTTGGGGTGTGTATACACACCAGAGGGAGGGAGCCCTGCCACTGAGAGTTCCCACCCTGATATGCAGCTAGAACTGTCTCAGGTTTAAGGTATGGTCAGGTAACACAGTTTTGGGTTTAAGGTATGGTCAGGCCTCTCCAACATACCTAACACCAACCCCAATTTGCAGTATGGGAACATATTAAAACATCTGTACACAATAGTAAAGAAGGGGGTGGGTTGGAGAGGTCGGGGACATGGCCGCTAGTTGTGTCCGTGACTTCTGTAGCAACAGGGCTCGTCTTTAACAATAAAATATTTAAATCTGCATTTCATGTAGACTTTTAGAAATATTTAATCATTTGGCAGGGGAAATGAAGAAGTGGAAGTCGTGAATGTAAATTTACTCTGTCAAGGATCTTGACCAGCAAGGGAAAGTAAAGAGTTTTTTGTTCTTGTTTTTGGTAGAGGGAAAGATTCAGGTTATAAAAAGTAGGTAGCATAACATATGTTTATAGACTGAGAAGGTGAGCGGTGGAGTGAAGAAGTGGATAAGAATATGAAAATGTGACTGATATAATTCAATACATTTAGGACTCCAAATTAGACCTGCTCCATATGTCTCTGAGAGTAATGTTTCTTCGGGCTCTGAAAAATAACCGTAAGAGAGGAAGTATTGGGACACAAGGCTAGGGAGTTTGGCTGGGGCTAGATTTGAGTGGTGAATATTAGATTAAAACTTGTGTTAGATTGCCAGTCTCTTTTAAATGATCAGTAAAAAATACCAGATAAGTTTGGTATAGAAGCTGAATTGGAAAAAGAATAGAGAGAAGAAAACCTTTGCATCTATTCAGCATACTATGCCCAGCACTTAATACTTCATGGACCTCCGTTCTGTAAGAGAAATTTATGGTAAGAAGACAAATAGTTCAATTATATAAATCCTTGGAGATTTAAAATAATGAGATTTATAATATTTCTAAGCTGGGAATTAGTTGCAGTTTGGCATAGCAAGAATGAGATAGATAAACTAAGAGGATATGGCTGAGCAAAAAATTGGTAGGCCTAAATTGGCTTGTTTTCAACAGCTCTTACCTCACAAGCAGGGCCCTGGGGCCATTGGCTCTCTCTACCAGAGGAAGGCAGTAAGGCTCCTCTCTAAAAATCTGCTTTGGTCTAGGCTAAGACCACTTAAAGAGGTAGACGTGCACTTGGAATCCATGAATGAATGGATTCTGTAAAAAAGCCTGACAAACCTTTCAGATCTGATTTCTCTATTCCTGTCTGTTTCTGGTGATCAGGATCAATAATCCATGCTGATACCCAAGGATAAAATGCCCCACTTCCTTTGAAATGGAGATCAGACTGGACCCATGTCCCAAAGGCGGCAATCAGTAATATTTATCTGGTTTTTTTTTTAATAAAATATATACTTTTGCTTAACCAAATATAAAAAAGGTGGGAAACTCTCTATTCCTCCATAATTAATTATTTAAAGAAAAAAAACAAACTTCTTTATTCTGAAAAGAGAGATTAGGTAGATTATTCCAATCATTCAAAATTAGTCAGTGGGAAAAGGGAAATATCTGAGTAATATATATTCTACATATGGCTTGTTAGATTATATATGAGCAAGGAAGAAACAATTTAAATGTAATATTTAAAGCAAATAGAAGCAAATACTGTCTGTTGTGATATGAGACCACGGTAGAATACAAAAGGCAGACCTTGATGGCCATAAAATAGTGATTTAAAGAATTCTTATGTGAGATTCTTACCTCATAGTCATTCTAGTCACATTTCTGTCATTTTATAACTAGTGTCCTTATCATCATAAGTAGTTAAAAATGGGTGCCATACTTCATAAGCTAGTAAAAGAAGTTAATATACTACCATGTAACTCCATTCAAGTAAGGAATTATTCTCAAAATTTTCTTTCTTAAGGCTTTTATTTTTGATATTCAGGAAAATGAATGAGTTATAGAGATAAGTGTAATGCTGATCAGAGAAATTTAAAGAAAAGAGGATAATATATGTATGTGAAATTCAAGGCAAGGAATTGTTAGCATTTAAGCAACTTAATAAAATCATAAGAACTCTGTTACATGTCACTTGACTAAGACTGGCATTTGTACCAGGCAGACCACTTTATCATTCAGAAAGTCATTCAGTATTATTTTTCTAATTCTCTACATTTCCTGTTGCTATTGACAAGTTGCATTACTCTTCTATTGTTCATTTTCTGTTTGGGTCATAGAACTATCAGTATGGAACTGAAGCCAATGTTTATAGTAACGCTGAACTACCTTTATGGTTTTATTATTCTGTTTCAAAGTCTAGTTCAACAGATATAAATAGTAGAACCAAAAAACAATAATAGATATGCCTATCCTTTCCTCTCTTCTCTTTGTTTCTTCTTTCTTTCTTTCTTTCTTTCTTCCTTTGCATGGAAAATTGAGTGATAAAAATGTCCACTACAATCAAACTAAATTTCAAACCCTGTGGAACCACAAAATTGGCACATGACAGATACCAAAATACATTTTTTTCTTATAGCTTTTGCTAAACTGGATGTCTAAGGGATTTTTAAAATGTTATGTATTAAAACTCATTTCTTTATCCAACAAACCGTGGGTATCTGATAACTATTTTACATTGAGATGTACTGAACTATTTGAGAAAATACCATTTCCATGAGAGAGGCAGCTGGGGGTCAAAAGCCATAGATTTTTATTTTAGAAATTAAAAGCTAAAAAACTTACTCTCTGTTCTGGCAGTATGCAAGATGATATTTTCAAAGATCAGGCTATTGAGAGTTGTAGAAGCCTCAGCCACACAGAGAAAATTGACATACTTCAAACCTGACATTTGATAAACTGTTAGGTCCCACTATGGAGGAGAAGTGTGTCAAATGCCATGCATTAAACATAAATAAACTGATTTTCATGATGTCATAGTGAAGTATGTCAGGCATAAAGGTGGGGAAGTCAATAAGCAATGATGTAGTTTAGGAGTAGTTTCCAAGCCAGAGAAAATGGGCTGCTGATGAGATCTCAGAAGGTCACAGGTTATGTGAGCTGAACTTTACCAAAAACCAGTATGCGAGAGACACAAACCATTCTCAGCGAGGTGCAACACCATGGCAGTGACTTGTAATCCATTAGTTGACAGTGCAAATTATGTTTTTAGTTAGGGATAAAAATGAGTCTTCTTCAGATGATCTATATTCCTTCTCTCAAAGAATAAAAAAGCGAACATTTCTCTGTTGTGTTAAAATACTTATCCAATTCTCTGAAAAATAATATTTTGAAAATGTTTCAAATGACATATATGCAATTATAATATATTTATATTTCAACATTGATTCTAGAGGACAAGAACTACACCAATTTAATGAGAAGCTCATCAACAAAAGAGAAATCATATAGTTATGGTGTGCACATTTGAGTTCACTGATTGGCACAAAGACTGGCCAAAATGCTATCATAGCATGATACTTTATTCTGCAAGTTTAGGTACTATTACTTTGTAGCTATTTTTTGAATATTTTGGAAAATCAAAGGCATGTGTGTAAACCTATTATTTCATCTGAATTTCTTTGATTCTTCTTAAAGCTCTATGTTCAAAGATATAAAGTCTAAAAGATAAACAGCATTATTTAACCTGGGATGCATTTTAGATATAAATTAGGGAGGAAAAAATTTTAAATAAATTTCTGTTTTAAACTTAAAAATGAAGAAGTAAAGAGATGATAACTTTCAACCCTCTTATGATTGGTATTTTGAAATGTGAGTTTCATCTTTAATTACAGAAAAACACTTTTATCTAATTTTAAAGAAATTAAAATTAAAGTTAAAATTAATGAAAAAGCCTGGCAATTATTTAGTGCCACCAGTCTTTCTTTATAAGTAAGTAAACTTGAACTCAATTTGCTCACAAATCACTATTCTAACAAATAATTTAGTCTCTAAATCAAAACCACATACAGATTTAAGAAATATAGATGATACAATGGCTGTCATATTTTGAAACAGTGATTTGACAAACAAAGATCACAGCTATTAATATTTTAAATGAGAGTGAGCTGGCATTGCTGATAGTTCAGCTTCCAGTGAGCAGTGTAAAAGAAGCTGTAAATTCTGAAAAGTAATAAAAGGCTGTCATAAAGGATCATCAAAAGAAGACAACCTTTAAAAGAGAAAAACACAACAAAATAATTGAATATGATGTCGACTTTCCAAAAAGTTTCTTTAGAGCTTCAGAAACACAGACACACACACACACACACTTACACTTCATTTTTTTTTTTTTTATGAAATGAGATGATGGTAAATATGTGTCAAAATCGTTAACTTACAGTATTAGATAAAAAATAAACTCATAAGTTGGAGAATTCAAAACAATAAAGAGAAATTCAGGAATAATGATGAAACAGAAGACAATAATTAGAGAAAATAGTACTTAATTTCATCAAGTATTCAGGTAATTTATATATAAGTACTAATAGGATTCACACATATTATTATTTATCCTGGTCCCATTTTATTTTGTTGTGACTTTCACATTTTTTTCGTATTCGGGTGAGAAAAATATTACCATGTTTATTTCATTTCACTAAAATAAGTGTTAAGTCTTTTTAATTCAACATTAAGGAAAACTTGTTCATGTCATAACTAGTTTTATGACAGGTTTTCATACTTTTTTGTACAATAACTGTTACTTCTTTCAGAATCAAAAATGTATCTTTAATGTTTCTAGCCAAAGTATGCTAAAACAGTGCTCTCAGCATTAATTTCCCTCCACACATTTTTATTGACTGTCTTTCATATTCAGATTATACTTACTTATCAGTAGTGATCTTTCTAGTTCTATGATCTAAATTTAGACTCATTTCTCTTTTATCCAGTCAAATTATCCTATTTGTATTTCATAGAAGGCATTTATACAAATATATAAGAACACATTTGCATATGGAGTGTTGGGTTTTGGTCAGGAATCGCTGTGTCTTATATCAAGAGCAAGAGATCCAGAGCCAAGATTGCTCCACATTGACATCTTTGTGGGGCGGTAGTAATGGGTAGGCTCTTGCATGGCTGTCTTCCTGAGTATTACCTGGAGATCTCTCTAAGAGAAGGGGTTACTCTAGATCCCACTGCTCACAAGGATATTTTATGGAAACTGTCCCCCAAAAGTGACCTGGACAGGAAAGCTGTGGTGATGGATAAAGACTCTTTTCTAATTATATTCCTTGTAACTGAATATAACTGAATAGCAAGTTCTTTCTTGAAGTGGTATTTTAGTGGCACATCTCTGTGTCTGTCATTGTCCACCTCGTGCATCATGTAGATTCACTTCTTCACACAAGTGTAGGGAGCAGTTCCTCCTGGGCTCTGATGGCTTCTCTTTTTGAGGAGAACCTTAGGTTAGGGAGGAATGTTAAGATGAACTACAACCCTGAAAACTGAAATTGGTTTCAGCGTTGCAACTGGTACTTACCAATTCCCTTCACCATTTACCATTTTCAATTTCTCATGCCTTCAGCTATTACCTCTGCTGATCTTAGTGGCTTAACTGGTAGTGGACCAAACTCCTATTTCTGAATGTTTTAAGCTCTTATGAACTGTACACTTCTCAATTCAGTGTAATTGGACAAAGTGGTACCGAGAGGCATGTAAGTGAATTATATGTTTCCACACACACACTCCTGCCAGCCCTAATTGTGTAACATCAGTCCTACCTCCTCCTAATGTGAAGGGTTAATTAAGCAAGGGAAGATAGTGGTTCATCTTCTTGTTTACTGGTCCCTAGACCCAGGAGTTCAAGTTTCCAGGCATTAAATGGATTGTTAAATGGAATCCTTTTTGAAACTTTTAGTGACAGAGACCTTCTTAATGGCTCTAAAATGCTCTCTCTGAAGAGCCTAGAGTTGTAGGGGTGGAATCAGAGTTTTCCAGTGAGTCATTGGATGTGATGGTAAGTTGGACCATTCCTACTTAACCCTTTGGTCTTCAAACACATGCAATCTTCCCACTGGGGACACGTGTCAAATAAAAGTGTCTGATTTAATATGCATACTGTGTCCTACAGGGGGAACTTATCCTTTCATGGTGTTGCCTCCAAGTTAGCCTTCATCAGGTTATTCCCATGCTTTACCACCTTGGAAGCTATTGGGTGGTGTGATATGTGTTATCCACAAGGGACCCCGACGCTATAGCCCCATACTCACAATTGCATCAAAGTAAAGTGGGTTCCTACTCACATCTTGGTAGCAAGTCTTTTTCTGAAAGGCAATCCGAGTAGGACAAGTCTGTATCTGCTATGTAAAGCAACCTATTTTATTTGCTGTTTCTCTATTTCTTTCCAAAAAGGATGTAGCCTGGTAGTGATGTATGATAGAATACATCAATAAAATTGGAATGCAAATTAAAAATGACTATGAAAGAAAGAAAGAGGAAGTCAGTTTGCTCACCATAAGGGCAAATATGTTGTTGTAATTGAGGATTAAATATGGCCCCGAGCTCCCTGACAGCCAAATCAGAATTAGAAATAGCATAAAACCATAATTCTAATCAAGAAAGAAGGCAAGTAGAAAATTCTCAAGCATGCTGATATTTTGTTCTGGCACTACATTTTAAACTGTAGGTATTATACATTAACATATAAAGGGGAAATCTCATAATGGAATGCAGAAGAAACTTCCCTGCAAAGATAGGACCAAAAAAAAATTGGTTTTAGTATGAGAAATTTTCACAACCTCACCTAAAAATGGGAAGAGCTATTGTCCTTAAACATTTCTTCTCTCAGATTGTTTCTGTCGAAAATTAACTGCTTATTTTATATTGATAGGATTTCCTGAAAAGGAGCATGCAAGTTTTCCATATTACTGAAAGATAGCATTATGTTTTCAAATCTAGACATGCAGTCTTTAGGTTTGGATCCTATCGTAAAATTAAGGAATTTATTAAGAAATTCTTACACTAGAATTAAGTGCTGTATTGAAGAAAAAACAGTGTTCTCCACCAGAAGATGTCTTGCATGTGGACAAAAATATACTAATACAGCAAAATTCTCAGTAGCAGATGTGGTTTGGATTTGAATGATTTCCAAACCAGACTTGTTGTAGTCTATTTCACCTAATGTTATTACTGTTACTGCTTTATATTTTATTATATTTTAAGCAATATAGCTGAATAGCATCTTTTGAAGAGCCAAAGCTCTTAATTTTTCTGTACTCCAATTATCAATTTTTTATTTATGGATAAAGATTTTGTTGCCATATCTAATATATTTTTGTCTAACCCAAGGCTTTCTTCTTGAAGTTTCATAGTTTTAGATTTTTCATGTATGGTTGTGACTGATCTTAACTCAAATTTTGTATGTGCTGTGAGATTGTGGATGAAGGTTTTTAAATTTTAATTTATTTTATTTTAATTTTTAAATATGGCTATCCAATTGTGTCTGCACCATTTGTCAATAGAACTGTGCTGTCTTCACTGAAATCCTTTTTGCAACTTTGTCAGCAACTGTCTCTGAAATCTCTATTCTTCCCTATTGATCTATTTGGTATTGATGGCAGTACCACAGGGTTATGATGATTGTAACTCTGTAAGTCTTGAAATCAGGCAGAAGGAGTCCCGTTATTTTGTAACTCTTTTTTCACATTGTTTTGCTAGATCTGTTGCCTTTCAGTATAAATTGGTGAATCAGCTTGTTAATTTCTATAAAAAACTTACTAGAATTTAGATTGGGATTGTACTAAATCAGTGTTTGGCAGTTTTCAATGCCTGTGTTTTGCACATTTTTGATAGCTTTACCTCTATTTCATATTTTTTGTGTTCTTTTAAGTAGCATTGCTTTTTGAATTTCAATTTCTGTTAGTTCGGTATTAATATATGGAAATATAATTAATTTTTTTGTAATGACCTTGTATCATGCAACCTTGTTAAAATCATTTATTAATTTTAAGATATTTTTGTTATTCCATTGTATTTGTTACCTAGATGATCTTGTCATTTAAAAAATAGTTTTACCTCCTCATTTACCATCTGCATAGTTTTGATGCATTTTTCCTTGCCTCATTGCACTGATCAGCGCCAATATATAATATTAAATTGTATTAAACAGAAGTGTTGAGAGCGACATCTTTTCCTTCTTCCTGAACTTAAGAGGATAACATTCAGTCTTTCACCTTTAATTTAACTATAGATGTTCATTAAGAGGTTTCCTAGATGCTCTTTAAGAAATTGAAAATATTTCCTTCACTATCGAGCTTGAGTTATAAGAGAGTTTTATTAGGAATAGAGTTTGGATTTTTTCAAAACTATTTGCTTTTCTTTTTCATTTTTTGGGAGGAATGTATGTGTGCATATATAAAATATGTGTAAATAAAAAACCAAAACTGTCCCTATTTGCTGGGTCATGATTGTTTATAGAGAAAAACTAAAGGAATCTACAAAAAATGCCTAAGAAAAATAAGTGAGTTCAGCAAGATCTCAGGATACAAGGTAAATCAATTTGATTTTTGTATAACAGCAAACAAAGAACATGATGCCTAAATTAGAAAATACAGTGCCATTAGCAATCACTTTAAAAAAAAATGAAATAGGTATAAATCTAATAAAACTTATACTAGACTTTTATGCTGAAAAATATAAAACACTGATGAAATAAATCAAAGAAGTTTGAAATAATTGAAGAAAAACACTGTGTTCATGAATTAAAAGACAGCCCCCTAAAGATAACCATTCTTTCCAAATTGATATGTAATTTAGCACAATTTCTATCAAAATTACAGCAAGAATTTTTATAGATACAGTCAAGATTATTTTAAAATTTTAATAGAGTGGCAAAGGAAGTAGACTAAGAAAAAATTTAAAAAGAACAGGAAAGTAGAAGGAATCAGCCTACCCTACTCCAAGATATTACATTGCTACATAAATTGAGTTTTCTATGGTTTTATCAGAGGGATAGACACATAGATGCATATTTCAGAGTAGAGAACTCAGAATAGGCCTACAAAGATATGTTCAATCTTTTTTTGACAATAATTTACAAGCAGTTCAATGCAGGAAGGATAGCTTTTTCAATAAATAGCGCTTGAAAAACTGGCTATAAATAGATTTTAAAAAGATCCTCATGCGATCTCACACTTTGTACAAGAATTAATTCAAAATGATCATGGGCTTAATAGTAACACAGAAAATTATAAAACTTTTAGGGAAAAAAAGGCATAGGAGAAAATTTCAGGATCTAGGGTTAAGCCAAGGTTTTATAAATTAACACTAAAATCACAAATCATATGGAAAAAAATGATAAATTTTTACTTTGTGAAAGGTGCTGTTAAGATGATAAAATGAAAAGGTACAATGTGGGGAAAGATATTTGCAAACCACATATCTTAAAAAGGGTTAGTATCCAGAATATATAATGAAAGCTTGAAACTCAATAGTAAAAATCCAAACAACCCAATAAGAGAATTGGTAATATACATAAACAGATATTTTGCTAAAGAAGATATACAAATGGCAAACAATCATAAGAAAAGATCACTGGCCATTAGAGAATTAAATATTAAATGCAATGAAGTTACACTACACATCTATCAGAATGGCTAAAATAAAAATATTGAAAACACCAAATGCTGGCCCAGAGACAGAGAACTAGATCACTCATGCAAACTTGGTGTGAAAGCAAAATGGTAGAGCTACTTTGGAAACAGTTGAGAGTTTCTTCATGACTAAACATGTAACTACTGTAAGATCCAGTGATGGCACTCTTGATATTTATACAAGAGAAATCAATACCTATGTTCACACAAAAACCTGACCAGAGATGTTTATAGCAGCCTAGTTTATAAGAGTCCAGAACTGGAAATAGCCTAGATGGCATTCAAGTGAAAAGTGGTTAAACAAACTGATACATCCATACCATGGGATACTACTCAACAATAAAAAGGAATGAACTATACACAGCAAGCTCTATAAATCTCCAGAGAATTATGCTCAATGTAAAATCCAATCCCAAAATTTTACTTACTGTATGATATCATGTGTATAGCCTTCTTGAAATGATGAGATTAATGATGGCTGCCAGCACTGAGGAGAGAGTGGGGGCAAGTGGGAAGTGGGTGGGTTATAAAAAGCCAACAGGCAGGATCCTTGCTGTGATAGGATGTTCTGTATCTTGACTTCATCAATGCTATATACCAGTTTTTATATTAGCCTATAGTTTTGAAAGATGCTAACATTAGGAAAAACTGTATAAACAATATTACATTTTTTTACCTGCATGAGAATCTACAATTGTGCCAAATTAAGACTTTAAAGAAATATTTTCCTGAATTAATTCATTATACTTTGCCAATAATGGAATCAAAAATGCTTTGGGAAGCAGATGTGGTTCAAGTGTTTGGGCATCCATCTACCATTTGGGAGGACCCAGGTTTGATTCCTGGGACCTTCTGGTAAAAAAAAGGCGAGCAGGCAAGCCGGGCCCACGTGGCAAGCCAGGCCTGCACACATGCACAGCGAGCCACACAGAAAGATGATGACACAACAAAAGAGATACGCAGGGGAAAGCCAAGGCAAGAGGCACCAGAAAACAGGAACTGAGGTGGCGTAAGTGACAAGGTGCCTCTCCCTAATTGGAGGTCCTTAAGATCAAATCCTGGTGAAGCCTGGAGGAGAAAAATGAGAAGAAAAGGCAAGAAACAGACACAGAAGATCACCTAGCAAATGGACACAGACAGTAAGTGTGTGTGGGAAACTTTCAGAACTGCACACCAAAAAAAAAAAAAAAAAAAAAAAAAAAAAGTTAATTTAAAAAAAAAATACTTTATGAAAATCTCTTATATTCTTCACATGTATGACAGTTTAAAATATTTTATGAATCCCAAAAAGAAAAAGGTTATGTTTTTTAACGAATCCGTTAGTGTGTATATGAGATGATTTTGACTGGACTATGCCAGGGAGGTGTGAGCAGGTTTGGGTCTCCACCCACTTGCTGGGTCTGAGGTAAACTGAGACACAAAGGAAAAGAAGCCGCCATATTTGATCCTGCATGTGAGAGAAAGGACTCCAGGTATGCTCACAGCTGAGTTCAAGGAGAGAAGCCCCAAGAGGCTCAAAAAGCTGAGGGCCAAAAAGATATGGGCCATATTCCTGATAGCTCATAGTTGAACTCTGGAAGAAGGCAAAACACAGCTGAGACTGAGAGAGGAGGCCTGGTAGGAGATAAGCCCTATGCCTGGTTGCCTACAGCTGAGCTCCTGGAGATGGCAGATTCTGGAGGGGAAGGCAGAGACCTCAGCAGAGATCTCTGGCCACCTTGACTCACCATGTGGCCACATACCAGGATTAACAGTAGCTGACTTTGGTGAGAAAGCATCTCTGTTAGTACCTTGCTTTGGTTATTTCATGGTCTCAGAATGTAAGCTTTTACCCTAACTAAAATCCCCTTTTTAAAAGCCAACATATTTCTGGTACTTTGCACTGGCAGTCCTGCAGTCCTGTGACAAACTAAGACAAAATGTAAATTATAGAAGTACATTGATGTTCATTTAAAGAGTGATTCAGTTATTCCTTTTATGTAATTAGTGGGTAGTCAGATTCAGATCTAGAATATTACCAAAGTTTATGCTGTAGATTATTTTAAGTGATGAAAGTAAGACTAGATTTCACTATTAGATTTCACTATTGACATGGAACTTTTGTTTTCTCATTTGTTTGTTTGTTTGTGTTTTAATAATAAGACAATTACATAAGTGTTTCTTACTACATTTTCTGCTCTGTTGCTTACCAGGGTAATTTGGAAAATGACAAACTAGGTGATTTGTAAATAAATTTTTAAAGAAATGTTTTCATCTATACAGACCAAGCTTTTCTGAGACTTTTGATCCCATAAGAAAACAGCATTTACATGAATGGCTTCTACATACAATGCCTTCTTCGAAAATTGTATATTAATACAATGATTGGGACTTGGTGAAGCAGCTAGTCAAGGTGAAGTTATACCAGTAGTACAGATTTTACTTGGAAGAAAAGGCAAAGTTAGATGTGCTGTTCGTGTAACCAATTTAGTCACAGCGATAAGATATTAATGTCAGAAATTGTTACAATTATGGAGCTTAGGAACATATATTAAAAAATTCATTTCTATGCAGGCATTCCTGGGCTTTGCTTGCTATTATTTTCATTTCATATAATGCGAACATAGTGTGATTAATGTTTATTTAGGGATTGTTTTTAGAAGTCTATTATTCAACTTTGGATTTCTGTGATGTGGCCATATTGTCAAGCATCTTATTTCAGCATATAAAACATGCTCCTTAACATATTGTAAAACGTGTCTAATGTGCTTTTTGAAATGGTATTCCAGGGCTCAGCACAAAGCTGACTCTCGTGATATTTTGTTCTAGTCAGGAACCCTAAAACCTAGATATCTGGAAGACTATCTAATCACATCAGTTTACTAGGTGTTAGACAAAAGTGGATTCAGAATTGGTATCTGAATTTGAGATTAGTAGATTGAATTTTTTAAAAATCTATTTTATTGAAATATATTTATATACCATACAATCCATCCAAAGCGTACAATCAATGGCATTTGGTTTAATCACAGAGTTGCGCATTCATCACGTCAATCAATATTTTCATTCCTCTAAAAATAATAAAACTAAAAACAAAAAAAAAAACCACAGTAAAACAAACAACAAAACTCTACCTCTTAGTAGTCACCTCTCAATTACTCTGTCCTTCCCCTTCCATAAATAACTGCTAATCTTTTTCTGTCTTTCTAGTTTATTTGTATTTATATTTTGTATTGATGGACTCAAACAATATGTAGTACCTTTTGTCTAGTTCCTTTCACTTAGCACATTTCCTTTTTTAACAATTGATGGAAGATTAATATATTACCAGAAACTACTCTCCACAGTTTGCTTTGGTTGTATTTTTGCCCAAATATCACCCTGATATTGACATCTCATAACGTTTACATACGTTTGTTCTGCTTCAGAGAAAACCATTCTTATACATGCACGATTAACAATATCTAATTTTTGCATGAGGTTTCACTATGCTATACAGTCTCATGTTTCATTTTTTTACATTTCTTTCTAGTGTTATACTGGACTGTAGACTTTCTCTTTCAACCACCATCATAACCATATATTAGTGCTGCTAATTACAATCACTAAGATGTGCTTTCACCGTTTCTATTCCAAAAATTTCCAAATAACTTTTTACCATCCAAATTAAACCTCATCTTCCCATTCTCTAACCTCATTCTATTTTCTGCTGACCTATATTCTAGTTATTGACTCCATAAATTTATATTAAATTTATATTTAGTTCATAATAGCAAACTCATTGTATTTAGTTTATTATAACAATATTTGTCCTTTTGTGACTGGCTTGCTTGACACAACATAATATGTTGACTATTTTGAGTGAGTTCCCTTTCTGGTAATGCAAAACAGTTATGATTATAATAAGTATAAAACCTAATTAAGAGAGTGGATGCAGCTCAGTGGTTGAGCACCTACTTCCCATGTATGAGGTCCTGGGTTCAATCCCTGGGACCTACTAAAGAAAAAAAATCTAAATATAGAATAGAATAGTAACATATTTGGTAATTTTTAAAAGGCAATAAGTCAAATAGAATTGAGACAAGGATAGGATGTTAAAAGCAAAGGTGAAAGTTCCATAGCTAGAACGGCAAGAATTTGCTTTAACTAACAAATATCCCTTCTATAGTTTATCATGTAGCCCTTCCTGCATGTATCTACACCTTGCCAAGGCTTCTTTAAGCTTGTTTCAGCCTTTACTGAGGCATTAGGGAAGTCTGAACTGTACATAGCATAAGAATGAATACTCCTGTCAAGGGAGAATAAGAAGGAAAACTTCTTGCCAAGAAAAATAGAGAGAGAATTGTTATGTATAGAGAAATGGGAACTAAAAAAGGAGTTCACTTAAACATGTAAAATTACCTTTCTGCCTATAATTGTAGACTATATTAGAAACAAGAGAGAAATGCAGATGGACATTAGAACAAACAAGCAAGCAAAAACAATTGATTGTAACTATTATATGAGTCAAGGTGGCATTAATGTGGAATCTGTTGTTCAATATTCATTAACACTCAATTATTGCAACACAGTACCTAGTTACAAAATCTGTTTCATGAGAGGTGAAAAGACTTGGGAAAATCTGGAGAATATATATTAAAATGGATAACAATCTGGCACACAGTATTTGCACATATAGCTTAAAAGGATGATTTAGTTGGTGGCTGGGATGGGTAGATGTATTGTTTTGTTATATTTTTAAAAATTATCCTGAAAGTACATGAACAGCTATTATGGGGACTGGTGGTTCTGTAGACTATACTACAGGAGAAAATGGGATTAAGACATAAGATTTAGTGACTTCCTGGTAGATGGTGGTTTAGAAAGACACAAGATTCTCTCCTCTCACAGAAAAATAGCTAGAGGACAGGCAGAAACACCCTGGGGAAAAAAAAAAGTTCTAGGGTATAGGACACCTGGGAAAAGGCTGGACATTGCCCAGATGAGAGAGAGACATAGGAAAGGAACTTCAGCCTTAAAATCATGAGTAGAATGCAGGTGGACCTGCCGGAACCCCTCCCCTCCCCTACAAGGAGAAAGCATTGAAATCTCTGGCATAGGGCCTGCAGCTACAGACAAAGGGGGCCAAAGGGATCTACCTTCCCAGGAAACAGGAGAGAGAGGGACACAGCCTAAAGGTGATTCAGCTTTTGACCCACAAATTTGGTCTATTGTGTCCCATGAGCTCTTCCAGGCCGTGAGACCACACCATGGTTTGCCTTGGGAACCAACGTGGGACTAAAGAGATCTGACCCACTCAAATGCCTGCCCTACTAACCAAGACTGGTTGTTGAGGATGCAGAGGGGAGTAGAAATATTTCCTACCTGGGAAAAGAGAGGGGGCTGCCAGCTCCTCTGAGAAAGTTTGATTTGTGAGGTGCTTAGCTTCCAGGCAGGATCCTCTGTCACATCTATCCAGTCCCTGTTGCAGCAAACACACTTGACCAGGCTTTGAAATGAGGCCTGGCAAAGAGTGCCATCTGCTGGCTTACCAAGGAAGTGCATGTGAGGGAATTAAAAGTAAGTAAGTGATTCTGGAATATATTCAGTTTTTGAAATTTTATTAAGCTTATGAACTGGAACTTTTCCATATACATGACAAAATTCAATAAAAGGGTTTGTTTAGGGTGCATCTGGAACTCCCCTTGTACTACACCCTTTATCATTTTCCTACTCTTCCTGCTTAGGATATGGATACAGTGCCTGGGTTTGCAGCAGCTGTTCTGTGACCATGAGGATGACAACCACACATTGAGGATGCTGGAGGGAAATGAAAGTAAGAATGAGTTTTCCCTGGACTCCCTGACCTAAAACTGTGACATGTATATTAATAAACATTTATTTTGCTTTAAAAAATGGTAAATAAGTAAGAGGGCTTTTTTCAGCCTTTATGGCCTCCTTCTCCAAGGCCCTCGGAAGCGGGTCAGCAATACATTACTGAGTCCAGGGCCCAGATTTGAGCAACAAATAAGGACAATGCTAAAGAACTAGAACAGGTTGAACCAAAATCAAAGAACAGCAATAATACAGTCACCTGCCACTAAATCCCTACAAAAGAGAAAGAAATTGAGCAAGAGTAAACTCACCATCCTAATCAGATGCCTAGATATCAACAAAAAATTATAAGCCATGCTATGAAATGGCCCAAGAAAAGGAATATATCAAAGATCCAGGTGAGACATAAGATTTGAGACAACTAATCAATGCAATTCAGACAAATTCCCAAAATCAAATTAATGAGTTGAAACACAATATAGCTAAAGAGATAAAGGGCATCAAGATGACACTGAGCAAGCACAAAGAAGAATTTGAGAACCTGAATAGAAAAGTGAGTACATGGCAATGAAAGACACAATAGGTGAGATAAAAAACTCATTAGAGGCATACAATAGTAGATTCAAATTATAGAAGAAAGAACAGTGATACAGAAGACAGAACAGCTGAAATTGAAAAAGGAAAAGAACAGAGAGAAAAAAGAATGGGAAAAATGAGCAGGGGCTCTGAGAGTTGAATAACAACACAAAATATAGCAACATAAATATCATGGGAATTCCAGAGGGAGAAGTGAAGGGAAAAGTGACAGAAAGAGTATTTGAAGAAATAATGTATGAAAATTTCCCAGCACTCATGAAAGAAATGTACTTACATGTCCAACAACCACAGCATATCGCAGTTAGAATAAATCTAATAAACTAGACAACCTAGATGAAAAGGACAAATTCCTAGAAAAGCACAATCTACACTGATGCTACAAGAAATGAAAGATCTCAAGAAACCAATCATATTTAAAGAGATTCAAACAATCATCAAAAGTCTCTCAACAAAGAAAAGTACAGGACCAAGCATTCTGAGAATTAACACCAATCCTGTTTAAATTCTTGCAAAAATTGAAGAGGAGGGAAAAATCCAACACATTTTGTGAAGCCAACATCACCCTAATAGCAAAGCCAGATAAAAATACTACAAGAAAATAAAATTACAGACCAACCTCTAATGAATATAGATGCAAAAATTTTCAACGAAATACTTGCAAATAGAACCCAATAGCATAGCAAAAGAATTATATACCACAAACAAGTGGGATTTATTCCTGGTATGCAAGAGTGGTTCAACAAAAGAAAATCAATGTAATATGCCACATTAATCAATTGAAGGAGAAAAAAAAACACCACAAGTTCATCTTGATCAATGCAGAAAAAGCATTAGACAAAATCCAGCATCCTTTCTTGATAAAAAAAACTTCAAAAGATAGGAATGGAAGGAAAATTCCTCAATATGATAAAGGGCATATATGAAAAAAACCCATAGCCAATCGTACTCAAAGGGGAAAGCTTGAAAACTTTCTCTCTAGGATTGGGAACAAGAAACGGATGCCCACTGTCACCACTGCTATTCAACATTGTGCTAGAAGTTCTAGCTAGAGCAATTAGCAAGAAAAAAGGCAAACAAATGGGAAAAGAGGAAGTAAAACTCTCACTATTTGCAGATCTTTTATTTAGAAAATTCTGAAATGTCTACAACAAAGCTACGTGAGCTAATAAACAAGTTCAGAAAAGCGGCAGGATACAAGATCAAAATACAAAAATCAATACTGTTTCTGTACACCAGTATTGAACAATTTGAGGAGGAAATCAGGGGAAAATTCCATTTACAATAGCAACAAAAAGACTCAAATACCTAGGAATCAATTTAACCAAGGAAATATAAGCCCTATATTCAGGAAATTACAAAACAATCCTAAAAGAAATCAATGAAGACCCAAACATTGAGAGACATTTCATATTTATGGATTGGAATACTAAATATCGTGAAGATCCCAATCTTCACCAAACTGATTTTTATAAATTCAATGCAATACTGATCAAAATTCCAACAGCCTACTTTACAGAAACAGAAAAGGCAATTACTAAATTTATTTGGAAGGGAATGTGCACCTGAATAGCCAAAAACATCTAAAATAAGAAGAGCAATATGGGAAGACTTTCACTGCCTGACTTTGAAACATATTGCAAAGCTACAGTGGTCAAATGCATGGTATTGGCATAAAGATAGACACACTGATCAGTGGAATAAAATTGAGAAACCAGCAATAAACCCTCACTTCAATGGCCATCTGGTTTTCGACAAACCTGCCAAGTCCACGTTGATGGGACAAAACAGTCTCTTCAACAAATGGTGTTGAGAGAACTGGATATCCATAATCAAAAGAATGAAAGAGGACCCCTATCTCACTCCCTACATAAGAATCAACTCAAAATGGATCAAAGGCCTAAATATAAAAGCAAGGACCATAAAACTACTAGAAGAAAATGTAGGGAAACATCTTAAAGATCTTCTGGTAGGTGGTAGTTGCTTGGACTTTAGCACCCAAAGCATGTGCAACAAAAGGAAAAATAGATAAATGGGACCTCCTCAAAATTAAACACTTTTGCACCTCAAAGGACTTTGTTGAAAGGGTGAAAAGGCAGCCGACTCAATGTGAAAGTATGTGGAAATCACATATCCAATAAGAGTTTAATATCCATGTTACATAAAGAGATGCTACAACTCAACAATAAAGACAAATGATTAAAAAATGGGCAAAAGACTTGAAAAGACAATTGCCCAAAGAAGAAATAAAAACACTGAAAAAAATGTTCAACATCATTAGCAGTTTGGGAAATGCAAATCTAAACTCCAATGAGATATCTTTTCACAACTATTAGAATGACCACTCTTAAAAAGACAAAGAACGACAAGTGTTGGAGAAAATGTGGAGAGATAGGAACAGTGAATAATCACTGTTGATGGGAATGTAGAATTTTTCAGCCACTGTGGAGGACTGTTTGGCAGTCCCTAAAGAAGTTGAATATAGTTTTGCCATGTGACTCAGCAGTATCTCTACTGGGTATATACCCAGCAAAACTGAAAGCAATGACATGAACAGCTATCTACACACAGGTGTTCACAGCAGCATTATTCATGATTGCCAAAAGATGGAAACAACCCAGGTGTCTATCAATTGATGAATGGATAAACAAATTGTGGTGTAGTCACAAGATGGAATATTATGCAGCTGTTAGAAGAAATGAAGTTGTGAAGCACATGACAACATGGATGAACCTGGAGGACATTATGTTGAGTGAAGCAAGCCAGACATAAAAGGACAAATACTGTATGATTGTGCTATTTTGAACTAAACATATTGTGTAATCTTATGTAGTTAATTCTTGAATATGGGTCACCAGAAATTAGAATGAGTTTAGAGACTGGAAAGCTGAAGATTAACTAGTGCAGAATTGGTAAAAAGGATGTGTGTTAATCTTTGGAAATGAATAGAAAAGGTGAAAGCACAACATAATATTTGTAATAATTTATAATAGCAATGCTATTATATGAGTATGCCAGTGGTTGAAAGGGAGAGTCTAAGATCATGTAAATTATAAAACACAAGCTGAAAAATGTGAATGGGACTATATAGCATAGTAAAACCTCATGTGAAATACAAATATGGATGTTATTGCATATATAAGGCTGTTTTCCTTTGAAATGAAACAAATGTAAGTTAATGTTACAAGATGTTAATATCACACACACAAAAACACATTATGCTAAGTGAAAGAAACCAGGTACAAAGTACTACATATTGTTTGATTCCATTTATTAATATGTAAATATAAATCCATTTATAAGGATGAATTTATAATATAAATTATGAATATAAATATAAGTATATATTTAAATATAAATATAAATTATGTAGGGCTGAGGAAGGATAGAGGGATTGAGAGGTGACTGCTAAGGAGTGTGGAGTTTTTCTTTTTATAGTAATGAAATTATTCTAAAACTTATTTGGTTATGAATCTACAACAATATGATTACATTAAGAGCCATTGATTATACATTTTTGGATAGATTGTATGGCATGTGAATATATCTCAATAAAGCCGTTCTTAAAAATAAAAAAAATAAAAAAACCCGAGAAAGCCTATGATTTAAGTTAGATGTCAGGAAAATTGGAAAGACTAGGGGAAGTAGTTAGAAAATTTCCATCATTGGAAATCATGGGTTGGAGGACATTCTCTGTAATTATCATATATATGGCAACATTCAGTAATAATAAGCCAGAAAAAATGGAATTTAGTCCCCTTTTGTGATGCTGTTCCATGGTTATTGTGAATGGTGTTTCTTTATAAATATGCCTCTTGGACTATATCATGGAGAATAAAATATTATTATGGTAGTAACATAGAAGATTCCAGGTGAATCAAATATATGACAGCTCTATAAAACTTACCATATTTTGAGATATGTACAATTTTAGTTTGCTAAAACTCCTGGGAGCAAAATACCGGAAATCGGTTGGCTTTTATAATGGGAATTTATTTGGGTAAAATCTTACAGTTCTGAGGCTGTGAAAATGTCCAAATCAAGGCATCATCAGAGATGATGTTCCAACAATGTTGGCTGCTGGTCAGGTCCTGGACTCCTGCCACATGGCAAGGCAAAATGGCAGCTCTCCATCTGGGTCATTGCCTCCTCCTCCAGGCTGCTTTCTCCCCAACTCAGCTGTGGATGACCAGGCATGTGGCATGGCTCTTCTCTTCAGCCTTGAGCTGCTCCGTGGGCCTAGCTTCTCAAGGGCTCTTTCTGTGCCTCTGTGTTCTACTGATTCCAGCCTCCTGCCTCTCTCTCTGCGTCTCGGGGCTTCTTTTGTCCTATTTCTCATGGCAGGCTAAAATGGCATCTGTCTTTCTCTGTGTGTGCTCCTCCATTTATATGTGACTCCAGGAAAAGGACTGGGACCCAACCTGGGCCCCACACTCTAATCCAAGGCCCTTAATAAAGCAATCTAATCACTGGTGATCTAATTAAAAGGTCCCTTAAATGAAACTAACCAAAACTTCCCACATAAAATAGGCTTACATATACAGGAAAGGGTTAACTTAAGAACATAATTCTCTGGGATCCACAAATGACTCAAAGGAGGACAGATAGCTTAAAATAACCCTGGCTTAATCATTTCTATTACCAGCACTGCCTAGTGTGGTCATCCTGAAAGACAGTATGGACCCCACTGAAAATTTGGTTAGGATGTCAAGACTGATGATCCCACACACACATACCAAGCGATTATGAAAATTGTTATTACTTACTTAATAAGGCTTTCTGGGAATATCAGCACAGTCTTCTGAAGATGGTCTGAAAATGTCTTCATAGAGCAAAGAAAGAATTGATGATTTTATCAGGCCATGAGGCCAGGAGATGGTTCTCTGCATGGGTAGGCAAGGTCTTTAGTGGTTTGAACCTTCCATCAGCACCAGTGAAGGGTATACTGGACTTTATTTTCAGCGTTCCCAAATGTGGGGCATGCCCAAACGATGCTTAAACACTGTCAGTTGTCAAACATCAAAAAATGAAGTCAGTTTCCTTATTTGCCCTTCCCAATTGAAGCAGACTAGATAGGGAATCAGTAGATGGATCTGGAACCTGGCAAGAAGTCCATGTGGACATCGATACCCCCAAGATGGCTGCTGGAAGACTCTCACAGATTTTCTCATTTGGTATGAGATTTCCTCCAGAACTCAGGAGAAGCCCCAGATATTCTCCAGGGACCTTATCATTGGGTCCTCCTGGGGGATTGATGGGTGGGGTAATCAATCAAAACTGCAAACAGCTGGGACTGGTCCCATGTCATTAGCAAAGAGGTAGAATAATTAATGGTTTAAAAAGCAAGTGCAAAGGCCTTTTGCTCTCTCTTGCCTTTTGACCCCTGTTCTTGCCTTCTGCACCCTGCTCTCGCCGTGTCCTCCCCACATGGATCAACACTCAAGTAAAACCTGGGCATTTATAATCCACAATGGAAAATTGTAGTCTGTAAATCAGTCCTCTTTATCATTCTTCAGCCCCTTTCTCTCTACCTGGAAGCTATGATCTGTTATTTTCTCCCATTTTTCTTCTCTCCCTACCTTAATAAATTACTAGCCTAACCAACATGATGTGCTCTTGAAATTCATTTCCTGCAGTTCAGCCAAGGACCTAGATAAAATCTCCTTACGAATTTTGGTGCTGCCATCCAGGAGGATAGTTGTGAGTGAAATTATGGCCTACAGCCTGTTTAATGCCTTCTTTTGGTTATCCATTTTAAATGGGTTCACCTACAAGTGCCCACAGGATGCAATCCTAGGAGGGAGGGAGTCAGGGCATGGAAACTCTTTGCATCTGCACCACACACCTAAGCTTGTGAGATCTGACCCCGGCCTGGAGGGTTGGTGCACAGGGCAGGGGCCCAAAGCAAGACCCTGCTAAGACAGAGTCCCCAGGCTGAGTTCTCAGCACTCTGAAGCCACTTTTACAAGCCCTTTTAGCAGCAATCAGCTTTGCCCTCAGGCCTGGCTGCCGTTGGCTTCTCCTGCCCTCCCTCCTCGGTGGCAGTGGCAATGACTCAGAGCTGGGGGCCTGCAACTCCTCACAGGTCCACATCTTTGCAAGCCCGCCTTCCTATTGAACACAAGCCACTACCTGGACTGGGAAGGGATGGGAAGGGCAGCGGGCAGGGCCAAAAAATGGATGCTGTGGGAGTCCCTTACCAGGGAGGTCACAAGGCAGGGCACCCTTGAATAATTAACCTTTATCCATGTTTTACCTTCCTACTTCCTGCTAATGAATTTCTCATTACAGCTTTGTATTAAAATGCTTTGGAATGTCTGAGAAACTGTAAAACTGAAAATGCATTTGTTAGCAAGGAAGGTATTTCCTTAAGGCCCCACGGGCCTGTTAACTAGAATAATTGATCTCTAATCACTTAATAGTCTTTTAATGGCTGGTCTAACTGGGAAACTACCAGAGGGTGAAGTCAGAAAACTAGGATGGCTTTTAAGACCTCTGTAAGAATAGGAAGAAGTTTTTTTCTGCCTCTTCTCCAAGAAGGATCAATACTTGGCTTGGAGGACATTCAATCTGTTCAGTCTTGTTTTCCAAGTCCAAAACAGCCCCGGAAATGCCCAGAGGCAGGGTCTCTGTGATTCCCGGAGTGGCAGGAACCAGAGAACTCTGAATGTCCCCCAAGGCCTAGGAAGCCTTGGGCACTTTGCTTCAGAGAACAGCCGATCATTCCATGAGATTTATCTCAGGCACTTCTGTTTGGGGAACAATGTAGTCAGTCTTGGACCCTGTAATGTACGGATTCTGAGAACCAGAGCAGAAAACTCTGAATGGACCCCATTCCTTGGGCCCATCCATGCAGAGGGCAGTCAAACATCCCCTGAGACCTCACTCAGGCACTTGGATTTGGGTAACTGCTTCCAATGTCTCCCACCAGTCCAACTTGGCACTTTGGTCTGAACTTTGAGATTTTCAGGCATCCCCCAAGACCTTAGGCCAGCCATGGGAATGCCCATTGGCAGGGCTCTGGATTAAATTCTTAGGATGCTGAGACCAGAGCATCAGCTCCGAATTATTTGGTGTGGTGAATGTATTAGTCACACCTGGACTCTGGAATGCCAGGTCAGTGGACTAACAATCTTCTCTTCATTCTTCCTAGAGTAATGGGCATGGTCCCCATAGGAGGGTCTTAAATTCTTACCACTGCTGGTCTATATGGCCGCAGTATAGCTGAGAGGAGCCTCTTTTCTAGATCATATGCAGAGGGACATTGAACATGTTAAAAGTCCTGGTAAACTTCATTCTCTAAGTAGTTAATGAACGTGATTGACCCAGGTATCCCTCTTAGCCCTTGTTCCAGAACCTGTCCCACTCTTACCCTGGGGAGGACTGGCTAACCCACATGCCATCCTGTCAGGGCTAAGCATTTCCCACCAGAAGGAAAACAGCAAATGAGGTGGCTAAGACCCAGTTCAGCTTAGCCCCTTTGAGATGGTCCATGGACAACCTTTCCTCACCCAGGACCTGGAAACCAGGTTCTGATCAAAACGTGGCAAGAAAACAAGCCTCTCTCTCAATTAGAGTCAAAATGGAAGGAACTTTATTCTGTAGTTCTGTTCACTCCCACAGCTACTAAAGTTAAAGGAATTTCCAACCTGGTGCACTAATCCCAAGTGAAGTCAGCTGCCCAAGAAAGTGCCAACTCACCAGAAGCATGGGACATAAGAGTGCCAGCCACTGGATAGTCTGAAATACCTCTTCAAAAGACAAAGCTAAGTAGTGTCTGTGTCAAATAGAGCTATTCCCTCTAACTTTAGCCCAAATGGCTATTGCTAGGGGGGGGGCAAACCAAACACCCCTTAAGAACTAAAAGGGCAATGTGTCTTCTCTCTAGAGCTAACCAACAGCATAAAATAACTGAAAGAAGAATACTATTTCCCACAAACTTTGGGAAAATGCAGCCTTTACAGGCACCTGGCCTTTTCTACTTTTGTGGGCCAGTATCCTCTTAGTGGAACCGTATATCCTCAAAATTCTAATCAAGTTTATTTCTTCCAGAATCAACATCTTGTTAGCCATATGGAGACTTCATCTAACTTCACCCAGGATGCCAGATCCGTCTTCCTCCAACCGAGATAGAACAGCCAGAGGGTTTTACACCTTGTCAGGTAAGGCCTACTGCCCCTAACCAACAGGAAGTAGTTACAGAAGAATGACCATCTCCTTTTAGCACCCCTTTAAGAATAAAGGGGTAAACTGTCTGAGGGGGGAATGAAGCAGGCTAGATAAGGAATCAATAGATAGATCTGGAACCTGGCAAGAAGTTCACATGGACATCGATACCCCCAAGATGGCTGCTGGAAGACTCTCACAGATTTTCTCATTTGGTATGAGATTTCCTCCAGAACTCAGGAGAAGCCCCAGATATTCTCCAGGGACCTTATCATTGGGTTCTCCTGGGGGATTGATGGGTGGGGTAATCAATCAAAACTGCAAACAGCTGGGACTGCTCCCATGTCATTAGCAAAGAAATAGAATAATTAATGGTTTAAAAAGCAAGTGCAAAGGCCTTTTGCTCTCTCTTGCCTTTTGACCCCTGTTCTTGCCTTCTGCACCCTGCTCTTGCCGTGTCCTCTCTGCATGGATCAACATGCAAGTAAAACCTGGACATTTATCATCCATAATGGCAAATTGTGGTCTGTAAATCAGTCCTCTTTATCACTCTTTAGCCACTTCCTCTCTACCTGGAACCTATGATCTGTTGTTTTCTCCCATTTCTCTCCCCTCCCTACCTTAATATATTACTCGTCTAATCAATGTGGTGTGCTCTTGTGTTGGCAATGCTGGCTTCTCCAACCCTCTAATCTGCCTATTCCCCCAGCAACCCAGCCACCTATCCCTTTACACTGTTCATTTTTAAACTCACCAATCCCCTGCTGCCACACCCTCTTGTAACATATATAAGCCCAAAAGCTTCCTCATTAAACGGACTTGCTTCACCGAACCTGTCTCCGCAGTTTGCATTTTCAAATGCGCCGTCCTCCACACCCATGAACCCCACGAAACCCCGCAGAGGCTTCAATTGGCACCCAACGTGGGGCACGGTCGTCTGCCGCTGGCCGGTAACCTCCGCGATCGGGTAAGGACTATGTCTGCCTTGTTCCATAACTTGGCAGACCCCTATTCCCTTCGGTACCTCTCTCTCCTGAGATTTGGCTTCTTTGCCCCCGGGGTACCCCCTCCCTTTTTTTCCCCATGAGCTTTAGCCACTTTGTCCCCTGGTTCCCTTTCTTTTTCCTCCTTCCATTTATCTTGCTCTTTTCTCTTAGCCTCCTCTACCATTTTGTCCCCAACTCTCCTCTTCCCTCGTTCCACCGATTGTTCTCTGCCTCTTCCTCTTCTCTCTCGTCATTCTCTATATTCTAATGTTGTCTCTAGACCATGGGGGCCTCCTTTTCTTCTCGCCAAGCCCCTCAGGTTAGGGCTCTCGCCAGCCTTCTCGCATGTCACCAGTGCAAGGTTTCAGCAAAACAACTTCAAAATTACTGGGACCTCCTTCTCCCCTTCAACCCCTGGCTTCTCACAGCTAATCTTTGGGATCCCTATACCTACCGCTTGTTCATCAACAGAGTAACTTCTGCCATGGAGCATGAGAATAAACGCTTCCCCCCCCCCGGCCTCATTCCTACGCTTATTACCATCCGCTCCTGCCTACTCGGCGCCAAGCCTCTAGAGGTCTCCCTTTCAGAGCCCTCCTCTTCCGTGGAGGACTGTGAGAACTCTAACACCCTAGTCTTCCAGCTTAACAACCTTTTGGAAGACTGCTTCCAAACCCCTAACAAAAACCGCTAAAAACCGCGCTCAAAATGGCACACTTCCGCCTTCTTCACCGCCTGAAAAGCGGAACCTTCTATATCCGGAACTCCCCTCCTCCGCTGAGGGCGGAGCTATACTTCCTCTTAGCCCCGCCAGTCACCCAGTTACCACACCACTTCCTGCCAAACTTCCTGACCCCCCTGCTCCCTCACCCGCTCTGTCACACCCCCAGCCCCTTTCTCTCCCCAGCGGCCTTGGTGCCTCTGCCCCCGCCGCTCCCTATCCGCTTTCGACTTCGGCTCTCAATGCCAACACCGTGATCTCCCCAGAGGCTGCTGCGGCTGTCCTGCAACAGCCCCCACCGTCTTCCCTGCACCCGCAACAATGTTACAACTGTCGCTCAGGTTGCTCCGGCAACGTTCCTCTGCCGTTTGGTGGTGCTCCTCTCCCTGATTGTTTCTGCCCTGCTCCCTCGCTTTTCCCCGTCAACCTTGCACCCAACCCTCAGTGTCCTCTACCGTGGTACCCCTACAACCCCTCAGACCTCAAGCGCCTCTGCGAGGCGGTCAAGGAGGACGGTTTGGGGAGTCCCTTTGCGCAGCAGCTCCTCACTGACATCTCACTTAACCTTAACCTTCCTTATGATTGGCAAGCGGTCACACGGGCCATTCTCACCCCAGGCCAGTACATCAACTGGCGCGTCCATTTTCAGGACCAGGCAGAACAGCAACAAAGGGCCAAACAGGCACAGGGAATTAACTACCCTCTAGACGCTTTTACAGGCAGCGGAGGCTATGCCAACCCAGCGTCCTATACTGGGGCTAACGCCCTCTTCTGGGACCAACTCCGGGGCGTCGCCATGCGCGCCTTTGGTAATTGCTCTGCCATTAAAACAGATACCTTTACCAAGCTCATGCAAAACAAGGATGAGGACTTCTCCTCCTTTGTCTCTAGGGTCCAGGAAGCCTGTGCTGGTAAAGTCAGTAATGAGCAGGCCCAGACGGCCCTAGCCGAGAACTTATTCTTGAGGGCACTAATACAGTCTGTAGACAAGCCATCACCTCCAAAAGACAGGGTACTATCCATGACTGGATCCTGGCCTGTAAAGACCTCGACCAAACGTCCCATAATCTGGCCACTAGTTTCGCTTCTGCTCTAGTCTTGGCTGCAGGACCATGCTTTCACTGTGGGGAAGAGGGACACTTTGCCCGTGAATGCCCTTGCCCTAGCAAAGGCATTAAACTTCCTGGCAAACCATCAGCGCCCAAAAGGCCATCCAGGCCACCCACTCCATGCCCAAAATGCAAAAAGGGATATCACTGGGCAAGAGATTGCCGCTCTACATCCGATATTAATGGCAAGCCTTTAAACTCCGCAGGGGGCAAGTCTCAGCCCCCTCCCAAGAGACCCGGCCTCCAAGGCCATAAGATGGACCATTCCTGTCCTCCGAAACCGCCCCTCCTACACCACCGCCCCCCCTAAAAATCCACAACCCCCTCCGGTCCTTAGTCGAAGCCTCTTTTAACACTCTCAACTCCTCCAATGCCAACTTAACCTCCAGCTGCTGGTTATGTCTCTCCCCTTCGATGCCTCTCTATGAAGCTGTAGCCTTTAATGCTTCTTTCTTCACAGAATCCAAAGAAGAAAGTCCCTGGAAGTGCTTATGGAACTGCACCGCAAAACTAACATTCCAATCGGTTTCTCAAAGCGGACTCTGCGTAACAAAAATCGGAGGCACTGTTCCTCCAACCATGCAAACTCTCTGTAGCCAGACAATTACCCCTAACATCACCACAAAATTTCTCATTCCCACCAATAACACAAACTGGCATTGTTCCTCTACAGGTCTTAACCCTTGCCTCAACGTCCAAGTTCTCAACTCCACCAATGAAACCTGTGTACTTGCTCTCCTGCTCCCCTGTGTCTTACATCACAGCGATGACTCCTTTTTTGATTCCTGGCAGCGCCACCTCCTGCCAACATACATACAAAGGAGAGAAGTCATTACTGCTGTTACAATCGCCTCCCTCCTAGGTCTTGCGGGAGCCGGCACCGGGATTGCAGCTCTAGTCCAACAAAACAGTGCCTTTTCTTCCCTTAGGCGGGCCATCGACCAAGACATCGCCCATCTTGAAAAGGCCATCAATCACCTAAAGAATTCACTTAATTCCCTTTCTGAGGTAGTCCTGCAAAATCGCAGAGGGCTAGACCTTCTCCTGCTTAAAGAAGGAGGCCTCTGTGCTGCACTTAATGAAGAATGCTGTTTTTATGCCAACTACTCTGGTCTAGTTGAAGACAACCTAGCAATAGTTAGAGAAGGGCTCGAAAAACGAAAAAGGGAAAGAGAAGCCCTAGGAAACCTTTCCTGGGGACTCAACGGCCTCCTTCCATACCTCCTCCCCTTCCTTGGCCCTCTGATTATTATTCTTCTTGCTCTAGCAATCGGACCATGGGCCGTCAAAAGAATCGTCCAACTCGCCAAAGATCACACTGATGCGGTTTTTACATCCTTTGTCAGGGTCCACTACCAACAACTCGCCACTGCTGAAGACCCTCCAATCCCCGTCTTCTGCCCCCCTCCCGCTGTTCCTTCCCACAGGTCATCAAAATCTTCTCACAAGCCGTAACACCTCAGAACCCCTCTCCTGGGGACCTCAGGGACTCCTTTCTTACCTTCTTCTCTCTTTTGAAACAGCTCATTACCTTTCTCCTGTTGCTCTCTTTAGGACCTTGGGCCATCAAAAAACTCACAAAATTTATAAAAGATCAAGTTAACTCTCTCTTTAATAAGCCCATCCAGGTCCAGTACCAATGAATTCTCACTGCAAAGAAGCCTACCGTCAACTATTCACCTCCAAAAGAGGCATCGCCAAAGGAATTATTTCAACGCGCACTAATACTCAACGCTCCAACCCTTAGCTCCTCCCCTATCCTTTCTTCCCTTCCCTCATTCCCCTTCCCAGCTGCCAACTTCAACAAATAACACCTCCATAAAATCATGCCTCGTTAGGCGCTGGACTGGATAGTCAATGACGGGCAACTAGACCCTTATAAACTGGGTAATCAACCTAACCCTCCTACTCGCCTCTGCTAAGCCGCTGGATCAATCTAAGACAGGAACCAGGCCTATTGTTCCCGGCCAATCTGGCCAATTGTTGCCGGCCAATTGCTGCCATGGTCTCCAATGACGGGTAAGATCCAGTAGCCGTACAGCACGGTCTAGACCTAAAACAGGCACAGTCCCCCTAATAGCAAGCGAGGCCCATCAAATAAAACAAAAGGAGGAAATGTTGGCAATGCTGGCTTCTCCAACCCTCTAATCTGCCTATTCCCCCAGCAACCCAGCCACCTATCCCTTTACACTGTTCATTTTTAAACTCACCAATCCCCTGCCGCCACACCCTCTTGTAACATATATAAGCCCAAAAGCTTCCTCATTAAACGGACTTGCTTCATTGAACCTGTCTCCGCAGTTTGCATTTTCAACTGCGCCGTCCTCCACACCCGTGAACCCCACAAAGCCCTGCAGAGGCTTTACTCTTGGGATTCATTTCCTGCAGTTTAGCCAAAGACCTACACAAAATCTGGTTACACAATCATCTCTCCTTCCTGACTGGCTCCTGGTCATCTCCCTGTACAACTAATACTTGTTAGGAATATTCCTTTCCAAGGCCCCCTGCAGCTAGACTTCCCTTGTGAATATTGGACTTGAACATTTATCAGAATCTCCAACCTGCTTATTCTTTGCTTGTTTTCCTTTGTCTCTGTGATAGACAGTAATGCAGTTCACCAAACATTTCTGGAGGTCTGTCTTCCAGACACATAATGGATAGTACATCTCGGCCCTATTGTGGGTATTTGAAGCTATCTGATTAGCTTTGGAAAGTACATTGCAAGCAAAAATCATGTGTCCCCTCTAGATCATGCATCTAAGTGCCAGTCTTAAACCCTACAGAGTTCTCTTTCTTCCCTCTGGCATGGGAACTGACAACTTGTGAAATGGGGGCTGCTCTGGCAGCTGAGGCAGTCTGTCCCTGAGTGCCTAAAAGAGCAAAACATTCTCATGAATCCTTGATCGACATATAGTGTGAGCTAGGTATACATCTACGTTAATTTATCCAAAGGAGTTTTAGAGTTCATCGTACATTGCCCATTCTGACCGAAACTCTTTTTCATTAACTCTTAAAATCTCTGCCAAACTCAGCTCTGTTCTGTATGTGCATTCCTGATATTGAAAATTTGGCATCATTGCCTGATAATATAGATATATAGTTATAGAGCACAATGGACAAAGATCACCCATGCCCTTTTGCCAGGAGAAAATTGGGACACTCATAGGGACCAAAGATCTGGAAATTTGAGTAATACTGAAAAATGACTTATCTTAGTCTTAACATTCAATAGCAGTAGTATACTACTGTTAATTAAAATTAAAAAGTTTTGAAAAATGAAAAGTCTTCATGCACATTGAAAATAAAATAACCTTTCTTACCCTATTTACAGGTTTACATTACTTCTTTAAATTAACCTATTGATTGGTGTTTCTGTCCATTCATTAACTTAACAAATATTTACTAAGTGTATTCTATGGGGCAAATACTGACTAGAGTGCTAGAAATAGAAAATTAGATAAAACGGATAACATATCTATGCTCATAAAAGAAAAGGCAGCTATTTAAAAACAAACAATGCTACCTGAGACCTGCATTCTAGCTCAGAATCTACCATATCTGAGTTTGGATACATATCGACTCCTTTATGCCTTATTTTATTCTCTTTAGAAGGGGATAATAACTTAATTATATAGGTATCCCTGCTTCTTAAGGCTTATGTAAGGATGACTTAATATAGGAAAATCTCTTGGGACCATCCCTGAGACATAATAAATTCTCATTTTAAGTGTTAGTGATGAGGACGATTATATAAAAGCATAATATTATTTCAGTTTTTTAAAAGAAAAATATGAATTCAGTATATGGTTACATTTTAGATAGGATAGTCAAAACATTCTCTCTTAAGAGATCATATTGAAGTCAAGGTCTGAATGTTTTAGGGGGTATGTCATGTTTTCAGGGGAATAGCATTTCAGGCAGACAAATTACCAAGTGATTAGAATATGCCTTTGAGTATTTGTGGAAGAAATAGTGCTGGTTTGGCTGATACAGAGTAAGAAAAGGAGAGTAAAGTTGGAAATAAGATCTGTGAGTTATCTAGAGAGAGAAGCAAAATGAGGACAACAAATTTAACTTATAAGATGATCTAAAATAAAACTAATGTCTTACAATTGTTTAGGACCTATTTTTGGAGGTATACTTGTATAATATTTTATGAAGGAAAAGGGAAGTCTAGAAATAATAACTCACTGCACGAAAAAAAATCTCAACATGCTATCTAGTTTCCACATCCAAGAGCCACTCAGAGCTCAAATGGTAGTCACTAGCCACATGTGGCTTTTAAATGTAGCTACTAGAGCTGAGGAAATAAACTTTTATTTAATTTTAATGATTCTAAACCTGAATTTAAACGGCCGTGTGTGACTAGTGGCTATCGTATTTGGACAGCTCAGCTTTAGAGCTCAGCATTCTCTTGCAAGTGACTGCCACCATGAGAATGAGCAACTTTGATGAGCCCTGACATGGGAACTCTTGTTAAAGGAACATTTATTTAGTGTTTGAGATTGTGCCCAGAAGAAATATTGTCAAAAACTTCCAGGAACCAACTATTCTTCATTGTATTCTTCCTCACCTGTAAAAACATCTCAATCCAAAATACCAGTGGGATGTTTTATGGTTCTTGTGTTCTAACTTAACATAAAAATATTGACTGAGGTTTGTGTGTTCACTTTCATCATTTCAGATGCCTGCCTGGAAAAGTGAACTTTTTTTTTTTTTTCCTGAAATTTCCCCAGCAAATTATAGCAATTTTGGTTCTTCAGATTTTATCAATCAGCTGCTATTGAAATGACTCACTTAAGATGTTTATTGTAATAAATACTGACTGGTCTCTTCCTATTGCTATTTGATTTAAAAGACCTGGCAACAAATTTTTAAAATATAGTACTTTGGTAACAGCAAAAGGGGAGAAGATGTGGAATATAACTATTTGCATATGCCATCATTATGGTTTAGATCAGAATTATGATTTAGGGAAATTTAACTGGATATATTTGTTCATTTCAGACATCAATTCATTGTGAGAAAGAAATAAAACCTTTCCATTATCTAATATGCTCTTTTAGATTCAGCTAATAGTATATTTCTTTCCTCTTCTGTTTTTTCTGTCACATATAGTTGACCCATGATAGATTACATTTGACATTTTTGTTCTGCTTGCCATGTTTTCTGCTTTAGGTATAGAATAAAAAGTAGCCACTAGTCCTTTGCTACATAAAACTTTGTAAAACACCATTCTACTGACAGGCTCGTTAGTCACTGTGTGAAGGAAAAGCTGTATTTCCATACTTGACATGCAAAAGTAAATCTGTGCTTTCCTAAATGCTAGGCATGTTCCAGTGATAAAAAATATGACATGGAAATTCATGCTAGAAACATTTGAATGTGCATAGACATTCTCTCTCTCTTTCTCTCTCTCACACACACAACACAAAGCATTAAACTGGAGAAAACATGACCATTAACTATTTAGTACCTAAAATTTGTTAGACCTATGGACATACTGACACTTAAATATTTTTTCTATTTTTCGTTAATAAAACTCTAGTAATGCTAAGTAAAGATGTTTTAGGTTGAAATTTCTTAAATTAAATAATCATTGAAACAAGCAAACAAACTAAGCCAGAGAAATCCTCTGATGTATATTTAAGTACAAGAGTTCTTCAGTCGTTCACTTGTATCATAATCATCAGGTGGTATAAATAACATTTCTAGATACTAGTTGTTAAAATTGAGGAAAATTTGATAAGTGGTCTCTCTTTAACAAACCATTCTTTAACAAGTCTGTGAGTGGCACTGGGATTTTTCAGGATGTTCCAGCATGGGAGCTAAGACAAGAAAAGGAGGTTGGAGGAGCACATTATCTATCAGGTGAACCTGTCCGTGCAAATAATTTACTTGTTTGGTTTATTTCTGGAACATCATTTAGGAATCCATCCCATGGTGTGAAACATCTTTTTCCCCAAATTAAAGCAAAACTAACATTAAAGAACACAGTATCCTTTTAGACATGTCTGTTGCAGAATAATGGTTCAATGAAATGTCACAGTGGCTTGGAAGATGTACTATAGATTTAAGGATGGCTGCTTATAATATTAGAGAATATAGGATTTTTTCCCACATGAAATTTTTGGAAAGGAGAGTGTGTCAGTTTATGTTAAAATTAAATGTAAAAAATCACATATAATTGAAACATGTCTATATTTTTAGGTTATAGACTAATGTAGCAATCAAAATTATTAAATTTTTAAAAATAATGGGACTGTTTTGTCAGCAATAAGCAAATATATGCTATATATACATATTTGTTTTAGATGACGGTTGGATTATTTTAAAAGAGAATAGATTTATTTCTCATATCCCACCATAAAAAAACAACAAAAACAACTTTGTTTCTAATGTGTCTCTGAAACAAAGCATTATTTTTTTTACAATTTTAAAATATATTTAACATTATAATAATATTAAATTTGAAATTTTAGCAATTCCATAAAACAGCTAACTGAACTTTTTTTCCCCAGAGAGCAAGGGTTGGGCACCCATTTTATGGAACAATGAACAAAGGTTTTAGAATCAGATAAATGTTTGAACACTGTGCCTTTCTTTGTTACATAAACTTCCAAAACGCAGTAGATTTGTATTTAAAACTGGATTAATTATGCCATCTTGTAGGATTTCCAAAGATTTAACAGCTATGAAGTTCCTGAATCAAAGTTGGTGCTGTTACTGCTAGCTTATTCACTTTTTCTCTGCAAATATTGCAGATATAAAACACCCAAATTAACTTACAATCATTATTGACCATGCTTGATTTCCTTCCTCTTTTCTTTTATGCGTTCCCATCACATCTGCCACCCCCCATGTCATTCCTGAGTTGGACCAGTAGTGTCATTTCCTGGGTATATTCATCCATTGTAACCAGCTTGTGGGTGTTTCCATATTATTTAGTGGGCTCTGAGAATATAAATTAATTGAGAGATAAATCTGATGGGAAACTAAGAAAGAAAGGAAATCAATTTTACATCTACTATGGAGAGTTGTCTCTTCAAGTCTTTTGCCCATTTTTAAATTGGGTTGTTTGCTTTTTTTTGTTAAGTGGAAGGACTTAAATATACTGTATATTAATACTTTATAGCATATATGATTTCTAATATTTTCTCCCATTACGTAGGTTGTCATTTTCCTTTCATGATAAAGCTCTATGAGGAACACATGTTTTAATTTTAATGAGGTCCCCATTATTTATTTTTTCTTTTGTGGCTTGTGCTTTGGGTGTAAAGTCTAAGAAATCATTGCTAATGCAAGGTACTGAAGATGTTTCCCTATATTTTCTTCTAGGAGTTTGATTGATTTTGAATTGATTTTTGTATAATGCAGAAGGTAGGAGTCCACTTAATATTTTTGCAAATGGAGATAGTTTTCCCATCACCATTTGTTGAAGAGATTATTCCTTCCCAATTGTGTAGTTTCTGGCATCTTAACAAAAATCAGTGGGTAATATATGTAAGGGTTGATTTTTGACTTATCAATTCTATTCCATTAGTCTATCTATATGTAAGTCCTTGTGCCAATACAAAACTCTTTTAATCACTGTGGCTTTGTAATAAGTTTTAGGAGTGGGAAGTGTGGGTCCTTCAACTTCATTATTCTTTTTTAATGACTTGAACAATTCAGAGTCCCTTATCCTTCCACATACATGTGATGATTGGCCTTTTCATTTCTGTAAGAAGGTAGTTGGAATTTTGACTGGGATTGCACTGAATGTATAAATAATTTTGGATAATATGGACATCTTAATAATATTTAATCTTCCAATTCCACAGAACATCCTTACATTTATTTATGTCTTCTTTAATATCTTTTAGTAATTTTTTTTTTTTTTTTTTTTTTTTTTTAGTTTTCCTTGTATAAGTTCTTTATAAGTTCTAGGTTAGATTTATTCCTGATATTTGATTCTTTTAGCTGCTACTGTAAATAGAATTTTTTCTTGATTTCTTGTTCTGATTGTAAATTGCTTATGTATAAAAACACTACTGATTTTTGGGTGTTGATCCTGGACCCTGCCACTTTGCTGAATTCACTTATTACACCTAGATTTTTGTTGTGGATTTTTCAAGTTTTCTGTATATAGGATCATATCTTCTATAAATAGAGAAAGTTTTACTTCTTCCTTTCCAATTTGGATACCTTTTATTTCTTTTTCTTGCCTAATTGCTCTCACAAGAACTTCCAGTACAATGTTGAATAACAGTGGTGACTATGGGCATCCTTGTCTTGTTCCTGATCTTAGAGGGAAAGCTTTCAGTTTTCACTATTAAGTGGGATGTTAACTGTGGACTTTTCATCTACGCCTTTTATTATGTTGAGGTGTTGCCTTCTATTCCTACTGTTCCAAATGTTTTTGTCAAGAAGGTGTGCTTTATTTTGTCAAATACCTTTTATGCATCGATTGAGATGACCATGTGTTTTTTTCCCCTTCATTCTGTTTATGTGCTGTATGACTTGAATTTCTTATGTTGAACCAAACTTGCATACCAGGGATAAATCTCACTTGATCATGATATAAATTTCCTTTAATATATATGCTGGTTGGATTTGGTTTGGTGGTGTTTTATTGTGGATTTTGCATCTATATTTATAAAAGATATTTGTCTGTAGTTTTCTCTTCTTATGTTACATTTATTCAGATTTGGTTTGAGGGTGATGTTGGACTTTTAGAATGTTAGCTAATATATCCTCCTCTTCAATTATTTTTAAGAGTTTGAGCAGGATTGATATTAATTCTTCTTGGAATGATTGGTAGAATTCACCTGTGAAGCCATCTGGTCCTGGGCTTTTCTTTGTTGAGAGGCTTTTGATTACTAGTTCAATATCTTTACCAGTAACTGATTTGTTGAGATCTTCTAATTGTTCTTGAGTCAATATAAATAGTATATGTATTTCTAAGAATTTGGCCTTTTCATCTAGGTTATCTAATTTATTGGTGTACTTTTGTTCATAGTATCTTTATAGTACTTTATATATCAGCATTGTTTATACGAATGCTCTCTTTTTCACTTCTGATTTTTGTTATTTGTATCCTCTTTTATCCTTTGCCATTCTAGCTAATGGTTTGTCAATTTTTTTTTGTTTTCAAAGAACCAACTTTTGGTTTTTTTGAGTTGTTTTATTTTTGTTGTTGTTGTTGTTGTTTTCTATTTTCATTTATTTCTGCTGTAATCTTTGTTATGTCCTTCCTTCTGCTTGTTTTGGGTTTAGTTTACTCTTCTTTTTATATTTCTCCCAGGTATGAATTTAGGTCTCCCATTAAAAGTCTTTCTTAATTTTTAATGTAAGCATTTAAAGCTATAATTTCCCTCTCATCATTGCCTAAGCTACATCCCATAAGTTGTGGTATATTATATTTTCATTTTCATTCACCTTAGGGTATTTCCTAATTTTGCTTCTGCTTTCCTCTTCAACCCATTAGTTGTATAAGACTATGTTGTTTAATTTCCACAAATTAGTGAATTTTCCCTTTCTCTTTCTGTTATAGATTTCTAGCTTCATTCTATTCTGATCTGAGAATGTACATAGTATGATTTCATATTTTTTAAATTTATTGATACTTGTTTTGTGATCCAACTTATGATCTATCATGGAGAATGATCCATGTGCACTTGAGAAGACTGTGTATTCTGTTTTTTTTTGGGGGGTGCAGTGTTTATATATGTCTTTTAGTGTAGTGTACCATTCAAGTCCTATATTTCGCTATTGTTCTTCTGACTAGATGTTCTATGCATTATTCAGAGTGGTGTGTTAAAGGCTCTACTATTAATTTAAAACTATCAATTTCTCCCTTTGAATCTGCAGTATTTGCTCCATGTATTTTTGGGTTTTGCTGCTAGGTGTCTATATGTTTATAATTGCTACATCTTCCGATTGAATTGTCCCCTGTATCAATAGGTAATGACCATCTTTGTCCCTCATAAATGTTTTTGACTTAAAGTCTATTTTAGACAATATTAGTGTAGCCACTACAGCTCTCTTTGTTACTGTTTTCATGGTATATAAATATTTTCCATCCTTTTACCATCAACCTATTTGTATCTTTGGCTTTAAGATGATTATCTTACAGACAGCATATAGTTGGAACATACATTTTTTTCCATTATGCCAGTCTCTGCCTTTTGACTGGAGAGTTTAATTCCTTTACTTGTAAAGTCACTACTATAATACAGGTCTTTCTTCTGCCACTTTGCTATTTAGACTTTGTAAGCCTTATACTGTTTTTGTCCCTCACTTCTGTTAAATCCTACTTTTATGTATATTTGTTTTCTTGTGTTGTACCATATTGAGTGCCTTCTCATTTCTATCTGGATGTATTTTTCCATCCATTTTCCATGTGGTTACCATAGAGTTAAAATTTAACATTCTAAATGTATAACAATTATATTTGGTTTGATAACTTAACTTCAGTTGCATGCACAATACATATACTTTTCCTGTAACCCTGTCTCGCCTCATCCTTTTTTTGATAGTTGTTACCACTTATATCTTTATATATTGTACGTCCCAATATTAAATATAAACCAGTTATTATTACTTTTTATGCATTTCCATTTTAGCGCCATAGTAAGTAAGAAGTAGAATTATATACTAAATAATACAATGCAATAATACTGGCATTTGTAATTACCCAAATGGTTAATTTTACCATGTCTTTATTTCTTTATACTGCCTTGAACATGTCTAGTGTCTTTTGATTCAGTCTGTAGAACTCCCTTTAACATTGTTTGTAGAACAGGTCTACTGGTGATGTACTCCCTTAGCTTTTGTTTATCCGAGAATGTCTTAATCTCCCCCTCACTTTTGAAAGAGAGTCTCATGGTGTTTAAAATTCTTGACTGACAGTTTTCCTCTAGCACTTTGAATATTTCAATCCAGTGCCTCCCTGCCTTCGTGATTTCTGATGAGAAATCAGCACTCAATCTTAATGGGATTCCCTCTATGTAACACGTTGCTTTTCTCTTGGAGCTTTCAGAACTCCCTCGTTTTCTTTTGCATTTGATAGTATAATCAATATATGATGGGAAGTATTTTCTTCATGTTTATCCCATATAATGTTTTCTGAGCTTCTGTGATGTGTATATTCACCTGTTTTGCTAATTTAGGAAATTCTCTGTCATTATTTCTTTGACTGTAACTTCTGTACCTTTCTCTCTTTCTTCTCTTTCTGGGGCTCCCATAATGTGTTTATTGGTGTCTTGAAGGTATCCCATAGCTATCTTAGGCTAGTTTTGCTTTTAATATTTCTTTTTTCTTTCTGCTTCTCAACCTGACTCATTTTAAGTGTCTTGTCTTCAAGTTCATTGATTCTGTCTTCTGCCAGCTTCATTCTCCTCCTGAAACCCTTCTGGTCATTTTTCATTCCAGTTATTGTGTTCTTCAATTCCAGTAGTTATATTTGGTTCCTCTTTAAAATTTCTATCTTTTTACTTAGGTTCTCAAATTGTCCACTCATTGTTTTTCTGATATCTTATAGTTCTTTCTCTGTATTTCTTTCATCTCCTTAACACTTGTAAGAAAAAATTTTTAAAGGCTTTTTTCTGTATTTACACATTCTCATCTTCTTCATTGGTGTTTTCTGTATTTTTATCCTCTTCCTTTTGGTGGGTCATCATTTCCCATTTGTTTGTCTTGTACTCTTTTGTTGCACACTGTATATTTTAATATTTTAAAATTCTAACTCTGGAATTTACTCCCTGAGATGTCTGTTTCTTGGTTTTGTAATCAGCTGGTGATAAGACAGAGATTTTTCTTGAACTTCAGCCCACCTACCAAGAAGGTCTGCCCAAGAAAAATGCACTGTACAGGGTTTTCCCCTTCTTACTGAGCCTCTGTCTTATCCTGTTAGTTTTTTTGGAGGTCACCTGTTTAGAGGAGTTTGTTCCAAACTGATAGCCTCTATAGATTTTTGCACTCTTTTTATTGTCTCATGCTGATTTTGCACAGAGGGAAAATTCTGGTAGGAGAATTACCCTGGGAAGGACTTTCCTAATTCAGTCTTTCCCAGCCACATCAGGGTCAGACATCCACAGATGGAGTGCAAACCATCCCCAAAATGCCCTGTGGAGGTACTCACGAAGGCTGCCAAAACTTCTCTGATGGCTGCTCAAAGCTGAGCCATCCTAGCCTGCCCAACAAATGCAGCCCTTCAACTAACTTTGCCCTGCAGTCCTGAGGAAGTCCTGCATCCTCAAATATCTACCACTTCTGCCACTATCTTGTATTGGGCATGGTCAAAACAATGATTGCTGCCATCCTTTTCTGGGGTGGGATGAAACAACAGCTGACATCAGAGCTGGGATCCTAACTGCCAATCAAAAACTGTGATCAGTGATTGGCCATGCACACCCCTGTTTTGGGGGAAGAGTACCTCCATGTCCCTTTCTTTCAGCAACCACTAGCTGGGAACAAGACCTTGTGGTGGCCTGCTACAAGAGTGGGTGATGGGTACCAGAAGCCACTGTGCAGAGAGAGCAATTTACAGTTCTTTACCACAATTTATCAGCCTCTTCCTTCCACTCTTCCTTGGATGCTGTACAGTATTCCTCTGGCCTCTGGAGTTCCTAAACATGTGTTTCAGATATTTCCTGCCTGATTAATAGCTTTTTTGGTGGAAGGACCAACGCTCAGGTCTCCCCAGACTGCCATCTTCCCCGGAAGTTCTCTCTTTAGTATGTCTTATAGGGCAGGTGAGCTCACAATGATTCTTTAAATTTTTGTCTTGCTTCTGTCAAGATAGTCTCTTTGGGGGAAGTGGCTGTGGCTCAATCAGTAGGGCTCCTGTTTACCATATGGGAGGCCCCAGGTTCGGTTCCCGGGGCCTCCTGGTGAAGGCAAGCCCGCCTGCACAGCGTGGTTAGCTGACCCAGCGAGCACAAGCAGCAAGGGGGGGATAAATGAATAAATAAATAAAATCTTTAAAAAAAAAAAAAAAGATAGTCTCTTTGTCTTTGATTATCATCATTTTGACTGTGATGTGTCTCAGTTTGGATTTCTTTGAGAACATTACTCTTGGAGTTCATTTAACTTCTTGAATCTGCAGATTCTTCTTTTCCTAAATTTTGGAAAGTTTTGGCAATTATTTTTCAAATAATTTTCTGCCCTTTCTCTTTTGCATCTCTTTCTGGGGCTCTAATTCTGTGTATACTGGTTTGCTTGATGTTACAAAATTTTATGAATTTCTCTTCATTTTTGTTCATTCTTTCAGCTTTCTACTCCTAAAACTTGGACAAACTCTGTTGAACTATCTTCATATTTTCTGATTCTTACTCCTTCCAGCTCAAATCTGGAATCTCAAATCCTTTAGTGATTTTTCATTTCAGTTATTCTGTGTTTCAACTCCAGAATTTCTATTTCTTTTAAAATAATTTCTATATCTCTTCATTCATATTCTCTACTTGATGAGGCATCACTTGCATATTTGTTTTTACGTCATTAGATGTTTTCCTTTAGGTCTTTGAGTATATATATAATAGCTGATTTAAATTCTTTACTTAATATATACAAAATCAGGGACATTTCCTGTTGGCTTTTTTCCCCTGTGGCATACTTTACTGTTTCTATGGATATCTTACATTTTTTTTCTTAGAACTAGACATTTTAGATTATATAGTATAACAATTCTGGTATCAAAATCCTCCTCCACCACAGGGTTTGATGCTATTGTTTATTGTTCATGTTTTTGTTTTCTTGTTCATGGTTTTCTTTTAGTGATTTTCCTAGACTATATCTATAAATTTTGTATTCCTTGCAGTTTATGGCCACTGAATTTTCTTATAGCTTTTTCTTTTTTTATATTTTTGTTTTTATTTTTAAGCATGATTTCCTATGTGTGTCAGTCCTGGTTCAATATAAATTTAGTGGTCAGCCAATGATTAATTAGAAGTTTTTCTTAATTACTTTGCCTATATTTTTATCTACCCTTTGCCATGGGATCTATGTAAGAAGTCATACCTACAACATGAAGTTTATAAGATGCCCTTAGCTTTCACATCCTGCTTATACAGGGGCTCTAGGTAACCTAGAGGTGAGTGACAGAAACTTTCTACTTCCTCAGTTATTTCCTGGGCATACACACATATTTGTGAATGAATGCAGTCTTTTTGTTTCCCCAGAAATATTCAGGAGCTTTTCATATTTTTCTATGGTTATCTAGTTCTGCAATATTTACTTTATTTTTTAAATATATTTTTTATTTTTTAAAAAAATATATTTAGATTACATAAATATTACATAAAAATATAGGGGATTCCCATATACCCCGCTCCCTCTCCCTCCCACACTTTCCCACATTAACAACATCCTTCATTAGTGTGGTACATTTGTTACAACTGATGGATACATATTTAAGCATTGCCGTTAACTGTGGACTATAATTTATATTATAGTTTACACTCTGCCTCACACCATTTTCTAAGTTCTGACAAAATATATAATGGCCGGTATCCGTCATTGCAATGTCATTCAGGACAATTCTAATGTCCTCAAAATGCCCCTGTATTACACCTATTTTTTCCCTCTTCCTCCCCTCAGAACCTCTGGTGGCCACTGCCTTAATTAATGCTACCAGGACTCTGAGCTGACAAGTGAGGGACAGGCCACAAGTCAAAAATTTCACAGACCCAACTGGCTTATCAGTAGTTTCTCTTAATAGATGGATTTTAATTTGTTCTGTGGCTTTGGTTAATTTCCAGGGCTCTGCAAATCATTGATTTTAATTGTTTTGCCAATAGTTTAATTCATTTTTGGAAGAGTGACTTTACTGGAATCTGTATTCTGCCATTCTGGAAGTTGAACCCCACACCCTCCCTTTTTATTCTATCCAGTTATAGGATTTTTAATTTCATATTTCATACCACTAATCTTCTCTTTCGGTCTCTTCATTTTCAGGATTCATGACCCATTCTTGCTATAGTTCCTGTTGCCCATTCCCAACTCTCCTACTTTTTATGGCCCTCCTTAGTTTCATCCCAGTTCATTATCCTTCACACCCACCCTTTATTTCCTTACATTTTGCCTCTTTTCCCCTGCTGCATCTTATTTATTTCTTCATTTCTAACCATTTTGATGTGCAATTCAGGTATGGCAGTTAATTACATCATTTTGCTTCTATTTTGGCGTCTGTAAATTATGGTATTTCTGTAGGGTTTGTTTATTAAATGGGATGGGGTATGGAGAGGTACAGTTTTTAAGAATCAGATCCAAGATATACTTTTCTAAGAACGTCTTCCCTGACATTTTAATTTAGTGTGCAAATAGTATGACTTGCACATTTCAAACAGCACTTTTGAATTACAGCACGATCATCTGTTTATTCATTTGTTCTTCTTCACTAAGAAATGATACCTTGGCAAGTAACTTTGTTATTTTCACCTTAGTATACCCTTATTTAGTTACTGGAACAAACTACGTGTTCAATAATTGTGTGCAGAAATGGGTCATTATTCTGTTGTTGTCATTGATATTTCAGAAATATATACTCTCCAACATGATACAAAACTTACCTTCTGATAGAGTGATTGAGAGATGATTATTAATGGGTACAGTTTTTTTGTTTTTGTTTTTTGTTTATTATTATTATTCCATCATTATTGGTATAATGAAAATGCTCCAATATTGATTGAAGTGATGAATGCACAACTCTGATTATGTCAAATACCATTGATTGTACACTTTGGATACATTGTATGCTTTATGAATATTTGTCAATAAAATTGATGTTACCAAAAAAAAACAACAGCACAAGCAACAAAAGATAACCTAGATAGATGGCATGAGGAAGATCTCCCCGATTTCCTCAGGGAGCAGTGACCTCAACATCAGCACAAATCAAAGCAGGAATTTCTGACTTTTGGTAAGGACCAGCCTTGGCTTCCTTTGAAAATGGCAAAGACATTCTATCTCAGCCAGTGCCCTGCACTCCAGAGCTTCTGGTTTTGAACCTGAAAGCAAAGAGTGGAGATGCTCCCACCTCTTGTGATAGCGAGCAGAGGCAGTGACCAAAAACAGGGAAACATGTTAAGAGGCCTGGGCTGTTCGCAATAGACGTTCCATGGAAGATGAAGATCATGAGTTCCATGGAGCCCAAAAAGGTGATGTGGTAAATGATCAGGTCTTGGACAAAAGCAGTTGTAAATTGGACTGGAACAACAAATTTGGGCATCTGAGCATATGTAGCATGCCAGACTGGAGGATTTGGGGTAGCAGAGGATAGAGGGAGGTAGATAATTGCAGTGGGAACTCAGTGAGGTTCACCGATACAGGATATATGCACCTCCATAGCTTTGGAAAGCATTGCCTCCAAAGTATCCAAGAGGCTTCAGCTTCCAAAGTCGAATGGATCTACCTGAGAGATCAGAGGAGCGTTCTGCAGACCCTTGCTGCCAGGTGGCCATTTGCCCCCACCTACGTGGTTGCAGAGAATGGGCTGGTAAGTTTCACTTTGAGCCCTGCTCCCTTTTCTTGTCTTTATCCATCTTTTCCCATGTTTCTGGAATGTGGAGTTGATTCTGCAGATTAAAATAATTCAAATGAGAAAAAATAAAACAATAAAAAGTATCTTTTTTCAAATTTTGACACAATACATAAATATTTAATTTTAACTTTCAGATCATTGACTAATATATAATCAATGCATATCTATTTGATAAGAACAAAACATGCTCACTTTCATACATTCTTTTGGAGACTGATAAATTACATTAATATTGATGCTGAGTACACTTAAAATTCCACCCTTAAAAAATAAGAGAAATTAAGGAAAGCATTATTCTAATTGAAATATTTATGTAGCATATTGTACATATTCATATAACACTTAGGCTTCCATTAAAGTTAAGAATTACTTTTTCCAGAGTTCTTTTTCTGAAAACTCAGAAAAGGGTAAGAGCCTTCTGTGCTTTCTCTCCTAGTACTGGGCTTCTTTGTTTTGTACTTAACACAATAAAGGCTAATTGTTCCTCTTTACTCATTCACTAAGCTATAAGCTCCTAATTATAATGATTATTAATAGTAGAAGTAATAGGAATAATGATGATAATAATATCATCATTTATTAAATGCCATCTACCATCAGGCACTGTATCAGATGATTTTCATACTCTGTAGCATTTCCTTATATCAACTCTGCCAGATAGGTACTACTAAGATCTCCATTTTCAGAGTGGAGGAAATGAAATACAGAGAGAAAAACAGAGAGAAATATGGCGAGAATAAGCCAGGTCTCTCACATCAAAGCCTAACTTTTCCTTTTTTTTTTTTTTTTCTCTCAAGGGCTTCTTCAACCTGGCTGCCTCTGAAAATCACCTGATGAATCTTATTAAACACCTGATTTCTGTACTTTACCTGGACATAATGAAAAACAACTTCTAAGATAAAATTCAAACTCCTTAGGCTTGATAATCTATTATCTACTTAATTATCCATGTTCATCTCCTCCTGTGCCCCAATTTCAACTCCAATAATATCAAATTCTTTAGAGTTACCTGAAAATGTGGCAAACTCTCAATTTTCATTCCTTGGTATATGTTTTATACATTGCATGGACTCACTCCTCATAACAACCTATGCTCTTGATTAATTTTACTTTTTTTCTTCATTTTAATCAACAAGTCCCAGAAGAATGTCTTGTATGTATATATAAATAAATAAACATGTGTGTATATTATATGCCGACAACCACACAAACCCATCCACCCACACATGCAAATATATATATATGCATGCACATCTATATATGGATATGCACAAATACCCAAAACTCTGCACATACTTAGTATTTACAAACTTATAATTGACCGTTTCTCTCTGTAGACACCAAGTTCCCCTGCATCATTATTATCTAACATAGTCACTAGCCATAAGGAGGAATTCAATTAATATTTTGTAAGAATGAATTAATGCTACAACTTTAATGAATGGCTAAATACTTAAATGTTCTAGTAGATATGGATCAATTCTTCAATTTCTTGATACAGAGCACTAATATTAACTCATGTTGATCTTTACTGCCAAATACATTTCAACAAAGTAAAAATTCATGACCAGGATTATTTCTTTTCAAGTCTCTGTGGTTTTTATTCTCCAAAATGATTTCTCTGAGGACGAGACAGATTTAAACTTGATATGAATAATCAATCTCATTTCCTTTTTGGGCTCAGTGTTCAGAGTTTAGTGTTACTATAAGATTATGAAAGCAGAGAATCTAGATTGAATTTCTGATAAGCTCACCTATAAATTCAGTATAGTTTCAGGTTTCAGAGTCTTCTCTGTATTATTTATGCTCTTTCTCTGTCACTTGAAAAACTTCCTACATCAAGTAAAAGAGCAAACATGATTTTGTAATTGCTGGTACTCTAATAATTATATTTAGTTATATTCAAAATTTGTTCCAAATGAATGGATTTTTAGTGGTGTGTGTTGTTTATATTTATAATGTTTATATTTATATCTATAATATATTAATAGAACTCCTTTAAATAGAATGGCCTTTTCCCTTCCTAAAAGAAATGATCACTTTGTTATAAATGGATGCTTTTTGGATTATGCTCAGGACTAAGCTATTTCCAGAAAATTACCTCGAATTTGGCTGACATCCCAGGGGTCCTGGCATATTGTAATGGCATTGTTGTACAAGGGTTACCCATATTTTTTCATGATCAAAACTTTGGCATCTATTTAAATGTCTTCAATAACATCCGGTTACCATTATCTTACAAAACTAGTGGTTTTGAAGCTTCCAAAATTTATTGTGCCTTTTTGCTGTGTTCCCTGACTGCAGTTTTAACACTCTAATATATAAAACATTTTTCAACCACTTACTCCAGGCAGTGGATTTTTTTCCTATTTTCTTTTTAATCTTTGTTTTGTCTTTTCTTATTTTTCAAAGCAGACCCTAACTTTGGATTTCTTCCTACATACAAGGCAATCAGGTTCTCATTCAATGGTTACGGTTAATAACTTTTTTTTCCATAAATACTTTAAAGGAATAACCCATAAATCATATAATGCCTCAGCAATATGCATGTTCCTAAACTTGCACAATTTTATAAAGTATTCTTTCTCTAAAAGTTTCCTAAAAATAGTTAGAAATGGAGAATATCATGGCTTGTCAAATGTTCTTAAATTTTAAGGTGCCGAAGAGTTACTTGGGTTAATGTGGTAATTTGGAGCTCGATGTACTCCATGAAAACAAGTTCTTAAATTTAATCCATTTCTGTGGGTGTGATCCCATTGTAAGTAGGCATTTTTGATGAGGTGGGGCTCACTTCAATTTAAATGGGTCTTAATTTTGTTACCAAGCCCTTTATAAGCAGAATGAAACTTGGACTGGGAGAGAAAGACATGGGAACATGAAGTTGAAATTCAACGGAACCAGGAAGAGTAGGGAAAGGGCAGCCTGCCCCAGAACGCTAGTTTTCAGAAAGAAAACCTCTCCACGATGACACCTAGATTTGGGCTTTTCTTTAGCCTCAAAATTGTGAGCCAATAAATCACCAATAACTAAAACAGGTTAATTATCTGAAAAGGTAGACTATTAGGATCTGTCCCCCAGAGACCATGGGTGATGGTCATTTACAATATTTAGTAGGACACCAGGTATATCAGTTATGAGTTAATTCATATGAGTTATTTCAATGTCTTATTCCAATTGTAGAACTTCACATATATTTGGTGTAAGTTCCTGATAATTTATGTATCTTTTGCATCTCAGAGACCTTCCTTCTAACACAGCTAACATTTTTTGCTGAATTGATAAATGTATAGTGAAACACACTTACTTTTTCCCCCAAGTTAATTTTTCTATCTATGCAGTTACAAGCAATTTGTTTCTCATAGTCACGCAACTTCTATTACATTTGTAGTCTCAGGTGTTCCAAGAGATTTTTATTCTTGAACTTCCTTATCTCCTGCTTTTAAAACTGCATGTACTCACCCGTGTAATTTGATTTACATTTTATTCATGAGCCAATGTCACAGAAGTATTTTTAAATTAGCCTTATACCTTTCTTTTGTCACTTTCTTGCTGCCTGCTTGAGTAACTGATGTTAGCCTTTGTACAGCTAAGATTTACCTATATCTCAAAGAGGAGTAAAAAAAATGGGTATAAAATGCCACACCCAGAGAAAGTCTCTGAATATTGTATTATGCCTGACATTCTTAAGCAGCTCTTTCCATCATTTGAAGTTTAGAAACCATGTTGGGTTCAGGTAGGGTGCTTAAATCAGTTTTAGATAAATAAAATATTTTATAAACATAGCACTGTTCTGGTTTAAAGTTGATAAGCGTGCCTTCCATATTCCGAGAAAGTTCTAAACGTGGAAATGTTACCTATTCTGTACAGATGTAATAGATGGCTCCATGCAACAGACATTTAGCAAAGGCTCTTATTAATAAATGCCTTTGTGTTCCCTTGTTCTCACCTATCTGAAAGCAAAGGGAGTGGTATTTAATTCTCTCCTCTTTGTACATGGACATGAATATTTTCATCTTGGAAGTCACAGAAGACTCTAAGAAAGCAGAAGGCAAAGGAGAGAATAATAGGAGAAAAAGAGAGCTAGAGTCAAGCCACTACAAGAAGACTGCAGGAAGTGTGTATGAGAATATAAGCCAAGTGGTAAAGAATAGTTAACACTATTGGGGTAAACAAGGGGTAAAGGATGTGTAGTAAAATCTGGAAAGCATGTTCAATATTGCCTGGAATGTGGCTTTATCTCAAAGAAGCATGTTATGCAAACCCAGCCAAAATGTCAGGCAAGGATTTTTGATCTGCAACTCATGTAAGTCTCTTGTTCATTCTATCCCCCCAATCTCCCTCCCTTTTTCTTTATTATTATTATTAATTTCACACACTTGACTTCTCTATTCTCTTTTAACCATACTTCAAATTAAAGAAAGCTGCTCATTCAACCTGAGATAAACCTGACTTTCTTACTCCTTAACTAAAGGTTGATAAGAGTTGAAAAGTGAAAACTCTTTCTTAAGGTACTTAATATAAAATGTTGAATGTGTTTATCAATTGTAACAAATGTTCCACACTAATGAAGGATGTTGTTAACGTGGGAAAGTGTGGGAGGGGGAGGGAAGGGGGCAGATGGGAATCCCCTATATTTTTTATGTAACATTTATGTAATCAAAAGTTTCTTTAAAATAAATAAATAAGATAAAATGTTGAGACATTCGGGTCATAAAATTCCAAGGTTAATGATTCCATTTCATTCCTATTGTATTCCTGAATATATAATAATCCATTTAAAAGAAATTCTGAAAAAATTTTGCAAGGTTAGATGAGGAAAAATAAATAATCTATACTCAAATATATATTTTTATCCTATGGGTGGTAGTAAACAGGAATTTAGTAACTAATCTGTGCTATATAAGAATGATATTTGAGAAAGATATTTACTTTAACATTTCTACTTTCTTTCATAACATTTATTACAAACATATTTAATTAATTCTCTACATAAACAAAATGGATAGTTGCTTCCTATCAAAGAAGATAATATGAAATTCGTAATAGTCTACTACAAAGCCTTTTTAACAAATTGATTAATGAATGTTGTCAATTCAAGCAGTAATAAAGTCAGGCCCTGTACAAGAAAACTTTAAATACTTTAACATATTTATACATAAGTTTAGATGTTAAAGTAGTTTTACTTTAAATATATGTTTAAATATATATTTTAAATATAAATTTAAAAAAATATATACTATATATGTTTTAACATGTATATGAAAACATGTGGTTTTTCTCTAATTTGACAAAAATCCAAACATTTACATGGTACAACTAATAAATAATTGTTCAGATTAAAATATTTTTTAAAATACCAAAAAATATAAGAACAATGCTAGGAGAGAAAATTAATGAAATATCTCCTTTTAGAAAATATTTTTAATATTCTGTCATATTAAAAGAGCTGGTAGAAGAATATGCAGTCAAAATGAAAAGGAAGAATGTTAGAGTTGCATCATTCAGTTAATTAATAAAATATTTTTGTAAATTACATGGTGTTTGTGGAATTTGTCAGTTTTTTAAATTATAATTTATTTCTTTTCTCATTCTAAGGAAACTTTCGTTTTCATACCTATTTTTTATATGTTGTTTGAATTATTTTTCTTAAAGTGTGCCCTAAATTTTGTAAGCTGCATGTATCAAAATACTTGCATAAACCCCAGATTAGTTGGCTTTATATACTTTCAGTTGTACATGTGTGCTAATTACTCATAGGCCGAGTAGGTGTGTAGAATTTTAGTAGTCACACAAGACTAATATAATTGGAACGGTACTAGAAGAATGCAATTAGACCCATACTAGAAGAATACCTTAAAAAATGGAAGAAAATGAAAAGTATCCCAATAGAGTAGGGTCATGAAAATAATATAGGCTAAAAAGTATTTAGAAGTTAATGGAGTTTAATAGTTTCACATAACATTAGAGAAGTCAAGGAGGAGGAAAATTGAAAAGAGGCCTTTGGACAAAATAGTATATATATTAGTTATAAAAAAAGAAGTCTATTATAATAGTGTTAGTATTTCAGAGATCTGGTGATGGAGTAGAAGCGGTAGTGTAACAACTTGGAAAGTAAAATGAATTTGAGAAAGAGGAAGAATATGATTTAAAGTGGTTTGGCAGTAAGATGAAGGAATTAAATGGTTGATCATTGAAGATTAAATGAAACTGAAGATGTTTATAATTTTTAAAATAATTTTCTTTTATGATGTGCAATAGAAAATACGATAAGACAATTTCACTCTCTATATATCTGCTTCCCTTTGGAGCATTTTCTTCTTGGCATTACCCATTTCTCACTATTTGAAGCCTCAACCATGGCTCCCATGCTTGTTATTCCATTCACATGAATCTAGCAAGATCACACATAAGATTAATCTTTCTAAATCCAACGGCAATGTGTGCATCTTCTTGGTTTTTTGGCCTCAAGTTGCATTTTGTTATCTATTCTTCCACTTTAAAATTAATTTCTTTCTTTGCTTACCATGACAATCTACTTAGTTTTGGCACGTTCATCGTACCTAACCCGCCACCAAATGTTGTAGCTTCTGAAATTGCTGAACCAGGTCCACTCCTTACAGGACTCTCTGGCTCTAAGTCCATTCTCATAGCTGTGATTACAGTGCAAACGTGAATGGCTTCCACATCCATGTCTCCATTTACGTATTCTTCTCTGTGCTATTCTTGCCTGCCTCACATTTTTATAAAAGTCCAAATGAACTTCTAATTCTTACTAACCGCTAACCAAGCATAGCTCAATTGTTTCTAAGGATGTGATTAGCACCATCCAGAAACCCTATCTAGGCAATATATGAAAATCAGAAATCCAAAATGTCATTTTTGATGCCTCTCTTTTCTTTATCCTCTTATACCTAATCCATTAACAGCCCTCCCTAAATTTATCCCAATTTTATTTTTTTTTCCATATCCAATATTACTTTTAAAGCTTAAGCTTCAGACATCTCCATTAATCCCCACTCTATTCTTTTTCTCTATGTTAAGGTTATGGCCAGAGCTGATTTTTTTTTTTTTTTTTGAAAGGAAAATCTAATTGTGATTGCATGTTTTAAACATTGTCATGTTCTCCTTTTACTCTTGGAATAAAAGTCAGAATACTTGCTGCAGCCTAACAATGGCATACATAGCCTGATATGTGCTTAAATCTGTACCCAGGGCTTGTAACACACACCCTTAGACTGTGTGCTGAAACCACGCTAACCTACATTCTGTTTTTCAAAATCACTTTGTTTTCTCCTGTGACAGGGTCTTACCCGTTATGTTACTTTTATCTGGAAAGCTCATTTTCCTCTGCTTAACGGAACTACCAGTGCTTCAGATATCAAATTGGGCCTCACTTCCTCATGAATGATGATTTCTGGCTTCCCAACTAGCCTTTATGTTCCATGAAAGTAGAAAATTTGTCTATTTGGTATTACTAGTATATTTATAATTCCAACAACAGAGTTAGAGGATTTTTGAATGAATGGATGAATGAATGAATAAAAAAGAAAACCATTCAGAGGAAATAATTGTAAATGTAGGTCGGTCTGGGGATACCAATTATTTAAATTCTCATTTTTCTTGGATCTTGTAAGCCTTAGTTAAAAAAAAAAAATCCCTTCGGTGAAATAATAAGGGAAAGAAGCAGTTTGTTTGCATTGAGATTTTATATTTAGAGAATTAGTCTACATTTTATATCTAAAAAGCCTAGCTCCTATATTTTTTTCCCACTGTGATTACATATTTCACACCAGCTTTTACATTAGGGATTCAAGAGAAAAAAATATTCTTCAAGTAATTGTCCATAAATCACAAATATTCAAATTTAGAAACAGATGTAAGTACCCACCCCTAATGAAGGTGAGGAAGAATTAGATCAGCAGGATCTGACTGTGACAACAAGACCAAATTAGTTAAGCTTGTCCCCTAGCTACATTCTTTTTTCATGCTATCAACCATTTATCAAGATATGACCACCCTTTTTCTACTATCTTCAAATGAAGATCAAATTAATTCTTAATCAGCTAAATGGCTTTTTATAATTTAATAGGTTACTTTCCTCTGGGAATTTTTTGTTAAGCTACTGAAAGCACCAGGCTCTGGTAGAAAGTATATGGAGAAACAAGGAAACTGTCATTTCCGAAATGGCATTACACGTGTGACACATTGGATCAATTCAGACATTATCACAAATATGAGAAAATATAAAGAAATCATAAAGGTTTAAAGAGGCATTCATCATAACTTTTCTGTTCCACATGAAAAGATATATGGTGCAAAATCCTCCCTTAAATGGCACTTTTATGAAACTAAGTAGCTAGATGAAAAGTAAGTATAGAATATTTTAATATAAATAACATTGCTTTGTATTTTGTATAAGCAAATGATCCAACAAATAGTAAGATGCATAAAAATAGGTGTATGTATTCCAAACTGCTTAAGAACATAAGATTCAAATGTATTCTCTTGGTAATTATGTATGATATTTTCTATTTTTGAACCTGTTGTTTTAAGATAGCATAAGCATTTGTATGTTTTATAATCCATGAATATTACTGATCAGGGAAAGTTCAACTGACATGTAAAACAGATCTATATCATTAAAATTCTGAAAATCTCTGTATTGAATTCTCCCTAGATACTTTACTTTTTAATTTAAATTTGATATAAATGGGTACAGAAAACAAGTATTTACTGAAACATAAGTTATCAGATGTGATTATATCTAAGTGAAGAAGTAGGGTAAAAATACAACCCCTCACAAACGAATTCTTATATTGGAAAAATGGGTTATATACATGGAAATGAACTAGATTAAATAAAGAAGCAATTTTTAGAAGAATTCTGTTGTGATAGTTTAGGGCTAGAAAACCTGCCCCAAATATTAAAAATCTCCATAATTATTTGGTGATATTCAGTATGTAATATGTTTTTAAAAACTCTGTAACTATTTGCTGACTTTCAGTATATAATATGTACAACATTTTTTTCATGATATAAATTGTTATACATATGCATATATCAAGCCATGCATAATAATTAAGACAAGTGTTTTAAGTTTTTATTGAGTTAATCTAATGTTTTTCTTTGTATTATTGGGAATATTAAAATCATTGCATCTTTTTTCATAAAGTGTTCCTTATTTTAAAGCAATACATTTTTCATAGTGTGTTAAAGTTGAAAATTCAGGTGAGTAAATAAAATTTAAAAATCACTGATAATTCCGCTACCTATAGAAAATTACTGTTCAAATTTTGGTCTATACAAATAATAATTATATGTTTCCAAAACCTTATCACCAAACTATGTACTAGTACAACTTAATCTTCATTTAGCAATTTCATGTCATTAAATATATTTAATTCAATAACCTATTGATAATAGCTAACATGTTTTAGCCATTTCTTTGTATCAGCCACAATTATTAGTGCTATAAATAAATAAATACAAAGTCGAGTGAGCCTCTCACAATCTTATGAAGTCATTGCTATTCTTAGCCCTATATTCCAAATGAGAGAACTGAGGAACAGAATGATTAGAAACATATCCAAAATCATTTGTATGAAAATTGTTTTTATAAACTACATGGCTTTTGACTTTGTTGAACAAGTCATTATTTTTGGCTGGTTATGTTTTTACCAGTTTATCGTTAATAAAAACACTGCTGGGACGCACATCTCCTTGTAGCTTAACTTTTAGGAATATTCTTATTTATTTACAAAAGTTGCACTTAGGTATAATGGTAACCCTGTTAGGCCTCAGGGCAGGGCCTTTATGGATAACCAGAGACAGCATGAAGAAAACTTCAGCATGAGAGTTAAAATTCACATTTATTACATCTGCAGAGGTAAGGAGCCAAGGGCAGTCCAAAGTGACTCAGAACCGACTTCCCGTGCTGCGGTTTTACTCTTGCTTAAATATCTAAGTTATTACTTAGCATTTGCTTTGATTATGCATTAGCTTTTATGCATATGAATGAACATACATAGCTAGTTACATAATTGTATGATTAGTATGTTCAGGAAATCACACTTACACATACATTGCATGATCAAAAAAGGAGCAGATAACTCCACCCCTGGGTGGGAATTTTACTATGTGAATTAAGCAAGTTGAAGTGAGGACAGCAAGGGGCTTCTTCTGCGCATGTCTGGCCAACCGGTTGAAGCTGGTTTTTATACTTCATTGTTTCAACAGGATATTCTTGACCACCAAAAGCTGAATTTGGCAGAAAGAGAGGTTTGCATCTTATTGCCTTCTAATTTACATACAATTCTTTCCTTTGTATCCTAGCAACAGGGAGAGAAGCAAGTTACTTTCAGGTATTCAGTCATCCTACATCCATCACCAGTAACTACTAAATATTAGAATTTGAAGCTATATAATTGCCCTTTTGATGCTTATGAAACATTTTCTATATTATATTAGAGAAGATATCCTAATATAGAAAGATACATTAGACTTGGAAATGACCTTTCCCTTTCTTGTAGGAATAACCTAAATGGGAACCCTGCTGTCACAAAAATATAACTCAAAGATTTGCATTAGCTTGAACAGCTGGTTCTAAACCCAAAGGAAGGTTCTTTTAACTGAACAAATAAGGATCTTCCCCCTGCCCTGCCTGAAGGCTCCCACATCTGTTTGCTCATTGTTTTTGCTCTTTGTTTGGGCTCATTGTCTGTTCATTGTTTTTTGCTCCTTATCTGTTTGTTTTTTCTTTAGGAGGCATGATGGTACTAAACTGCTTGAGCCACGTCCGCTTCCACAAGGGTCATTTTAAAAATCTACTTTGGCTAAATTAATAGGACTGTGGCACACTTAGGCCAGTTTTCCCCTTTAATCTAAATTCAGACTTTCCCTAAAATTTAAAAATGCATCTTAGACCAGTTCATACAAATACCTTGGGGAATATTTTGATGGTAAGACTTTCTACTAGGATATCTTAAAAAGAGATCCTTAGGATAATCTTTAAATGCCTCCTGAGACTATTAACACCATGGTATGTATGTATGTTTATGTGTGTCCGTGCATATATATGTATATATATTTATTTTATAGCTTCATAACACAATATCATAGATAAATATAGATAGAGATCCATAGATAAATAAGGATAGAGAAATAGAAAGATAGATAAATGCAAGGTTTTATACCTTTACAGAATTAGATCATAAACAAATATAGATATATATATCTATAGATTTATAGGGATAGATAATAGATAAATAGATGGATAGATAGATATAGAGAGATGGATGGATAGGTAAAAAGATTGTTTTCTATCTTTACAGAATTAAATGAAATTAAAATAATGATTGCTGTCCTTTACACCCACTCCAAAATTATAAACCATTTTTCTCCAGAAAGATAAATAAAATCTTCACATTGTTTTTAGAATGGCAGAACAATGTCTCCTTTGGTTGGGAAAATCAGCTAATATGTCCCCCAGAGATGAAGTTATAAGCTGTAGTCAACCAGTCATCAATGAGCAATGTAATTCTAGAACCCAGGATCATGATCATTCACTTGCCATACAGTCTCACATAGATAATATTTCAGGCATGCTTTTGATAGGATATAATAAAATTCCTTTTATTATTGTTTCTTTGAATTTGGGGTATCCTGTATTTCAAGATATGCTGCAATTGAGAGTACCAAGTGAGATTGAGAGTTCTAATTAAGAAGTGTTTTCGGCTTTTTTTTTTTTTACATTTAAATCAAGCTTCCAGCCCAGAGGTTCTAGAATTCTTTCTCAAGTTTAGGTGCAATAAAGAACTAAGGATTTAATCATATTTACATTCACATGGAATATGATCCAATGAAGTTGGCACCAAATACCCACAGGTGAAATTTATTGTCAAATTGCTTTTCAGGTTGTAACAATGCACACTTACAGCAGGAGTGAAAAATGAGCTTATTCCACATACCCTTGCCAACATCAGTCATTATTATTTTCACCAACTGAATATTTGATAAGTGGATTATTATATATTTGATATCAGTAGTCAGCTAAATATTTTTTCTCATACTCATCAGTCATTTGCATTACTTTATATGGGAATTCCCAGCTCAGGATTCTTATTAATGTTCTTATATTTAATCTATTTTTACCTCTTTTTCATTTTTGGGACTTTCTAGGTAAAGGATCATGTCATTTGCAAATAACGAAAGCTTTAATTCTTATTTTCCACTTTGGATGCCTTTTATATATTTTCCTTGCTTAACTGCTCTAACCAGAACTTGTAGCATAATGTTGAATTATAGTGGTGACAAGAGTCATTCTTATCTTGTTCTGGATCTTTGAAGGAAAGCTTTCATTCTTCCACCATTGAGTATGATATTGGCTGTGGGTTTTTCATATATTCCCTTTATCATGTTGAGGAAGTTTCCTTCTCTTCCTATCTTTCAAATTTTTTTTTTTTTTTTTTTTTTTTTTTTTAATCAAGAAAGAATATTGGATTTTGTAAAATGCCTTTCTGCTTCCATCTTGATGGTCATGTGTTTTTTTCCCATTTGATTTGCTAATGTGGTGCTTTAGATTAATTAATTTTCTTGTGTTGAACCACCCTTGCATACCTGGGATAAAAGTCACTTGATCATGGTGCTTTAAATGTGCTGTTGGATTAAATTTGTTAATATTTTGATGAGGACTTTTGCATCTATATTCATTAGAGAAATTGGTCTGTCATTTTCTTTTCTTCTGGTATCTTGATCTTGCTTTGGTATTAGGGTGATGCTGACTTCATAGAAGAATTAAGTAGTGTTCTCTCTTCTTCAATTTTTTTTTTTGGAAAAGTTTAAGCAGATTCTTCTTGGAATGATTGGTAGAATTCACCTGTGAAGTCATCTGGTCCTGTGCTTTTCTTTGTTGGGAGATTTATATATATATAAGTATATATATATACTTTTTATTTTAAAAATATACTTAGATTACATAAGTGTTACATAAAAAATATAAGTAATTCCCATATGCTCTGCTCCCTAGCCCTTCCACATTTTCCCACATTAACAAAATCCTTCATTAGTGTGGTACATTTGTTACAATTAATTAACACATTTTAGAGCATTGCCACTAAGCATAGATTAAAGTTTACATTGTAGTTTACACTCTCTCCTGTACATTTTTGTAAGTTATTACAAGATATATAATGGCTTGTATCTGTCATTGCAATGTCATTCAGGACAATTCCCAAGTCCCCAAAATACCCCCAAATTACATCTATTTTTCCCTCTCGCTCCCTTCAAAACCTCCAGTGGCCACTGCCTCCACATCAATGATAATAGTTTTCCATTGCTAGAATCACAATAAGTCTATAGTAGAATAACAGTAAGTCTATTCTAGTACATTGTTCACTCTGTTGGGAAGTTTTTGATGACTTATTCAATCTCTTTAATTGTGATAGGTTTGTTGAGGTCTTTTATTTCTTCTAGGGTCGGTGTAAGTTGTTCATGGGTTCTTATTTTTCCATTTCATTTAAGTTGTTTAATTTGTTGATATAGAGATGTTCATAGGATCGCCTTATGATGAAATGTTGTTTTTCTGGTGGGGTCAGTAGTAATGTCTCCCCTCTCATTTCCTTCTTTTTTTTTTTTTCATTTTTATTATTATTATTATTATTATTTATTGTGGGTAAAAATCAAATTTTTCACAATACATACCAATATTTGTAAAATGATATATAAATATATATGCATATACGTGCATTTGCTTACATAAATGTTATTTATATCTATATATATATATTTAAAGGTACTTAGATTACCTAAATATTACACAGAAATTACAGGGATTCCCATGTTCCCCACCTCCCACACCTCCCACAGCATCCCACACAAACATCCTTCTCTCATTTCTGATTTTATTAATTTGTGCCTTCTCTATTTTCTCTTTGTCAGTCTAACTAAGGCATTGTTAATTTTGTTTATTTCTCAAAGAACCAAAAATTGGTTTTGTTTATTTTTTTTATTGATTTTTTTTTCAATTTACTTTATTTCTACTCTAATCTTTGTTTTTCTTTCCTTCTCTTTGCTTTGGTATTATTTCACTGTTCTTTTTCTAGCTCCTCCAGGTGTGCTGTTAAGTGTTTCTGGCTCTTTCTTTTTTTGTAATGTAGGCATTTGAGATGTCAATTCTATCCAAATTAATTTACAGATTCAACACAATCTAAACCAAAATTCCAATAGCCTACTTTGCAGAAATGGAAAAGTCAATCATCAAATTTATTTGTAAGGTTAAGGGGCCATGAGTAGCCAAAAACATCTTGAGAAAGAAGAGCAATGTTGGAATATTCACCCTTCTTGACTTTAAATCACATTACCTAACTACAGTGTTTTAAAAAGCATGTTTCTGTATAAAGAGAGATACATTGATCAATGACATTGAACTGAAAGTTCAGAAATAGACCCTCACATGTCTGGTCAATTGATATTTGGCAAGGCTGCCAAATTTACTCAAGTGGGACAGAACAGTCTCTTTGACAAATGGTGCTGGGAGAATTGGATATCCATATCCAAAAGAATGAAAGAATACCCCTGTCTTCCATTGAATACAAAAAATTAACTCCAAATAGATCAAAGACCTAAATATAAGAGCCAGGAACATAAAACACCTAGAAGAAAATATAAGGAATTTTCTTCAAGATCTTGTGGTATGCAGTGGTTTCTTAGACTTTACAACCAAATCACAAACAACAAAAGAAAAAAATAGTTAAATGGGATATCTTCAAATTAAATACTTTTGTTCTTCAAAGGACTTTGCCAATAAAGTGAAAAGACAGCTTACTCAATGGGAGAAAATACTTAGAAACCATATATGTGGCAAGAGTTTAATATTTAGAATGTATAAAGAAATCCTACAACTCAACAATAAAAATACAATCAAATTTTAAAAAGGGCAAAAGACTTGAATAGACACTATTCCAAAGTGGATATATTAATGGCTAAAAAGTACGTGAAAAAAATTCTCAACATCACCAGCTATGAGGAAAATACAAATCAAAACCAGAATGAGATATCATTTCACACCTACTAGAATGACCACTCATTTTTAGAGCATTGGAATTAAGTATATACCACAATATAAACTATAGACCTTGGTTAGTAATAACGCTTCAATATTTATTCATCAATTAGAGCAAATGTACCACACTTTTTAATAGGGGAAGAAGTGGGAAGGGGAGGGAGAGGTATATGTGAACCCCTTATACTTTGGATGTAACTTCTCTGTAATCTAAAACCTCTTTAAAAATAAAGCTTATTATATGAAAAAAACGGAAACTATAAGTGTTGGAGAGGATGTAGTAGAATGCACAGCTGCTATGTAAGATAGTTTGGTTTCTCCTCAGGAAACTAAGTATTGAATTGTCGTATTATCTAGCAATCCCACTTCTAGGTATATACTCAAGAACTTAAAGTAGGGACCTAAACAGACATTTGCCCACCAATGTTCAGAGAGGCAATATTCACAATTGTCAACAGATGGAAACAAACCAACTGTCCATAACCAATGAATGGATAAACAAAATGTGTTATACACATATGATGGAATATTATTTAGCTGTAAGAAGGAATGGAATCTTAATGCATGTGAAAACATGGATGAATCTTTATGACATCATGTTGAGTGAAATAAACCACACACAAAAGGACAAATACTGTAAGGACTTACTAATATGAAATAATGATTATGAGCCAACTCATGAAGTTATAATCTAAAGTATAGGTTACCAGGATATAGAATGAGGGTTAAGAATGGGGAGCTGATGGCGAATTTGTGTATTTCCAAAAACATTGATTGTAAATGTTTGGAAATGAATAGAGGTGATGGTAACACATGATTAACAGCACTGAATTATGGGTGTGATTGTTGTTGAAAGGGGAAGTTTAGGGACATGTGTATCACTAGAGGAATGCTATAGGCTAAAACATGTGTCTGTATAACATACTGAACCCTTTTATGGATGATGACTGAGGTTAATAGTACAAGTATAAGAATGTTCTTCCACAAACTGGAACAAATGGACATCACTATTACAAGGTGTTAATAACAGGGTAGTTTATGGGGAAAATACAACTAATGCAAACTCTGGACTAATATTGTAATATTGTAATATTCTTTGCTAGGTTGTAACAAAGTTTCCATACCAATGCTAAGTGTCAATAATAGGGGGTTATAAGGGCTATGAGAGTTTTCTTTTTGGAGCAATGAAAATGTTCTAAAATTCATTGTAATGATGAATGCACAGCTCTGTGGTTGTTCTGAGAACCATTGACTGTACACTTTGGATGGATTGTATGGTGTGTGAATAAAACTGTTTAAAAAATAATAGCAACAAGCTCATATGTTTTGTGTGCATATGATTCAAATTATGCACATAAAGTCCTTAGTCTGCTGTTGACTTTCTCTTCTATGCATTTTAACCCTTTAAGTGGGCATGACCCAGTCTGGGGGAAGCAAGAGCTCAGAAGACCAACGAATATAGCAAGCTCCTAGCAATTCAAGTCAACTATAGAAATCACTATATCAAGAGAATGAAATCTAGTGTCTGCAATTCCTGGATGTCCCTCCATAGTACAATAGAGCCCTGTGGAATAGCAGAATCTGCTTGGATTCATGCATGATTAAATTATTTACACTATTTCCTATCAATTTCAAGATAGATATAATATATCTGCAATATCAGAGAATTTCCCAAGTTCTTTTAATTTACATGAAATACCTTCTACCTATCATATATTTTTCTCTCGACATAGACCCTGTTTAATTTCACCAGAGGATTTAGATATTCCTCTGGATTACAGATATTGTACATAAAATCCAAATAAAAATTCCCCAAACAGGTTAAAATCTTTAAAAGAAATGTTATCTATTACTATTTGACAGCACTAGAAATATCAAGCCACTTCTTATGTCCAATAAATAGAATTTAATATACAACGTACCTGCTAGGATATGTTCCCAAGACATTTAGGTGATAAGAAATTTGATTTAATATACTAAAAGGCAGAACAGGTCAGTGAAACTAGTCTGCTTATTATTAATCACAGATTTGTAAAACCGTTCTTCCAGCAAAACAGGTAAATAATATAGTATTTTATAGAAAGGAGATTAGACACATTAGCAGCATAAACAAAATGTTAGCATGTAGTTCTCAAATTTTCTAAATTTGACAAATGCTTCTTAGTGTAAATTCATTATAAATCTATTCTCGTAAGTTTAGCAATTTATAAAGAGAATTTTTAATAAGCAAGAAATACCTTTAGGTTCTTTAACTTGTCTATAATAATTAAGAAAATTGACTGCAAAGCCTCACATAAAACCAATTCTTCATGTGATGCACAAAACAATTTTTCCTATGTAGTTTATCTCTGTAAAATAAATTTAGACATTTCCCTTATACCTGCAATTAACATATTTGAAAATATTCACAAAATTTCTTCCATGTTTTACTAGTGCATTTCATAGCCTAACAATTCTTTTGCTTAAATTTTTATTTACTTTAGTAAGGAAACATTTCTTCCTAAACATTTCTAGTAATAAATATGATATCACTGAGTGTGGGTTATCTGGTGACCTTCACAGTTGTTGCATTTTTAGGCCAATGTAGAACTGACCCAAGAAAGAAATTAATGATGAGGTGACATTTTAATTCAAAAGATTTTCTGACATTATGGCATATTGACTGTTTGCCCTAAATTCTTTTTAAAGGCAATCAGAATTAGAATTATGTTCACTTTAATATATGTACCTATAAGATTTGGTAAAATTACATTAGTTCACACCAGCATTATTTCCTGTAAGAAAAAGGGGAAACTGTATCCTAAAATCATTATTCTCTTTCTCCTGTAACACCATGTTATGAATGGAATCACTCCAGCGTTATTCTGTTCCCCAATATTTGCTCACTAGCAGTTTGGGATACTTTGATCTTCAAGGCTGCTATTGTATAATTGATCAAAGGTTTTGAACCTGAAGGTAGAGTATAAGAAATTGGCTTCTGAAATGTCAGTACATGAACTCCAACTTTGACCAAATAATTTTTTTAATAGATTATTAAATTTTAAAAATTTTTGCTCCATTAAATATTATTTGAACACAAAAAACACATTTTTACTGCACATTATTCATTATTAGTATTTAGGTATTATGCTTAAATTTTTAAAAATGTAATATTTAATGGAGTTTTGAATAAATACTCAGAAAATTAATTGAAATTTTATTATTACTAAAACGAATAGCAATGCCAAAAATGTTGTAGTAAACTTAATCTGCATGTCTGAAATTAAATGATGTTTGTGGACTTCTAAAAACTTTGATCACTATGAATAATGCATAATCTTTCATGCCACAAGAGTTCTGGCAGAGGTCATTCTAAAACCTTGGAAATTCAATGTTAACTTTCACTCTGTACAAGCTGATAGTGTAGCTATGAAAAAAAATGTGAAATTGCCAAGCAAATGCCATTCTAAACCTCAAAGTACTCTTAGAGTGTGTCTGAAGAAGCAGCAAGTGAAACTGACCAACGATAGAAATGATATATTTCCCAGACGACTACCAAGGGAATATTTTGATTCCATTGCCCCAAACGAGCTTAATTAAGTTGTAGTGAAAACTGTTCCTGAAGCCGCTATATGGAAGACAGGAAAAAGGAAAACATCATTGCCTCTGCGTTGGGAAGGACAGAAATAGAAAAGGAAACTAACAATTTCTTTTTGTTTCCACTGATTCCTTCTCCTTCTTTCCCATTTCCTTATATATTATTCAGTCAATTGCTCCTACTTTTTCAATACAATTTTGAAGATTAAGTCATTGTTGTTGAAGTACAAAAACCTATCAGCACGTTCCAACAGCATTTAGTACATCGGTGAAAGACTTTCTGATAATTCTATTTGCAGATATATCAAAATACATAGAGAAAATTTTACAATATTATGGGAAATATATTGACATAGAAACCACAAGACTTCAGTTCTAAAATAAAATTGAATTTCCCATAGTCTTACTTTTTCCAGTGAATCTTCTCAAGATATTCATTCTGTATGTATTATAATGCGCAAGTTTATTTTTAGAGTCAGAGACATCTAAAAGAGAATAAAAACAAATATGTTATCTTTAGAGCACAAAATGTTAAAACTTAATGCTGTTCCATTGGTGCTTTTAAAGTATAAATAAGTAATAGAGTATAAGCTAGGAAATGCTTTGGTTCCATTTACAAGAAAAAAATCTGAATACACGTTATTGAACTGCTGCTTTTCTGTGGTTCTTTTTTTTTTTTAACATTCCATTCTATTATTTCTCCTTTTATACAATTTGTTCTTTTCTATGGCAATAGATTTTACTAATTTTATGGCATATTTATACCATAAAGAATATGTATCTGAAAGGATGGGATTATTGCATAGTCCTAATAAAAATTGAGTTATTATTCTGAATTCCATCTGGCCCATTTTCAGGCATTCAGAACAATTTATATTCATCATTCATTTAGTCTTCTCATGCAGGTCTGACATCATGTTATTATCCTATGAAGAGATCTTTTCCTAATACGAAAATAAGTCCTGGCTTAGGGAATAACTGACTCCCACCACATAGTTTCAAAAACTGTACAGTAAATGCTTTCACATGATTGATACATGCTATACAGTAGCACTCTGAAAATGAATACTAGTTTAATGGACACTTTATTTGTGTGTTTTCAACTTTATTCTATTTCTTACTGTTAGTTCAGCATAGTCTAAAGTGCAGAAAGAAAATCTCTCCTCTCTTCCTCCATCTCCCACTCTTTCTTTCTCTCTTTTTCTGCTGGTTAATGTTGGAAGGAAAATTATCCGTTCCAGTATGGTATTTTATAACTTCCTATAACTTCCCAACTTTATCAACACATGCCCCCAAAATACTTTTCGGGCATTTAGAAACAGATTTTTGTTTTCACTTTGTTATCATTTGCCTTAGAATACAAATAGACAAAAAACAGAAGCCAGAATATGGTGGTGTAATAATGATACACAGAGTTGTACTTTACCTCCCACACATATTCACAAGGGCATAATGCTAAATACTAAAAATTAGGAAAAACTAGCATCTGAACATGTTAAATCTATAGTTTCATTTTATTGCAGAAATAGCACTCCGAGCTTTTTTTCAAATGCCATTTCAAAGCCATTCTTTGACAAGAAATTGCCAATTTCTTAATTTTAAGTTACTTTATCAAAACCATGTGGAAATAATGTATTTATTTTGCTTTTTATCTATTTAATATCTATATATAGATAGGTGTTTTAGAAGTCCATTTGAAAATAGCATACATTATTCATAAAATGGTAGAAAAATTAATTGACTTTTAAATAAGAAAACAAATACATGGTTTCATTCTTCATAGGTGGCATAAGTCATCTAAGGAAACTTCTAGAGTGCTATTATTTTTGGTATGTGGGTTCAGGATAGATTTAAGGCAAAATGCCTCCTTTCTGTGCTGCATGTCCTTCCCTGTAACTTTGGGAAAAAAAAGATTTGTCTTTATTTTGTATGTTTCCTTTGTCATTTTTACTTAAGGAAATGACAAAATGTTTTCAATTTACCCACAGATTAAATTTTTACATTAAGTGCCTTAAGTCTCTGTGTTCCTGAAATGCCAAAAGCTTACTTTCTGTCGGATGTTTTTTAAGCTCAGGCTAACCTCACTTTGATGGCTGCATGTTGAAAGAACCTACGTTTTTCTGTTAAGGCTCTCTCCCCCCAAAATATAATTTCATCCAGTCGGCCCATAATATCTGAGCATCACTTACTATGCATTCATTTATTCAGCAACCAATTTCAAAACGTTTTGCATGGGCCAGACACATTTCGATCACCCAGGATACAAAGTCAGAAGGAACAATATCGCCTTCCCCAGGAATTCAAAGCCTGGTGTGAAATAAAGAATCTGTTCAGTGGCTGCAATTTGGTGTGATAAATATTAGGACTTTGTAATGTGGTAACTCAGAAATGGGGCATTTCTGTTTCCTTTTCCTTTTTGAAATAGTTGTTATTAAAACCCCCTGGTAAAAATACCAGTGATTCCTTAGTAAGAGTATCTTATTAAACATTCACAAGTTCATAGCAACTCTGCAAAAGCACTTTAACAGAACATGTGCAGACACAGTTTGGAAAGTGTTGACAGGAGATGGAAATGTGAAGATGTCATGGTCCCAGAGCATGGGGACTACCCAGAGGAGAAATGTCGAGGGAAAACCTGTCACAGATGTCCTGGTGCTTGGGGGCTAGCAAGGCACATTAGAAATGTGTGGAAAACCACTTTCTTTGCTTTGACCCATTTCTCTTTCATGCATATATACCTTGCTTGAGGAGATTTATTCTTGCAAGATTGCAAGAACCCGATCTTTACTGTTTACAATGGAGAAGAGATGTTTGCCCTGTGGGATCAGATTTCTTACCTATGCTGTAAAGAGCTTTGACCTTTAACAGGAGATACTTTGGGGTCTTTATTGGACCAGTGTACAGTTAGTGGCTCATCAATAAGTAGATCTCTCAGGTGGGTAAAGATGATATTAAAGCAGGTGTGTATCCAGCCATGTTCTATCTAAAGAAGGAGAATGCTGCAGTATCACTGTTTTTAATGTAATAAAGTAATAGTTTTTAACCCGACCCCGTGGAGAGGTCAAAGCTCCTAGAGCACCTGGACTAAGAAACAGAGAGAAGGACTTAGATTTGTAGGCCTAACCACACCAACAAAGTAAAAGGACGAGGCAAACACTGAAATGAGAATTCCCTGCAGCTCAGATTTGGAACACATCAGTTACATGGCCATCTAATGTGTCAATGATAAATTCAGAATGGACACATTTCTTGATGTGCAATAACTATACTTTTCAAGGTCATGAATCTTGGCAATTTTCTAACATACACAAAGGAGAAAAATAAACAGGCACAAATAAAGGAAGAATTGAGCACTCTATTTAGTAAAGGAAACATAAAACACCTCTTCTGGGTACCACCTTTTAAAAAAAGAGTTCATTAATCAAGCCAAACATATTTTCTGAATGCTGGCAAAACGAACTCTGGCAAACCTCTAAAAGGAGTTTATTTTCTAGAGAAATCAACCCCCCAAAGATGTTAGAAATTCACTAAAGAGCTAAAAGGAGAATACATAAAATTTTCCATTCTGCATATTTTCGTGGGTTATAAATGCTTCAGGCAGTCCAGTCTCAGACCATGTAAAGTTTTAAACATCACAGTGAAAAAATTGACAGGCACGTAGAATGGACTGGAAGCTTATACCAAGTTAGAATCAATGGGGCCATACCTTTGGCAAAGAATCTTTTCTATGAATACGACATCCCTTCTTTGAGAATCAAGTTTTTAAACCTTAATTTCATTGCTTTGGAAAACAAACAAACAAAAAATGCAATCAATCAAATTCTAGCGTCTAAAGCTATTGTCAGCTCATTTTTGTTTGTTTGTTTGGTTTAACATTGATCTGGTATATTTGGTATTTGATTTTGCTCAAAAATTCATTTGCACATGAAATTTGAATGACGGCCTTAATGAGAATGAAGTCCACTATTTATTGCTGGCTGGCTCTGTACACAACACCATAGTAAACATGTGATTACATTTTTCTAATCTTTACTACAATCATGCAAGGGATTATTATCCACATTTAACATTAGACAAAACGGAGGCTCTCAGAGGTTTTGGAATCTGCTAAAGTTAAAGGGCTGGCAAGGACAAATGCCAAACAAATGTTACCAAATTCTGATATCTGGGCATGTTAAACTATACTATCATGTCCTACTTTGTGTCAGATAATGTGCTTAAAATTTTTATAAGTGTAATTGCCTTGAGTACTTGGTAAATCTTGTGAATTAGGTACTGGTATATCTATTTCAGATAACAAAACTGAGGTAAAGAGAGGTTTTACAAAATGCCAGGTATACTCAGCTTGTGAAGAGCAGATTGTATTGGAATTCTAGCTTGTGTTACTATGAAATCCATGTTCAATTCAATACCCTATGTATTCTCTTCAAATTAAATATACGAACTGAGATAAATGCATTCTTGGGAGTTTTTCAGACATGACAAAATTGAATGTAGCAATGATAAATATGTAGTTAGACATTTCTTTTTCCTTTTATAACTCTGGACGACCTACTCATGTATCTTTCTGAAGTGAGAATTGATATGTCTTACTCTAGGTACACAGATCATCACTGATATACCTGTACAGTGAATCTGGAATTTTATTCTCTAACTATGTTATAGACATATGATGGTCCTAACCCTCCAACAGGGAAGGCTCAAGCATGACATTACTTTCCCCAGCTAGGTCTGCTGGCCACAGAAGGCCAGAGGAAAATACATGAAGAATCTCAGCACCTGTTGTCATTATGGTTCTCAAGTAGGGTGGCAGAGAGAAGTACTAATTCCCTAATTTCAAATTGCGCAGCCTGAAGTAGACACGCAGGCCTTTATTTTGGGAAAAAAAAGTGTGTCTTTATGTTAGGAAAGTGTTACTGGAGACCTAGAGGTTGACAACCTGCTTATTCCATCCATATGTCCAGTGTTGCAAAGGTAAACGAGTTGTATGTGTATGAGTGTGTGAATTGTTAATGATGTGTAACTTTTCGGGTTTCATGGTGTAAGTATGCCTATCACTGCCAATTTCAAACAACCAATGTGATTCACTGAACACAGAGTTGGAAAGGGATGTGAACAATTGGCTCTTGTGAGCTGGTAGGAACCTTGAGGAGCTGAGGAGTTGGCTACAGCCCAACACTCCTAAGTCCTCTATCTGAGCTGCTGATTCTCCAACTTCACCCTTTTCCTGACTTGAAGCTTACTCTTGAGTAAATTTCTTTGCAGTATTTACAGTGGTTACATCACTCCATCTTCCTTTGCCCTTTCTGTTCTCTGCCTGGAAATGCTTTTTCCTAGGCATGGATGTTATTTTACATCTTTCAGAGGCCATCTCAAATATCACTTCCTAAAAGAAATATTTCTTCCTTAAGCACCTTACTTAATATAGTACCAAATCTTCCCTCCCTTATTCTCCATTGCATCAGCATTTTCTGTTTTCTTCACAAAACTAATGGCAAGGCAAAATTGTCTTCTATTATTTTATTAATCTTGTGGTTGCTGTGGCTTATCTCTGATAGAACATAAGCTTCAACAACACAGGTACTTATTCACTTTTTTATTTTGATTCCCTAATTCAGTTTTAGGCCTACAGTAAATATCTGTTAAGTAATAAGTGACTGAACAGAGGCTCTATATAAACATTTCAGTGACTAATTGATTTTAATTAAAAAATGTTGGGAAGGGCTGTCATAATTTTAAGAAGTCGTTGCATATAATTTTGGCCTGCTTAACCATTATGTAGGAAGAGAGATAAAATTAATATCTAGAAAGAGTGATTATTGAGCCTTAATTCAAGTAGTGCTTTATGCAGAATCCACTCTCTACTGGTTGGACTATGCCTGTTTCAAGAAATGATTTAAAAAATAGCAACAAAGCAAACCTCTGTGATTGGTTTATTCATGTTAAAGCTATTCAATTACATAATTATGGATACACACAGTTTCTTGCACCTAATAGACAAAAATTTTAAAAGTACAGATGCACTCTCTCTAGGTAATATTACCTTTTCAAATTTTCTTTCAAAGCAAGTGACATTTTTCCATCCTAAATGGAAGGAAACAAAACAACACAAAACCTTTAAGGCCTGTCTGTGTAACTGCTTAGGCTTTCTCTGCAGCTCAGTAGGGCATAGCCTCGTGTCTGCTATCCCCCCTTCCCGGTGTGTTATTACATTTACCCGTACTCTTTGGCATGAGATTGCACTCCCCCAAAATGTTTTAGCACTAAAATTTTACCTCAGGCTCCCTTGCCTGAGTTAATTCTATTTTACAAATTAACATACCACTAAATACAATTTAATGTTTACCAATGATTCAGGGCAAAATATTTAATTTAGTAAATGTGGCAGCTTGAATTGTGTACTCGGGTGGGGTGGGGGGGACATGTCCTTAGGCTTAACTCGTTCCAGTGGGTGTGAGCCCATTGTAAATAAAACTTATTGATTGATGTTATTTTTAGTTAAAGTGTGACCAAGTGAATCAGGATGGGTCTTAATCCTCCTACTAGGGACTTTATTTTTAAAAAGTCACAGAGAGAAAGCCACAGAAAGAGCAAGAGGTTGGAAGTCACTGGTACCTGGGAGAGAAAGCAACAATATATGTATATATTATTACGATATAATAGAAATCCAAGGACTGAAGAATTGTTGGCAGTCAGCCCCAGAAAACCAGAGTCTTTGAGGGGAAAGCATTGCCTTGCTTATGGCTTGATTTTGGACTTCCATTAGCTTCAAAATTACTAGCCAATAAATTCCCACTCTTTAAGCCAACCCATCATATGGTATTCATTTTAGCAGGTGGGAAACGAATACAAGATTTAGCTATGGGTGCCGTGGCTCCTGTAGATGAAAATTTTCATTCTCTGAATCTTTTTTCCTTGCTTCTTGGACTGTACTCATCTTGATTTCTCTATTTATACAATCAGTGATTAGGTCTCCATCCACTGCCCTAGCCACCATGAATCTCAGAAAAATAAGAGGCATTAATTATTTATCTTAGAATGTATAATTAATTGAATAATCATCACTTAACGTTAATTCCTACTTACACCATGAAAGTAATGGATAAAGAAGAAGAAGGAGACTGAAATGTACATTTATATGATTTCTAGTTTTAAAATGCTCTAGTACGGAGCATAAGACTAGTAGAAAGAATAAATATGCAGTTGGTTCTGAGCAAGCTAAGGTTATTGAATTTCAAAAATGTACATGAAAACATCTGTAAGAGGTCATGTTATCTATAATTTATAAATTAAGCTTCAGAAAGCTTAAATAATTTGTTCACGGTTTATATAGCTAACCCCAGAATTTGAACCCAAAAATTGTTAACCTCTAATAGTTCCTGTGCTGCCTTTTCCATAGAATGCATAGCTTGATAATGCATAAAAAAAGAATAAGCCAAACGCTCCAGGGAGTCGAAAGATACCAAGATCACTAACGATACCAAGAACTTAGATTGTAGAGAGAAGGAAATCCTGTAGGATAATGTTTATTTGAGCTGAATACTGTTAAAGGCGTTTGAATGGATTGGTATGACACTAGTTGAATAAGTACGTTCTAGAAAACCTCAGAGAAAGAGTAAGTGGATGTTGAAATTATGTTTTCCTTACTGATAATAGCAACAGAAGTGTAAGTGGCATCAGTTGTAATGTTGTTAGAGGTAATAGTGGTAGAAAGGCTGCTGTGTACCAGGAGCTGTGTTTTGTCTTTAATTAATACAACTTATGCTTAAAAGGCACATTTTAAAGGAGACATGGAAATATTTTATATTCCTATAATAGACAAGAACACTGATTCAAAGAAGTAACATAGTTTTCTCAAAGTCATACAGCTTATAAATGGCAGAACCAAGATTTAAATACTTTTGTGTCCAATCCAAAGGTTGTATCTTACCTACAGTGGGCTATACCTTCCTTAAGTTGGATGAATTTTTATTATCAATATCTTGAATCTTGGTATATAAGTGAGTATGTTTTTTTCCATGTTATTTGTTTAAATGATTATGGAATAAACAATTGGGCATTTTGTTATTGCAGGGTCAGGATACTTACCTCAATAGTAGCCACCACTGATGCCTGTTTTCTTAAAAAGTACTCTTAATCTTGATTCCTTGTGCATAGATGCATAAAGAAAAACAAATAAAAAAAAAAAAACATGGGTTAAGAATTAAGAGTGGTTGAAAGAATGAACATAGAAGGCTCAAGAAGGTTGGAATGGAACCATAAAAAATGATAGTGCTTTGGTTTGTTATTTTAAAGAGGAAAGTGTTTCCTTTTCTCTTGGTAATTTCTTTTTCTGTTTGAACAGCACTAGGTGAAAGGCATGAAAATATTAAGAATTAGATGTTCCAGATATAGTTTGTTATTTCTCAGTATCTTGATGCCTTTCCAGAAAATGATTATCAATACAAACATATATTTCAAAACTTTCTTTAAACTCTTTATTGTAGTAATATATACAACTCAAAACTTTTAAACGAGGTTATGCTTCTTCATAATATAATCCTTTTGGTATTTTATGACTTAAGCTATTTTCTTAAAGAAAATTTTTAGTTTATTTTTCTTGTAAATGTAAACTTTGGTTTGTTTTGTTCGTTTTCCTTCACACTTTGATATGTTGTTTGAGTTCTTGTGCTCTGAGATAACATTTATATATATATATATATATATATATATATATATATAAAATTGTACCCTTCGCTTTATTTTTGACTTATAAATTATTCACCAAAATTTCTTTTCCAGGTTGGTCTTTGAAGGTGCTATACTGTGAATAACTAAGATGAAATTTTATGGTAGAAGGAATGATTTTCTTTCTCATGAATTTGAAATCGAAAACTTTAAAGGTATGGTTTTATCCTTTCAGAATGTGCTTTGACCCCATGATATGTATCATGGAATTATGAGGACACAGAGGTTTTGCTGATATCTTTCCTTGAAAGTTGCTATACTTTGTTTCACTTTTTTTTCTAATTTTATGGAATAAGAGTGAGTGATTTTTAAAATATTATTATTATCTATAATGTTACATTTATAAATATCCCATAATAGTATAATTATAGTCAGCTTTCTTCTGAACGTAATTTTAAGATTATCACATATAGTGTGTTTGTGTGTGTGTGTCCGCAAAATGTATCATTATAAAGCTAAAAGATTAGAAACAACATTAGCAAGCTAAATTTGCATATTGAATCTTTTAATTTTATTTATCATTTCTTGGGATTATTTCTGAACTGCCCTTTATACATTCTATAACACAAGTTTTCATATTTAAATTTGATATCTACCCATATTGTCTGACTACCTCTAATAGAGCTTTGGAAATCCATTACTGAGTATGTACTATATTATCAAAACAACTTCAAGTGATTTCATATAGGCAGGTTTATTTATGAGTCATGTGGAGATAGCATGGGGTTCTTGCCAATTTTCCCTTTCTGCAAATAAATAGCAAGGTTGTTTAAGTTACTTATTATTTTGACAGCTGTTTATGTTTCAATGTGCTAAATTACATGGCCACAAATTATCATGTATACATCTCTAATTATTGTGCAAATATGCATAGTGAAAGATATGAGAACTGTTGAAGTGAACATTTTGCAGCAGTGCTCTCAAGGATATGGATTAGAACCCACAGGCTTTCATGAAAGCATCTTTTTCTTTACATATGTTGGATACATATATTGGTAACTAGCAAAAGGAAACATGTAATCAGAGATTTGCAGCAGGAAAGTATGGTAGTGGGCCAATCCTAAAGTAAGCAATAGCTCTGAAAAAGAGTACCCAGCAAAGAGGCATAACCAGCTGTCAGTGTGACTTGGCAGAGCACAAAGAGATTCCAGAAGGAGCCACAAAGGGCTTGAGTTTAAATGGACACCAAGGGAACTATTTCAGGGACCTGGAGGGTGTATGCTAAGTTTGTCTTTTGCCTCAGGTTGTCACCAATTAAGTATGCTATAAATGCAAGCTAGTCTCTTTGCTAAAGGATAAGGTTAAAGGGCTGCAGGAAGATTTCTCTATGTATTGAGGTTTTAAAAGAATAAAGACTAAATGATGTCAAGAATGAATGAGATAATAAAACTAGAAAAAAAAATTGCCAAGGAGAAAGAGACAATATCAATGAAAACAGTATAGTGAGAGTAAAAACAATACTTAGAGGACATAAGAGAAACTATGTATTTGGATTTATGAACACTTACAAAGCTTTTCTAATAAAGAGTGAATTGAGAAAATTGGATTAAGAATCAGATATCCAAGTTCCATTAACTAATAAAGATGCATCACAAACACAAACAAATACAGTCTTTTAGCTGACAAATATTCATTCACTCATTCATTCTTGTGTTCTATTAATTGAAATATCTCCATGTTATTTTAGTATGTAGTGCCTACCTATTGAAGAATATGGAGTTTTGATTTGTAGATATGACATGACAAGTGGCATCCTCTTTTACTAGAAAATATATCTGCAGTGTGAGAGAGACAGTCAAGACTCATTGAACTAGTGGCTGGTAACTGCTTCTGCTTATCTGAAGTGTCTCAGAGTGACTTTTATGAGTCTGTGTAGCAAAATGCTAGAATTTTAGGCATAGTAAGTGCTTTAACCTCTTCTTTTAGCTTAAGGTAGAAACTTTGGAAAAGTAAATAGACTAGAGGAATTGAATATTTGTGGAGGTAAAGGAGTTTGAACAATGGTTTTTAATAGACCCAAAGCTTACACTTGAAAAAAAAAAAGGACAGAAAATAATGGAGTTGGTGGAAGAATCATCATACTATAAATTGTTAAGGAGACCGAAGTATAAGCAAATAATTTTAAAAATTGGATGTCATAGAAGAAATCAGATATATTAAATGGAATAGAGGTAATTCTGGTGTTACTCAAGAATTTTTAGAAGGGAATACTAGAAATAAGTGCTAAGACTAGTATTTGTTTATTTGTATATGAATACATAAGTACATACATGAGTACACACACACAATCACATATTAACTTCAATAAGAAGTACGATGCATTCTAATGTAAAGAAGTGAAAATAATTTTTTAAAAAAATATGGGTCTCATGATTACAGTAAACAACAGGAGGAAATAACTTGTTCAAAAAAATTTCAGAGGAAAAAAGAACAAGGAGTAGCATGTTATAAGTGGGGTTATTGAACAAAGGATTGGGGTCGGTTGCTTTCATTAAAATAAAAAGCAACTTTTTAAGGAAGCAAAATTATAGACACTTTAGTTAGGATAAAGGTCAGCTTTCTTTTCTAACTTTGATTATAAAATGTTTGAATAATATAATAAAGTTGAAACAGTTCTGTAGCAATTTGATATGATTTATGAATTCCAAAAAGAGAGATTATATTTATAAACTGGTCTGTTCTTCTGGGCATGATACTTTTTGATTGAATTAGATTCGGCTGAGATGTCTTTGATTAAATTATGTTAAGATTAGGGATTTGATTTGACCACATCTGTAGGGTATAACTCAGGTTAAGTCCCCGCCCCATAATAGGCTGATGTAAAGGACACCCACTCAAGAAGACACAGAAGAAGACATGCACAGGAAGAGAGAGGGAGCTGCACAGACACCGCAGAGGAGAGAACTTTGATCCTGCAGCCCCGGGAAAAGAGCTATGCGCCTTTAGCCTGATAGTTTGCAGCACTGAGAAAGCCCAGAAAGAAACAAGCTCTTTGCCATCCTAGAGCTGAAAGAGAGGAAGGCTGAACCCTCACAGAGATCGGCAACCATCTTGCTTCAACCCATGGCAACTGACTTGGGTGAGAAATCAACCTTGAGTTGGACTCATTAGAGCCATGTAACTGTAAGCTTCTACCCCAAATAAATACCTTTTTAAAAAGCCAACAGATTTTCTGGTACTTTGCATCAGCACTCCTTTGGCTGACTAATAAAACTTCTCTCGGGGCACTTACAGAAAGTCTAAATCTAATAAAAAACAATGTATGATACATAATGTACTCATATTTCTACACATATTGAGGAAGCAATGAATATAATTTAATTTGAATTCCCACATAAAGTTGGTGATTTAGAGGCAATGGTAATCTGAGAATATTTATTGAGATCTAAATTCTAATTCTGCCTCTTTCTAAATATTGATGAATAGTGTAAATAACAATTTATGTTCCAAACAAACTCATATCAAATGTGATACATTGGTGGCCAAGAAAGGAGTAGTCCCTGGCATCACAGAGTTATAATCTATGCAACTTTTATGATGAACTCTATAATAATCTGGGAAGCATCAAGTGTCATGTGAGCACATAAGTACAACTGTCTGGGAAAAGGGGACTCTTGGAAGACATAGAGGTGTGCAGATTGTTGAAGAGCCATGGAATGGAGTTGGGGCTGACATCTGGCTCATGTTCTCCAACCCAGCCAGTCACCCTAGGAGTGGCAGCATCAGCACAGAGGAAACAGGAACTTTTGTCAACTGTCTGTCCAGAAAATGTGCCTTTGTGTTTTCAATCACACAAAAGCATCATAAGTGAGATACAAGGCCCAGAAAGTTTCCTTTTTCTGCCCAGATAAATCTATTTTTAACAAGGTAGGATTGTATAAATATGATTGTTGAAATGTTACAGGAATATGTAAAACTGTATAAGGAAGACAGATTTCTAAATGTCTACAATTGATGGGGAAAAAAAACAGTGAAAACAAAGAAAATACATCTTCAAATATGCAAAAAGAAACACACATGAAAAAGGAAAAGATACTCCTCAGCGATGGAGGTTTTATTTTTATGTTAACAAATAAAGCAGAAATCTCAATTTCTTAAGTTCTTTTATAAATACTCATTTTATTTACCAGTAAGAATTTCCAACATTAATATTTATAGTATTAAGGAATATATGCTAAAAGACAGTAAAAATAACCTCACCACATAATTTGTTTAAGTGGCTATGGTCAGAAGAATCACATGCCCGACTGCCAAGGGCCTCTGGTTGGATGAAAGTTTCATTCTTAATAAACTTTCTGAAATTAAGGAAAATTAATGCACCACAGGCAAATGTTGCCAGGATTTTTAAGGTGGATAAAAGTGGACTTTGGAAACTATGTATCAGCAAATTTGATGTTGATTCCAAGGGAAGGACAGAAAAATTACAGAATAGTGTTAAGGAGTAGGGCTCCATAGAAAGCTATGTTTTAGATCACTGGCTCCACAGTGTAATAGTTCTGTATTTGGTGATTTATTCATTGTATCATCTGCCTTTGAGAAGATTAAATATCCTTTGTAAGCTTTTTTCTCTTATCTGAAAAATAAGTAAAATAGTAGTTTTACCTAACAAAGTTGTTTAGAAGATAAAAAGACTAATATCAGGGTATTGCTCAGAATATAGAAAACACTCAAATCATGATTTTGTTAACAAGGTTAAACAGTTAATGACTCTTGATTCTATAAAGACATTTGACACGGTCATTTAGGGCAGAGAATCTTAGGAAAAATGAAGGTGTCCCAACTGAATGGAAGTTAGGAGTATTTGTAGATGACACAATGTATATAAGCAGTAATAACCAATGTTAGCTCAGATAGTTTTTCAGTAGTATGTACTTTGATCATGTTCTAGGTAGCATTTTAATCAGCAACTTGAACTTAAAAAATGTCATGCTAATCAAAATTGAAAGTGATTAAAGGTTAAGAACCATGGGCAATATGATAAAAATTTGAGATTTTTAAATACCTCAGGAGTTGAAAATGGGCAAAATAAAATAAAACTGTTATAGCTATAAATATAAATTCCTGTATTTCAATTGAAAATAATTGATTATATCATAAAAGGACACCAAGTGAACCCTTTAAGAATTGTAATTTAAGGGGAAAAATAGATCTGTAATATTTGGTAGCTATAAGTTCAGTATGATTTAACAATGTAATATGGTCTAAAAGAGCTTATGTAATCAGAGATAATACGAAGGGAATCATAATGTTTTACAATGCATTTTAGAAAGGACCCTTTGCCCGTAACTCTTCCAACAGATAATATAATGAATAAACCACCTAGTACAATGTCTGGCATAGCTTAAGCACCTGATAAACATTAATTTCCTTCCATTTACCTTGTGAAATTGGAAAAAGTTAATTTTGTCTGGGTTTAGAGGAGTAATTCTTAACTAGTGATGTACCATAATATCAGAGAGAAAGAAGTGAAGTTTGACAGATTAAAGTGATGTATGCTCAGCTGTGATTTTTAAGGGAGGATGACATGGTATGTTCCCAGGGCACAGCAGCATTTTTTATGAGTTTTGGAGACGAAATGAGATCTTCTAGGTTTGTATAATTATCAGTGGAAGACATGGATTAAATTTAAACACTGTCTTTCTAGGAAGCAATACTGCAACACTTTTGTTAGGATTTGGAGGGAAAAACATAATAATACTCATGCATTTTTAATGCTTCACACTACTAATGTGCAATATGATACCATAAAAATAGGGACTATCACATACTTGAGCATGTGCAATACAAGCCTGGATGGCTAGGTTTTGCAGGTCGTTGGAAAGGAATACTATGGTGGAAATGAGGTTATCATATATGACCTTTAATGTCCTTCCCTTTTCAAACACATCTGGGAAAACTTCCAGATAAAATGAACAGTAGAGGTATTTGGGAGCACTTAGTGCTCCATTCATAATTAAAATAATAAGTATACTTACTCCCCTACTTTAAGGAGAACAATAGAGTATAGGATTATTACACTAGCCATAGAATTGAGGAATCTAAAGATCAATGAGAGTGCTACCTGCTGCAGATAAGACAGTTAGGAGTGGGAATTGGAAATGACAGGTTACTGTGACCCAAAGGCTCCCAGGTTTCTAACAACCAAACAACTTACCACACCAATGTAACTTAACATCTTCTGTAGTAGAACGCAAGAGTTTTATTAAAATGTAGAGTTTATTAGTGATGTAACATCCTATGGACATCTTTAAAAAATATTTTAACTCTATGATCAGTAACTGCAGAGAATCCCAAAAGGATTCTTCCCCGTCTCCTAAGGATCTGAGGTAAATACTTGTGATGCCTTTCTAGATATTGAGAGAATTACATTCCATATTAATTTCCCAATGTAGAAATTAACACTTTTGTATATTTAAATATCTTATATTCTTGGTAAGGTAAAAAAAGTTCATACTGCAAAGTCATTTAAAAGCTTAATTATAAAGATAATAAAGTTTTATTTTCCTGATTTTTTCCTTGAAAACATATGTATTTCCAACTAAGAAAGAAATGCCACTTAATGACTATTCAAAGTAGTCACAGCTAAATATTGAAATTAAGTAAAGAAAAAAATCCCTTAAATACTAAACAAGGTATAGTAGTGTAAAGGTGTTTTTTTTGCAAACAATTTTCATTAAAGGTTCTAATTTAATTTAAAAAAAAATTTTTTTGCTTTATTTTCAAAGAAGTTTAAGGTTACAGAAAAGTCACATAAAAAATATAGGGAATACTCCTATACCCCACTCCTTCCCCTTCTCACATTTTCCCCTATTAATAACATTTTATATGAGTAAGGTATATTTGCTAAAATTTAAGATAAGATAAGATAAGAAATATACCTGGGCTACAAAGAAACAGTATAAAATGCATGGTTTGATAAACTGGGAACTACCTCTTGCATAAAGGCAGGACCAGAAAGAGCTGCTTCTTAATAGTAAATTTATCTACTGTTCTATGGAGGTTGCAGTAAAACTTTCTTTCCTGGGGCTCTTGGTTGAGAAAAGAAAATATAACTGGTGAAAAAATATAAATCCTAAGCCTCTGTGATGCTTTGGAAATATTTATTCCAGAAAAACATTTTCTTATACTTAATCAATTCCTGTGAGTGTGAACCCTTGTAAAGAGGACTTTTTGATGAAATTACATACTTTAAGGTATATCCCAGGATGGGCCTTAATCCTATTACTGAAGACTTCATAGAAAGTTCACAGAATAAGGAAAAAGCCATAGAGGAAGTAGACAGAAGCTGAAAGTCAACGGAACCCAGAAGAAAAGTTGAGATCACCATGTGCATTGCCATGTAATCGTGGAGGCCAGCCCCAGACTAAAAATATGTGAAAAGGATGCATTGCCTAGATATGGACTTCTGACCTCAAAATGGTGAACCAGTAAATTCTCATTGTTTAAGCCAATTCATTGCATGGTATATGCTCTAGCAGCAGGGAAAGTAAAACTGTCTCTAACTCACATGGATATGGAGTTCAATTTTTGCTATCCAGGTGAGGCATGGGTATTCAATCCCAGAAATCACTGTAAAATTGAGAGCAAAATAGATTGAAATTAATGTATCCATATTAAAAATAAGTTCACATTACATAGTGCATAAAATCATTAATTTGGTTAATGTCTTCAAAAGTATGAGAAAATTTGAACCTAAAATTTATTTTTATAATTTCTATTACCATTTGACTTGGATTTTCCTGGTAGGTATCAAACTGAAATATTTCCAGTTAAAGCATCAAGTACAAATTAAGCTGAAAGCTAAGGTCAAGTGACAGTGAAATGGTTTTCTAAAAATTCCTACCTTCATAAAGCAATAAGAAAATTTTAGGAAAAATGGTCAGAATCAAAACTTTCAGAAATCTCCAATTTAACCAAAGGCTTAAAGAAATCTGGGGAGCATTTATTCAAGTAAAATGGTGGAATCTTAGTAAGAACAGTGAATTTTGTGGTGTTTTAACCTGCGCCATTATCATTTCCCTCTCTCTAGTTCCATTGTAGTCTTGAAAATTAACAGCCTGCATGTCTGCCATCCACCAAAGAAAGCAAAATGGGGTTTGAGCTATTTCAAAGTCTAATTTTCAGAGCATGTCATTTTTTGACTTCATAGATCAAATAAAAGACATTTACAAAAAAAAACAAGAACAAAAATACAGTTTACCTCACCCATAATGGAGAAAGACTGAAAGCTTTCTCCTTAAGATCAGGAATAAGAAAAAGATGTACAATCTTGTGATTTCTATTCAACATTGAACTGAAAGTTTTAACTTGGGTAATTGGGCAAGAAAAATTGAAAAAGCATCCAGATTGGAAATAAATAAATAAATATATTTCTATTTGCAGATGACATAGTCTTGCATATAGAAAATTCAAATGAATCTATGAAAAAAAAATAGAGCTAATAAGTTCAGCAAAGTTGTAGGATGGAAGGTAAATATTTTTTAAAAATCACTTGTATTTATATAAATATATACAGTCTATACACCAGTAACCAAATCCATGTATAATTGAATCAGATTAAAATATTTAGAAGATATTTAGCGAAAGAAGTATAAGACTTGTGCACTAAAAACAGCATAGTATTGTTGAACGAAATTGAAGATATAAACAGACAGCTTTCCATTGTTCATGGAATAAAATACTTAACATGATCAAGATGGGAATAATTCCCAAATTGATCTGATTTAATGCAACCTATATAAAAATCCCGACTTCTTTTTTTGTACAAAAATAAAGAAGCTGATCATAAAGTCATTTGGAGAGCAAGGGGCACAGAATAGCCAAAACAATCATGAAAAAGAAAGACAAGGAGTACAAACACTTTATGATTTCAAACATACTATAAAGTTACAATAATCAAGACAGTGTGTTACATGCATAAGGATAGACATAGAGATCAATGAAATAAAATTGAAAGTCCAAAAATAAACTAATACATCTATGGTCAATTGATTTTTTAAGGCCATTGTGAACTTACAAACAATCATGCATAATGAAAAGAATTCCCATACATCACCCCACCACCAACACTTTGAATTATTGTGGAATATTTCTTACAAATGATGAAAGAACATCATCAAAATATTACTACTATCTATAGTCCATAGAATACATTTGGTGTATTTTTTCCATAAGCCAACCTATTATTAACACCATGTATTAGTATTGTACATTTGTTATAGTTCATGAGAGAATGGTCTCATATTGGTACTGTTAACTCAGACCTTCATCCAACACATGGTTCACTGGGTTTTACAGTCCCATGCCTTGTACAATCCATCTAAAGTGTACAATCAGTAGCTCTCATTTTCATCAAAATTGTGCTGTCATCAGCTCAGTCCTTACTCCAACAGAAAAAATGTCATATACCATTTTACTCCCCTATTGTTGACCCATAGCATTGGGTACTTTCTTTGCTACTGATGCAAGAATATTGCAATATTACTGTTAACTACAGCCCATAAGTTAGATTAATTGTACTTTCCATATATTGCCATATCCTCATCAACCAATAATGATATACATTTGTCCTAGTTCGTAGAAGAACATTCTTCTATTTGTATTATTAATAACAATCCTCACCCACCACAGAGTTCACTGTTATTCAGTCCCTAAAATATTATTTCTTTCAACTGATATTTATGTCCCTAAACTATCCATTTCAGCCACAATCAAATTTATAAATCAGCAGTGTTTATTATACTCACTATAATGTGTTACCATCAACACTACCCATTTCCACACATATACAACCTTACAAAAATCCTGTATGCATTAAGCATCAGCTTCCCCTTCTCAACCCTCATCCTATCTCCTAGTAACTTATACTCTGGATTTTAGCTCCATGAGTTTAATCATTGTATTGAGTTCATATTAATGAGACCATACAATATTTGTCCTTTTCTGTATGGCTTATTTCACTTGACATAATGACCTCAAGTTTCATCCATGTTGTCATATGCATCCCAATTTCATTTCTTCTTACAGCTGAATATTATTCCACCATATGTATATACCACATTTTGTATATCCATTCATTGGTTGATGGACACTTAGGTTGTTTCAGTTTTGTGGTAATTGTGAATAATACTGTTATGAACATCAGTGGACAAATGTCAGTTCATGTCCCAGGTTTCAGTTCTTCCAAATATACTCCTAGTAGCGGGATTGCCATATCATACGGCAATCTGATAGTTAGCTTCCTGAGGAACTACCAAACTCTCTTCCACAGAGGCTGCACCATTCTACATTACCACCAAAGAGAAAGACTCTTCCTATTTCTCCACATTCTCTCCAGCACTTTTAGTTTTATGATTTAAAAAAATAAAAGGCCATTCTCTAAGGTGTGAAATGATATCTTATTGTAGTTTTGATTTGCAGTTCTCAAATAGTTAGTGATACTGAACATGTGTGCCTCATGTATTTTGGGGCATCCTGGCCTAGTGCATAGATATTTATGATTGTTATTTCTTCTTGGTGGATTATCCATTTTAACAATATATAATGTCTTTCTTTGTCTCTTTTAACAGCTTATCTTTTTTTATATAGTTTAAAAAATTTTTTAAAGATACTTAGATTACATAAAAATTACAGAGGTTTACCATATGCCCTGCTCCCTACCCTTCCCACATTTTCCCACATTAACAACATCCTTCATTAGTGTGGTACGTTCATTACAACTGATGAACACATTTGGAGCATTGCCACTAAGCATAGATTATAGCTTATATTGTAGTTTACACTCTCTTCTGCACAATTTTGTAAGTTATGACAAGATATATAATGGCCTTTATCTGTCATTGCAATGTAATTCAGTACAATTCCCAAGTCCCAAAAATGCCCCCATATTACACCTGTTTTTCCCTCTCCCTTCACTCAGAACTTCCAGGGGCCACTGCCTCTACATCAATGATAAAAGTCTTTCTATTGCTGGAATCACAATAAGTCTATAGTAGAATAACTGTAAATCTACTCTACTGCATCATTCATTCCACAATCCTGAGGATTCTGGAATGGTGATACCCAGTCCTTCTCTGATGGTGACGGGGCTTAGATCCCATGGGGAGGATGGATTGGACTATCTTGCCTGCAGTTGCAGACACTCTCTGTTCCTAGGGATGGTTAGTCATCATCTCCTTGTTAGTTGTTCTGAGTGAGTCCAGTGAACCGGAACATAGGTATTGCAACTCTGCTGAGATTCAAGGCCCAGCTGGCACATGAACAACCCGAAAATTTAAGTCTCTTGGGCATAAAGTTATCAACTCTAGTACTAACTATAGGTTCAAATAGAAGCGGCAGAAGAGTCATGTATAGGGAAACCACAACTGAGTCCAGCTCTGTTACACTGGAGAGCATTCCAAAATAGGACCCACTGGCAGGATGCCAAACTCCTGAGCTGTCTGCCTTGCCTATAGTATCTGGATATCTCCAGAGTCCTTAGGAGCCCCGATGTTTAGGCAATATTTACTGTGGCAGTCAATGAGATCCTGCAGATGTGTGCATAAGCACAACCTCTAGAGTGACCTCCTGACTCACTTTGAAGACTCTTAGTCATATAAACTCAATTGTATTTACCCTTTCCCCATTTTGGTCAAAGGTCTCTTTCCAGTTGCATTGCTAGTTGGTGCTTGGAAGTAATCCCTTGGTGCCAGGGGAAGTAATGCATTTATATGCTGAGTTTGGCTTAGAAAGAGGTCATATCTGAGCAACAAAGAAGCTCCCAGGAGGTGATTCTTCGGCGTCCTATAATACTAGGCTCGGTTTCAATTTCAAAAGTAAAGGTTCACAAGCACAGTCATCAATATCAAGGGCCCGTCAATGGTCCATCCTCTTTCACTAGTCACTGCCCCTGTACTTGGGGGATTCTTGCTATCCCATTAGAGAATGTGGTTGAGCTCCCCCGGATAAGAATTCAATATACTTTTGGTTATTGTGTGAACCATACACTTTTATAAATTTTGACAAAATTTAACATGGCCTGTATCTATCATTGCAAGATCATGTAGACCAATTCCAATGCCCCCTAAATGCCCCATGTTCCATCTATTCTATTCATCCCTTTTCTCCCCTTGGGAGCCACCACAACCACGAAGCTTCACTCCTTGGAGAACAAGATTCATAGTTACTTGCAACAACATAAAGGGTTTGACACACTGGTCTGTCCTCCTCTATTAGGCACTGCCTATGGTTTCTAGAGACTCCTGCTCTTCTATTTGAGAACAAAACAGAACCTCTCAGGTTGGGAGTCCGACATCTTCCCACTCAGTTATGTGCGTCTCCACTCACTGATACAACACACAATGACAAGATGAACAGTCATACACTACCTAGAAGCCTGCCCAAGGGGCACCCTGTCCCTCATGCCCTCCACAGACCAGTAACCATCCTCTGCCATATTTGCCAAAAGAATATATTCTCAACGTGTAGTTTCAACCACCCACCTGAATAATCCACAGAATTCACCTGCTTCCCCACCAACTCTACCCCCAGTTCCATGGACAGCCCAACCCACCCTCCCCATCCTAACCCCCTCACAATCCAGCATCGCCCAACCCAATAACATCACTGCACCACTGTCATGCCCATCTACTGCACAACTACACACTTCCACCTTATCATCGATTTTGCCCACATGGGCATTGACTCACAACATTTTTCTCCCTTTCTGTCTTCTGATAGATCTTTTAGAATCTAGCTCTGTGAATCTGCCCGTTTGCTTAATTCGTATCAGTGAGGTCAGTAATATTTGTCCTGAAGTGCCTGGCTTGCTTCACTCACCATAAGGTCTTCAAGATTCATCCATGTTATCCTGTGTGTTAATACTGGATTCCTTCTTACAACTGAGTAATATCCCATTGTATGTATATACCACAATTTGTTTATCCATTCATTTGTTGGTGGACATTTGGGTTGTTTCTAACTTTTGGCAATAGTGAATAATGCTGCTATGAACACTGGAGTGCATTTATCTGTTCGTGTCTCTGTTTTCAATTGTCTGAGTATATACCTAGCAGTGGGATTGCTGAATCATATGGCAGTTTTATAGTTAGCTTTCTGAGGAACCTCCAAACTGTCCTCCACAATGGCTGCACCATTCTACATTACCACCAGCAGTGGATAAGCGTTCCAGTCCTCCACATTTATTCCAACACTTGTAGTCCTCTGTTTTTTTTTAAATTGCTGTTAGTCTAATGGGTATAAGATGATATCTCATTGTAGTTTTGATTTGCATTTCCCTAATAGTGATGTTGAGCATCTTTTTTAGTGATTTTTAGCCATTTTTATTTCTTTTTTGGAGAAGTGTCTATTCAAATCTCTTACCCATTTTTAATATGGGTTGTTTTTTTTTATTTTTGAGTGTAGGATTTCTTTATATATGCTAGACATTAGATTCCAATCAGATATACAGTTCCCAAATATTTTCTCCGATTGAGTAGGCTGCCTATTCACTTTCTTGACAAACTCCTTTGAGGTGCAAAAGTTTTTAATTTTGAGGAGGCCCCATTAACTATTATTTCTTTCATTGCTTGTGCTTTGGGTGTAAAGTTCATTAAACCATTTCCTAATACAATATCCTGTAGATGCTTGCCTACATTGTCTTTCAAGATCTTTATGGTCTTGGCTCTTTTATATAGATCTTTGATCTATATATAATGAAAATTAATCTTGAATTAATTTTTATGTAAGCTGTGAGATGGTGTTCCTCTCTTATTCTTTTGGATATGGATATCCACTTCTCCAAGCACCTTTTGTTGAAGAGGCCATTCTCTCCCAGTTGAGTGGGCTTGGTGGCCTTTTTGAATATCAGTTGACTGTATATGCGAGGATCTATATAAGAACTCTCAATTTGGTTTCATTGGTCAGTATGTCTATCCTTGTGCCAATACCATGCAGTTTTGAACATTGTAGCTTTGTAATATGTTTTAAAGTCAGGTAGTGTGATTCCTCCTATTTCATTTTTCTTTTTTGATATGTCTTTGGCTATTCAGGGCTTCTTGCCCTTTCAAACAAATTTCATAGTTAGCTTTTCCAATTCAGTAAAAACAGCTGTGGTAATTTTTATTGGGATTGTGTTAAATCTGTAAATCAGTTTGGGCAGATAGACATCTTAATGATGTTTAGTCTTCTCATCCATGAACATGGAATATTCTTCCATTTATTTAGATCTTCTTTGATTTCCTTTAACAATGTTGTGTAGTTCTCTGTGTACAGGTCATTTACATCTTTAGTTACTTTTATTCCTAGGTATTTGATTCTTTTAGTTGTTATTGTCAATGGGATATTGTTCTTGATTTCCTCCTTAGATTGGTCATTACTGGTGTACAGAAATTCTACTGATTTTTGCACATTGATCTTATAACCTGCCACTTTTCTGTACTCATTTATAAGCTCTAGGAGCATTATTGTAGATTTCTCCAAGCTTTTGATGTATAGGATCGTGTCATATGCAAGTAGCGAAATGTTTTCTTCTTCCTTTCCAATTTGGATGCCTTTCAAACTTTTTTTGGCCTAAGTGCCTAGCAAGTACTACTAACACAATGTTAATAAGAGTGGTGACAGTGAGCATCCTTGTCTTGTTCTGGATCTTAGAGGGAAAGACTTTAGCATTTCACTATTGAATATGATGTTAGCTGTGGGTTTTTCATATATACCCTTTATCATGTTGAGGAAGTTTCCTTCTATTCCTATCTTTGAAGTGTTTTTTATCAGGAAAGGGTGATGTATTTTGTGGAATGCTTTTTCTGTATATATAGAGATGATCATGCGATTCTTTTCTTTTGATCTGTTTATGTGGTGTATTACATTGATTGATTTTCTTATGTTGAAGCATCCTTGCATACCAGGGATGAAACCCACTTGATCACGATGTATAATTCATTTGATGCCTTGTTAAATATTATTAGCAAGTATTTTCTTGAGGATTTTAGCATCTCTGTTCATTAGGGAGCTTTGTCCCTCCACTTCTACTTGTTGGAAGAGTTAAGCAGGATTGGTGTTAGTTCCTTCTAGAATGTTAGGTAGAATTCACCTGTGAAGCCATCTGATCCTAGGCTCTTCTTAGTTGGGAAGATTTTGATGACTAATTCTACCTCATCACTTGTGATTGGTCTGTTGAGTTCATCAATTTCTTCTTTTCTCAATGTAGGCTGCTTGCATGTTTCTAGGAATTTGTCCATTTCCTCTAAATTATCTATCTTGTTGGTATACAATTTTTCGAAGTATTCTCTTATGATACTCTTTTTCACAGCTTATTTTTTGAAATCTCTTTTGTTTGATATTAGTATGGATACCTCAACTTTTCCTTTTTTTAATTTATTTTTTTGTTTTCTTTATACAATAAATATCTTCTTTCAGTCTTTTACTTTGATCCTATTTGTATCCTAAGGTCTAAGATGAGTCTCTTGGTAGACAGCATTTAGATGGCTCATATTTTTTTATCCACTTTACCTTTCTGCATCTTATGATTGGGAAGATTAATCCATTAACACTCAGTGTTATTACTGTAAAGGCAGTACTTACTTCTCCCATTTTGACCTTTTGGTTTTATCTGTCATATCTTATTTTTACCACTCTTTTTATACTTTTAGTTACTTTTACTGATAATCTTCATTGCTAGACTCTATTCCACCATCTTGTCTCTTTCTCTCAACTTATTTTTGACAATGTGTCAAGACAATTTGCGGGGGAGTAAATTGACTTTTCAACAAATATTTCTGGGAAAACTAAATGTCCACATGCAAAAAAATGAATTTGGATGGTTACCTCACATAACCTACAAACATTAACTCAATATGGATCATGGACCTAATATAAAAGCTAAAACTATAACATTCTTGGAAGGAAACATAGCAATGAATTTTCAGAACTTTGGATTATGCAGTAGTATCTTACATATAACATCAAAAGCCCATGTGACAAAAGAAGTACTGCATTAACTGGACTTCATCCAAAAAAAATGTTAGTGCAAAGGACACCATGATGAAAGTAAAAAGATAATGCCCATGGAGAAAAACATTTGTAAATCATATATTATATGAAGGCGTACTCTCCAGAATATATAAATAAAACTAATAACTCAAGAATAAAAAGAAAACCCAATTAAAAAGTGATAAAACATTTGAATAGGCATTTATCTAAAAAAGGATAGATTTCCAAAAAGCACCTGAAATAATGCTCAATATCATTAGTCAATTGGGAAATATGGATCAAAATCACAACGAGATACTACTTCAGATCCACACAGATAGCTATTTAAAGCAACAACAACCAAACAGACCATAAAAACTGTTGATGAGAAGAAACTTGTATAATTTGCTAGTGGGAATATAAAATGGCGCAGGTCCTGTGGGAAATAGTTTGACGGTTCTTAAAAAGTAAAATGTAGAGTTACCATATGACCTGGCAATGACACTGCTAATGGAACAGAAGTATTATTTAAGAGAATTGAAAACATATGTTCAAATAAACCCTTTCTACTTATTTTCACAGGAGCATTAGTCAATAACCAAAAAGTGCAAACAGCACAAATGTCCATCAACTAATGAATGAATAAACAAAATGGGGTATAGCGAGGCAATGGGCTATTATTCAGTCATTAAATGGAATGAAACTTGAAAACATTATGCTAAGCGAAAGAAGTCAGACAAAAAGTCAACATATCTATAATTCCATTTATATGAAATGCCCAGAATAGGGAAATACAAAGAGACAGAAGATGGATTAGTCATTGCCAGTGACTGCAGGAATAAGAGAAAGGGGAGGACTCCAAAGCTATGGGAGTTCTGTTAGGTTGATGAAAATGTTGTGGAAGTAGATATTGATGATGGTTAAACAACTTTTGAATATACTAAAATCACTGAATTTTACACTTTAATAGAGTGACTTTCATGGTATGAGAATTATAACACAATAAAAAAGCTAAAGCTCAGTCTTAGAGGTCTATTCCTGTATATGAAAGAACTTGAGTAACAATTTATGAATTTTTTCTACATTCATTCAATGGCTATTTTGTTTCAATATATTGTATATAATTCTATATTTTTAGGAGAATTCTATTCTTACTCCAGTTCAATATTATTTTCAGAAAAATTATGAAAGCTGCATAGTATAATTCTCAAACAATATTGATTTCTACTCTTTCATTTGAGTAATTCCCTTTAAATCACAAAAAAATCATGGATATACGTGTTTATTCATATTCATATACATATACACATACACATATTCTATTTAGTTAATTTATTACATTATTAATATATTAGATTTTCCACCTAATATTTGTTGTTCTTGAGATTAATACTAATTTAATTAAGAGTTTGTAGAGTCCAGGATTGTACAAGCATTCATTTATGATTGAACTACGAAGTTTCTAAACATAAGTGAACATTCATGTTACATTTCTAAAAGTAACTTATCCTATTTTAAGTACTCTTAAGCAAATTTTCTCATACTTGATTTTATTTGACCAATTTTAGTTAAAATTTCTCATGGTCACATATAGGATGTGATTCCTTTTACAATAAATTCAGTTTTGCATGTAGGAGAGGTTTCTCACTATGAAGATACATAGTATATTGTGTTTTCTTCTGAATGTTTAGATTTTGCATGCATAACATTGGTATTTTAAATTTTATTTTGACAATTTGAAGAAAAATAAAGAACAAAATATATAAATAATCTCAATTAAATAATCACTCTTTGTGGTAGTAGACAACCAGTTAACTTAATAAAACTAATTGTGGATATTGGGTTATCAATATAACTGTGACCTCTTTCAGACAGGGAGTTGTTCATATTTACCTTGTTTTCCTTGCTTGTCTTACCTGCTGGTTCCATTTGCAATATAATAGACCTTCAATAAAAATGTCTTAATAAATTAATGTGACAAAGCAAAATGAAAAGTTTCATAAATTTAAAGAAATGTATTACCAAAAAAAGATAATATCTTCTCTAAATGGTACCTAAATAGATCTTTAAACAAATAATTATCCAAAAGCTATAAAGGTCAAATATTGTCATTTGTCTTAATTTTTTAAAGTTGATTTTGTTTGTTTATTTGTTTATTTTTTTCTTCATGGGATGGAGCATGGGAAAGGGAAGAACATACTCCTAAATCTCCTGGGATATATTTTGAATATTCAGGAACGGATTTAATCTGGAAGGACAATTGTATCTTTGTATTAATAACAACTATTCCATCTCTAAATATAGTCCACATGCTTTTTCAGAAAGAAAAAAAGTAAAATGAGCCAAATTATAAAATGAATATTAGAAATTGCTTGTCTTAATCTGACTTTAACTAAAATGCAACGTGTCTATAAATCTATTAAATTATACATTCTTATAACTTTTTAGACTTTCCAGCAATTTGCCCTGCTTTGTTTTATATTTTTTCCTAAACTTCTTTGTTTCTTTGATATTAATTATACTCAAAATTGAACTTTTCACTAACTTTTTGAAAGACAAATCTGCAATGAGTGCCAGACCCAGGCTCACTAGCTGAATTACAGATATGACATATGTAAAAACATCAGCCCAGTACAGTAAACTTAAACAAAGATTCAGCATCTAGCCTGTGCATAAATTAGGGAGATTCAGTGCAACACTTGAAGGTAATAACTTTGTCATGTAGTGTTAGCTTAATGGGTGCCAGTCATGTATCACAAATCATGATAGAAGAAGAAAAAATGGATGTCAAAGAGTTAACATGGATTTTCAGTCTTTGATAAATTTTGTTTGGGGAATTAGTTTGTAAAAAGCTCTCTCTGAGGTACTTTATGGAGATCCTAATGTGTTTAAATGAGTTCATTGTTGATAAATAGTTGCTCCGATAATTCTACAGAGCATTAAAAGTACATATAAGCATTATTTTCAATATATTTAATTAAAAAAGGCAACAAAATTTTAAGGGACTTATATCCTTTTTGAATATTATCTACATATATTATGCATGTATATATGTATGTAAGTGTATATGTTTATCTTGGGGTCAAACTAGAGATACGACTTCTGCAGTGGAACACATGCGTTCAGCCCTGATCTTTCCATGGTGATAGATGGGAAGGGAACTTGTGGGTGACCCAGATAGAGTGAGATAAAAGTGTTCAAGTGATTATTTTCATTATTGAAGCAATAATACAAATTTTGGAATATGGTTTTCAAATTTTACCCAAATATTTGGAGCAGAGCAACAGAATTAAAACTACATAATTACTGGATAACTAGATTTGTAGTCTATTTCACTTGTTTCTTGTGAGTAAAATAATACAGCACATTTTTGATGGTGATATTTAATGCCCATGTTTTTCCTTGTTGTTACTTATAACAATATTATAATGATCCCTTTATACTACCCCTCTTCATCCTTTACATAGTGATATTAGTGACTCCAATGATCAACAATTTTACATTAGGTTTACTACTATTCAGCTCTGTAGCTGTGTCATTATTTCAGGAATCATATTTAAAAATGTCTTTCCTATAAAATTGACAACTACTCAACAGTAATGATTTAGTCAATTTGCAAAATTTGTCTTCACCATGAAAATAAATACAGAATTCTTAATGCTTTATCAAGAATGTTCCTTTAGAGAAGTTGTTCTTAATCTTTAGTTTGAATCAGAATCAACTGGAGGGTTTGTTTAAAAGCAAATTGCTGGCAATTCCTCTAAAGTTTCTGATTCAGTAGGTCTTGGAAGGACTCGAGAATTTGTATTTCCAACAAATTTTCAGGTGATGCTAATACTGTTAATCTAGGCACTCCATATTGAAAGTCACTGTCTTAGAGGACCATTGTTTATATATTTGAAGTCTGTAAAGTCAAAAATTACTTTCAGATCTTACCCTTTTTACCCCAAGCTCCATTTTCAGCTACTTAGCTCTGCCTCATGTTTTAGTCTCAATACACATGCTTGTTGCTTACACAGGTCTTTTATCTGGTAACAGGACTACTCTAATGTATTTAGATGACATTGTGACAGCATACAATTTGATCACACTGTTCTAAGAGACCTTTGGGTTAAGTGGACAGCCTGTTAACGCATGAAGGGCACGACCTTGTATGGTGAGAGCCTCTTTTCCAAAAAGATTCAAATACAAACTAGCTGCCAAATTTCTCATTCTTTTGTAAAAGTTCAGGAGCCAATCTTTATTGCAGGGATAAGCTTTTAGTTCCAAATTGCAATTTTTGAGCTGTCAAAGGAGAAGTAAACTTTACTGGCATTTGGGGATTTTAGTAAAATAGATTGTACTGCTTGTTTACTATATTAGTGTCACCATGGTTTTTGTTTGTAAAATGGTGATACAAATAATTCACTGAAACAGAAAGGCAAAAAAGCATTTAACACCTAATAAGGGTCAAGAGATATGTGAGTCATTGGGAATACATGACCTGTCAGGTTGTTCTCAGAGTTTATAGCCTATGCCAATAGTCTTATATCCTTAATTTAAAGTCAAGATTAGCATCTGTGTTGATAGCAGACCTTGGACAGAATAGCTTTCACTCTCTTTTGGAAGTACATATCAAAATGCCAGAAACCTTAAAATTTGATGAACTCACCCTTAAAACCACTAAATGCCTTAATTCTACATGACTCCACCAAACCTTTCATTTTTATATTAGAAGATAAACAGAAAGAAAAGAGAGCATCATTCTTAAATGCTACACCTATTTAATATTGAAACAGTTTACGCACCTAAAATCTGGCTTGAAGAATGTAGTGAATACATAGATTCACACAAAGTAAGCTAAAGAATGTATTTAGCTTGGCTCTGTAAACTTGAAGCTCAAATTGACAGAGTCGGTTAGAGATCTCAAGTTTTCAATAATAAAAAGGGCAATTCATGCATGAATAAATCATACGATTTTTTTAAACAGACATAGCAGCAAGATCTGCCCTGATAATTTAATCTACCCACCTTCCCTTGCTTGGTTGTCAATCTTATGATAGTTAAGTCAACCAGGTGAACAGTGAACCCGTCCTGATCACGACTCTGTCTAAGGAATTGGTTTTCCTTGGCTAAACATTCCACTTCCTGGAATTTTCTGGCTGCTTGCTCAACAACGAAAAAGTGCTGGAGTCCCAGAGCTTGGCATCATAAAGCCTAAGCAGATGAAAGCACTCTGCTCACTGTCTGCACAATCCCAGAAATGGAGACCAGAGTGGATTAAGAAGAGGCATGCAGTCATGGCACCCTTAATTCATATATGTCCAAGACTAAACTGGTTTATAGGCACTAAAAGCACTCCTTCCTTAGGTTTTCTACTGCATCATAAGTGGTGAAAAAGGGGCCACAGAAACCTTCCCAGGCCTACATTACACAACATTTATTTTCCATCACCTCTTTCTTGAATCCATTATGTATGTCTCTTTTTATTTCAATTACAAGAACCCAAGAGTCCATGGTTACCCTCATGGCCTGGCAACTGTAGAGAGGGAATTGTGATTAATTAAAATAGGAAAAGCTAGAAATGAAACAGCTTTTAGGAGGAAGATGGGGAGTTCACTTTTGGACCTGGCATTAAGCATCCAAGTGGAGACTTCTAGGTGACATTTATCTATATGTGATCTGAGTGTGGGAGGGGGTCTCAGATTGAAGTATGAATTTGAGAATTGACAATAGATGTGTGGCTTTTAACACCAGTGGAAAGGATGGAGTCACCAAGAAAGTGTGTGTAAAAGAAGGAAAGAGCAATGACTGAGACCAGGACACAACAGTATTAAGAAATCAGGGAGTAGGAGAGTGTTGAGGATTGGCTCACATCTCCCACAAAATACATGTTCAAATGTTAATCTGTTTTCCTCGGGTGTGAGCCCATTTGCAAATAGGGCCTTCTGACGATATTATTTTTAGTTATGGTGTGACCAAATTGAATCAGGATAAGCCTTAATCATATTACTAGAGGTCATATAAAGTGGGAAATTTGGACAGAGTCAGTCAGAAGAAGCCTAAAGTCAGAAGCCAGAGAAGAGAGTTCATCATGTAATGAAGGACTGCCATCAACAGAATTTTACCAACTCCGGAAAAAGTGTGGTCTTGCCTATCTTGATTTTGGACTTCTTGCCTCCAAACTGTGGCCAACAAATTCTTTTTGTTTAATTCAACCCACTTTGCGGTATTAGTAACAGCAACTCTGGCAAACAGAAGAGTCTAAGGAGCTTCCTAACCTGTCTTTCTACTTCCCCACTTGTCTCCATTAGAGTCTCTTCTCAACATAGTTAGAGAGAGAGCATCTTAAAAGTTAGCCCAGATCACATTGTTTCTGTACTCCAACTCTTTTAAAGATTCCCTGTTCACCCAGCTTAAGAGCCAAAATGAAGATGATGGTATTCAAAGGCTGTCATTACCTACAACACACAGGAGCCTTCTGGCCTGCTATCTCCTTGATCTCCCTGATGTTCTTTCAATGTGCCTGTTACATTTGATATTAGGTTTAGTTGTTTTCCTCCTCTGTCTCAAAAATGTTCTGCCCAAATATATACTTGGCCATTTATGCCTCTTTCAAGTCTTTGGTCTTGTCTCCCTTCTTCAAAAAATCCTGCCCTGGACTCCTTATTCAATACTGCCACCTGTCTCCCATCCCTTACTCCTGGTACTCCTATATCCCCCTGCATTCCTCTACAATTTATTTTTACCAATGCACTTATCACCTCTTAACATTCTATGTACTTTATTACATTTATTGCTTATTTTCTGCTTATTTACAATTATCATATGTGTCCTCTCAAAAATTAAAGCATCAGGATACAAAGAGTAAATAAATTGTTGTTTCTATACATTAGTATGTCTATCCTACGTACCTAATAAGATTTCTGTTACCAAGTAGTTTCTCAATAAACATTTGCTAAAAAAATAAACATAATACTCCTTGAATTTCAGAGGGCTGTGAAACTCATTTCAATCACAATTTTTTCAGGGTTTGGTGCCTGTAGCAGTGGCAATGATGAGTGAAAATCAGTAGAAAATTACTAGACAATGAGCAATAGCTGCTGTGATAGTGGTGGAAAAACCTTCCAGTGGGGAAGGCTCCCAGGTTGGAGGAACTATATAATATCTACTACACTCAAAGGATAAATGTTTTGAAACCATTCTGGATACATACAACAATGATGAGCCCAGCATCCAATAAATAACATTAGGTCATATGAAAACTAAGCAGAGAGCTTTATTAGCTGAACAACAACAAAAGCATAGGGAGTGAAACATGTAAGAAGCTCCAACAGTGACACTATGTGTGACCTTGGCAAGTTATGGGATTTCTCATCCCTGTCTTGTTCATCTGTGAAATGGGGAGAAGACCTTTCTTGTGATGCTTTTGTGAGTACACAAGGTGTTGTTTGCAAAGCAGAGAAGAATGCTTGACCCGGAGCTGGTATTTGATAACTGCTAGTTTTATTTCAATCTCCTGTTTCCTGGCATATAGCAGATATCTAAAAGGGCAATGTTGTATAACAGAAGCATAATATTTTACTGAATGTAACCTGTAAGTTACTTTTGTTGTTGTGGATCACTTTGTCGTTTCCTATGCTATATCTACTCTTTCTCAACTCAAGTTCACAATTCAATATCCTCTCTCAAGAGAAGTTTTTTGTGACTTAACTAGAGGAATGCACACACCTATTCACCCATACATCCCCATATTCTTGATATTGTGCCATCCTTTCTATAGAAGGATAGATGGTATATTTAATTTTCTTTCCACCTAGAACAGAATTTTGCATAGAATTGGACATGATTAACTGCATCCAAATTTAGTTATACCTATGTGTTTATGAGCAAATCAGTTTTTTCATGTTAATTTTTGGTAATTCAATAAAGTCAGATTATGTCACTCTTTAGATAACATCTCAGCCCATGTGTAAAGTACTAGCAAAATTAATGATGGTTATTTAACAATAGAGAAACTTGGAAGAATTAATGCAACTTCAAATGGTATTTTCTTGGCCTGTGTGTTTATATATACACTATGGAATGACTCTAAGCAGTAACGCAATAAAATGTTTTAACTAAATTACTGTGTTGTTCAATATATCTGTGAACAAGTTATGGCAGTATGAATTATTACCCTAATTTAGACATGTTTTTAATCTTAATCTTAGTTGCTATGGGTGTGAACTCACCGTAAATAGGATCTTTCGAAGATGCTATTTTAAATTGTGTGGCCCAAGTGAATGAAGTTGGTTCTTAATCTGGATTACCAGATGTCTTTAAAAAAGAAAAAAAGAAACCAGAAACCAGAGTCAGAGAAGGCCGCAAGAGTACGCAGAAATCATCAGGAACCCAGAAGAGAAAGGAGAGGATGTTGCCTTGTGATGGGAAAGCAAAGGCACCCAAACTTCGCTGGCCAGCCAGAATGCTACCTGCTCTGGGAGGAATCAGGCCTTCTAGCCCATGGCTTTAATTAGACTTCTGCCCTCTGAGACTGTGAGCCAATGCATTCCGTTTTTAAAGCCAACCTGCTGCATGGTATTTGTCATAGAATCCTGGCAAAGTAAGACATAAAAAATCATAAGTAGAAGTACTTGTATTTCTGAATCATGACTACTAATTGCTACTAATTGAATTACTTTCAAAAATTAGTTGAATGTACATATTACAAATTCAGAATTCTGGGTTCCATCCCTGATTTACCAAATCAATGTCTCTGAATATAGGTCACTGGGAACTACACGGGAAACAAGCTCCGGTAGTAACTCATTTACACACTATAGTTGAGAAATTGTCTTACAAGAATTGAATAAGTGTATTCTGAGAGAATCCATCTTTTCAGGGGAAATAAAAATATCTAAAATTTCTTTGTTTGAATGTATGGCTGTTTGAGGATCTGTTTTCAGAGTTAAGTGTTGAAAAACTTTGAATAAATACTTATTCCTAATCATCTCTTTTAGAAGAAAACAACAACAAAACCCAAAAAGTCTTTCTTGGTTTTTTTTTTTTTTTTTTTTTTTTGCATCTTTTCAAATTCACTTGATGTTAATTAATGTGAAGCTTCTTAAAAATCAAAAAGTATTAACGTGCTTCACAGCTTTCCTTTCAATTTCTAAAACTAACCTCTATCTCTCCTTGATGTTTAATTTTCAGGTATTCTAGAAAGAAAAAGAAGAATTCTGGTTTCTAAACATCATCAGGCATGAGAGAACATGCCAATCTTAAAATTCTATTTGTAACTCAAATAATTCCATCTGTGTGGACCCTTTCTTCAGTACTCATCCCTTGACAAGTTTCATACAAAAAACACATTTTGTAAATACATGTTGGCTCCTTCTTTAAATTCAATGTGGTAGATCCACTATGTTCCCCATCAACAATTCCCTGAAGCTCAGTGTATAAATCAACAAAAAAATAAATAAGATTTTTGGGTCAGACCTTGCTCTGAGCTATACTGACTTCTCCAGCTCTCTGCATTATTTTAATAGCATGCTAAAGAAATTCTTTCCCTTTTTATAATTTATGTATAGTTGAAATGATATTTTACTTTACAATCTGTAGATTTTACTTTTTTCCCCACTTGTAAGAACAATACTCTATTGATCCTTTAAAAGTAAAATATAAAACATTGCCTAGCCCATTATACATACTGAGTGGTTACACGAATTTTTTATTTTGTGACACTTCATTAGGTTGTATACTTATGATTTGTTGGCTGTTATGTATAAATGGTATATGTCTAATTAACTGTCTACTCTTAATATGATTCAGAGTGTCTCATGAATGGTGAATGTGAATAATTTCTTTTCAAAGTTAGACAAAATTTGTAATGGTAGAAATTGAGAATGTTTTCTATATAAAACAAATGTGTCAAAACCTAAATACGTTTTAACCATGTATGTACAATCTAATGTTCTGTCCAGAATGAACCTGAAGGCACTTCTCTATAGGAGGTGTTTTCCTAGGCAGAGAGTTGCATGTCTGTGCAAATCAGGTCAGTTCTCACCACAGCAGAAATTAACCTACAGGAACCTTGCATAATATTAGTTCTGTGTGTGTGGGTGCTTGTGTGCTGTGTTTCTGAACATGACTCCAAGTGGAAAGAAAAACGTTTTCTTTTTCCACACTGTTTTGGTTTTCTGAATCAGATTTTTGTGGTGGTGATGGATATATATATATTTTTTCTTCATGGTGAATTTTATTTTTATTTTTTCTGGGAGAAATTATAAGAAATATATTGTTAGATTCATTATAACAATCTACTTTCCATAACTATCTTTCTCTTTTCTTTTTTACTAAGATTTTTTTCTTAGAAAACAATGTAAATAGTCACCTGCCATAAATACATAGCAGCATAATATATGGCTAGAGTTACAGACTATGTTATGTGTGTGTTTGGTGGAAAGGTAATTATTACAGGATAGGTCATAAGAGAAATGAGGATAAAATAATGTAGGTGGAGAGGTGGAGAGGAGAGCAAAGTCTCCTGTCAAGGGTCTATTGGGTCATTCATAGCCTTAGCCCAAGGATGACATAGTATGTGCTAAATGTATCTGGATGAGTCAAAATAGATTTTTCTTGTAATGCTGATGTAGCATTATTATAAATTTAGCAGCTTAAAACAACAAGAATGTATACCTTTAATTTTGGGAGGTCACAAATCTCAATGGGCTGAAGCCAAGGTATTGGCAAGGCTGTGTTCCTACTGGAAGCTCTAGGGTAGAATCAATTTCCTGATCTGTTCCAGCTTCTAGAGACTTCTGCACTCCTAGGCAAAGATAACAATGGCTCACATTGCACTGCTTTGCTTCCATCACTTCTGCCTCCACCTTCCAGGTTTAAATGATTCTTTTCATGACATTGGGCCCACGTGGCTAGTCCAGATGAATCTCCATTTCTTAAGGTCAAGTGATTAGCAAACTCACCTCAATCTGCAAACTTAATCCACACTTGCTATGTAGCATAATATATTCACAGATTCTTGGAATTAAAACACGTACATCTTAGGGGGCCATCGTTCTATCTACCATGCCCTATCAGCAAAATCAGTACCCTTTAAATGTAGTCTTATCCCCATCCTAATGGAAATGTTACTTATATTAGATTTTATACTTTTAGGACTGTGGCTTGATCTTGGCAAGTCTTGTGTATTGGAATGTGCTTATCTTCTCATTCTCCAAGACCAAATGTTCTTTTTGTACTCTGGGAAAACAAAACTCCTATAAATAAATACTGGGAATGTATTAATGGAAAACAAATATTGTGGGGAATCTTAAAAAGAGGGTCCAGCTAAATTCCTGAGGAATAGGACTCCAGTTCTCACATCAAAGAGCTTGAAGCTTAATCTGCATTCTCCAGCCTCTGTACCTATTATACATTCTCATTGCAATTGCCATTATTGAATGCAAATCCAGGTATGTCATTTCACATCTTACCATTTGTCCTATGACTAGAACAGATAACATAGATTTTAAACTTTCTGCCACAATTCCATTTTCCAGTCTACTATACCATTTGTATTTCTTGAACATGTCATGCTTTTCCAAGTTTTACCCCCTAATTTTGCAATTTATTTACCTTCTTTCTTTAAAAGATCTCATTTACCACAAAATTCTTCATTCTGATTGACCCTCCACTGAATTTATGATTCCCAAAGAAATAATCAAAATTATATTAAACATAAAGTTAATGATAATAATCATTATTATCCTGACAATAAGTACAAACCCTTAAATGGTGCTATTCTAAGCACATAACATGTAATAAATCATTTACTTATTATAACACTATAAGGCACACCCTGTTAATATCCTCATTTTACAGATGAATGAATGGAAGCAGAGAGAGATTAAGCCACTATTTCTAGATCACACAACAAATTGGTATATATGGGACTTGAATCCAGCAGGGGAGGTCCAGAGACTCTGCCCTAAATCACAATGTTCAGCTGACTAATTTCTATTGTAACACTTAAATTGTATTTCAAACTAATTTTACCTTGACTCATTTATTTCTCCCAGTAAACAGTGATTGCTCCTATTTGTAATAGGTTCTCTCTCTCTCTGTCTCTCTCTGAGTGTGTTGTTTTCCTAATAAAGCCATAGGAGGTACTTAATAAAAGAATAAAATTTTGAAGAGATGCTTTATTCATTTATTTTCATAAAAGAGGAAGGCAACTGTTTATGATGTTTTCAATTATTTTAAAGAGTAAATAACCATTGTAAGAGTAAATAAAAGCATGGGGGTGGGAGAATCCTGGATAATGTTGACCAGAGAGCAAATATCTAGGAATAGATCATTAAGAGGAGGACATTATGTTGAGTGAAGCAAGCCAGACACAAAAGGACAAATACTGTATGAATGCATTACTATGAACCAAATATATTGTGGAATATATTGTTTGATTCAAAAAAAAATTTATATGTATCCATTAGATTTAATTGAGAAATGTATATATTTATTCATCTGTGTTTACTTTTTAGTTTTTAATTGTTTATATTTTTAATTATTAAATGTATAAAATAAAGTTAAAAAAAAAAAAAAGAGTGTGGCTGCCACGTCTTTTCCATAGTAGAGATCATCTTTGCTAGATTTCTACGTTTGCAGGTATGCAAATATACTATAAATAGAATGTTACCACATCTCACACTAACACTCTTACCAAAGGATGTAGACACCTTTTAAAAAGGTTTTTAAATGAAAATTTTCTTGGGATGCATTGACGCCTTCTTATCCTGTTGTGTTTGTGGCCTCTGGGACAGCATGTCTGAATCCTTCGTGTTCAGATGGCTGCTTAATGGCGACTCTCTGAAATACAAGATTGCAGAAATTATTGATGGTGTAATTTCACTTACTTTTTCTCAGCAAGTCTTTTAATTTAAAACTTTTAGTCTTATAACTAGTCTGTATTTTCACCTCAAATTATCTAGTTAGGCATGTGAGGCTATTTGAAGGGTTTAAATAATATGTATTTATTTTTCATTAAGTACATTTCAATTAATTCTTTATGTGACATTATTTCATTTAATAGCATAATTCTCTTTGTTTATTAAAAAGTAAAAACTTAACTGCAGATTTTTTTCAACTTTTAATTTATTTATTTTCTTCATTTTATGGATGAGCCAACTTTTTAAAAAAGACCTCACAGCAATCTAACGGATGATGGAAAAATTCCTAACATACCATGCCACATAAAAATACAGAGAAAATCCAGTTGCTCACTTTAAGGACCTAAATATACTTTTTCACTTCTTCAGGTGTTAATGAGTGAAAATTCTTTGCTTCATGGGATATAATTTGTCAAATATTGAAAGCCTTGGAGCTATTTGAAAGATCATGACCTGTAGCTTTGGTAATTATAGCTAGACTTAAGAAAGCTTCTTTTCACAGAAAAAGAGTCTATTTCAGTCAGATTTTATAACATCTGGTAAGCATAAGGTCAAATTATAGAAAGACAGGCATGCTTTAATAAGGTGAATAAGAGTTGCTTTCATGGATTCATAGCCAGCCTTTTAAGTATTATGAATTTGATTAAGCAAAGATAAATTTCTAATGGTATTATGTTTTGGAAAATTATGTTTCAGAAATACAATTTGGAGTATTTATTGGAAAACTCCTCTCTAGAATCTTTTCTACATATAAATATATAATTCAATATAAAATGAATATGCTATCATATTAAGATCATCAAAAGAAGCCTGAATTCTGCTTGCAGTGCTCCGGTATCTAGTTCAGTGATTCCAGGGTAAGGTAGTTGTGTCACAAATCATACTTCTGCTAGATTTGATTCTAAAGATTGTTGCAACAATCTCTCTCATCACAAATGCTTTCTCCACGGCCTTGCCACTTCCTCATAAAAATGTAAGGTCTATTTCCCTCCCCTTGCATCTGTACCGGCCCCTGTGGTCTGTTTTGATCAACAAATGTAGTAGAAGTGATTCTGTGTAACAACTGAGTCCAGGACTTAGGAGATCTGAAGCTTTCAATTTTGCATCCTGGAAGTAGTTTATATTTAAGAAGTCTGAGTACCCTAAAAACTTCTTATGGTCAGGGTCTCTGCCAAGTAGGTCTTTTTTATGTGAAAAAGAGTCATTGAAGTCAGAGAGAGGGACAGAGAGAGAGACAGAGAGAGAGAGCCCTTGAGGAGGAACACATGGCACCAAACACATGTGCGAAACCTTTTACTATTTGGATCTCCCAAACTAGCTCAGACACCAGATGAATATGTACCTGAGTGAATAATCCAAGTCAATGACATGTAGAATAGAAGAAACACCCAGAAGAAACGCTAGTTCCTGAATCACAAATTCATGAGCACATAAAATGGTTACTGTTTTTAGTAGAAGCTTCCAGGAATTCTTGTACAAAAACACGTGGCACCTGGATTTGATTCATAGACAGTAGCTTGCTGACCATGTTCTAGATCATATCTTAATGCTTTCTATCTCTATTTCTGTATCTCTATCTCTATATCTCTTGTACCTATCATATCTACATCTACAAACCTATCACCCGCTGTTTATCTACTTATCATCTATCTTCTTTCTATCATCTCTCAATGTCTCTCTCATTTATCTTACATCTATATGTATATAGCCATATATATATCTATATCTCTGGGATAAACCATCCAAATGTAGAGGAAAATTGAATAATTCTTTTGTACAATGCTAAGGGGATTTAATTGTATATTAATGCTCTGTTTATTTAGTGTTTGTGCTTATGCAATAAGTAATTCCTGATGGAGCAAAACGTCAGTAATTAGCATAACTAGAAGTCATGAAAAGTATAGGTAAAAGAATGAACTAAATTTTTATGGTTTTGATGGTTTATAATTTTTGCTTCTGGGTTTGTTGCATACAGAACATATTTAATCAGAAGATGGATTTCACTAAAACCCAGATGTAAATTCCTTATAACCAGAGGTGATGCCATATAGTTCTTTGTTATTTATGGAATGGAATCTTTGTTTGTGAGTTCAATATGCATGTCTGTGTGAATGCATGTGTATGCCAAAATAGCTACTGAATACAACATAGCAATTGGTTTTAAAGTAGAAATTATGAGACCTCTTAAGAATTCTCCTTCTAATAGCTTTTCCATTTTTTATCTATTATAGGAATTCTCTGATTAATTAAAAACAGGATTAACGTAGAGAAAAAGGCAATTGAAAGAAGATAAAATCAGAGGATTATTAGAAAAAAATTATTGCATGAGAGGGACTTTAAGGAGAATTCTTCCAAAAATATAAGACAAATAGTTACCATTAAATGTTATGGTAACCTAGAAAATCAATCCAGTGATGCTCAAATTCATAAAGTGGTAGGGGAAGATGAAATTGGAAGATGAGAACGTACCAGTTATTGTTTCAACTTATTTGGTTCCAGGCATGATATCTTCAAAGTATAATACCACTTTGAAATATAGTGCTTAGTAATTAGTCAACCAACTACTACTTGTCAATTGCTATTTTCAGTACTATTATGGGCAAAAATAGAATATGAATGAGTTTTTAATATTCTTTATTTTAAAAAATTCTTCTTAAGAAGTAAAAAGTTGGAACACATAGTGTTGCTTCTAGTAGCTTAATGGTAGTTTGAGAGGAGGGGAAATGAATACAAAGAGCACACAAATGAGAAAAAGGAGGCGATGGTGCCAAAGGATGCCTGTGTTTGCCAGGTGGATAATAAATATGGTCCTGAGTCAAAGGAAATGTTTTGATGTAAATTAAGGGTAAGAAAATGTTCGCTTGTGATTTTGTTTTAAGAAAATGCATTGCTTCTCTGGTTAGCTATAGTTTCAAGAGTTGTAAACTTCAAATCAATTAAACATGCCGTTCAATTATCATTTACTTTGGCATCTAAACATCCAGTGTTTCACTTTTTATTTAAAGGTCAGTATAGGGAAGCGGCTGTTTGTCAATCAGTAGGGCTCCCTTTTACCATATGGGAGGCCCCGGGTTCGGTTCCTGGGGCCTCCTGGTGAAGGCAAGCCCGTCCGCACGGCGTGGTTAGCTGACCCAGCGAGCACAAGCAGCAAGGGGGGGATAAATGAATAAATAAATAAAATCTTTTTTAAAAAAAGGTCAGTATAAAAGAATCATGGAATACAATTTGTTTATTACTATTTCTGGTATTATGTTGTGTTAGAATCCCTGATGGACGGGAAGCGGCTGTGGCTTAATCAGTAGGGCTCCCGTTTACCATATGGGAGGCCCCGGGTTCGGTTCCCGGGGCCTCCTGGTGAAGGCAAGCCCGCCCGCACGGCGTGGTTAGCTGACCCAGTGAGCACAAGCAGCAAGGGGGGGATAAATGAATAAATAAATAAAATCTTTAAAAAAAAAAAAAAAAGAATCCCTGATGGAGCCTCCTGCTGAAAAGAACTAAAAGTGCTGAGTAAGGTTAAAAAAAACCAGATCAAAGCCATTTTTTAAAAATGTATCATGTAGATGCAATGGCTAATTGCTGCTATCCCGCACCTGTCTCCTCAGCTTTCACTATTCCAGCCAGCGCCTTTGGTCAAGGTAAACTGCAAGTCTCCAACCTCTGCTTTCACTTTTGTAGGCAGCCTGGACCTTCTAGAAACAGCATCCCCAGGAGCAGCCCAGGACCAGTGACAGCTGATGGTTGAGTGTTGGAGGATCTGTATATTTTTCTGTCATATCTGGTTTACCAGGACTGTAAGATTTATGAGATCAATGCACCTAGATCGAGGCAGGTACAAAGTAGGTATTCATAACTAACGTTTGAATAAATGAATTGGGGAAGCTCTGGACTTTAAAATCACAATCTAGAATTTAATTAGCTAAATAGAGGAGCGAATTCAGTATCCATAATAAAGATAAAAGTAAATGTATCTGTTTACATAGGTTTTAAAGTTAAAACTTATTTACATGAAAATTGTTAGGTAAGGAAGATGATATAAATATGATTTTACAAAAGGGGAGAGTGAAAATCAAGCTCTCTGACTTGTGCAATTTTGCTAACCTAGGAAACATCAGAGATGGAACTTATTCAGGTTTCTTGGCAGTAACAAACTAAAAACAACTGTCCTCACAACAATGAACTATTCCCATATCTCGGGGGATCTTCTACATTAAGTACTTCAGGTGTACGTTTTGTAATTTCTCACAACCTAAGATGGTAGAAACTACCCACCTCATTATTATCACTAATTTAGAGTTTCTTAGTTTGAAGTCCCGGTGTTTAGAATAGCTTTCAAGGGAACCAGCAAAAATAAGTTAAAAGTTAATCACAGAATCTATTTTTCTACAGACATGTAGACACTATAAGTAGGACAGGCAATCTCAGGAATTTGGCACCCTGTCAGTGGGCCTAACCTTGGAATATATGTTCCCCAATGTAACAGAGTTAGACTTTTTAATAATTTCCCTATACATGGCTCTTCTGATCCTTTTATTTGAACCTATAATTAGCACTATACTCATTAAATATACATCCCAGAGACTTAAATCTTCGGTCTGTCCATGTGCCAGTTGAGCCCTGAATCTCAGCAATGTTGCAACACCTACTCTCCAGTTCATCGGACTCACCCAAGACAGCTAACGAAATGATGATGGTAGACAACGCCCATCCCGAAGAATAGAGAGTATCTACAACTGCAAGCAAGACAGTTCCATCCATCTGCCCAATGGCATCTAAGCCTTCTCTCAATCAGAAAGAGTGGGCATCACCATTCTAAAATCCTCAAGATTGAAGAATGAACAAAACAAAACATAAGGGGGAAATGCAACGATGTACTAGAGTAGAAATTTCTTTTCTAACAATGGAAGATCTTGTAATATTGCTATAAAGGCAGTGGTCACCAGAGGTTCTGAGTAGAGGGAAAGGGAAGAATAGGTGTAATGTGGGGCATTTTGGGGACATTGGAATTGTTCTGCATGACATTGCAATCACGGGTACAGGCCATTACACATTTTGTCAAAACCTATAAAAAATGTGTGGTGCAAGTGTGAACTGTAATGTAAACTAAAGACCATGGTTAGTAGCAATGCTTCAATATGTGTTCATCAATTGTAACAAATGTACCACACTAATGAAAGATGGTGTTAAAGGAGGAAAGTGTGGGAGGGGGAAGGGATGTGGTAGATGGGAATTCCCCTTTATTTTTGATATATTATTTATGTAATCCAAAGCTTCTTTAAAAACAATAATAATAATAAAGAAATAGATGGGGGAAAAAAACACAAAAAACCTTTATTACAGAACTGTCTGATTCAATTAGTTGCCTCTTTCTCCTGCAAGTATCCATAATCTCTGTGTCATTTCTGCTATGAGGTCAGACCTCTGCTCAGTCTCTTCTCCAAACTCAAACTGAGAATAAATAAGTTAGCACTTATTTATTAGTTAATAAATAAATAGCTATAAATAGTTATGGCTTTTCCTGATTCTATTCTCATAATCTTCTTGTCAAGCAAAAGGCAATATTGCAAGGATGGAGTATTGGTCAACTCCTTTTCTTTATCATTAACTCTGGTAAGGGAGAATGAAGAAGCGATAGTTACTCCTCTCTAGTTCATTCTTTAAGTCTGGCTTAAAACGTAACAAATTGTTACGTTTTAGGAACATAGCAATTTGCTTCTGTTCTTGCTGCAATAGTAAGAAAATTTGAAACAATAACTAAAAAAACAAACTTAAACATCCATTGATAGAAACAATTTTACCTTTTTCTGAATCTAAACAAATAAACACACATTCTCAAAATATACCATAATATAGCATTGTCCAGATAATTACCATCCACCCATGAAATAGTGAAAGAGTCGCAATTCATTTATTGAGTTAAATCGTTGCTTCATTTAATATGCTTAGTATTACCATGATTGGCATTACTATCAGTTTGGGAACTATGTAATGATTTTTGTATTGCTTGCTTTGGGATCTAATAGAATTTGATTGTGAAAAATAATCTGTTTACTCTGTAATAGAAGGATGCCAAGGAATGATTAATGATGTATATGTTCTCCAGAGGTTTTCTTTGGATCACACTTCCTTTGGTCGCTTGTGTTTGGTTCTTGTCCAACATCTGGGCTGTAGCATTAGAATTTTGAAAACAAATGGTTTCTCTCAGGTAGGTTATCAGCAAAATTGTTTGATGCCAGACAGCCTCAATGATCCCTGTTCACAGGAATTGCTATCTTGGGTTTGTTTATTTCCTTCCCCCTATGATGAGTGTGAGCGAAAATTAAAGAAAGAAAAATGCACACTATGTAAATTGTAATTTTTCTCCAAGAAGCTATCAAGAACCTGTTTTTCCCTTTTTACTTGTCATTGTCACAATTACAATGTAAACCATTTCCTTTTCTGGAAGCAGGACTCAAGGGAACAAACGATATACAAGAAATAAATACATAGCAGATAGTTATTGCCATTAATAATCCACCTGTAGACACCTCCTTACGAGCTACACCAGAGGTCTCTCACTGCCCACAGGGGTTCCCAGTTTGCCTGTGGCTTTTTCTTTATGATTTTATTGCTACTTTAATCTTTTTCTCAAGTCATGAGAAATCTTTATTCTTCTAACCTGAAATTATTCTTCTCCTCTATACGATTTATGTCACCAGAGTGATGTTTTATGATTTAGAACAATTGATGCCATTAATCTTACTATGAGACACATAGATACTTAAATAAATAACCATTTCCGTGATTTAGTAACTATTTTTAGCAAATTGAAAAAATCCTTGAAAATCCAGACGTTATTGTGTATGATGACATAAGTGAATATTTAGCATTAATTTTTATGGTTAGAGATATAATTACAAATCAAAAAGGCCTATTTTTTAGCACATTTAGATTACTTTATTAAAAAAAAAATACCTATGTCAAAGGAACCTGATGAAATTCTGTATGTTATACCTCTTGTTATCAAAAGGATCAAATGGTCTGTATTCAGATAATGTGAGTACAATTTAGGTAATAAGTAATATTGGATGATAAAGTTACATATCTTGACACAACTTCCCCTGAACTCTTCACAGATAAGTCTACCAGGCTATCTTGATTTATTTATTTTGTATTTTATTTTAACAAATCAATTTTATCAATACATATTAATAAAGTATACAATTCATCGAAAGTATACAATCAATGGTATGCGGTGTGATCACATAGTTGTGCATTCATCATTTCAAATATTATTAGAGCATTTTCATTGTTGCAATAATAATATTAATAAACAAAAAACAGACAAACAAGAAAATTCTTCACCTTTCAATCTCTCTTTATTTCCCTTGCTGTACATAGCTGCTTTTTCTGGTTATTCTTGCACATTTATTTGTTTATTTATTTATTAAGCAGTTTTATTGAGATATATTCACATGCTGTACGATCTATCTAAATTATAATCAATGGCTTTTAGGACAATCACAAGGTTGTGCATTCATCATCACAAAAGTTTTTTGATCTATTTCTACTTTTATATATATTTTTAAAAAAGATAATAGATTACATAAATGTTACACAAAAACAGTGTATGGATCCCATATGCCTTCTCCTCACACCTCCCACACCCTCCCACATAAACAACATCCTTCATCAGGGTGACACATTCATTGCAATTAATAAACGCATCCTGGGGCTTTGCCACTGAGCATGGACCACAGTTCACATTGTAGTCTACACTCTCTCCCACACAGTTCTGCATGTTATGGGATGATACAAAATGGCCTGTATCTGTCATTGCAATGTCATTCATGATTATTCCTAAGTCCCAAAACAGGCCCCGCATTACACCCATCTTTCCCTCCCTCTACCCCCAGAACCTCCAGTGGCCACTGCCTCCATATCAATGTTGTAATTTCTTCCATTGCTAGACTCACAATATGTCTACAGTAGAATACCAGTAAGTCCACTCTAGTCCATAGTTCATTCCCCAATCCTGAGGATTCTGGGATAGTGAGGTCCACTCCACCTCTAATTGAGAGGGGGCTTCGATCTCATACAGCCTATGGATGGGACTCTTCTTGCTTGCAGTTGTAGATTCTCTCAGTTCCTTGGTATGGCGGTTGTCAATACTCACCTTGTTAATTCTCCTCGGTGAGTCCAATGAACTGGAAAGTAGGTGTTGCAACTCGGCTGAGGCTCAAGGCCCAGCTGGCACATGGACATGGAAAAAGGCCTGTTTTTAATGTATTTGGTGGAAATAAGCTCAATATGAACTGAAAATGGGTTGATGCATTTCTCTCACCATAGCCTCACAGATAATTGGGGTATCACAAAATTAAAAGAAAAACTAGGAAAACACACTAGGATGGAAGTAGCTGGGGTAAAGAGAATAAAGCTACACCTTCAATAGATCCTAGATGTTTAGAAATAAGCTAGTATATATTAATAAATGTGAATATGTATGTATGTGTATATATATATGTCTATGTATAAATAGGTCATTTCAAATAAACAGTTAATTTTCAGGAAAAAAGCAATTTACTTGATTGAATTTTTACTTTTGTTTTCATTTACCACTGATTGTAATGAAGATATAACCCAGACGACTACCCCATCAACAATCTGAGACAACATGATATATTGGGTGACAGCTAATGGCATTTCAGGCATAAGACTTGGAGGAGGCTCATTCCATTATATTCCAGCCCTATGTTGATTCTGACATATAGTGAAGAAATTTAAAATAATCATAACTGATTTATCCAATTACAAAATAAAACCTCTACAAATATAATGTTTTTGGCACATGCTCTCTCATCTTTGTTGTATTTAATAATAAATTTACAAAGCCTTTAAGTATGTGAAGCTATATATGAGTTTGAGCATTCACCTCTGTTTTCCTCTCAGTAAATACATATATTTTAATTAATCCCTCTATTTTTTTTCTCATTTTCAACAACCTAAACATTTTTACGACTCTCCCATGCACACTTTTTCACCTTTTCCCAAATATACACACTAGATATGTTTGCCACTTACATGTATACAACTCACACACTCACAATTGAAAATACTGGATATAGACTATGTTTTTTTTTCTATTTTCTAGATCTTCCATAAATTTTCTTCTTATTAATTTTCTATTTAAAATGCAACCTTAATACCAGTTTAAATACTATTTATGTGTCAATATTTATATAAGATGGTTAGAAATATATGAATTTTATTCTTTCCTTATTGGAAGGAGAAAACTCGACTCATACCATATTCATACTTGACAAAATTTATTTGATCTCTTGTAAAATTATTTTCATTTAAGCATGTTTTAGCAAGATGTAGCATTAGGGCTTTGGGATGAATTAAAGCCTGCTATAATAAATGACTCCTAAATTCTATCTTAAAATGGTCACATGTTAGGCATGCATATCATGCCTCCTCAAAATATTCTGCTAAATATGCCTAAAGATGCACACCATTACATAACCAGAAGCAGTTAATAATAGCTAACATTAATTGTCAAGTACTCTGCTAAGTACTTAGGTGTATTTTCTAGTATATTGACTTAACAACAATCCTGTGAGAGAAACAGAGTGAACTGAAGATGAGAACAGTTAGGTATTGACCAAAAGTCATATAGAAAATATGCTCAGAGTCCAGTCTAGATCCCAGGTCTGTTCAATTCTTGTTCTCTTTCTTATACCATAGTGCCTTGCTGAAGAGGATAGCATTATAAGCTTCCAGATTATATTTTGTTTTAATTCATGGGGATTGATTGAGTAGCACATTCTTGCATTCTGTTGGTTTTTCTGCTTTACCAAGGAAAGAAGGAAAATAAAAAATATATTTATTGATTCTCATTGTCTAAACCTAATTCTAAGAAAAATTCCATTATCAACAAGAAAACTCAATAGCTATGTTCTAAATATGCTGCTTGAATGCAGTCTTAATTGTAGTAAGAAACAGAAGAATATTTCCTTTATTTTATTTTATCTTATTTTATTTTAACTCCTTCCCAATCTCCTACCTTGAAGAAGATTGCAGAGACAAGATGCACAGTGGACAACATGCAATTTTTTTTTCTTTTTTTTTTTGGTGTGTGTGTGTGTGTGTAGGGGGGTGATTCACCCTAAAATTTAGCCTATTCAAAGAAAACTAGCATCTGATTCCCTGGTTAAATCAGAGACACCGACAGAGGAGGAAAATGTACAAAATTCCCCAGAAAACTTATATTGCATAAAACCCTGTTAGATGCCAAATTTAAAGTAATTGCAATGCTACCCGGCTGACTTTGTGGTTTTCTTCTGAGAAAGAAGAAGCAGACAGGATAAATGAGAACAGTGAGCAATATTAAGGGCTTTAGGCAACCATAAAAATGCAGAGAGGAAGAGAGGTTGATGGAGGGAGAGAGAAGGTGAAAATAGAGAACAAAGTTGCAAATTAAAATAGTTCACAAAATTTTAGGCAGAATTAATGAAAAGTACTCATAATTAGAAATTGCAGGATATGTATAAATTCAAGGATCAAGGAAAAGATAGAAGTCTGCAATCACTCTAGCATTACTAAAAAAAGTTACATCTCTAGTATGTTGTGTGGAGTGGAAGAAAGGTTAAACATACAGTTAGTCTCTCTGGAAATTGTCATTTTCTGCAGAAAGTTTTTTACCAATGGGACAAACATTACTCTAGTTAAGACTAAGTAAAATTCACAACTCAAAAGGAAGTTTCATAGTAGTAAAGAAGTATAACACCTGCTATGATTATGATTTAAAAATGAATTACAGAAGGCAAGAAAGATTTTTGGAAAAAAGTACACTTTTAAATTTTATATTGAACTAATTCCATAAAACCAGATTATGCTTTAGAAGTGTAGGATGGGGATGGCTGAAGATTATCAATGAACTAAGATTTGACATTTTCCTTCCTGCTGCAAAGTTCAAAAAATTATAAAAACAATCATAATTTATTTAATTCTTGGCACTGGTAAACAATTTAGACTTCATTAATAATTTGATTAACCTAAAGCTACCACTCAAAAAGAATGAATAACTGCACTGGAGAACAGGAAATTTAAAAAATGAGTCCTTAAAGAATTAGTGGAAAATAATAGCATTGAAGTAAAAAAAATACCAATTATGCCTATCAATTTAGATAGGCTAATTTCCCCAATTAGAAGACACAATTCTAAAAGTTTGTTAAGAAAATCTAGCCATCATCAGAAAAAGAAATCAAGAAACAATAAATGACTTTAAAATATAAGAGTGGTGATGTAGCAAAGAACGAATTTAATAGAGATAGAGGATTTTTTTGTTCTTGTAGGGAAACATCTCTGATAAATATCATAAAATAAGGTCTCTTTATGTTTATACACATATATGTAATTTACAATATTCTGACACATATTCAAACAAAATTTAAAGAAATAAATCTAACTAGGAGTTTTGTGTATATCCTCGTTATTGTTATAACATATGTTATCATTATCATTTCCAATATTGAAAAATTTTAAAGTGGATAAAAAATACCCTAAAATCAAACTGCCCTGAAAACACATGTGGCATGAAAATGATTAGAATCATCTTCATAGCATTCTGAGTACTGAAAAGTGTAAATTACAAAGTAAGACCTCATTTCCTCCATTCACCATTCCTAACCAAAAATAAACATTATATATATTGAATATGCAGTTTATTATACTAAGATATGAAGATTTTAACATTTATTTATGTATGCATGCATTTATTTATTTACTTTAATATTTTAAAAAACCATATCCCTTAGAATAGGCTTTCTATCTGAATATTTTGTTTTTCCATTGCTAGTAATTAAAATTCTTTCTAATTCATTAATCTTGTCCTTTAGAAATAAACTAATTTTTAAAAAATTAGTTTGATGCTCTGGAATTGCCCACCCTCCCGAGAATATTCACTCTGAGTTCTCTTTCTCTAGTTATTTATATTTTCACTATGTAGTCAAACTTTCCTGCACAGTTTTGCTAAGGGAATTGAAAGTTTCTTCGTGCATGCACGGTTCATATTCTGCAATAATGATCCCTGTGTATGCTTGATTGCAGAGACCTCGCTCTCTTCTGTATTCCTTTGTTTTACACTCACAACTTTTTTTGTGTTTGTCTTCCAAACTCTTCATTTCCAGAGGGAAGTAAAAAGTTCAATTCAGGAAATCTTATAGCATGTGTCATTATGTCAGACTGAAGATTACTTTGCAAACAAGCAAACTGACTATCAAAAAGACGTAGTACTCAATAGGGTATTGAAATATTCCTTCACAGCACTTCAGCCAGTGATAACAAATTGAGTTTCACCCTACGGAACTGAAAAGTAGCCACTCTCAAAAAGCTGGATTTTAGCATTAAAAGATGGTGGTTGTCATAGTACTTACAATATGGGGACCCTCTTAAAACTTTGCTCTTGTATCATTAAGCTTTAAGAGTCTTCATTCATCTGGATTCTCTTTCAAACACTTTAAGAAGTCACATAATTACATGTAACCAAAGATACATCTGAGATTTATTGAAAGTACAAGAAGAGATGATAGTTCTCTAAGAAACAATAGGCTCTCAGAATATATCTTTGTAGTTAAAAATGGATCTCTTAATATGATGATTAAAAAAAAAATAATTGATAGGGTATATCATTCTATCTTTTATGCTCTGTTACAGAGCTGTTTGGGATTATTTCTCTAGAGATTAATGCTGAATATGAAAATATATCCTTTAATAAATGTTTTATCTCTGAATGAATAGCTATTAATTCCAACCAAAGCATCTGGATAAATGCATGGCAAGAAAATAGGGGGAAAATGCAAACAAGAAGTAAAAAGAAATTAGCCTAGGGGAATATTGAAAACTGTTGAGGGAGGGATTTTAGTAAATACCATGCACAAGCAAAATGTTAGAAAGTGATTCCTGGTTCCTTGGCCTTTGTTGACAGAAAAGCATACATAAACTCTGAAGAGAGAATGAATTAATTTCTTTTTTCTTTTTTTCTAATGATACAAATGTATTTGGGAAATAGAGCATGATAATTGAGGCATGTTAAAATTCTTATTTTGTTCAAATGAATTCTCATTGTTCACATGGTAGATTATCATTTAGCAATGTACAAGGAATCTCTATATTTTTCCAATATAGCTAAAATACCAGTATGACAAACTTCAAGGAAATGTCTAAATCAGAGGTTCCCAAACATCCTTAGGGGCTTTGTAATATTTCAAAGCATCCCTAAACCAAAGATCAATGCCTAAGTGTTCTGTTTATTAAGTAAAAAATCTTAAGAGTGGTAGTAGTAGTTTGTAGGCTGTCCAACAAATATTGATGTGTTTTTCTCAAAAATTAAAAATATCCCCTTTAATTTATTATCCTATAATGTTCTTTTAATTCTTTGCATCACTCCAGCATCCCAGTTTGAGATTTAAGGTATTTTTTTGCTTATAAAAATTTTTTAAGTGGTTTGAAAAAATATTAGGTTTTGAAATTTGTTATATCAACTTATATTATTATTTTTTTTAGATTAGGTCTTAAAGGTCATCTTTTATTTTATGTACGAGAAACAGGGCAAAGAGTTAGAGGCCATTTCCACTTCCCTTTATCTTTCTGGGAACACCATTTATACAGATATACTTTATCAAATTATTTATACATGCCTCATACCATAATTATATTCCTACAAATAGGATATTTTTTCTGTATCTATCCTGTGTGGACATATGAAACCCAAACAGATGTCCCCCAGTTTAAATTTTATTGAAGAAAGGAAACATTTGAGAAATCCATAGAATTAAACAAAAGATTTTGTTTGTTTGTTTTTTGACAGAGAAGCATTTCCATGTTTATGATATAAGCAATGGGAAATAAACTGCATATAGCACAGTTGGAATTGCCAAGCATTATTATACTTAACTTTCAATATGAGGAAAAACCACATCACTATATTTAATTCATTTTAAAAATTCAGACTTACCTGAGTTCTATACCATTCTCAAGATCATAGAATATAGCATATGGAGGTATGTTGTGCAATATTCTAATGCCATCATTGCTTGTGTGTACTGATGTTTATATCTGTACACCTGCACATATTTCCTGCTATAGATCAAATGTGAACATACTGAGTAGGGACAATGGATAAGTAAAGACATGGTCATATACTAGTGAGAATAGTGTTAAGAATGGCTGAATTTCAAGGATTTGAAATCATAAATGAGTGAAATATTGGTAGAGATATTGAGATATATAGAAAAACAGACAAATGGCAAAATTGTGATAGAGTGTATTATATTTTTTATGCCAAAGTGAATGAAAAAAATGTTTAAGTAGAACAGGTATTATATATTTTTCTTAAATATTTGGTAGAATTCACCTTTGAAGCCATCTAGGCGGTATTTTTCTTTATGGGAAGGTTTTTAGCTACAAATTCAATGCTTTTATAGATATCAGACTGTTGATTTCTTCTTGGATAACATTTAATAATTTTTAGCTTTCAAGGACTTTGCTATTTCATCTAAGATATCAAATTTATAGGTCTAAAGTTGTTCATAATATTCTCTTATTATCCTTCTTATATCTATAGTATGCTCTCTGTCTCTCTTTCTTGATATTGGTGATTTCTGTTTATTCTAATTTTTCCCTAACAATGGAGATAGAGGTTTATCCATTTTCTTGAACTTCCCAAAGAATCAACTGTAGATTTCATTGATTTTATAAATTGATAGTTTTCTCTTTTACTGATTTCCACTTCTTTATTATTTCCTTTCTTTTGCTTATTTTGTTTTTAATTTACTCATTTGTTTCTAGTTTCAATAAGGAATGAATTGAGATACGTATTTTAGACATTTCCTTCTTTTCTATTACAGGTGTTGTATTAGTCAGCCAAAGGGGTACTGATGCAAAATACCAGAAATTGGTTGGTTTTTATAAAGGGTATTTATTTGGGGTAGAATTTTACAGTCACAAGGCCATAAAGAATAAATTACTTCCCTCACCAAAGTCTGTTGCCAAGTGCTGGAATAATATGGCTGCCAGTCTCTGTGAGGGTTCAGCCTTCCCCTTCCTCCTAAGGCTCCATGGTCCCAGCTCCTTCCTTTCTCAGTTGTAGGTTAGCATAAGGCTTGTGTCTCTCCACAGAGATCATTTCTTTCCAGGCTCAGCTGCTTTGCTCTCTTCACAAGGTCAGCTGGAGATTATCAGGCTCATTCTCTTCCCAGGGCCACTGCCATGTCTAATGGAGCTTTCTCTCTTTCCTCACATATCTGCTTCTCTTCCCAGGGCTCCAGCATAAAAACTCCAACTCTGTCCTCTACCACGTTGTTTTCTTTGTGAGTCCCTGCCTACCAAGGGGGCAGGCACTCAGCATCCTACTGATGTAGCCCAATCAAAGCCCTGATCACAATGTAATCAAGTAAAAGTGAAAATTCTGATCTTAATACAATCAAAGGGGAACACACCGAGAGGAACAGACCAGTTTACAAACAATCCAATATCTGTTTTTGGAATTCATAAACAATACCATATTGTTACAGATGTTTAGGATTATAAATTTTCTTTTTAGTACTTCTAAAAGTACTAAAATCATTGCACTGATTCTGGTATGTTCTTTTTCATTTTTGTTAAACTCAGTATACTTTCTAATTTCAATTTTTATTTCCTCTTTTATCTACCCTTTATTTATAAGCATGTTATTTAGTTTCTGTGTATTTTTGGGTTTTCCATATATCATTCTATTATTGATTTCTAATTTAATTCCTTGTATTTAGAAAATAGATTTTGCCTGTTGTGGAATCATTTTTAATTTATTGAGACTTGTTTTATGGCCCATAGTATGATTTATTTTGGTAATTGCTTTAAGTGCAATTGAAAAGAATGTATAATCTATAGTTGTTGGTTTGAGTATTCTACAAATGTCAACTAGATCAAATTAGGTAGGGCTGTTCAAGTCTATTATTACCTTGGTGATCTTCTGTTGTTCCATCAACTTAATAGAAAGTGGTATTGAAGTATCCCACTACAACTCTGGATTTGTCTATTTCCTCTTGCGGTTCTAGCAGATTTTGCTTAATGTATTTTGAAGCTCTGTTATTAGGTACATAAACATTTAGCATAGTGATGTTATCTTGATGAATTGGCCAGTTAATTATTACAAAATGAGATTCTCTAGTCCTGGTAATATTCTTACACTAAAATGTGCATGTCCGTGCCGATAAATCAATATTATTAGAGTGAAGAAACACAGGGGAATTTTCTTTTGCTCCTGTAGCAATCTCTCCTTCTCTGTTTCTCACAAAGAAACTTTGGAAGTTTTGTGAAGTTGGGAAACAAACTTAATTGCACCCATCACAGAAATAATAAGGAATTGTATGAGACATTGTAGACCTTGTCATGTCTGTGGGGCTAAAAGTCACTGCAATACTATAATCCATAAATGTGGATGGAGTAGAAAGTATTACACGTGAAAATTATCTTTCTTTCATTACTATATATTACATTAATTTATAAAAGCAATTAAATGCTTATTCACTCAATGTGAAAGTTTGAGCAATTTGACCTTATATACAAAAGTATTTTAAATGCAAAAATCAAAAAATTAAAAATCCTACCATTATTGTTCTCCCTTCTGTGGGCTTCTTACTTAATGTTCTCTGTTTTAAAAGCATATTTGGTAATAAATATATATGTGCATGTCTATACACATGTCAGTCTTACTCACATTCCCAAATTTTGGTGAATATATGTATTTAATGGAAAATTAACCTTATGTTTTCAAAAGTTTCTAAAATTTTCTTTCATTTTAACGTGATAGAGTCAACCCATTAAGAATGACTATTTTTAATTGTTTCCTTGAAATCTGAAAATTATACAGTCCTGTCTTTAATGCCAATACCTGCCCAAACTAACTTAAAATAAGAAGAACAGTGGTGTGGGGATCAAGGTATTTTTATTGTAAATTTTGTCTTATCTGTTAACCAGACTATTGCAATGTATTGTGGACAATACATTCAATCTATCCAGGCATGATCCTTTTAGTAGAAAAATAGGTATTGACCTAGGGTTTGTTTATGTTCTCCTTTCATTCCAGCTTTCTATAGTTCCTAGTATTTTGACCCAAAACCTCTTCTTATGTTATGTTGTACCTATAAAAGTTCAGACACATACAATACAGGATAGAATACAGATTAATCATTTAATTGTGACTACTCAGAAAAACTACTTTGAAAAAATATTTTTTCCTTATTTAAAAAACCAAGTTTAAGGTTCATCCTTGTTGTCATATGCATCCCAATTTCATCGCTTTCTACAGTTGAATAGTAATCCATCTTATGTCTATACCACATTTTGTTTATTCTTTTATAGGTTTGCGGACACTTTGGCTAGTTTCATATTTTAGTACTTGTGAATAATGCTGCTATCAACACCAGTGTGCAAATGTCAGTTTGCGTCCTTGCTTTCAGTGCTTCTGAATATATTCCTAGCAATGAGATTGCTGGATCATACGGCAATTCTATATTTAGTTTCTTGAGGAACCACCAAACTGCCTTACAAATTCTGTACCATTCTATATTCCCACCAATGGTGATGAAGTGTTCCATTTCTCCACATTCTCTCCAGGTCTTGCAGTATTTTATTTTTGTAATGATGGCCATTCTATAAGGTGTGAATGATATCTCTGTATAATTTTGACCTGCATTTCCCTAACAGCTAATGATGTTGAACACTTTTTCATGTGCTTTTTGGCCATTTGTATTTCCTTTTTGGAGAAATGTCTATTCAAGTCTGTGGCCCATTTTTTAAATTAAGTTGCTTTTCTTTTTTATTGTTGGGTTGTATGTTCCCTTTATATAACATGGATATCAAACCCTTATCGGATATGTGGTTTCCAAATATTTTCTCTCACTAAGTAGGCTGCCTTTTCACCTTCTTGACAAAGTACTTTGATGCACAAAATTGTTTAAATTTGAGGAGGTCCCATTTATCTACTTTTTCCTTCATTGCTCATGCTTTAGGTGTAAGACTTTTTCCTACATTTTCTTCCAGAAGTTTTATGGATGTAGCTTTTATATTTAGGTCTTTAATACATTTTGAGTTAAATTTTTTGTATGGTATGATATAGAGGTTCTCATTCTTTCTTGTACCAGCACCATTTGTTGAATAGACTATTCTAGCCCAGCTGGGTGGACTTGACTTTGCCAAAAATTTGAGGATCTATTTCTGAACACTCAATTCTATTCCATTTTTCAACATATCTATCTGTATTCATCAGGGTTCTCTCAGGAAACAGAATCAACAGGAGATATCTGTCAATAATATGAGATTTTATAAGAGTTTCTCACGCGATCGTGGGGATGCACAAGTCCAGGTTCCGCAGGCAGGCTGCAAACCAGGAACTCCGATGAAAGTCCAGTGAAAGATCCTTAATGGGTTCTGGGAGAAGTTGGCTGTCCAAAGATGAGCTGGGAAATTCTCTCTGAATATTGAAATCACTTCCCCTTTTAAGGCATTCAACTGATTGGATAAAAGTGTCACCCATTGCTTCCTGATTGATGCAGATGTAATCAGCCATCCATGCAGTAAACTCACTGGTGATTGAAGTCCATAAATACTCTTATATTACAGTTAGCCCAGTACTTGCTGGACCTAACACCTGGACACAATTACCTGGCTGAGTAGTCACATTAGCCTAAACATCACACTATCTTTAAGCCAGTACCAAGTTGTTTTACCACTGTCGCTAATTAATATGCTCTAAAGTGAGGAAATGATATCTAACACTGCTGATTTTTAAATGTGATTGTACCTTAAAGGGGTAGTCTGTTGATTTAATATTTCACTTGAAAGGAAGCTAAGGAATACTGTTGAGTCTGTTTAACATAGTGATTTTAGTGGGGGGTGAGTATTATAGTTAATAGTGTAAGTAGAAGAATGTTCTTTTACAAAGTGTTAAGAATATGGTGATACACGGGAACATTACAACTAATGTGATTTTGGATTATAGTTAACAATAATATTGTAATATTTTTGCAACAATGACAAAAAGAAAATATTATATCAATTCTAAGGGGCAATAATAGGAGATATAAGGAGTATGAAATTTTTCCTTTTGGAGCAATGAATATGTTCTAAAATAGGCTGAGATGATAACAGCACAAATCTGTACTAAATATTAGAGACACTGAGTGTACACTCTGAATGGATTGTACAAAGCATGGGACATTATAACACAATGAATTCTGTGGTGGAAGATGGACTGTGATTAACAGAACAAACATGGGAGCATTCTCTCCTGAACTATAGCAAGTATATAATACTAATACAGGGTGTAAATAACTAGGTGGGTTGGGTGAAAAATACACCAAATATAAGATACAGGCTATAATTAATAGTAATGATTTGACAATGCTCTTTTATAGTTTGTAACAATTGTTTCACAACAATGTGAGATGTTGCTGGTAGGGAAATGTTTGGGAGCCTTGTATGATAATATGCATGCTTGTTTTGTAAGTTCACAACGTTTATTGTATACTTATTATTTATGGATGTTCATGTATGAATGATAAATTTCGATAACAAAGCTAAAAAAAAAAAGAAGAAGAAAACTAAATTTAAGTAATATTTCACAAAGTACATCAGGATCTATAACTGGATTTTAGGCTAAATGGAAGTAATTCTTCTCTGTTCAATCTATATCCCATGAAAATGAGCTGTAATTGGAGGTGCAATGTTGATGGGTATTGAGATTGCCATTGGCAATGAGTGAAGTCTTATCTAATTAGTTTACTGCCTTAAGAGGGGAAGTGATTTCATCATGAGTTGGACTTGTGCATCCGCACAGTCATGTGAGAGGCAAGCTGTAGGGCAAGCTGCAAGCTGGGAACTTCATTGAAGGCGTTCAATGAATTCTCCAAGAGAGGCTGGCTGTCTGAAGTAGGAGATGGAAGTTCTCTCTTCTGATTGCTGAAATCATCACTTCTCTTTTTAACGCCTTCAACTGATTAGATGAGATGTCTCTCATTGCTGAAGACAATCTCCTCAGTTCATTGTAGATGTAATCAGCCAAAGATACAATGACTTTACTGATGAGTGAACTCCACAAAATTTCTTCAAAGTAGCAATTACTTCATGTAACAATGCTCAGTTGCTTGCTTGACCAAACAACTGGGCACCATTACCTTGCCAATTTGATACATGAGCTTAACCATCACAGTTACATTCAAGTTTTTTTCAAAGCCGTACCTTATAGACAAACCACTAATATAGATGGAAATGTGCATATATGTATTTCTCATGTGATATTTATGTTGATCTATATTTGAACACATAAATAGATATTAAAATCATTTTGCAGAAGTTAGCTCATCCTTGTCTAACTTTTGCTTTAATCATGTATGCAGTTATATTTCATTTGTTTCAGGAATTTAGAAAAAAATGTTATTAGGACACGATGTGGACTTGCAATGTTTTTGAGTGTGCTCAAGTAGGCAGAGGCCACTATCCAGTATGTGGAAGGAGCAGGTCTTCATCAGTAACTCAGTAAGTAGAAAGGGTTGGACAAGAACTCTTTAGAAATGTAGTAAATGGTGGGGGAGAAACAATATTCTTTTCTTTGTGTTGACTAAAGATTTTTATCTCCAGCAATTTAAGTTGATTCAACTATCCCTACCTTCAAATGAAACATTCTGATCTTAGGAGGCATCCTTTATTTCTTATATCTGAGTTGGTATCCAAAAGTGATCTTGAAATATTTACGTAATTATAATTTGTTTCAGTTTTTCAAGGAAAAAAAATGTTATTAATTCCTGTTTAGGGATTTGTAATTATATTACATGAGTTGAAGCATAAGGCAAGATAGTAATAGACATCCTTTCTCCTCTTGCTTCCTGCCTTCTTACGTGTTCTCTTCAACTTTCAATATCTACCTACGGATCTATATATTTAGACTTGATTGAGTACCTTGCTGGGAACATGAGCTTGCTATTTCTGAGCAGACTGGAGTGAAATCAGGATGAAGGAAAACCCAAAGCACATGGGAAGTGACCTATCTCTCTTTAGTGTTAGAGTCAACTTCCACCTTTGGGGTGGACTAGATATTGACAATCCTGGGATACTGATATCAGACTGTGTTTCCTTTCAAATGATAGACAAGCCTAATACTAATAAAGAAATATTTCAAATCCTATGAAAATTTAGTTTCATTGTCTTCGTTATTATTTAAATTTCTCTGCTATTTAAAATTTAAGAATACATTTTTAAAAACATTTCAGAGATAACAAATAAACATTATACATTCTTTCAAGGGTATTCCTGAATAGAATGATTAATTTGCCCTAAGGACACAAAACTAGAATTTTTTACATTGGCTTAACAACTTTCTATTTTTGTTACAATTTTCAGCGTCACATTATTTTTGCATGGAAAGTGGATAAAAAAGGTTAAGTATATTTTTATCTCTTGCTAACGAAATATAATCATGTTTATAATGTGCTAAATAAAAAAATGCATATTGAGCATTTTCTCACCAACTGTCAGAACATTAATTGGTGAGTAAAATTCCTTATTTTTACTACTTTCTTTTGAATTAACCTGTTAAAAAGAATTTTATCTTATTTTGCATACCTTTAAAGAAATGATTAGATACCTATAGATATAATTGTGTTTTATATTAATATTCAGTTTTATATATGTATATCCATTTAATTGCCTAATAATACATAAATTGTCTCTTTAAAATAACTCACTTAAACCCATACTATCAATGATATAGAAATTCCTATTTGACACTATAAAAATCTGTGTAAATGTTAGATTAATGTCTAAGAGTTTTCTTTTCTATCTCCAACTGAGGTATTTATAAAACATTAATTTATGCAATGTTAATAAAATGATCTCACAATAAAGTAAGTTTTATCATAATATCATAATGAATATCATAATTCAGAGTGACATGGTGTCAGTAAGATACTACATCTCAATGACAAGTTATTTTATTTCATTATCTTAAATGTTAAAGGTATTAAAACATGAAAGTATTTTCATTTTAATAGTACATATTTCTATTATTCATATTTGCTTACTTCTGTGCAGTAATTATGAAGATACTTATAGACCTTCTCTTTTCAAAGTTCAAAGGACATCAAAATACAGTCAGTTGCAACTTCAAGTTAATCATCGCTATTTTTATAATGCAAAAAGTACCTGTGTCAATTTCTGTAACGTTGATCTTACAATCAGAGCTATATCATCTTGCATTAAAGTACCAGATATTGTCAACTTGCAGTTTACCTATTTAAATAATATACAAATCTAAAAACTACCTCATTAGAATTATAAAGAAACTGTGTTTCCTTAGTTTATCATGGTAAAATGATAAAAAGGAACTGACAAGTTATTATAAAGATTATAAAAGCATTTTTACTAAAATTGACCATTATTAAAATAGGCCCAGATTTTATAGTTAAAATATGAAGGCCAACATTTATATTTTATACTAACTGCACAAACTTGAGAACTAAAGTAAGGCTGTGTAAGGTTGCTCTCCAAATTCCAAAATGACAAAAATGAAGCATATTGTAAGAACAATAAAATATTTTCTTTGTTGCCAAACTGAAACTAAGGTGACAACACCCTTGTACACTTGTTACCATTGTTTCAATTTTTCATTGTCTGTCCGTATGGTTTCCTTTTGATGATGGATTTGTCTGGATTCATTAATACCTCAATGAGTAGCAAGCTAGTAAGCAAGATTTTTGTCATTGTTGTTGTGGTTTTTCGCAAACAAGGAGTAGAAGGAAGGTGAAATTGGGGAAAGGATTGGGTACATTTATATAAAAGATGCTATCCTCAGCTAGGATGTGCCACTTTCTAACTTTGACATGGATTTCTCTTTTGTAGCATAAATAATCTTTATTCCCATGAGAACTTCAGACTGAGTTACTGCTGAAATGTAAAATATAGAAAGCCAACAAATATTTTTGTTGCACTCTTTCCTAACCATGCACACATATATATACAAAAAATCATGGCTCTCCCCACTCCAACACACATACACACACACTCATGCATATATATGCATACATATATATGTGCATATACATTTACATGCTCACACAGAGACTGCTATTGGGCTCTGCAAATCCCCAAAAAAGTGGAGGTCAATGGATATGTTTTGTTAACCTGCTTTTTTTAGCTTGTCAAAGCTACAGAATAGGCTCAACACTATGAATCCAAGTGCTTTCCAGAATGGAATGTGCTATACATATTCCAGCTGTAGAACTGGTTTTCTTGACAAGGGCTGGGCCAGGTAGTTGTCGTAATCTCTTGAGCTGGGTCATCTGATCAGAGGTGTCTCCTTTGAGATCAGCCTCTTAGTTGGCTGTGCTGCAGAATTTTGTCAACTTGCCAGCCATTCCTCTGAAGATTGCTGGAGCAATTTAGAGTGACCTGAAAAGCATTTATGCCCATCCCTGAAAGCATGGTAAGTATGAAATCTGGAGTAACTGCATGTCACCACTAACAAAGAGTCAACTTTCCAGTGATAGCAGAATGATTTGCAGTGTCCTTCTTAACACTTTTTCCTATTCTGCTGTTGAGACACTTCACATTATTAAGCACTGTTAGTATATTATAATCTGACAGTGTTCCATTTACCCCAAGAATTTAGATCCATAAAATTTGAGTGGTGACAGACTGTGGTGGTTTTGGAGATATGTACCTCAGAAAAATATGTTCTTAACCTGAATCCATTCCTGTGTGTTTGAAACCTTGTAAAAAGGACATTTGATGGGGTTACTTCAGTTAAGGTGTGGCCCAACTGAATCAGGATGGGTCTGGAACCTATTCCTGGAGTCCTTTATAAGCATAGTGAAATTCAGACAGAGAGAGAAAGTCAGAGGGAACAGTCTTCTGAAGCTGTATGTGAACAGAATCCAGAAGAGAAGGGAGAAGTGAGGAGAAGCTGCCATGTGCGTTGCCATGTGACAGAATTCAGCCTGAGACAGCCATGATCTTTTGGGAGAGAGCATCACTTGTATGGCACCTTCATCTTAGCCTCTAAATCATGAGCCCACAATTTCCCTTTATTTAAGCCCAAACATTGCATGATATTTGCTTTAGCAAAGAGAAAACTAAAACACAGACCAACTCAGTTTTGATAAAAAGTAACCTCACAAGATATACCCCAGGCATTTCTTGTTGAAGAGATCCAGGTTTCGAGTCCTCCTTTTTTTTTTTTTTAATACCAAAAATGACACCGGGTGTGAGATTCTAAATTATCATCCCCATTTTGGCTGGGTTTTGCTAATTTTTTGAAGCAAGTAACTAATGTGCCTGTTAGTTGTCTACAGAGTTTCTTCCTCTATATTTATAGCATTAAGTAAATGCCTTGTGGGGGATTCAGACAATTACCATAGACTGACAATGATGCTGAAGAGTTGTACTGCTGGAAAGCCTGAGTCATGGGAATATTCATGATATAATCATTGCAAAAGAAGTCCACCAGTCTGAGGAAAATAAGTTTACAGCTTATGGGATAAAGAGAGATATCTTCTATTTTAAAAATAGAAATTAAATTCATAATAAAAATTATATTAATGTAGCAAAATTTCAAACTTTTCTTTAGTAACTCTAAAATATTCTAGTTCTGCTGTCATATTGCTACACTTATTTTTACATTTTTATGAACTATGGTGTACTTATTAGTTGGTAAAATAAATCTATTGCTCTGAGCTAAGTGGGAATATCTTTATTTTAGAGATATGGAATAATTCATACACAACTATTGAAGAGTAAATTTAAAAGTAGTGTTGTGCATAAAAAGCTGTTTTCCTAAAAGAAGAAAAATGGAGCTAAGGAACTGAATCCAAAGAGAAAAAAAATAACATGAAATGCTGAATACTTTCCTTGAACATGGTCCTGAAATAGTGCTCTTAAAATGAATAGAACAATGTATATACAAATTAAATCTGTAACAAACCTCAACCTAAGCTTATTAATTAAACTAGATCTGGGCTCATAAAAATATTTTTGAAAGTTGGGATCAAAAATAGAGAAATTAAAGAGAATAAATAACTCAAGATTTCTGACCTGGCCTCAAACAGGAAGTTATAATTTATAGTTATTTTCTTTGTTCATTTGGTAATTATTCTTCTATCTCTATGCTTCTTGCCTCTTGTAGGTTGTTAGAATAGAGATTCATTTCCATTGAATCTACATCTACTACTATATTTATAGCCAACTGTTAAGGCTCAGTGCTTCTGAGATTTTATATTTTTCTTGATGTCTAATTAATCCACATCTACAAGCCCCAGCACAGTTTTGCAATGCAGTTGTTTTATTGCTTGCTTGATTAAAAGAAAGAGAGGATTTAGAGTACTTAAGCCTTTCTTCTAGTCCAGATTACTACTAAAATATTTTGTACCCCTTGAGTATAATAATCTGGTGTTTTAAACTCTATTTTCTTTTTCTTTTTTATTAACAATCAATGCTTGTTATGACTATACTGTGCACAAGGATCTTTCTGCAGCACAGATTGGCAGACTTTAAATGATAAAAACTCCTTTCCCCATTTGAAGAACTGCAGCCAACAGAACTATTTTTGGTGTGGAGGCAGGAAAATGACGCTCTAAGGAGTAACTCTTTGCTAAATATTAATGCTGGCTCCAAAGATGACTAATATATATCATGACTTGGGATAATTAATTAAAAATAAAAGTGATGAAAGTATGGGTCAACATATATGTTTTTCCCCAGATAAAACAATAAACACTTGAGGTTTATGTAACATCTTCTCACACACCAGAACACACACAAACACACACCACAAAAACTCATGCATAATGTTTAACTTTGCCTTAAGTATATCAATGATTCATAAGATTTGCAGGCTTCATTAACTTCTTTTAGCACTTTAAGAAAGTTGATGAACTCTTTTAGATGATAAAAGCATTGCATAAGTGAAACAATAAACAAATAACCAGTAACCAAAAAAAAAAAAAAAAAACCCAAAAAAACATGTAATATGCTTACCATCCCCTTCTCTGTTTTATTTTGGTCTAATTCCTGTACTATCACAAACTATGCATTTTACTTCATATTTTGTTTATTGTCTCTCTTTTCAAACTGGAAAATATACTCCATGATGTCAGACATTTTGTCTGTTTTGTTCACTACTGTATCTTCAGTGCCTAAAACAGTGCTTGGGACACAGTAGAAATTTTGTACAAATTTAATGATTATATGAATAAACAGATGATTCTGATCCTTTTTTCCCTTTTATCTAGATATTTGAGTAAGTGCTGTGACATCAGTCAATTAATGATATGGTAAATGAATCAATCAGTATTTAATTATACAACACTATCAGATGTAAGTGATTAAAGTTATATAAAGAGAAGTGCCTTTTCAAGGAAATATAACATATTTAGTCAAGATACCTCAGAATCACACAATAGGAAATGGCATGTGCCAAACGTAGATTGTGAAAAATAATTTCAGAAAAGGAAATTGAGAAGGTACAAAAAAACTCCTGTGGCACAGAATGCCAATCCTTACTAATATTTTTATCCCCAAGTAGATATTTTTCTTTTATAGAACTTTACATTGCCCAAATGGAAAAATTCAAATCCCATAGTTTTCCTATGTTGAATCATTCGTGTAAGAAACTATGCTGTGAGTCTCACTTACTCTCTTGCTCTGTGAACCACAGCTTTTTGTCCCAATCCCCTGTTACTTTGTCACTGACAAGTAAAAGTGGATTTGTGTATAATTCCTACATTGTTCAGTGGAAACACAGTCTGTATGTACAAATTACTAGAAACTCTCCTTCTCTTTTTTGGGATTCTGTTCATAAGTTGGAATTCTTTCATTCTATGGAGCTTGCAGGTGGGTACAGTAGTGAAATTAGATGGAGAATCATAGAGTTATCAAAATATAATTGAAAATAGAACACATGAGTCTCCAGTTTGTGGCCTGCTCGTGAGTATTTGTAGTGTGTTGAGAACACTAAACAGGAGATAATCTAATAGAATTAAAGTTACACTGGGTACCAGATCACAGTGAACTGATATTCAATCCCATCTTGCCAGCATTTTTCTTCTTTGTCTATTCATTTGTTACTATCTTAGAAGTGTTATATGCAACTGGGGGATACTATGCCTTTTCTTTGTTCTTATAAATGTTTAAAATTTTATAAAATCTTTTAAAACACCAAGTTAAAGTTTTGGATTAAATGTTACCCTTTTTATTTGTTGTTGTTCTTTTTACCAACTAAATTAACTCATTCAACCAATTTGCTGAGCAACAACATGCCAGGCAGTGATTATGTACTGCATTCTACCAGGATGGCATGAGATAGAAAATATAAACCTAAAAATAGTAATATGTGCTAATGTGAAAATAACACCAGATGAAGTGAGTTGGAATGACTGGAGAACTAGTCTAGATTTGGGTATCAGGTCAGAAAATGCCATTTGGGTGTTTGGGAGACTTATTTACGATGAGACCTGGAAACAAGGACCAGTAAGCCTTCTAAGGACCTGGGAGAGGCTTTCTGGGCAGAGGGCCCTAAGGCAGGAAAAGTGCTGCAAGCATGTTGATATTGAGTGGGACTGGTAGGAGATTGTTTACAGGGAGAGTCAAGGTCCACATTGTGCAGAGCATTGTGGTTTCAACTTTTTCCTAAGTGTGAGGCTAGAGAATGTTACAGTCTCTTCTTGCTTTAGTTCTTTGATATTGTGGCTACAGTTGGAGTTTTTAGGGTTAAGCCGATCTCAATGTCCTCTTTATTTTGGGAAAGGAGCTGGTTCTGAATGATATATTTGGTATCAACATCCCTTGAGATCGCAACCCAAAAGAGGACTTTTAATTTCTGATCTATCCATGCCCATGAGATCACAAAATGCACCATCTAAAAAAAATTAGCCCTCAATACAGATTTAGGTCAAATGTCATGAGTTCAAGTAGGCTTCACTGGTCTTTCCTGATAGTACTCCAGAATTGCTGCCAGGAGGCAAGTAGTTTAGAATATATAAATATCTGGCACATCCATTAACCTGGGCATTGAAGCATCACATAATCATCTTCTAGGTCTCCTAAGAGGTCTCCTATGATAATTCCTGCTAGACCAGTCTCTTTCTTGACTATATTACTTTGGGAAATCTTGGGCAGCAATTCTTATTACTACTATTCCTAAATCTACTGGGGGTATTGAAGTGGCTTGAGCTCAATAGGACGATTTACCTAATCTATAAAATGCCTAGTAGAATTAAACAAACAAACAAACAATGAAAAAAGCCCAACTCTATTCCATAGCAGGATGCAGCAATTTTCCTATGATTGAATCCGACATCAGAGGTTTCACGGTCTGGAAAGGACTTGGTTTCTGTGACTTTTATTCAAAATCAAAACATTTATTTCTCATTTTGTGCATCAGTCTGACAACATTTTTTTCACTGTGAACTTGTAATGTATGCATTTTTTCCTAATCATTCTAGAATTCTCAAATATCAATATAATAGCCTATGTCCAATCTGCCATTTTGAAACAAAGAAAGATGATAAATATAATAAAACTGACAAGTTTTAGGGAGACTTCAGATTACCAAGATAAAAGAACTAGATAGGTGAATAAAGAAAGAGAGAGAGAATTGCAGTAACCAGTAACCAGGTTAATTGAATGATATATGAAAGCTAACATGTTGGTCCAGATACTTTTGACTTAGAGCACCGAATTTTAAGCTGGAGTGAAATAAAATGATGCCTATAAAAAATATTAGTGTAGTAATTATCACAGAGTAAGATATCGAAAACTGATGTTTATTAGGCTTTTCAGCATTCAGACCTTTATCATGCCTGAAGTGTAACGTGTTTGCACATTGTAATGTGAACTTCAATTAATAAATTATGTAAAGGGAGATTACAAAGCATTTATGCTTAGCCATTTCCACATTGTTCACTGTTATCTATAATACAATGTTATGAGAATCTAAAGTCCAACTTCAAGTATTTTGTTTTTTATTTATAATATAGATCTCTTCTGCATAATCTTGTTCTTGAAGTCCATATCAAAACTTTTGTGTTGTTTTTAAATGTGTATTACTTTAAGTATAAATTTACATATAAATTGAAACAAAAATAAAACTTCTCTGAAAGAGAAATCTCCAGCCATAATTTAATGTTTATCTTCCTGTATTCTCTTTAAGCCTAGACAAATTGAAACCAACAATTCTTTCTTAATAGTACATTATAAAACCTCTTAAAGGGATTCATGACAAGTGCTTAACTAATATAAATTCATTTGTATTTGACCAAATGAAACATACTCAGAATAGTTCTGCTCTGCTCTTTTTAAATTATGAGATTCAAACTTGTATTCGAACATGTGTGTTTTCAGATATAAAATATATTTTGTAATCTAAATAGGATGATCCTAGTTCTCTTTTCAAGACAACTCCTTGGGTGAAAATCAATAATTTAAGATGTGTTTTCTGTCCTTTTTATAGTTAGTTCTTATATTCCAAGGTGAGTAATCTGATCATTTTGATTTACATGTGATTTAACTACTAGACACAATTATCTTTCAATCCGAAGTACATACAACCCCTGACTCCTCTTTTGCCCTAGAAAAATGCATCTAAAAGATCATATTTGTAGGATTGACAGAAACTGGTAAATGAAGAATGAATTAGTGTAAGAGACGGGATTAAGGATCCCTGAGACATCTCCATATTTTCCACCGAGATTAGTTCTTCTTGGAGAAATAACAGAGATTCCAGATCTGTAGATTACATCAGCCTGCCTAGTTTGGATATGTTCCAGGCCCTATGCTTCAATTTCTACCTCCTTTTATAGTCAAAAGACAAAACATCTGGCTTTCATATTCCTGTTTTTGTTTTTGTTTTTCTTAACTTTCGGCTTGTGTGATTTGGGCTAAATTAGTACTTCTTTTGAGCCTCAGTTTACTAACAAGTGACAATGGAGGTGATAACATAAGGTTTCAGCATACGTGAAAAACCATAGGCCTTTCTGGCACATAATCATGTGCAATAATAGTTTATTTTCTTTTTGATTCTTTTCTTTCCTTCTCTTCGTACCACCCCTAAGTCTCTTTTCTACTCTTACGGCCCAAATACCGGGATAATAATGCACCTACACATTAAGTATTTTCCTTCTCACTCCTGAACCTTTTCTTATATTCTTGACTGTGGAATATAAAACCACCATCCAACCAGTTACCTAAGTAAGAACTAAAAGCCTTTCCTGATGCCATTTTTTTTTTTTTTTTTTAATTTTTACCAGGAGGTCCCAGGGATAGAACCCAGGTCCCTCCATATGGGAGACGGACGCCCAACCATTTGAGCCACATCCGCCCCCGCCCGATGCCATTTTGACTCCCTATCTCCAAAAATCTTTCTCTTCTTGCCATCTTGTCTGCTCCTGGCTAGGTTTAAAATATATTTTTTTCTTTCCTCCCTCTCCCCCTCCCTCCTTTCCTTCCTTTGAATTTGGCCTCCATATACGCAGTCTTGTCAATCTCATTTTGAATTTCTCCTCTGTCACAAAAATTTTTTGAAAGCACAGTATTTATTATCAAGTTGAAATCATAAGTTTCACCCATCAAATTTTATAAAACCTAAGCTACTTAGCTTGGAATAATAATAATTTTAAAAAAAGGTTTTGATTTAAATACTGCTTATCATTTCAGCAACATCTCCTTCAGTTTTGCATTTTTATATAATATAAAATATATTATATAAGCAGTTTCCCAGTGTCACAACGCCCTCTCATGTTTCTTTCTTTTTTGAACTATGATCCTCCTTTAACTTGGAAGGCACCTCCTTGACCCTCTCCAACCTCACTCCTAAACGAGATAACTGCTTCTCTTGACTAATTTTTTTATATCCTTCAATATTAAGTTCAGATAACAGTCCTCTCAGGAGGTGACTGTTCCTAAAACCTCCCTTAATCTATCCCAAATCTAGATTTGGTGCCATTTACACAAGTCTATTGTTGTAATGCTCAGCCTTGCTATACTTGTTTGCTAGTCTAACATATGCTTTTTTCATAAGTGGGATGTTGAGTTCATTTTGTATTATTAGAGTGTATAAGATTATAAAAGAGTATTCCAAAATGATAGATTGGTCTTAGATTACTATCTATCATAATATTTGACAATTCTGGAAGAATTTGTAAAAGAAATTGATATGTTATAAGTTCACAGATAAAAATACTTCTGTCAGACTGATGCACAAAATGATAAATATTTTAATTTTAATTTTGAACAAAATTCACAGAAACCAAAACACTTTCCGGCAATAAACTTCTGATCTCTGATTTAGTCCTAGGGAAATGTTGCCTTCTGCTATGCGATAAAGTTGGGCTTTTTCTGTTATTTTCAAAAAATTTTACTTGGCATTTTAGAGATTAGGTGAGTGGTCCTATGAACTCAAGCTTCTCCAATTCCCCAGTAGTTTTAGTAATAGTCGTAGGAATTGCTGCCCAGAATTCCTAAGGTAATGTGGTAGAGAGAAACTATGTGGTGATGTTGGTTGGTGGCTGTGTAATATACACACCATTTTCTTTGGAACTCTGAAACAGTATTTGCTTAAGATGGTAGTTAGTTAAAGGTGCATGTTTGCTATAGAAACAGCACTTGTAATTGCAACCCTACATTTGATGAATCATAATAAAATTGCCTGTTCCGATTTAATTTGCAAATAACCTTTGTGCTATACCTCTCCAGAGAGTGGGCAAAAAATTAGGAGCTGGGGTATAACTTATAAAACAAGATAAATCTCCAGTCAATATGATGTGTTTAACATAAGACACATGTGTAAGGTAAGAGAACATATTGTGAGAGTTGGATGAGACCTTGTAGATTATCCATTCTTCTCCCCATGTTTCAGAATCTCAAATTTCAAATGATACAAGGTATCCGTCTAAAGGGAAATCAAGTTTGAGCCACAAGCTAAAGTTTTAGACTCAAGTCTTCAAAACCCTGTCATTGGTTTAAAAATGCTCCTCTCCCATCAACAGTTTTCCCATGAAGGATTAAGAGAAATGATAATCACCAGAATCTAGGAAGAGGAAAGGAAGGATTCTTCCCTAGAGCCTTCAAAGTCCAAAGCCTTGAAGTCCAAGCCTTCTTGATTTTGGACTTCAAGCCCCTATAACTGTGAGACAATTAATTTCACTTTGTTTAAATAACCAAGTCTGTGGCGCTTTGTTAGGGAAGTCCTAAATATTTCCTTGGGTACTTCTATTTATCAATATCATCTGAAGAGGAAGAGTAAGTTAGGTGGATGCTTTGAAAACAGGTTTCTTCTTGGAAATGCTATAGTGGTGTTCTTTCCCCTATGTTATAAAGTAAGAACTAATTATCATTGTGATTACTATTCAACTAGAATTAAATCTGCAAATAATTTTTAATATCAGCTTTATCATTACCTTATGGGATCATAGTGTGGTTTTATTATCTATTTAGTTATAAATTAGAAAAAATATATATATAGTTGGGCCATATAATGTAGATTGTATCCTTAGGTTTGTATGAAGAAAGACTTTGTTCTTGTTGGTATCTTAATTGAACTGTAATGTTTCTTGAAAGTTCTGCAATAGCCCCATAAAAGATAATCATTGAAATTCATACTCTTTAATTGTAGAAAAATAAATCATGTGAAAGAAAAGCTATGGGTGTTGATATATATTCAATCAACGTCTGAACTTCTGGACATTAACACAATTATAACAAAATGGCATTCATTTGTTTGACTCTCTCATTATCTCCTTCTCCTTGTGTTAAATGTAGATGAGAAAAAATGTGCTGCTTAATTAATAAAGACCTCATAAATGATATTAGTATGTCTTTTAATAATTAAGATTTTAACATGTTATCTAATATTTATTCATCTGCATATAGAATATTATAAAACTGATAACAAATTTCAAAATTTAAAAAGAAATAATGTAAAATTTGTTTCATCCAATTCATCTTAATCATGATATGTTATTAAAGAATTAAACTTTGGGGAACTTGAACTCAGTTGGGCCAAAGCATAAGATATGTGGCTTGTCTCCAGAAGAATAAACTGTTAAAGATAAGAGTGATACTAGTTTTATAGTCCTTTTGGGCTGTACTGTGTGGTAGACAGTGAAGAGCCATCAAAATATTTAGGCAAGAAGAGAAAAAATAACATTTTTGGTGCAAGAAGATTCATCTGATCTTTCTGTTGACTAAGGATTGGCAGAGGTAAATCTGGGAGTGGAAATTCTAATAGTAAAAGATTGCCATATTCCTCTGTGGAGGTACCATTGACTCAGTTGAGAGTTGTAATACCTGGATCAAAGATTATGACCATGTGAAAGAGAGATTGAAATGACTGTCATTTACATTTTTGACATATTTTCATTATTAATTTTAGCAATTTTTCAAGCCTGTGAGTTTGGAGAGGTTATTTAACTTTCTGTATGTTAGTTTCCCTATCTGTAATATGATGACAATAATAGCATCTTCTTCATAGATTTATTATGAATATTAAGTGAACTAAGGTATATAAAGTGATTATAAGTGCTCTTAGCATGTATTAAGTGCAAAAACATACTGGAGATGATGATGAGGAGGAGGAGGAGGAGGATGACAAAGAATCATAGCCAGGGTTTGCAAACACTAAATGGAAATGGAAAGCAAGGGAAAAGAAAGATTCAAATTTGACTTTAAATTTCAATATATGTATGAACATGTATATATATATATATATATATATATATATATATATATACGCACACACACACACACACACACAGAGAGAGAGAGAGAGGGAGAGAAATAATTAAGGGAAATGATTTATTTTTATGAATCTTGTGATGCAGGAGCTGGAAATTCTCCTATGTATTTAAAATTATAGGTAGAGATAAGATCAGTTGTAGTAAGTACTATTTAAAAATGAGTGGGTGATATAGCATCAGTGGTTTGGGGTTGGAGATACAGATTTAAGTGTCATATAACATTTGTATGGTGGAAATAATGAAATTATGAGGAGAAATATAATCGCTGAAGTTTAATATATGGATGGAGAAAAGTGAACAGTAACAAAATGTTAGGATATTATAGTAGAAGAAAAAAGTGAAAGAAGAAAGTCCTCCAAAGGAACTGACAATAGAACAATTCAAAAACAAGGCTAGATGGTCCTAGGCTAGTAAAATAATATGATGGCCAATGGAGTAAGAGTCTCAAAGCTTTAATCAGCCCTTTTCGGCTTGTTAAAGGATGTGTCTATTCAATGGCACTGTCCATATTATTTTTTTACATTAAAATATCTCCAAATGAGTTATCTTCACCTACATCCTTATAAATCTATGGAAATTGGAAGTACTGTTGGTAGACTAGCATTTGTATTTGCTACTAGAGAACCATGGTAGGTTGAATTACTTACCCTAGGAGATAAAAAAGAATATGTTCTTAATATTAATCCCATTCCTGTGGGAGTGAACCCTTGATAAATAAAACCTATTGAAAATCTTATTTTTAGTTAAGGTATGGCCAGCCGAATCCGGATGGATCTTCATCCTCTTATTGGAGACCTAATAAAATGAGAGTCATGAGAAAGAACCAGAAGCTGCTGAGAAAGTCATAGACACACATAGTGGCCATGTCCCAGCCCTCACTTACCCCATTGTTTACAGATGTTTCAGCATGTTTCCACTCTGCAACCTAAGGGAGATTTTTAAGTCTAATGGGAAGGACTGACCATAGCTTAAATCTGAAACCCAGAAACAAGCAACCCAACTGCTATTCAGGTTGGGAACAATCAGTGACACCACCCCCAGGGTTGTATAAATACTCCACCTCAGGGTGTACAGGTTTGTCTCTCATCTCCTACGCAATGTGGGACATGTGGAGACACCATCCACTGACCATAACTGGAGCACTTGGCTTCCTGGGAGACCTACCACACCGGATCTCTTCCCCTGCTATTTGTTTTTTTTTGTAATAAAATTTTATTGAAGTAAGTCATTCATACTTGAACATTCATAAACAATAAGCATATAGTAAAAGTTGTGAATTTACAAAACAAACATGCATATCATCATACAAGGCTCCCTTTGGACACTTTGGACAGTGTAAGTAATAAAGCAATCATTTGCTCAAAGTTTCTGCTGTGCCTGAGCTTGTGTACCCATGATGCACCATATGGCAACTTGCTCCACAAAAGGCGGAAGTCAAGGGAAGTCAAAAGAAAAAGGATAAACCATGTGATAGGAAAGCCAGGGAACTCAAGGACTTCAGACTAGCCAGAATACTACCAAATTCATTAGGAAGCAAAACTTCTAGTCTCTGAACTGTGAGACAGTAAATTTCTGTTGTTAAGCCACCCTCTTGTATAGTATCTCTCTTAGCAGCCTGGCAATGAAGACAAAGTCTATTAGTGAATTTGGGTTTTAACTGATTATCAAGTCCATAAACAGAACATATTAACTAAAATTACAAGTACTAGAGACCCAAATCAAAATAGCTTATTTTGCAATTACTAAAACCCCAATTAATTTAATTGAGTCATATCACACTTAAGTAGAGGGATAGGTGTAACTTCAAGGCAGGTAGATTTCTGTATGTTCATATAATCTCCATTTAACAACTCCAGTGGAAAGATATCTTCTTACTTCAAATGTCCACATATCAAAAGTATTGTAACAAATACCACAAACATTGTGGCCTAAAACAACAGGAAATTTATTATATCGGACAATTTTGTAAGTCATACATTTGGACAGGGATTGCCTGGGCAACTCTTCTAATCCAAGTGGTTTTAATAGGGTTGATTTAGTAATACTCAGGTGACTAAGGTCTGCTTTTGTGAAAATGGCTGCTGTTTTGTGAAAATGACTAGACAACTCAGCTTAGAGGGAAGTGTAAACTGGAGTGCTTATACATGGCATAGCTACACTGTTTGGACTACCTCCAAAAAGTGATAGCCTGAGGGTATTAGCCCTTATTGTGTCATGACTCATAGGTCCAGGAGGGCAATGGGGAAAAAGCTGTTAGTTCTTAGGTGTGAAATTGGCAAAGTTTCATCACTCCCATATTTTATCAGTTAATTGAGTCACTAAGACCAGCCCAGAATCAAGAGAAGGGAAATGAAGCTCCACTTTTCACTGGGATAATAGCAAATTATTTGCAACTATTTAAACTATTACACCTAAAAAGGATTCTGAATGACGCTGTTTCTGCCTCTATCACATCCTTATGTGTATGGGGAACAAGAAACTCAACAACAGATCAGAAAGAAAGAGAAATAAGAGAAGTGATTTATAGAAAAAAAATATATAAACAAAATATATATCTACTATAAATAGACTGCCTCAAATCATGTTCTAAAAATCAATCTTCTCCCTATACAATTCGGTAAGTATAGATCACATTTTTTTGTTTACTAACTTTGTGAAAACATAAATACGGTAACTTTTTTCTTTTTTCCTTTTGACAATCCATTTCGTAATGAGATCTAAACTTGAAAGAAAATGAAATAAGGTTTCCACATACTTTAAATTAAAAAACCAGTGTGATTAATTTTAGGTATGAATTTGTCCACTTTTTCACACACAAAAAAACTCCACAACATTTCTAGCAACTTTTTGTAATAATGCTTTTAAATTAAAGGCAATACTGACATATTTGATTACAAGTTCATTGCTTTACATGACTGACCAACCAATGAAAACTATTTCATAAGGACTAAGAATTAATGAGAAAGAAATGGAAATACAATAGTTATGAAAATGTCACGGCGGAATTGACATTTATAATGGATTAGCTGTTAATATTTCTTCTTTGATGTGTTCCTCTAATAAGTTTTGTCAGACTACTGTGCAATTTGTCTTTCTGCACGGTTCTCTTATAGATCATGTATAACTGCATATTATAAACCATATTTTCAAAGAGAATGAAGAGACTTGATCCTGCAACAGATACATATGACGTAATGACATCTGTATGATTATTGCTCTGGCATCTATAGCCTACTTTTCTTTTTTAAATATTTGTATAATCAGGTTTAGACTACCAGTTAAATTGCCACAGTCTTTTGGTTGGTAGTTCACATGTAAAGCACAAAGTTTCTCTTTTATCTCTTCTTACTTTTTCCTTCATTCTCTTTATGCCAAAATGGAATACATCTTAACACAATATCTTATAAATAGAAAATAACAGATATTTATGGCATCAATGTCCATAGAAGAGGCGGTCCAAGAAAGACAGGGTTCAGTGGATCTTCAGCTAAAGCCTAGATGGTCCAGAGATATTATTGGAATTCAGTTTTAAGACTTCAAGATCAATATGCATTTGGCCCACTAATGGATTATAGTTGGTCAATGATCACCAGTTTATAATCCCACAATGATAAAACTAATGAAAACCTAGTGTTTAGCAATGCAGCTGGAAAAAGACGTTGACCAAAAGGGGGAAAAGATAAATACTAAAGAGTTTATATGGCTAAGAGTCTTCAAAGAGATTCAGAAGATCATTCCAGAGGTTATGCTTATGCTTGGTTCAGCAGAATCTCATTGATTGCCAAAGTAAATACTACCTCAAATAGTGGGGCTCATGAGGGCTCTGGAAACATCCAGACACTATAGTCAGGGCAGATAGCTCAGGAGTTTGATGCTTTGCCAGTGGGCCCTACTTTGGAATTTATGCTCCCCCATGTGACAGAGTTGGACTCAGTTGTGGTTTCCCTACACATGGCTCTTCTGACCCTTCAATTTGAACCTGTAATTAGTATTAGGGTTGATAGGTGTATGTGCAAGAAGCTAAAATCTTTGAGTTGACCATGTGCCAGGTAGGCTCTGAATTTCAGTGGAGTTGCTACATCTTCTCTCCAGTTCATTGGACTCACCCAGGGCAACTAGCAAGGAGATGATGATGGACAATGACCATCTGTGGCAGTTTGATGTAATTATGAATTCCAAAAATATAATTGAATCATGCTTGTAAACTGATCTGTTAATCTGGGCATGATTAGGTTAGGATTAGGGAGTTGAGCCCCACCCCTTTGTGGGTGGGGAATTGAATGTAAAAGGCAAGGCAAAGGACAGTTGAAGCAGTCTTTTGAGAAGCAGTTTTGATGTTGGAATGAAGGCCCCAGAAGAAGAGAAGCAAGCCGTTTGCCTGATCGTCTACAGCTGACCTTGTGGAGGAAACAGGAGCTAAGCCCGGAGAGAAACGCAGCCCCAGGAAGAGAGGAACCCAGAAGCCTGAACCCTGGCAAATGCCAGCAGGTGTCTTGCTCTAACACGTGGCAATGGACTGTGGTGAGAGAAGAAACTTAACGCTTTATGGCCTGGTATCTGTGGACTTCTACTCCAAATAAATACCCTTTGTAAAGACCAACCCATTTTTGGTATTTCATATTAGCACCCCTTTGGCTGACTAATACACCATCCCAAGGAACAAAGAGAGTCTACAACTGCAAGCAAGAAAGTCCCATCCATCTACCCCATGTGATCAAAGCACCCTCTCAATTAAAGGTGGAATAGGCATCACCATCCCAGAATCCTCAGGATTAGGAAGTGAACTATGGACTAAAGTGGACTTACTGTTATTCTACTATAGACTTATTGTGATTCTTGCTATGGATGCAATTATATTATTGATGAGGAGGCAGTGGCCCCTGGAGGTTCTGAAGACAGGGAGAGGGAAAAACAGGTGAAATATAGGGGCATTTTTGGGACTTGGGAATTGTCCTGAATGACATTACAATGACAGATACAAGCCATTATATATTTGCCATAACCTACAAAATTGTGCAGGAGAAAGTGTAAACTACAATGTAAACTATCATCCATGCTTACTGGCAATGCTCCATCATGACTTCATCAATTGTAACAAATGTACCACACTAATGAAGGATGTTTTTAATGTGGGAAAATGTGTGAGGTATAGGGAGCAGTGCATATGGGAATCCCTTATATTTTTATGTAACATTTATGTATTATAGATATCTTTTTAAAACATGTATATATAAATTTAAAAAAAGAACTAGTGTTATCAATTGTTCATCCAAGATCTTAAAACAGTTTTCTTTAAATGGTAAATTTCACATTTTCACTAAATTTATATATAACTTAAGTACACATATATTGAATAATAATGCATTTGTATGAGTCTACATAAATTAAAATGAAATAGGAGTCATATCAATCTTTAAATTTAGCCCTACTTAAATTAAAATTTTGTTTCTATGGTAGAAAATAGAAATCAATTACTGCTCATGATTTATGAAATTTGTTTAGCACTAATAAGCATGGTTACCTATTAAGCAATTCACTTGGCATAATTATTTAATTAAAAATGCTCATACTCACTAGATGTATAACATTTGGAAAACCTAAGTTTATAACACATTTAACATATTTATACCACATCTTCTTCAAGACAAATTTTAAGGTATAATACATTTATTAAAATGAGATGAAGTAAAATAGACAAAATATAGATGATGAAATTAGGAAAAAAGACAAATGGCTATAGGAATAGGTAAAGTCTTTCCAAAATATTTGCTGGTTATGAGGTTTGCTAAAGAAAAGGGAACAGTGAGAGAGAGAGGGAGCGAGAGAAAGAGAGTAACTGAAAGGAGATAGAAAGTCTTTCAGTGCCCATAATGGAAAGCAAGCCTATCACTTAAAATAACTCATCTATTCTTGGGACTAAGGACAAAAATTATTGCATTGAGATGTTTTTAAAAACTGCTTAACTGTTTACAGAAATGAAAGTAATGATGTTATTTATTACAATATCCCTTCTATATAGACCAAAAATTCACAATTTAGTAAACACAATTCATACAGGAGACCAAATTCATTCATTTCAAATTTGTGTGTGTCTCTCTCTCAAAGTGTGGAATTAGTGAATTTAGAATATAATCTTTACATTTGGAAAATAAAACTTGATAAATGCCTTTCCCAGGAAAATTCACAAAAAGCAATCACGCAAAATTTTGCAAGCACTTTTTCTTAGATCCCTTGAACTCCTGGTTGAATAGTCATGATTAAGAGCAGTGAGTTTATAATGATTATGATTAATTTAAAAAGTGGGGGCACTTTTAAAAAATACAGGGAGAGAATGTGGTTCAAGAGGTTGAGAACCCACCTCCCACATGGGAGGTCTTGGGTTTGGTTCCTGATGACTCCTGAAAAAAATCAAAACAAAAAACAAGCAAAACAAACTTAAAAACCAACTCAGTGGTTGAACGCTGGTTTCCCACACACAAGGCCTGGGTTCAATCCCTGACCCCATTACCTCAAAAAACAAAAACAAAAAAACTGATTTTTCATCTGTTGTCCAAGACATACTGAACCAGAGTATTGTTGAGTAGTGCTTGCAATGGAGGGGAAAGTGAGAAAGGAGAGAGAGAGAGAGAGAGGCTGGGAATTTTCAGACTTAAAAATGCTAGGTAAATATCTTGGTCAATTCGAATTGAAATTTACTGAGTGTGAAGGGAATGCTATTCTTCAAGCCATCTTCCATATAGAAATAAATTAGATCTAAAACAAAAGATCCAAACTAGAAGATGAAATATAACATCTGTGAAACATTAATAAAGAAAACAATAGGTCATTTTATTTAGCTGTTAATATATGTTACACAGGGTACTATGACTTAATATAAGTTAGCTCATTCCTTACCTAAACATACACAACTAGTGCTATTATTGCAACCATTCTCCAACATATGAGAAAATTAAATTTTAAGAAGGTCACTTGTTCACAATATCATAGGAAGTAAGGGGGTGATATGATTCAACCCCAAAGAGTCTAACTCTAGAGCTTCTACTCTTTACCACTGAGCTGGATGATAATATCAGTAAAAGTTATCAGTATGATGTGGAAGAGAATTAAATGCTTGTGGTAGATCACATTTCTCTGGAATGGAAATCCCTATAGAAACAAGGATGTCTCCTGAAGACTTGGAGGATTGCTTCTCCATGATGATAAGGTTACTGGTTAAGACAGTTAGCTTTAAAGACAGGTCCCAGACGAGTTTCTTGAAAAAAATACAGACAACTGAGTGCCTTTGAACCTGTATAAGAATTTATTGGCCTGGGTCTGAGAAATTTTCCTGGTAAAGCCTTGCAGTGTGCCCAGTTCTTTTCAAAAGCTCAAATAGCATGTAAGACTTCTATTAGAGAATGAAAACTATGATTACATTTCAAAGCCAACTGTATTGTCAGGCTCTTTATCTTGCATCTCTGTTAAAAAAAAGATTTACAGTGTTTTTAAGGTCACTAGACAGAAGAAGACAGCAGAAAAAGAAATGACAAAGATATCTTTTTGTAAGATTTTATAAAGGTCACCTGAATCAGAAATTTGTCAATTAATTTTCTGTAGCTACTTTTCGTTTCTTTTTATTTCTGAAAAATACTTAATATAGGATTATATCTCCTATCATAGTAGATAAAATTGTCACAAGGCAGCTTTATGTAACTGAGTAGAACTCTCTGATTGTCAGAGTAATGGGGAAGGTCTATATATGAATTATTCAAAAGCTTGTATAATCAGTACAGCATTCAAATTAAGCCCCAGAATGTGCAAATTAGGCAATTATTCATAAAAATTATTAACATTTTAATTTTTCAGAGCTCAATGTGACATTTTGCATAGCTTTGCTTAAATATAGCATAGAACACTGTAATTAGAGTCATAGTTCCATATATAAGCATTGTAAGTTTGGATGAGTGATTTAAGTCTACAAGTAATATTGTACAAATTTTAAAATGTAATAAGAAAATTATTGATGATTCTCTAAATGTGAGCATGTGTCTGATTTGTGAAACTTGTCAATCTTGAAACCTGAACTTATCACATGTGAGGCTCTCAGGCATTGGAAAAAATTTCCTCCTTTGAAGAATACAGAGAGTCCCCGACAAGATACCATCCGATCTACAATACAAATAAGAGACACATACATAAGCAACCTTGTATATAGCATAAACTGGGTACTCAAAATTTTTAATGAGTGGTTTTATTCACTTTAAAAGCATCATTATATACAATTTTCAGTGATTTAGGAGAAACATAATGAGGGGTTAAATTAGCTAAATTGTAAAAAGGGTGAGAAGGAGTTGTATGTAGTTGGATGCTAAAAATGACTAATTGGGTGTGATGTTTTGGGAGAGAGAACTCAAGAAATGAGAAAATTGGGTGTAGGGGTGTGGTCCTTTCAAGAGAAAATATGTTAAACTTTGTACAAACAAAGTTCAAGATACCTGTGGGAATTTCCAGTGGAGGTGATGCCCTGATGGCTGTCAGGATGCAATGATTGGGCATAAATATCCAAAAGTTGTAGTTGATTTTGTGTTACTAGATGGAATAGCCCACATAGCAAGTAGGAAACTATTAGAATAAAATCCTCTCAGATAGGTTGAACAAAGAAGAGCCTGTGATATAGAAGAGAAACAGTTTTTGAAGTTAGGAGAAAAAGACAAAGGAAGGTGTTATACTGACATTTAAAAAGGTAGGATGTACGTTTTGGTCTTATGCTCCTATAACAAATTACCACAAACTTGGTTGTGGGAAAGAATCCTTGAGATTTGGCAGAATTTGGTTCAGAGGACAAAGACAGAGTGTCTGGAATGCCAGAGACTGGCTCAAGAAGAAAACTTTGTGAGCGCTGTCTGGACTCTTGCTGACTCCAAGAGTTCAAGGAAGAGATAAGATAGATATAGATAGATTAGAGAAACAGATCTTGCAGCAAAGTACTCCCGCTTAAATTCCAAGAATAGTTAATCAGTGACTGTGCATTTCTGCACGTAATAGGAACTTTACTCTGCTAATAAAAGCACTGGGTTGTCTGTGCTTCAGGGCTAGTCAGTGGAGTTCTGCTAGTTCCCTGACCCCAGCTTTCTCTTAAACTCTTTGTCTTGTCTTTCTTATATTGCAGTACCCTTTGCAGATACACTCACTTTACAGCAACACTTGGCGGCTTAAAAAACACAAATTGATTACCCTACAGTTCTTTAGGTCAAAAGTCCAATATGGCTCTCACTGGGTAAAAATTGCCAGGGTGGTGTCCCTTTCTGCACATTCTATGGAAAAATGTTGCCTTGCCTTTTCCAGCTTCTAGAATCTACCCACATTCCTTAGCTTCTTCCATCTTCAAATCCAACAGTATTGTACCTCTCTTAACAGTCTTCCATAATCACATCTCCCTCTGTCCAAAACTGGGAAAAGGTCTTGATTTTAAGGACTCCTGTGATTAGATTGGACCCACATACATATTCCAGGATAATCTCCCTTTCTCAGCATACTTAACTTAATCAATCACATGTACAAAGTCTCTTCTGCCATTTAAGTTAGCATATTCACAGAATCAGGTACTAAGATATCTTTTCCTATTATAACAATATTCAAGGAAGAGTGTTCAGAAATTCAAGTTTACATATCATGGACAATATCAAATATTGCACAGAAGTCAGATAATGAAATGTCTGTGATATTTTCCCATTTATCAAAAGTGCCATATGTGGCCATTTGAAGCTGCATGCACCCTAAATAAACATGTTCTTAACTCTAATTCATTCTTTTTTTTTATTTTTTATTTTTTTATTTTACCAGGAGGTCCCGGCAATCGAACCCAGGTCTCTCCATATGGCAGACAGACACCCAACCATTTGAGCCACTTCCGCCCCCTCTAATTCATTCTTAAGTATGAACTTTCAATGAGGCTACTTCAGGTAAGATGTGTCCCACCTAAATTAGGATGGGTCTTCCTATTACTGGAGAATTTTATAAGAAAATGAAATTCAGACACAGAGAAAGAAAGTCAAAGGAAGCATGAAGCTGAAAGGGCACCCAGACAGGAAGGAAGAGACTAAGGGATGCTGCCATGTGCCTTGCCATCTCACAGAGGAACCAAGAATCACTAGAAGCAAGCTCCAGAATGCTACAGTCTTGGAAGAAAGCATTGCCTTGTGGGTGTTTTGATTTGGATATTTTCCCAGCCTCAAAACCATGAGTGAATAAATTCCCATTGTTTAACCCAACCCATTTCGTGATATATGCTAAAGCACCTTAAGAAACTAAAACAGCATATTATTCAGTTCTCCATCTCTTACACTCATGAGAGAGAGTCAATTAAGTATGGAATTCAGGATGTCTAAGTTGAGCCAGGGGTCCTTAGCATAGCAAAAAGATACAAGCTAGAAGAGGTTTTTCTGAAAATAGATCCTGCCATCATGGTTAATGATAACTTAAAAAATCAAAGTTAATCAGTAAGGGAAAATAAACAAAACAAAATAGAAATAAATATTAAAAGCAAAATAAAAAAGTAAGAAATATTTGAAATTATTCTTGAAGTCCCAGAATTCTACCAGCTGCTGCCACCCTGCCATTGAATTTCTGTGGAGACTCAAGCTCAGGGCAGTTTCAGTTTTGGAGCTCTGGTTGTGGAAACAGACACAATTTTCATAAAAGAAATGGACTGTACATTCTTGTGGATTGGTGGTCTCAAGTACCAAGAAGTCACTCAAAGTGCAAACTATAATGCTGAACAGCATATGCCAATCACTGAACAGCATTTGATGGGAAGAGAATAATTACTCTTCCAAGAACTACATGACAAATAGGTTGAGCTGAACACTGGGAAACCAAACTTTCAAAATTATCTTCTTCAATTATCCTTTAAAAACTCTACAATGTATTAACCTTTTATTATTCAAGGTTCCTTTTTCTTTCTCCTTACCTCCCTCCCTCCCTCCTTTCCTTTCTCCCTTCCTTCCTTTATTTCTCTTTCTTTTATATAAATGTTACTGGGAGAAGTTACACATTAGGCTCTTTAAGCTTAAGTGTAAGGCACATTTCATTCTTGGATCCAATTCTGCATAAAAGGACCATGAAAAACACACCAAGTAGAAAAATACCACAAGATGGGGGATAACATTTAATTAGGACAATTTCACAATTTGTGCTGGAACCATAATATAGAGGAAAAAGATTACATCTTGATCCAAATAAGCCCAGAAATGTATCTCTGATCTTACATTATTTTTCTGTGAGATCTTAGCCAAGATATTAGATAAATTTTAGTCTTTATTGCTCATCTATAAATGGATATTATAGTACCAATTTTGAAATAGTGATGATAAATTAGAGAAAATTAATGAATATACACATGACAGTGTCTGTTGCATAGCAGGCATTCCAAGACAGCAGGCAGTGGTAACAGCAGTAGAAGTATTAACCTCCCAGAGTCTCCATGGTTCACTCTGCCTTTTTCTTAATTTTTTGTTGAGGAAATATTCTCATCATGTACCTGTCTATTGTTTATTCACTTAAACAATGAAATTGAATTTATTCTAGGTGAGGTGAGAAAATTGAGTCAGTGTGGTTATAAAATAAATCCCTTTCATTTATAAATCTTGTATGTTAATTCATATTTTCTTCAGGATATATACATGCCTTATATAAGCATATAGCATGTGTGAAAGGCTTACTTTAATTCTAATTATGTACTCTCAGGAAAATATTTAAAAGAGCCTTTTATTTAAAGTTAAGATGCTGCAATGGGTTAAATTATTGAAAGAACTTACATAATAAATGTTGATGGTATCATTAATTTTCATGTAATATAAAAAGATAATTATATTTCATTTTCTTCTGAAGATTTAACTTGGCAGTGGAAAAGACTTCCCTGCTGAAATGGGAGATTAAAATAATTAAAACAGCCCATAAAATCTAATGATTTTTAAAAGGCCTATTTTTAAAAGTACATGACTTAAACTATAATTTTCCTTTAAAAGTCATTGTCATCATAACTAATTTGAATTGTCTGACGACATCCAACAGTTGGCAAGACATTTTTTTTAGAAAAGTTAAAAATGTGAGTAAACCAAGATTACATTCCAGATGCAACTAAAATATGCAGTGTTCATAAATGACTGCACATTTTAAAATTTGTTGATGTGGAAATGAATATGTCCTCTTCGTAATCCCTACCTAACCAAAATGTTCATATCCCACTCTAAGAAGAACTTAACACATATAAGATGATGTTCAATGTAAAGGCAATGCTGAATGTTTAATAATTAAAATGAGATTTCAATAAAATATTCGAGCAGCATAATGAACAAGAAATGCCTGGGCTTGGAATGGAGAGCAATAAGGGATAATTGTAGGCAGACCCTAGCTTACTGAGAGACCTGGAGAAAAAGCAAACTTGCCAGTCTCAGTTTTCTCAGCAGTAAAATAGAAACTAAAAAACTGCCTTCCATGATTTCTGAACTAATTTTTGTAAAAGTATTTTTTAGATAATTTGCGCAAATGCAAGATATCACATTATTTCTTATTCTTTTACGCTCAGGAGATAAAGGAAGGAGACATTGCATGAAAGAAATTATTTTTAAAATATGCATTATATTCAGAGATACCTGATTTAATCTATAATTTGCTACTTATTAGATGCGTGACCTTGGGCAAGTCTCTTAAACTCTTAGAATCTCATTTATCTTTATTTGTAAGATGAGTATAATCCTATCTGCTTTATAAAGTTTTACAAGCATTTAATGGAATATTTGTTTATGAGATGGGTCATACTGCCTTGTAGAGGATAGACACCTCATAAACCTTAGTATTTATTCTCTCACTATATCTAATTTATGAAAGAAATGCATTCTCTTTTCTGTATATTATCAATCTTCATTATCAAAAGTCATACAATTTGAATAAGAAAAGTTATTGCTGAAGGAAAAGCAGGGCAAATGAATGTTTTCTCTCTAATGGTGTTTTTGAAAATTCTTCTTCACTCTTTTTTTTTCTTCCCTGATTTCTTATTTCCAGAGAGAAAGATGGCCATTTTCTCTGAGGACTTGTGTCAGAAAACAGTGGCAGGGACAAGGGGAAAGATTAATTTCTCCCTGTTTTTTTTTTCCAGATGTCCTCCAGTATGAAGTGAAGAAAGAAAGAGAATCTATAATGATTTCTAAAGGCAGTTTTAAGTCTTTTAATTATTTCTCTGCGTCCTGGGTTGTACATATATACAATTGCCCATGCATAATTTCAAAGTTAAATACAAGTCAGATATTTACCCATATACAAGGTATCTATCATACAATAGTCCCAATAATTCTCAATAATATCATGCTTTGTAATTAGTTCTGCAAAGCTCTTTTTTTTAATCAACTTAAAGACCCTTGCATCTTATTAAAAAGAATTTTATCGGATTTTCTCTATTTTTGCAATCATGAGTACTGTAGTGCCAACCTATTCTAACTACCACAGTCAAGGCATGCAATGTTTTCTTGTCAATAAGCATGCTTTAAAAAACCATAAGATAGAACTGTAAATAACACTCCTAAACTTAATTTACAAAATTCTGTATTCATAATGAAACATGACCTAGATATGAGTGTATAAAAAAAGAACTCCTAACAGGCCATTTATGAAATCTCTATGAAACAAATTTGATGAAATAACTCAATATTTCATATTTATCACAAGTTAACCTATGACAGCAATGTCTCTACAAAACCTGCTCAATCAGTGCACCTGGATTTCCTAAGAATAGCTTGTCTTCTTAGATGTGATAAATTAGGTCAGTTGGGAGGGGTAACTTAGAGACATTTAAGGCCATCACTGAGCTAGATTTGTTATCATGCTGTAACATCTCCGGCTCTCTTTGAAACACTAGGAAAGGCAGTGCAATTTTCTCTGAAAAGAGTGAAATGAGAAATCTCTGTAACTGTAGGGCCATGTCTTATTTTATATGAATAAAAACCCTTATTCCCCTAACATTTAGACTATTTCTGAAGTTTGAGGCATTTCATATTTGCCTAGAGAAAACACCGAAGTAAGTCAGTGACTGACATAATTATAGATTGAATGTAACACTATTAATCTGACTGTACTAAATAAAAATATATGGTGAATAAATTAATATGGTCATTGTAAAATCCTGCTTAGGCACCCATCCTCAATTAGCATTTACGAAGTTTTAGAACTGCCATGGAAGTATTAGAAATCACAATAATCAAATGTTACTCCTTTGGATTTTTGTTTGTCACTTTTAACAATCTACTATTGGAAGGACCATTCCACAAGTAAAAGTGGCTAATATTATAAAGATCTTATCCCCTGATGGAAGAAGACATTACATAGAGAAGTTAAAAACATTTTTAGGGGAAAGAGTGCCAAAATGAGAAATAGGATTGAAATAATATATGGAAAAGCCATTCATTCATTAACTCAACAAACATTTATAGTTTGCTAGGTACAGAAGATGTTATATCAAGTTAATTGTAGTTCTGTCTGTCTAACTGAGAAAAAAGACAAATAATAAATCTCAAGAAAGTATGATGAAAGCTATGGTAATGAAATAGGTGGTATCATGGAACAAGTTAATGAAAACCTGCATTTAGTAATGAAAGGCTTCTCAGAAGCACTGGCAACTAGAGTAAATTACCAATGAATGAATAGGAGTAACATAGGGGGAGTTTGAGTTCAGGAGAACTTTCCAGAAACAGTAATATTAGAAGAAGCAATATTGAAAGAACTGAAATTTAAAGATTTTCAGCATGGTGGAGACAGAAAATGTAAGTGGAAAGTGGTGAAAGAAGCCAGAGAGGAAGGTAAACTCTAGATCTTGAAAGATCCTGTAAGCCAGGTCAGGAAAATCTTATGCCCTCATGCAACAGTAATGAGTTACTGTTTTAAGCATGTGAATTTTCCAGTTTTAAGCATAGGTATGCCATTTCCTCATTTGTGTTTTAGAAGAACTACATACTGATGACAAGCTTTCAGATTGCATTGAAGGGTGCCAAACTGGTTAAGAAAGAAACCAGTTACTGGAGGGTGGTTGTTTATTAGATTAGGAAGAAGAAATGAGAAAGGAGATAATTTTTTTTCAGAAAGTAATATGGCAAAGGTAGAAGTGATAGGACTGGTGGTGAATTGGATGGGGATAGAGCCAGGACTGACTCCATTTGTCTGGCCCAGAGAGTTGGGAGCAAGAAGATGTCTTTCACATAATTGGGTAAAAAATAAAGGAACAATTAGTTTGAAGGAAAAGATAATGAGTTCAGTCGTAGACATGATGAGTTGAACTATATGTGAAATACCCATATAGTTAGCCATTTAAGGAAGGAACTATAGAGCTGAAAGTCATCAACATATAAATTTGACTTGAATACTTGGGAATGAATACAATTCCTGAGATTAAATGTGTAACTGAGAAGGGAATAGTGCCTCAAATGTGGCCTTGAGGTATACTAAGGCTTGTAGGAAGGGAAGAATGCAAGAAATCTTCAATTCAAAGGCAAGATGAAAACCAAGAGTGCGTGTTGTCATGGCTGCCATTTGTGCATTTTAATAGGAGGAAGGAGTTACTTTTCTGCATACTTTTCAAAGATCTAGATAATGTCTGAAAAGTCATTGGTATTAATAACAAAAGTCACTCACGGATTTCCTGAAAGGATTTTTTAATACCGTGGTAAATGTTGAGGCTACTGTAGAGGGTAACAGAGTGAGTTTGAGCTGAATAAGTAGAGGTGATAAATACAAGCAGCCCAAAAAGTTTGAGTATGATACATGGGTTATGGGTTGAGTTTCCTGGGAAATAGATGTGGAGGAAGAATTTAATAGGAAGTTTGTTTATTAGGGAATTTTCTTGGTATCAACACCTTTGGAAGGAAGGAGGGAAACAGAATTGGGCAAAAGGAGAAGTAGAGATATAATGCAGTATTGACTATATATTTGGCCAAATGCACAAGAAACTGTGAAGCTAAAATGACACATTATCAGGATAAAATGCCTAGACCTTCATACCCCTGCTAAGTTAATCATTAGTTCCTCCTGTTCAAGGAAGAGAGTAACCTTTCCCAGTCCTGAAGTATTGCCAGCAGCACTTCCAGCAGCTATGTAGTTCTTCTTTAAAGGGATCTGGGTGGCTAATCATTGCGTCATCAGAGTCCACCAGTACAGATGCTTGGATCCACTTCTAAGGGATCAACTCCTTCAGGATTCTGGTTTCTCTAAGGCCTCTTTTCCTTAGAGAAATTTCAAAATAGAAGCTTAGTGAGACAAACTACAGCCACTGCTACATCATCTGCTATTTAGATCACAGCTAATATTCATTTTCTTATTACTCACTCCAGATTCTTCCAGTCCTTGACTTCTACCTCTACCAGTCTTAGTGACTTATATGGTAGTATGACCCAGATCCTCCAGCATCTGAGACAGTGATCCTTATGCCCTTCCTATGCCAGGGATTCTGTACCTAACTATTTACAATGAAAACTGGACAATGAAATATCAAGAGTTGTCCAAATGAATCATAAGGTACCATATATTAGTTCTTCCTCCAATTGGGCATCAGTGGTCCTATTCCCAGAAAGATGATGAATTATTTCCTTGCCTGCTGATAACTGGTCACAAGTGCCCAAGAGGAATACATGGCTTACAGCTTAACAGGAGACTTCCTATCTTCCCTGGAGGAAGCATTCCCCATTTTGGAACCAAGGCATCTAATCTTGCAGAGCCCAGCATTGCAGACATGGTAGACACAAATTAAATTCCCCAGTGAGTCATTGAGAGTGAAGGTAAACAGAACCACTCCTATTCCCCTCCTTTGTTCCTGGATGAGTAGTCTTCCTACTGGGGACAGAATCATATGAAGTTCAAAGATTCAAATATATATTGAATTCTTTGCACAGAGCCTCATCTTCATAAAATATCTCTACCAAGGTCATGACTTAGCTGTGTCTTCAGAAAGCATTTCTAAAGATCTATTAGCCTGGAAAATTCTAGGCCATGTTGCTATTCTCACAGTTCCTTTGCAGTAAGTTGGTCTTCTGGTCTGATGCAAAGTTATTTGGGATCATATGTCAGTGAGTCAAATACATGGAGAATCTTCAAATGGTGGTGTTAGCTAGGCCTTGTAGAGAGGAAAGACAAACCACTCCCCAGAATATGTATCTACTACTGTCAGAAGGAATGGCTTATCCTTCCAGCGTGGACTGAGCACAAGGTAGTCAGCTCACCACCAAGTGCCTGAATGGTCTTCCAGAGGGATTAAGCCCAATGAATGGCTAAGCCTTAGCCTCTGTTTCTGCTAGGTTGGGCATTAAGACTATTGAAAGAAAGTCTCACCAAATATAAAATTCCTGGTTCTCAGTTGTTTTCTCTCAGCACTTCAAGCATTTCAAACCAATGCATTCTTGCCTCCATGGTTTCTTTTTACATACAAATTTTATTTTTAAAGAAATTTTAGATTACAGAAAAGTTGCATCAAAAGCATAGGGGATTCTCTTATACTCCATCCCCTCCTCCTTTCACATTTTCCCCTACTAATAGCATCTTACATTAGTTAGTGTGGTACATTTGTTACAACTGAACAAATATTGAAGCTTTGCTTCCTTCATTGTTTTCCTAAAATACTTTAGTTATTTCTCCATGATTTCCTTTATCTTCTCAACCATACCAAAGGTCATTTTTTTAACACCTTTCTTAGGTACGTCCATGTTTGTTTCTTCATGAATGGTTTCTGGATTTTTATCTTGTTCCTTTAGATGGGCCATCATTTCCTGCATCTTTTCTTCATAATATTTTGTTGCACACAGTATATTTGAATATTTTCAAGTGTTATATCTGATATTTAGTCCCTGAGCTGTTTGTTCTTTAAGTTTGTTTTCGGCTGCTGATAAGACAGAGATATCTCTGAGTGACAGGAGCTAACAAAAACAAAGAAACCAATGCAAAAAAATGCCTTTCACATTCTTTGCAAATTGGCTCTTTATATGCTGGTGCTGTTTATAATAGTGTTGATTCATAGAGATATAGGGGATTCCCATATACCAAATGATCTCCCCTTTTTTCCACTCTCCCCTATTAATAATAATTTACATGGGTATGGTACATTTGTTACAATTGATGTACAAATATTGAAGCATTGCTATTAACCATGGTCAATGGATTAAATTATAGTTTACATTTTGTACTGTACATTTTTATAGGTTTTGATGAAATTTAAAATGTCCTGTATCCATTATTGCAAGTTCATGCAGAAGAATTCTAATGCCCTAAAAATACCCTATGTTTCATCTATCCTATTCTTCCCTTTCTCTCCCCTCAGAACCTATGGTAACCATTAAGTTTCAATTTTTGAAGAATAAGATTCATAGTCACTTGCAATAATGTTGAGGGCTTGACAGAGTGGTCTGTTTTCTTTTATTAGGCAATGCCTATGTTCTAGAAGAGTTCTTGTCCCTCTAACTGAGAACATAGCAGTATTCCCCAGGATGGGAATTTAATATTTTCTTGTTTATTGTGTGGGTCTCCACCCACTGAGATAACACATTCTGACAAGAAGAACATGTACATATTCCATAGAAGCCTGTACCTTATCCCATACAACCCCCACCCCACATCTGACACTGTATACCAGTAACTCTCCCTGCCATATTTGCTAAAAGAACATTCCCAACATTGTAGTTTTAACCACAGATCTGCAAATATTCAGAGTTCTCCCCTGAGTTTTCTGTCACCTAAAGCTTCTTTGAATATAAGATGAAAAAAATAAGACACTAGAGAAATATATAGAAGAAAATGTCACTGTACCCATAAGACAATAGATCTTACAGTGATGAAAGATATAATGCCTAATTTTTTTTATTATTATTTCACATTTAAAAAAATTTTGTATCTTATTTTTTATCTTTTAAATTTTTATTATTTTTTTCATTTTTATTGATTTTATTTGGCTATTTTGTTGGCTTCATTGTTGGAGAGGTTTTGGAGCACAGAAGGATCACAACTCGGGCAAGGGAGGATCACTGGTGCAGGGTGTTGGTGATGGGGTCATGCATGGGGAGAGGAGCACCTGGGGCATGCCTCTCAGGCATATGAATATGTCCAACTGTTCATGGGCTGTTGTCTTAATGGGTGGAGACTAACACGATAACCAAAAGAATATTGAATTCCCATCCTGGGGAGTTCTGCTACATTCTCTAATAGGACAGGAAGAATCCCCCAAGTACAAGGGCAGTGCCTAGTGAAGGAAGACAGACCATTACACCAGGTCCTTGATATTATTGTACTTATGAACATTTTCTTGGGAAATTGAAACTTATCCTAGTATATCTTGCCTAAGAGTTACCTCCTGAAAGCCTCCTTGTTGCTCAAATGTGGGCTTTCTCTAAGCCAAACTCAGCATATAAACAAACTACCTTACCCTAGCATGGGACATGACTCGCAAGGATAAGCCTTCCTGGCACTGAGGGATTATTACTAAGTGTCAACTAGCAATGCATCTGGCAAAAGACCTTCAGCAAAAGGGGAAATGGTAAATACAAATTATTTTTTTTTTGGCTAACAGATTTCAAAGTGAGCCAGGAAGTCATTCCGGAGAATAAGCTTATGCATGTCTCAGCAGGATCACATTGACTGCCACAGTAAACAGTGCTTCAGATAGCAGAGCTCCTGAGGGCTCTAGAGATATCCAGATAGCTCATGAATTCAGCACCCTGTCAGTGGACCTTACTTTGGAATTTATGCTCTCTGGGGTAACGGAGTTAGACTCTTTTATAATTTCCCTACACATAGCTATTCTGCCTTTCTTACCTGAACCTATAATTAGCACTAATTGTTATATATAGCACTAATTGATATATATTGTTAAATATATATCCCAGAGATTAAATCTTTGGCCTGTCCATGTGCCAGTTGAGCCCTGAATCTCAGTAGAGTTGCAACACCTACTCTCCCATTCATTGGACTCAGTCAGGACAACAAATAAGGAGATGATGATGGAAAATGCCCATCCCAAGGAACAGAGAGAGTCTACAACTGCAAGCAAGATAGTTCCATCCATCTGCCCCATGAGATCTAAGACCCTTATCAATTAGGAACAGAGTGGGCATCACCACCCCCAAATCTTCAAAATTAGGGAATGAAGAATGGACTAAAGTAGATTTATTATCATTCTTCTAGAAACTTATAATTCTAGCAATGGAAGAACTTTTGTCATTGATATAAAAGCAGAGGCCACCAGAGATTCTGAGAGGAGGAAGAGGGTAGAATAGATGTAAGATGGAGACATTTTCAGGACATTGGAATTGTCTTGCATGACATTGCAAAGATGGATACAGATCATTATACATTTTGTCATAAACTACAAAATTGTGCTGGACAGAGTTTAAACTATTATGTAAACTGTAGTCCATGGTTAGCTACAATGCTTCAATATGTGTTCATCAATTGTAACAAATATAATACTAATGAAGGATGTTGTATAACGTGGCAAAGTGTGGGAGGGGGAGAGGGTGGGGCATATGGGAATCCCCTATATTTTTCATGTAATATTTATGTAATCTAAAGCTCTGTTAAAATTTGAAAAATTAATTTAAAAAAGAAAAAAAAATGATAGAGAAAAAAAATTGATTCATCCTATCAAGAAGGCCTACTTGACTTGAAAATAAAGTTCTGGGTCTTCTCCATCTTTTCTGAGCCTGTCTTTTGCCCTGTGCTTAAGCTCACTCTTGGCCTCTTGAATTCCACTGTTTAAAGGAATTTGAATGTCTCCTCAACTCTTTTTGAATAAAATCCTCACTACCAGGTACTCCATTGTGTGTCTTAAAGCCAGCAATCCCTTGCCACAGGCTGCTTTGACTTAATTGTTCCTTACACTGCTTTAACACTCCTCAACCTTTTTCTACCTTCAGTGGAAGTTCTCAGACAGCAAGTCAGAGACAAATTTCTTAGCTCAATCTTTCAAGATGCCACCCAGTATATTGCCATCAGTATACAGGAATCCCATTATGCATGTAGGATTTATTCTGCTTGCTATCAGACAGGGCCAAGGATCCACAATAAAAGTAGAAGCTGCTCCACACTGTACCAGGCAATGGTAGGGCAGAGCCCAGCATGAATGCCATAAGCTTCTACCTTTTTTTTTTTTTTTTTTTTTTTGTATTTTAACTTTATACTTCTACCATTTTTAGAGCTGTGTTTTCTTGATTTGATGCTTGCCCAATTACTGCAACCCTTTAAATATTTTCCTGAGTTTTGAGGAAGATGTCCTCAAATGTGTAATTGTTATTCAAACATTCTTCTGGGAAGCAGCCCCCTGGAATGTCTTACACTAGCATTTTGTTTGCCTGGAAGCCACTTCTCCATACGGTTTCTTTTTTAACAGGAGATCCATGTGTAGACTAATCATAATTTTGTAAATGCAAGCACTCTCATTCAATAAGTAATTGTCTTTAAATAGAAGAGGCAAGAGTGTGAGCAAAGAGGAAGGATTCAGAGTTTTGAAGAAAGTGGAGGATATTTTGAAACAACCTGTAGATACTAAGAAATATAAAACTAGAGGAAAGAGCACCAAGGACTCAGTTGAGGTCAGCACTCATGAACTCACTTTGGCACCAATTATCTGACTGTGTGATTTTATCCAATAGTGTTCAGCATCCTGCAACCAGGATGGAGAGTTTGGATGGGATGACAGTACACTGAAGTAAGGGAGATGAGAACACAACTAAGAGAATAATCAATTCATTTATTAGTAAGCGCATATCTGTAAGAATTATTTCAGTTGTTGGGATTTAAAGTAATTGCATTTGCTTTGTAGGTAGTTAATACAATCTCAGATCATCTAAGGTATGAAAATCCCATTATTCTATAACTTATTTTGCTTTCATATTCCAAGGCAAAATAGGTATATTATTAATATTGAAGTGAGGCTGATCTGTTTTAATTAACAGGTACTGCCAATAGCCTGATGATCCCTGTTTGTTCCAGCATGCTGTAATTTGAATATTGAAAGGAGAATCAATGAGTATTAACTGAGTGTCTTCATTATATCAAGTGTATATGACTTTTCGTTCATCATAAATATAAAGAGACATAGATATAGTTAGTAGCATATCTATATGTGGAATATATTTATATATATTCAGTAAAGATTTAATTCTACTCATTTTTTAACATCTATGATGAAACAGAAGTCTATTGATTAAAGGATATAGAATAAATAAAAACTTTCTTGTATATCCCCCAGGCAGGGTATGTACAGGGTGACACTAGTGGATTTTTAAAATATTTGTTTGTTTTCTTTTTGGCTAAATTCAGATTTACCAATAGAGATAAAAATGTTATTTTAAATACCTGATTACTTCCTAAAACTTAAAAATCTCCCTCTTCAAAGAAAAGTTTCATTCTTTTTTAGATAAACATGTATATACCGATTTGGCAAGACAGAGCATATTTTAGGATGGGTTTTTGCATACATAGAGATGGAATCAAATATATATTGAAAAATTAAATGCAGTAAGTGACTGGCTAAGCACTAAGTATAGATCAAGTCCCTGGTTTTTTTATTCACTTAAAAATTATAATCACTAAAAATAAGTTTGAAATTTAAAATAAATTTATTATGATTTAATAACTGAACTAAAATGAAAAAGTATTGCAATTATTTTTATTGATTTCAAACAAGACTGTGCAATAAAAATTAAATTTGAAATGGCAACAAGTCATGGGTCATAACAGATTTATTGGTGATGTGCTTAGGCAATGGATTGCATAAAAACCATTTAAAAAAATACCTAATTATTGGAGAAGATGACATTCTAATTTTTAAAAATATTTTAAAAACACACAAATATGCATACTCCGTAAGTTCATTTTCAGGTTTTAGTTTATATTATTTTTCATGTGCTTGATTTTGTTATTTATTTCAAAACACTTTTAAATCCTGCCTATTTACTTCTAATTCTATAACCTCTAGGAGAAGAAATATACCACTTATGATCTAAAAAATTATATAATACAAACCTCCCTTATTTTGCAAAGCAATCATTAAATGGTTGAAAATTAGAAAATTATACACTTTGTGTCAGCTACTTTTTTGACCATTAGAGTATTTTAATAACTTTATATAGGAGTAAATTACTTGGTTTAAAACAATATAAATTATACTACTGAATAAAGAATGCAAGACTTCTGACATTACTAACTTATCTTCTAAAAGCTACTACTGATTCTCTGGATTTCTCCTTTCCCTGATAAGATTATGAATTCTTTGAAAGCACTATTAGAATCTGATTATATTTCCTAATGTATCTCCCATGTCTCCCATAGTTTTTCAATGAAATAATAAGTGAATAGAAGTAATACTACTGGTATTAATAAAAGGGAAAGATATTCGAGCAAAGCTTGCAGTAGGAAACTTTGCAAGGAAGTGGGGTGCTTGGGATGTGTATTGAGATGATAAAGAGACTCTTTTGATAAGGAACTAATGGATTCTATTAAAGGAAAAATGGGCAATTAACTTCATTCATTCATTTAGCCTAGGAGGACTTTGAGTCTTAGAGAAACTAAACATTTTGCCCAAGGCCTTGCAGTGAATAAGTGGCAAAATAAGAATTGTCAGAGCTGTCAGACACAAGATTCTGAGCTCCTTAACAAAATGAGTCACTAGGGAGATCACATAGTTGGTAATCAGGGAAACTGGTTTCTCTGCCAGATTCTTTCACTAATTATCTACGGCCTAGGGCAAGTTAGATATTTCCTCTTGCCTCCAATTCTGGGCCTTACCTCCTTCCCAGGATTGAGTGAGACCTAAGGTCACAACAGTTTAGAAAGATTATATTGCACCTGTTGAGATCACTGTGATTACTTTTAGTGCTAAAGCCCTCCCTAATAATAGAGTGGTAGCTTAAGTACCTTGAGGGTGATATGAAGCCCTATGATCTGCTCTTCAGGATAGAATCTTGCTCCCGACAAAAGGCATGTTCAGGTTCCAATCCCAGGTCCTGTAGGTATGAACCCCCGTTTGTCAATAGGACTTTGAAGACATTGCTATTTAAGGTGTGCCCAGACTGAGTAAGGGTGGGCTTTAATCCAATATTGCTGAAGTCCTTATAAGGAAGGGAAATGGGAGGAAAAGGAGCCACAGGGAGCAGTCAGAGGCTGGAAGTCAATAGAATCTGGAGGAGAAAAGAGAAGATGCCACCATGGGCATTGTCATATGAGAGAAAAAGCCAAGGAAGGGGAGTGGATGTAGCTCAAGTGGTTGAGCACCTGCTTCCCATGCACCTTCTAAAAAGAAAAAACAAATGAAAAAAACCAGCTCTTATTGGGGAATAGATGCAGCTCATTGGTTGAGTGCCTGCTTCCCATGGTCCTGGGTTCAATCCCTGGTACCTCCTAAAAAAAGCCAAGGAAACCTTAGATTGCAGGCCAGCCACAAGATACAATCCCAGAGGAAACAAGCCTGCTACACCCTGAAACCCTGAGCCAATACATATCTGTCGATAAACCATTCAAGTGTATGATATTTGTTTTGTCAGCCAGGAAATCAAAACACCTGCTATTTTTATTTCCTCTGCTGTTCAAAGCAAATATCATGAAATGGGTTTGCTTAAACAATGGAAACTCATTAGCTTACAGCTTGAGGCCTAGCAAATGTCCAAATCAAGTCATCATCAAGGTGATGCTTTCTTCCTGAAGTCTGGCTGCCTGTAATCCTTGCCTCCTCTGCCACATGGCAAGGCACATGGTGGCATCTGCTGGTCACTCGTCTCTTCTGCATTTTTGCTTTCTTCTTCTGGCTTCTATGGTTTCTCTCTCTCTATCTCTCTCTCTCTCTTTCTCTCTCCCCACCCTTCTCAAGTATTCATTCCATTCATAAAGGAATAAATGGACAGTGATAGGATGAAAATCCATCGTGAATGAAGTGGGTCACACCTTAACTGAAGTTGCCTCATCATAAGGTCCCCCTTACAATGGGTTCACACCCACAGGATGGATTAGAGATAAAAACATGTTATTCTGGTGTACATAGAGCTTCAAATCACTGCATCTGCCTAACTCAAATTGGAGAACAAATAGAGGTACATAATTTTAAAAATATCTAAATTAATATTTAAATTAAAACACAGATCAAGATTTAACTTGTCAGATTGCAGGATATTCCTCTCCAGCCCAAAGGAGACATATCTCCTTCATTTATCACTTTTCCTGCTTAAAGCTTAAAGCTTGTGTCACCAGTGCTGCCTTTCCCCACCTTTATTTTGAATTCCATTTTGGAGTAAATTAGCATATTTTCTTTTGATCTGTTTTATTTTTAATCAATCTGGAAGATTCTAATGCAGTTCATCTTTCAAATGAAAATTCCAAAGAGTATATTTCCTTTTTTGTGGAGACTGCTTGTCCTAAACAGAATTTATCCATCTATTTCCTCAGGGAAAGACTCCAAGGAATATGAAAAGCCCTATTTAATTCTAAGCTACAAACTCTCCTGTTGCAACATTTAACAAATCCAATGATAGCCTACTAGTTATTCATGACATTTCTTTTCAGAAACTATAGAAGGGATTCAAACCCAGAGAAGGTGCTGATAACTTTACCCACTCAGAGTAAGTGCTGATAACTTTAAATATGAATTTCTTTCACTAATAAGAAATTATGCCACATTTATGTACTACCATAAGGGAAATATTTTATTTCTTCTTGAATTATATTTATTGCTCAGTATCCATGCCTCTCTTCTTTTCTAGTTTTAGCATCCCTATTTTCCTATGGGGAAAACATTCCTGTATCACTTGGAGTTCTGTGCAGGAAAAGAGAACCAGTAAGAATATTTCAAGCCGAAGTGTGTTTTATAAAGGAAAATAAGTGCTTTTAAAATCCATGGAAGGTCCCAAGAATCTGGAGTCAGGAGGACTTTACTACTACTCTATAGAGTCCAAGTGTATACCAGTACAGTTGTGATCTAGAGATCAGAATGCCACATCAACAACAACTGCCTCTCCAAGTGACCTAAATGAGGACTGCTCAATAAGGAACATGACTCCCATCTCCCTTTAACCTTAGAAAGCTCACTCAAGTGAATATTAACGGCAGAATTTACTTTGCCTTTGTAAATCTAGCTGGCAGGGGTCTGGGAATGTCGTTTTAAAATTTCCTGCCATACTTACCTGGCAGGGGAGACACCACGATCACGAAGGTGGTTTTCCCAGGGCGAGGCTGATCCATTGCACTGGGGATTTGCTGACCCCTGCGATTTCCTCAAATGCGGGAAACTTGACTGCATAATTTGTGTTGGAGGGGTCTGCGTCCACGCTTTCCCCCAAGAAAAAAAAAAATTTCCTGCCACTTCTGAACACCAAGGATCAATTATGGGTATAGGATAGATACTAAGTTCTCATCAAATTTACCTTCCTCATACTTCAGAAACCCTCTTTTTGATAATTTATCAACCTCACATGCACCCATTCATTTAAAGTTTGTAAAATGAAAAAAGAAATATTGAGAACAGTAACAGAATATGTTCCACCTTTGCTCCAGAGAGGTGGAGCCTCAATAACATCGATCCTTGCATGCATCTTTGGGTAACATTTATTCCTCTTCTCATTTAATCACAATCTCACCTCGCTTTGTTGTAGTACAAGGAATAAATTATAAAGATAATCACCACCAACATATCTTATATAAAATATAAAGAAGTAATAAGAAGAAAATAAATACATGCATCGTAAAGCTAGAAACAAAATATGGGTAATTACTCCTTTTAATTTTCTTAATTATGCAAAAGAATATGACTAGCATTTAAGAGTTCTTTCTTCACCACATATTCTCTTTTTCTTCTACTTTTAGTGTCTAAATTGTTTTGGAATCTATAACTGATGGGGTAACCATTCCTGTGTTTCTTTAAGCCTCTGTTAAACTTTTGTATATAGAATTCCATATTCATATATTGGAGCAGTAACCCCATTTCCTTTGATAACAAAGTAATTATAAATCTGAGTGACTTCAGGGGCATGAGGAAAACATAATAGCCAGGAGGATTTTTAAATTTCCAGTACAATTGAACCATTATTAGTTATCATGCTGGTAGCATTCATTTCATGGATACTAAGAACTCCAAACCAGCAATATCCAGAGCCAAACAGAATGGAAGAAAATAATTTTGTGGGAGTATAATTAGTTATAATAGAGGAATGTGGCGCTCACACAACTGGATTTTGATTAGCAGTCACATGTAGCCATGGGAGAAACAATGCTATTATCTTCTGTGTCTTATGGAAGGGAACCCAAAGACTGCAAAGTTGCATCTTCCAAAAAGTGCCATAATTGAATTTTCAATAGTCCATTCCATTTTTCAGAAGGCCAATTATTCTAGGATATTTAGTTGCAATGAAATACTTGTTAATATTGGATGTGCACAATGCTACTGCTTCAGTTCTTTTATGTCATATGAGAGCCTTGCTCAGAAACAATATTGTTTGGGATATTATGGAGGTAAATATGTAATTTTATTAGTCTTCAGATCATGTTTCTAACAGAAGAATGTAGGCAGGGAAGGCAAATCTGCATTTGAAATAAGTGACTACCTTAATGAGGATGAATTGCTCATTTGACACAATGAAAATGTGTTATTGAAATCAGATCTGCCTTTAGATAATTGACAAATATCCCTGATAAAATAGTGTTGTGTTGGGGTCAGATTCAGTTCTGTTATTGGCATATTGGGTTGAAGAGCAGAGGGAAGCAGATTAACCTTGGATTGAAAGGTCCAAATTTTTATATCATCTTCCACTTTCATTCTTGTCACAACAGCCCCTGAGTTCATGAACATATTGGTAAACACTGGAATTATAGGAGAAGAAGGATGACTGGCATTAACAGAATGGGTCATTTTTATCCACTTGACTATTGAATCCTCTCTATAAGAGGGGCTGTTTGGTAAGATTTACATGTAACATAACTATTCTCAGATTATGGCCCATTATGAAAGGTTAGTCCACATGTAGTTTACCTAGGTCTTCTTGTCACCATACTCCTAATCTTTTTCTTCCAAATTTCTGATCAATTAATCAAACTATTAGCTCCTGACAATGAATCAAATTTACTTCTATATCTCTGAGAATTTCTATTCTGAGATAAAGAGGACCATCAGATATTTTGTCCATTGGGAGGATTTTTCTTCTAGAAAAAAACTTCTCTTATATGGGATTGTACTTTTAAGCCATCACATTTCCCCTAACATGTGTATATTTTGGGAACCATTTGTAAATCAGGTTCAAACTGTATTTTCTTTATTCAGCTAGGCATGGGGTACTTCCCAGGAGCTTACTGATATGGGTTTAAAAAAAAGAGTCAATGTAGCAGGAGGAGATATCTGATAGTGTCAGCCACATGCTTCTGGAACCTACTTGTTCCTTCACGGATATCTCAAGCTCAATCTCTTTATTTCCGGAGTTATGTTTTGTACTTATTTGACTGGAGCATGTTGAGATCTTACTTTTTCTTATCGGTAGACTGTGAAAATTCATCACTTTATTTTTCAATTTGGAGAAGAAATCATACAGACCACTTTATCCTAAAATATTTCACCAGTGTTGCAGGACTCTTAAATGTTATGGGGTATATTTCCCACCGTTTAGAAAATGTTTGCTTAACAACCACCTAGCAGCATTTTTCCCTACATGTAACACCCTATTCATAGTTGGATATTCCACCAGCATGCAGTAGCCCCCAATGAGGTCAGGGCTCCTGCAGAAAAAAATACATATATATACTTTAAGAGCCAGAAAATTGATTCAAGTCTGACATAACACACTGAACTTGCCCTGCAGTCCTTGCCAGGTGAAAGCTGTTTCTAGTTTTCTTTGTTTTTGTAGATGTGTGTTTTTACGCGTTAATTTCATGAAATAGATTTTAAAAAAAACAAACAAACAAAAACAACTTTTTTCCTCCTCCAAAGTAATTACTGCATATCAAGTCCCAAGATCTATGTTAATTTGATCCAACATTTGGAAATACATTTGCATTTGGAGTGATTATCTTTTAAAATATTTTATCAAGTTTGCCATGGTCCTCTATCATCTTATAGGTACTATCAGATGACAGATGATAGGCTTTACACAGTTAAGCCAGTTGTGTTTTTAAGTATGTGAAAGTTATTACCACTCCTGTATTTTTCAGATAGTTTATAGCATTCTCCCCTATGACTGGGAAGAAGGCAGGGATGGATTCTCTAACTAATCCTAGTCAGCATTTTATTGGAAGTCCTAAATTAGACCTCTGCTCCCTTGCCTCAAAAAAAGAAGGAAAAGCAAAACATACAGATTGGTAAGGAATATATTAATATGATGCCTTTGCTCTCAGATAACTTGAATGTCTATGTGAAAAATCCAGTGAACCAAGTTTGCACCACAAAAGTCAATAGATTTTTATGCATATAAGCAATGAAAATTAGAAAATGAAATGGAAAAATAAAACATATCATTTACAAATACCACCAAACACAATAAAGAAATCTAGGGTATATATAAACCACATTATACACAGAACTTTTTATGATGAAAACTACAAAACTCTGATGAAGAAAAATCAAAGACCTAAATAACGAGAGAGATTCTACGTGCATGGATTGGAAAACTCTATCTTTTAAGAATAATGTCCCGTCCCCCCGCCCCAAGAGCTCAGATCCTAATTCCTGGAACCTATGAACATTGCATTTTATGGAAAAAGGGTTTCTGCAGATATGATTAATGTAAGAATCTTGAAATAAGGAGATTATCCTGGAATACTTGGCAAGGTCCTAATGTATTCACAAGTATCTTTATAAGAGAAAAAGAGATTTGACTAAAGAGAAAAGAGATGAAGGTCATGTGACAGAAACAGAGGGAAGCAGAGTCAGAGAAAGGATGCTATTCTGCTGCCTTTGAGATGGAAGAATTGCTCCTGAAGCTAGAAATGGAAAGAATGGAGTTACAGAGTCTGGCAAAGACAAAGAGAAAAATTCTTCCCTAGAACATCCAGAGGGAGCATGACTCTGCCAAAACCTTGATTTTAGCCACACATGACTCCTTTTAGACTACTTTCTTATAGAACTGTGAGAGAATACATTTCCGTTGTTTTCAGCCACTAAATTTGTGGTAATTTGTTAAAGTATTGAATGGAAACTCATGCATTCAGTATTGTTCTTAAGATGGCAATCCTTCCCAAATTGATCTAAATTCAGAAGACTCTCTCATAGATTTCAACAAATTGACTCTAAGATTCATACAGAAAGGAAAAAGACCTAGTTAGAGCCAATACTATGCTGAAGAATTTGGAGAACTTTTACTCAATTTTAAGAAAGTAGTATAAATCTACAGTCATCAAGAAAATGTGGTATTGGAGAAATAACAGATACAAAGATCAATAGAATATATTAAGTAACTCAGGAATAAATCCACATACATCAAGTCAAATGACCTTTGACAAAGAATAAGCTATTAAGTGGATAAAGGAATCTTTCAACAAATTGTGCTAGAACAATTGGACTTCCATATGGAAAGAAATTAATATTAGCACACATCTTGCAACTTACTAAAAAATTAACACAAAACATAAAACAAAACTATAATACTTGTAGAAAGAAACAGAAGAAAAACTAAGTGGTCTTGAGTTTGGCTGACAGTTTTTAGAAACAACACCAAAAACATAGTTCATGAAGAAAATAAATAATTATAACTGGATTATCATTAAAATATAAACTTCTGCTCAGAAAAAAAAATTGCTAAGAGAAAGGAAAGAAAACCCATAAGTTGGAAGAAAATAAAATCACATATAGGATAAAGGACTTGTACTCAAAACATACAAAGAGTTCTAAAACACGATCATAAGAAAACAGACAAACTCAGTAAGTGGGCAAATATATATGAACAGAGACCTTACTAAAGAAGATACATAGATGACAAGCACATGAAAAGATAGATGTTCAATGTAATTAATTAATTAATGCCAAGAAATTAAGTAATTATGTTTGCTCAAATAAACGAACAAAAAACAAGCAATAGGAACATGCCTTCATTTTTGGTAGGAATGCAAAATGGTAACACGACTTTGGAAGTTTGGCAGTTTCTTTCAAAGCTAAATTTAGATTTATCAAATGACCCAGCAATCACATTCAAAGAGGTTGAAAAACTATGTCCACTGAAAAACCTACATACAAATATTTGTAGCAGATTTATTCATAATTTCCAAATTTAGGAAGTCATCAAGATGCCCTTTAATAGGTGAACATTCCATGCAATGGAACATTTTTCAGCCATGAGAAGAAAATGTTTTAACATTACAAAAGGATATGGGTGAATATCAAAAGAATCCAGTTTGAAAAGGATAAATACTGTGTGATTTCAATTAAAAAATATTCTGGAAAAAGCAAAATGATAGAGACAATAAAAGATCAGGTGAGAGGGATGAAGTAGGTGAAACAGGGGAATTTTGGGGCAGTAGATCTGTTCTGAAAGATACTGTAATTCTGGATACTGACACTAAGCATTTGTCCAACTCACTGAACTTCACAGCACAAAGAGTGAACCTTAACGTGTGCATTAATTAGAAGAAAAAAAACATTTAAGAGGTACCAGGAAGAAATGCAGATTGTTTAAAAAAAAAAACTAAATGTATTTCAAAGATATGAAACAATAACACTGAAGGTAGTGAGATGAAAAGCTGCTGACCTAAGGAACTATGGAGATGAGCACAATTTGTAAGTCTATAGGTAAAAGAAACTGGACATAAATACTGTACTCTAGTTGATAAATTGCATATCATGGAATTTTGATAATGCTGTAAATGTACACTGGAATTGAACAATTAAGTAAATGGATAGCAGATACTGGAAGCCAAGTTTCTCACTGTTGGCATGGAGTATATAGATACTCAAAGGGAAGAAACAAAATTGAGCGACATGTTAATGGATTAGAGTTGGAGCCATCAGTATGAACTCATGTTTAGTGTAATATACAGAAAGATGATTATTTAAAAATATGAATAGATATGTGTATATTTAGGGTTAATATGTACATATAAATGTCTTTTCTTTGTCAGCTGACAGACTAGAAGGATTGTTATCCAGTAGCAACAAATATCTAGTGCTCAGATATTCATTTCTAATACTGTTTTCTATTAAGGGAATAAAGGTTGCTTGGAGAAATGTCTGATTCAAAGACAAATACAAATGAACTTGGAACATGTGTAGTGATGGAAATTAAGGAAATGTCAAGAAATAATAAAAACAAGAATTCATAGTGGTGAAGACAGGTCAAAGGGGCATAAAAGTTAAAATATTTTGAGCAACAAAATAAATGAAATAGGTTTGTATTGCAGCCCAAAGTATAAAATAAATATCTATAAGCCATACTCATGTAAATAAATAATTTAATAAATAAATAAATGGGGGTGAAGAGACAAATTTTCCATGCAAAAGAATTCTATATAATTTATGTAGATACTCAGCCCTCAATGAGATGGAGCAAAATCTCCCAGTCATTAAGTGTGGGGAGTGCATAGGGACTTCTTTCCAAAGGATGCAGTATGGAAAGAGTGAGAAAAAGAGTAACTTTACAGTAAAGGAACCTGAGAAATGCTGTTTTCCAGGTAATGAAGGTCAACATCAACAACAAGTCATGTTGATATTATGTACCTTTGATATAATGTGATACAAATGGCACTTTACTGCAGTCATCTTCCCCAAAACATTACCCCAGTCCATGATGGAAAAAAAATTAGATAAATATCAATTGAGGTATATTCTACAAAATACTTGACCAGTGCTCCTCAAAACTGTCACGGTTTTCAAAAGCAAGGAAAGTCTGACATACTTCCACAGCCTAGAGAGCCTAAAGAGACATGATGACTAAGTGCAATGTGGCTTCCTGGATGGGATCTTGAAACAGGAAAAAAAAAGACATTAAATAAAAACTGAGATCAGAACCCAGTACGGACTTCAATTAATAATAATGTGTCACTATTATTTAATTAGTTGTAACAATTGTAGCATGGCAGTGTAAGGTGTTACTAGTAGAGAGGACTGAGTGCAGTGAAAATGAGAACTTTCTGAACTCTGCAATTTTTTTCTTATCTCAAACTTTTATAATAAATAAAGTTTATTAAAATAGAAATCTAAATTTGTTAGAATGTTTGGACATACTGAAGTCAGCACACAAGCATCTAGCGATAGCAGTGCCTCAGGGATCAGAGAGTTTCTGCAGCACCTAGCGTTCCACCTGCTTCTTGAGAGCTAATGTGTACATATTGAAACCGTGAGTCCATCCACCAAGACTAGCCTTGCCCTTCATGTGTCCTTGCTCTTTATTCCCAGCAGGAAAAGCAGCAGAGAGATTACCTCTGCCTGACTTCCTTTCAAGCTTCCCTCAAGTGCACATAATTGGCAACATATAATTTGATTCCAGAAACATAGTAAGGGGGTTTGTGAAATATAGAATTTAGCTTAAAAGCCTCCACAGAAGGGGAACACATTTGGAAGATGGTGGAAAATGATGCTGTGTATCAACCAACTATACCTAAGTATCTCCTGGGGCGTGGGTCCAGGTTCTGTCTAACGAAGATATTCTATTTCTCTAAATAAAATAATGAACACACTGCGAGAGCCAGTCGTGGGATTTGGTGGGAAATATTGGAGCATGAAGCCATCTCAAAAAAATCATAGGCACAAGATGAAGACAGATGTGACTTTGTTCTTGAGACCTTCGTCCATTTTGCCTAAAGCTAGCATGGTCTTCATCTAAGTAAATTACTTCATTCTCTTTTTGTTTAAATCTGTTTGAATCATGGTTTCATTAATTCTTTAATCTTTCATTTAAAAGGTTATTATTAATAGAAAAACTGGTTCCTAAATAAGTTGTGTTACAGTTGAGAGACACTAAAATATGGAATTGACTGAATAAAGTTTGAGTAGGAGACAGAGTGGATCTTGCTGTCCTTGGATGAGGAGTCTGCAGTTCTTATGCAGCAGCAAAATAACAGCTTAACTTTTATTAGTGTTTGTAATCTTGAAATTTGCCTTAACTAGGTTAAGACTTAACTGGCTTGGATCTATAGGATATTTGGTAGAAAGAACTCAAGATATTCAAGTATGTTTGTTATTCCTAGCAGCCTACAGTAATTTATAAGAAAGAATTGTTCTGAGAAACTAGTCCATATGAAAGTTGCAAGAAAAAGATACTGTTGATAAAAAGAGGCCATTTCTGCACAAGATAAACAGTAAAACATTGCTAAAGTTGAATAATCTAAGCAGGGAAAAATCAGAACATAAATAGGACCTTGGAATTATTTCTGCTGTATTCATTAAAGAACTACCAATTTGCATGCAACTTAAAATGATTGACAGTTTAAATCTGCCTTCAGGTCTCAGGCCAATGTTTTGAACTGACCCTGGGTCAGATTCCAATATGGCAGCCATTGAATTGTGAGCTAGGGAAATAATCAAATCACTGACATATTGCGAAATGATCAATGACTAGTAGTAGTCTCTTTGGCATTGGTCACTATACCATGGACTTAAATAATTACCAATAAAAAGAAAGCCCAAATATTCTTAAGGTAATTTCTTGCTGAATAAACCTTAAACCTAGGAAACAAGACTTTAATTTCTCATTCACAAATGGAAATCATCAGGCTTCCAAATACACACTCAAATGAAGTTAGCTATTAAAATAGTTCACTCTCAACAGAAGAATATTAACCAATGTCTACAAGGGCAAGACCACAGAGAAAAATGGACAAGGGCAATCCTCCAATAGAAAGGAACTGGAGAAAGTTATAGTGACTGTCAAAAGATACCAATCTACCTGCAAAACGCAAAGTTCTTGTTCTTTTCTTAAAAAGCATAGCTGAAGAGTTGCAACACCTACTCTCCAGCCAATTGGACTCGCCCAGGACAACTAACAAGGAAAGTATGATGGACAATGCCCATCCCAAGGAACAGAGAGTGTCTGCAAATCCAAGCAAGGTAGATCCATCCATCTGCCCCATGGGATCTAAGCCCCTTCTCAATTAGAAGCAGAGAGGGCATCGCCATCTCAAAATACTCAAGATTGAGGAATGAACAATGGACGAAAGTAGACTTATTAATATTCTAATATACACTTATTATTATTCCAGCAATGGTAGAACGTTCATTGATGTAAAGGCAGTGGCCACCATAGGTTCTGAGGGATGAGAGGGAAGAATAGGTGTAATATGGGGGCATTTTTGGTACATTGAAGTTGTCCTGCATGACATTTCAGTGATGCACACAGGCCATTGTATATTTTGTCATAACTTACAAAATTATGCTGTACAGAGTGTAAACTCTAATGTAAACTGTAATCCATAGGTTAGTAGAAATGATTCAATATGGGTTCATCAGGTGTAGCAAATGTACCACACTAATGAAGGATGTTCTTAATGTGGGAAAGTGTGGGAGGGGTAGGGAGTGGGGCATATGGGAACCCCTTTTATTTTTTATGTAACATTTATGTAATCTAAAACTTCTTTAAAAATAAAAAAAAAGTAATTAAAAATAAAGTATTGCTGATGTTGTAGACCCATGACAACTGAATGCTGTTTCTACTTAGTCTTTTTTAAAATGTGATTTATTATTGTAATTACCCTTAAGCAGAATGTGGTTCAGTGGTGAATAAATTTATCATTTGGCTTCAGGTGTCAGAGCCTTGAGGAGCTTCCTCTGGACCTGATCCAAATGAATGAATTTAATCTAGAAGTTCTTGACTTGTACCAGGATGCAGTAACTGGATAAGACTGCACTGGAGAATAGATGTGTGGTGTTAGTCATTGGTATTTTTAAATTAAATATAGGATGAAGATTGTACATGTTGAACAGCTAAGGGATGGACTCTATGTCTAATCAACACCTTTACCTCTGATTTCTTTTACTGACTGTCTAATTTCCTTTAAGGAAACATATTTCTTTTTCTCTTTTTTCACATAAACTGGGTAGATTTGACTCCCTCTCCCAGCTCCAGGGGTAAGCATATGCCCCAGGACAACTTAGTCAAACTCATGGCCACAATGATTGCTTTAAGAATTGACCCTCTGCCCATCTCTAGACATAAGGTCATGACTCATAACTATTTAGTCGACTTTATGGTCACAGTGATTGTTTCAAGAAAGACCCTTTTGCTCAAGCAGAGTTAGCATTGGGGCTCATATAGAAATGTTGCTAAAGTGGAAAATTCATTCTGTAAAGGATAGTAAGATGGGTAACCTCTAAGAAGTCAGTAAGTTAGACATTTTGGAGGCCAGCATATAGATCTCCATGAGAGTGGTCAATTTAAGGATCAAATCTGTAAGAGACAAGTAGAACCAAATAATGGTGCTGGCATTGGTTGATCCCCTAGAATCAACCATGGCTTACATTAACATTTCACAAAGAGTTCTTTAATATGAACCAATGCACTCATTTTTGTTTTTTAAGCTAGCTTGAATAGGGGTTTCTTTGGTTCAATTGAAATAGTCCCAGTTGTTAAATTTACATATAAATTGGCCACAAGACAAGTTTTTTAAAAAAAGGAGTACCACTTGCTTAATATCTCAAATATTTTATTTTAAAGATTAATTTTTCTAGAACTTGCAGATGCATGGGCACATCTGTGTATATTTGTACAGACACTAACACAATTGTGCTTGGTGTCCATAGTAATTGTATCATAGGACAGTCAGAAATTATTCCAATAATATATTTGACAGAGTAGTTTGGACCTAGTGGTACTTATCTGAATAAGGTGCAATTGTCATTTTACATGCAATTTATTCTTAGGTATTATTGCAAGATAGTATATAAAATATTTAGGGTATTTAGAAATCATTATATAATTAGAGTAACTAATTATTTCCTATGGAAAATATCATTTTCAGGATAATTCAATTTCTAACCAGTGACCAGTGGTGGAATCAAAGTAGAATACACTTATAGGCATGTCTATCAAAATTTCAACCCCATTATTAATAGGGCTTCAGTAGATTGCACTAAATGTTTGTATGTATTGTGAGAATTTTGATTTTTACCCATAATAAAAAAATAAAATAAAATAAAATAAAGATTACCTGTTGCACTTAAAAAAAAAAAAAAAAAAAAAAGGTTAATGATCTGAAGTGCTTGCATTTCATAACAATGAAAGTGACTGAAGTGTGGAGAAATAAAGCCCAATTTTATTTTGGACTGGAACCTACTATGTTCTTTGAAAGCAAGTAGAATAAAAGAATTTGTGAATAAATAAAATGGCAAACTTCAAATATCAACTATGCCTTTACTATAGAAACAATTATGTACATAACTATTTAGAAATACAAATGTTAGAGGTGGGATTCTTTCCAAGAATTTGTTAATCACTGGAAAAATTAGCATGAGAGCATTAAAAATAATAATTACTATTAATTAATAGTTTAGATAATGATATTCCATCACATTTTTGATAGAATGTAATAATGATGAAATATATTTGATAGAGGGGGAAAAAAACCATACAATGAGACACTCACTAATTAAAATATTCTTCTGCCATTAGTGTCCTCAGATTTCTCACCATCTTATTTAAATAATCTAAAAATACGTGGGTTCATGGCAATCCAGTCTACTGAATGATATAAAGCCCTCACTCCAGAAGAGATCACATATTTTAGATGTATAAATATAAATAATACCTAATTACTAAAATATGGTTTGTTTTCTCTCTGTTCACAAAATTGTTGCATTCAAATTTTATATTTCATACTGTCTTCCCTTGTAGCTTTGTGCTCATAACAATTCTTCCCTGTATTAAACACATAGAAGGGGGCTTCCACGGGCTCAGTATGACACGTAAAAGTGCAGATTATGGCTGCAAGATTCCATAGAAAAGGAAACGACCTATCGGCGGTAACCTCTGCAATTAGGAAATCTACAGGGATCAATTAAGGTCTGATTATAAATGAAAAAAGAGATACTCTCATATCTCTTTCTCTGCTGCCCAGAATTGAACTTGAGAGAGATTACTTTAGATAGGAACCAATGACCTGCAAAAACGTACTTGAGGCTAAAACCGCCTTGACTGGTCATAATAATCTTCTAAGCAATAAGCTCTTTAATTTAGCCCCCTATTGAGAAACTCACTAGCTCACACACCTGAAATAGTGCTAGGAAAATGATTCAGTAAATTAAAAATTAATTCCTTCTAAAAAGAAAATAGGAAGAAAGAAAATGTGACATGTAAAAAATGTTGACATTCTGCTGTTTTAACTTTGTAAAATGATCAAGAAATGCGTTAGATAATTCTAAATTGAAATAATGATTCCCCATAGCTACAGAAAACCTTTTTTTTTTTTTTGGCTTTTTCCCTTCATTTAAGAAAATAAGATGTATTAAAGACAGTCTGTTAACAATTTTAGACACTAAGTTAGTGCATATCCACGTTAAAACACAGCTCTCTACTGGCACCTGAATTAATGTTGTATTCATGAGTGAATTATTTACATCTTCAAAGTATATTAACTCCTGGGAGTATTTTATTCTTGATTAGGGAAAGTTTTCTTCCACAAAGACTGCTATATTCTTTTATTGTTTTTTTTTTCCCCCTCAGTCCAGTTTGTTAAACATGTATAGTGTTATAATCTTATCATTTTAATCAAATTTAGATCATTTTATTTTTATTTTTCTTGCCTGACTTTAAAGAAATTCAACTGATACCATGAGTATCTTTCCTCAAAAAAGGAATACCTTGACCAAAAGGGGGAAGTGGTAAATACAAATGAGTTTTTATGGCTAAGAGATTTCAAAATGAGTCTAGAAGTCATTCCAGAGGTTACACTTACACAAGTCTCAGCAGGATCTCACTAACTGCCACAGTAAACAGTTCCTCCAATAACTGGGCTCCTGAGGGCTCTAAAGATATCCAGAAACTATAAGCAGAGTAGACAGCTCAGGAATTCAGCATCTCCTGTCAGTGGGCCTTACTTTGGAAGTTATGCTCCCCAGTGTAAACAGAGTTAGACTCATTTATAGGTTCTCTACACACGGCTCTTCTGCCACTTTTATTTGAACCTATAATTAGCACTATACTTGATAAATATATGTCCCAGAGACTTAAACCTTTGGTCCGACCAAGTGCCAGTTGAGCCCTGAATCTTGGCAGAGTTGCAACACCTACTCTCCAGTTCACTGGACTCAGCCAGGACAACTAACAAGGAGATGATGATGGACAATGATCATCCCAAAGAACAGAGAGTGTCTGCAGCTGCAAGCAAGATAGTTCCACCCATCTGCCCCATGGGATCTAAGCCCCCTCTCAATTAGGAATAGAGTGGACATCGCCATCCCCAAATCCTCAAGGTTGAGGCAAGAACAATGGACTAAAGTAGACTTATTATTATTCTAACATAGACTTATTATTCTAGTAATGGTAGAACTTTCATCACTGATATAAAGGCAGTGGCCACCAAAGGTTCCTAGCGATGGGAGAGGGAAGAATAGGTGTGATGGGGGGGGTGGCATTTTCGGTTTTCCGGACACTGAAATTGTCCTGCATGATATTACAATGACAGATACAGGCCATTATATATTTTGTCATAACCTACAAAATTGTGTGGGACAGAGTGTAAACTGTAATGTAAACTATAGTCTATGGTTAGTAGCAATGCCTTAATATGTGTTCATTTGTAACAAAATTACCACACTAATGAAAGATGTTATTAATATTGGAAATTGTGGGAGGAGGAGGGAGTGGAGCATATGAGAATCCCTTATATTTTTTTATGTAACATTTATATAATCTAAAGCTGCTTTAAAAATAAAAGAAATTTAAAAAGTTTTTTTAAAGGAATATTTGGGTACTTATATGTTTCAGAATTCTAACGTTTCTTCAGAGATATATTTTCTAGGGGCATATAAAACATCCCCAGTTCATCATATTTACAATATTTACTCTAAGAAAGCTATTTTTTTTTGCTTCTTTTAAGTATTTTTTCTTTATTAGAGAAGTTGTGGGTTTACAGAACAAGGTATTTATTTAATGCAATTCCAACAATAAAGGTGATATATTTTTCTACACAGAGTCAATAACTGACAGATACTTCCATGACTTCGGAAGCATGAGGTTGAAATAATGCTCTTCTGGCCCATGAAAAGAAGGAGGATACTTTTCATCAGCTGTGCTTTGCAAACTCACTTCATACTGAATACAAAGGAGTAGATTATTCCACCTCTCAAACACTGTGGTGATAATTTGATGAGGAGATTATTTTGATCTACTATATTAGAAAATACATATGGATGATCCATGCAAGGGTTAAGCAAATATACCAATCCATAACTTTAAAACTCACCCACTTTAGAACCTTGCCTTCATTGAGTTATATTTTACTCTAATGTCCACATATGTAAATTTCAATGTGTTTAAAGAATAATTTATTTTTTTTGAAAAAAAGAAACCTGCCACATTTTTTCCATATCATAACTGTATGTCCTTAGGATTTTAGCTTGCCATCTGAAAATACCATCTGGTATAATATAGAGATAGATATAGTGCAGTGCAATTTATCAACTGAATAGGAGCAACTTACCCTTCGGAAATAAACTAAAATAGATGCTGGCCACTTCTGGGTATTAATAGAATATTTCTACTCCTTATGATGGCTGAAATAGTTGATAAATATTTTGAAACACTTTAAAACGTGCATCAGCACACCTTAATGCTCCCATCTATTCATTCCTTATCTCTCTTCTCCCTCCGCAGTATGTCCTAGTAAAAATAGTGTTAGCTGTTTTAAATACCGTAACAAATAGATTGTTTTCATCACAGAATACATTTTTAAATAAATCTTAGTTCTAAATGTATGTGTTTCTACCTCTGCTATTCCTACGCCACGGTTAAAGATATAGGCCAGCCAATGTCTGACACAGGGAAGAATATGGAACAAAATTATTAGGTATATTTATTTTAAATTTCTCTTCACAAAGATATGTCTTTCTTAAATGAAATGTATTTGTTTTCCTTCATGTTTTGGTAATTACCAACAGTCTATGCATATAGATATGACTGTTTAACTTACTATAGACGATCAAATGCTTTAATCATGCTGAATAAATTTTTTAAGTATATGATGTTCTCAAGCACAAGTCACATATCAAATAACTTTGCCAATTAAGTTCATTGCTTTGGATCTCAATCTTTGTATTTTATCTGAATATCTATACAAATACATATAAACAACTCTTAAAACATCTAAACTTTTCCAAAAATTTAATTTCTCAGACCTGACTTTTAAATATATTTTGATCATTATTATTATTATAAGAATAAGCTGAAACCGGATTTTATTATGTGATTTGTATCAGAGATATCAGAAAACATTTACTGAATTGAAAGGAAACTTTAAACCAAATTAAATATAAATTGAATATTTTTTAGCATAAAATATAATTCAATTAATTATACTGTCATCTAAATAGTTTTATCAAAAACAGTGTTAACTATATTTACTATTTTTAAACAAATCAATTTTTTGATACATAATAATAAAGCATAAATCCATCCAAAGTGTACAATTAATGGCATTTAGTAAAATAATATAGCTGTGAATTCATCACTTCAATCATTTCCAGAGTATTTTCATTATTCCAGTAAAAATAATAATAATAATAAACAAAAACCAACCTACTAAACAAACAAAACTCATCACGTTTCAGTCTCTCTATGCCTCTCCTGCCATACATAGCTGCTATTCTGTTTCCCTCTCTCTAGTTTATTTGTACTTATATCTTGTAAAAACACTCATATATGCATTATCACCCATGTTTGTATTTAACATGAGGTTTCACTATGTTATACAGTACTATGTTACATTTTTTAGCTTTCTTTCTAGTAATACATATGTCCTTAGACTTTCCCTTTCAACCACTGTCATATCCATATAATAGCTCTGCTAGTCACAAATACCATGTTTTCTCATGATTTCTTCATTTGCAAAAATTTATAAACAACCTTTTAACCAATTCTGCACAGACTAACCCTCAGCTTTCCATTCTCTGATGACCAATATTCTAAGTATTAACTACATGAGCTTACATAATATAATTGGTTCATAATAAATAGCTCAATCATACAGTATTTGTCCTTTTGTGTCTGACTTGCTTCACTCCACATAATGTCCTCCAGGTTCATCCATGTTGTCATATGCTTCATCACTTCATTTCTTCTTACCCCTGCATAATATTCCATTGTGTGTATATACAACAATTTGTTAATCCATTCATCAGTTGATGGACACCTAAGTTGTTTCCAACCTTTGGCAATATCGGTGTGCGGATGTCTATTCATGTCACTGCTCTTAGTTCTTCTGGGTATATACCTAGTAATGGTATTGCTGGATCACAGGGCAAGTCTACATTCAACTTCCTTAGGAACTGCTAAACAACCCTCCAGAGTGGCTGTACCATTCTACATTCCAACCAACAGTGAATAAGTGTTCCTATCTCTCTACATCCTCTCCAACATTTACTGTTTCTTGACTTTTTAATAGTGGTCAGGCTAGGTGTGAAAGGATAGCTTATTGTAGTTTTGATTTGCATTTCCCTAATTGCAAGTGATGTTGAAAATTTTTTTCATGTGTTTCTTCACAATTTGTATTTCTTCTTCCAAGTCCTTTGCTCATTTGTAAATCAAACAATCTGTCTTTTTATTGTAGAATTGGTTGATCTCTTTATACTTTTTGGATATGTAATTGCCAAATATTTTCTCCCATTGAATCAATGCCTTTTCACCCTTTTGACAAAGCCCTTTGAAGTGCAAATGTGTTTAATTTTTAGGAGGCCCGATTTAACTATCTTATTCTTTTGTTGCTCTTGCTTGGATTGTAAGGATTAAGAAACTACTGCCTACTACAAGTTCTTGAAGATATTTTCCTACATTTTCTTCTAGGAGTTTTATGATTGCCATTTTTATATTTAGGTCTTTGTTCAATTTTGAATTAAATTTATAAGGTGTGAGATAGGGGTTGTCTTTCTTTTGGTTAAGGATATCCCGTTCTCCCAGAACCATTTGTTAGATAGACTGTTCTGGTCCAGTTGGATGGGCTTAACAGCCTTGTCAAAAATCACTTGAGTGTAGATGTGAGGGTCTATTTCTGAGTTCTCGATTTTGTTCCACTGGTCAATTTGTCTGTCTTTACACCAGTACCATGCTGTTTTACTACTTTAGCTTAGTAATATATTTTAAAGTCAGGAAATGAGACCTCCAAATTTGTTCTTCTTTTTTAAGACATTTGGCCATTTGGTGCACCTTACCCTTCCAAAGTATTGTTTTTTCCATTTCTGTCAAAAAGAATGTTGGAATGTGTATTGAGTTTGCATTAAATCTGTAAATCAGTTTGGGCAGAACTGACATTTTCATGATATTTAATCTTTCAATCCATGAACGCAGATTGTCCTTCCATTTATTTAAGACTTCTTCAGTTTCTTTTAGCAATGCATTGTAGTTGTCTGAATACAAGTGCTTTAAGTACATGGTTAAGTTTATTACTAAATATTTAATTTTTTTGTCGCTATTATAACTGAATTTTTTTTCTGACTTCCTCCTCAGACTGCATGTCAGTAATGTATGAAACCCTATTTATTTTTGCATATTAATCTTGTATCCAACCACTTTGCTTAACATGTCTATTTTTTTTTTTTTTTAAGATTTATTTATTTATTTATTCATTTATCCCCCCCTTGCTGCTTGTGCTCGCTGGGTCAGCCAACCACGCCGTGCGGGCGGGCCTGCCTTCACCAGGAGGCCCGAGAACCGAACCCGGGGCCTCCCATATGGTAAACGGGAGCCCTACTGATTGAGCCACAGCCGCTTCCCAACATGTCTATTAATTCAAGTAGTTTTGTTGTAGATTTTCTCAAATTTTCTATTTATGTATCATATCAGCAAATAGTGAAAGATTTACTTCTTCCTTTCCTATTTGGGTGCCCTTTATTTATTTATCTAGCCTAATTGCTCTAGCTAGAACTTCTAGTACAATACTGAATAACAGTGGTGTCAGTGAGCATTCTTGTCTTTTTCCTGATCTCGAAGGAAAGCTTTCAGTCTTCACCATTGAGTACAATGTTAGGTGTAGGCTTTTCAAATATGCACTTTACCATATTGAGAAAGCTTCCTTCTATTCATATCTTTTGAAGTGTTTTGATCAAGAAAGTGTGCTGTATTATGTCAAATTCCTTTTCTGCATTAATTGAAAGGATCATACAATTTTTTTCCTTCAATTTAGCAATGTGGTTTATTATGCTAATCAATTTTCTCATTTTGAACCATTCTTGCATACCTGGTATAAAACCAGCTTAATCATGGTGTATAAATCTTTTAATGGGATTTTGGATTGAGGTTGCAAGTATTTTGTTATGGATTTTTGCATCTATATTCATTAGAGACATTGGTCTGTAATTTTATTTTTTCATAGTATCTGTTTTTTAGGTCATTTTTTATGAATTCTGTGAGTTTATGTCTTTTCATAGGGGATGTCAAGCCATTAACATTCAATGATTTTCTGTAAAGGCATTACATAATTCATCCATTTTGTCCTTTGGCTTCTGTACTCATATCTTACCATTATCTGTCTTTTTATCTAGTAATTCACCCTTCAGAATAATCTTCATTTCTAAACTCTTCTTCAAGTCTCTCACCTTTATTTTTCACTTTAAGTATGTAGCACTCCCTTTAGTATCACTTGTAATTCCCGTCTATTGGAAAAATTTAACTGTTTTATTTGTCTGTGAAGACTTTGGATTGACCCACATTTTTGAAAGATAGTTTTGCCATGTACAGAATTCTTAGCTGGCAATTTTTCTCTTTCAGTACCTTAAATACATTATACTACTTTCTTCTTGCTTCCACGGTTTCTGATGAGAGGTCAGTACTTAATCTTACCGAAGTTCCCTTGTATATGATGCTTTGTTTTTCTCTTGCTGCTTTCAGAATCCTCTCTTCATCTCTGATATTTCTTATTTTGAATAGTTGGTGTCTCGGGGTCGATCTATTCAGATTTATCTGGGGTGCATTGTCCTTCTTGGGTACTGATATTGATATTTGTTTCTTTCATAAGTGTTGGGAAGTTTTCTGTATTTATTTCCTGAAATATTCTTTCTGCTCCTTTTCTATTCTCTTCTCTTTGGGACACTAATAATGCATATGTTTGTGTATTTCATGTTTCATTCAATTCCCTGAAATCCTCTTCCATTTTTTCCATTGTCCTCTCTTTCTCTTCTCCTTTCTTTTCCAGTTCAGATGTTCTGTTTTTGAAATCATTAATTCTGTCTTTGAGTAATTCAAATTTGTTCTTATGTACCTGTAATATGTTTTACTTTTATCTATCGTGTTTTTCATTACCATAAGTTCTGTTACTCTTCTTTGCAGTCTTTCAAATTGCTCTTTATTCTTACCCAGTGTTTTCTTAATATCCTTTATCTCTTTAGTCATATTTTCTTTCAATTCTTTGAATTTATTTAAGAGAATTGTTTGATTATCATTGATTAATTTTCTTATATCTTGTATCTCTTCAGGATATTTGTTTTGTTCCTTTGGCTAGGCTATCTCTTCCTATTTCCTAGTATGGTTTATAATTTTTTTTTTTTTTTTTTTTTTGATGTCTAGGCATCTGACTATGTTGGTGAATTTATGCTGATGGCCAATTTCTCCTTTTTTTTTTCTATTTTTAAAAAATCTTTTCTTTGGTATTTGTTTCAACTTATTCTAAGTCATTAAATTTCTCAGCTTAAGTTATCAAAATAAGGCTAGGGACATACTAATGGGACCCAGATTTTTTTCCCCAAGACTTAATGTACAGAGAGAACCAAAAGCAGTTTTTGTTCATGCAATTTCTAGGCCAGCCAACAGATAGAGCTTGTCAGCACTCCTTTCCCCAGATGTGTTTCAATCTCCACTTTCCTGTGTTTTAGTCTGGCCACAGCTAAGATTCAAAGCAAGCTGTGCTGGCTGAATTCACTGAAGAAATTCCCCCTAACTCCCACTCTCTTTTCCCTTGTAACAGTTGAGAACGAGGAAGATATCTCTTCCCCTCTAATCACCCCCTCGGTGATGGGGGATGGGAGCCCTTTCCAGCCACTGTATGGATTTGGTAACTCACATTCTTTTGTTTTGGGTTCTTCAGCTCTCTTTTCATCACTCTTCTGGGAGTTATGTACTCTGCCCTTGTCTGCTGACCCCTAAAGCTGGCCCGTCAGACAGCTTTTGGCTTTTTCTCCATTGTTGTGAGAGAGTTGAGGCCTGCCTGCCTGCCCTGATGCCATCTTCTCACATTTCCTATATTTAGTATTTTGTTTTGTTATGTGAGCAAAATGTGAAGAATTGTGTTTCATGAATACTGAATATGATTAAGAAGTTCCCTCTCTTTGCTAATGGACAAATACATCTCATAATACATAATACATAACTTTGGAAAATTTACAAGTACCCATAATGATTTAACATCACTCTCCCAGTTAATATATTCCCCATAAAACTGCAGAAAATATAAGGAAAGGACTATACAAAAAAAAAAAAAAAAAAAAAGCACCCTCCACTAATACTATTATTTCAGCTATAGAAAAGAGACATGGAAGATCAGAAATCACAGTTTTTTTTTCCTTGTTGAATAAGCAACATTGTTAGCCATATGTCAACATATTTAACACCTGTATCATTATTGATCGATTTATTCATCTAACTACCTGCGTAAGAAAAAGTCTGAGGCATCCATTAATATGTGTTTTAAAGGAATGGGATAGCTGAGGAACCAATTTGTAATATTGACTTTTTTAGAGATTGTTATTACATCATATTGTTAGCTTTTAAAATAATGACTAAAATCTGTCAATTAAGATATCTCTTCCAAGAATTTTTAAAATTCAAGTAGTAAAAGTATATAATATTTAAGCCACTTCTTAAGAGAACAAAATACTCACTGCGTATGCTCTATATGATCAGCATTCATGAAGGGCACTTTTTAGTGAGGTGGAGATGCAAGACAAAGCAAAGATAGAAGGAAAAATGCAAATATGCACTTTATAATTATGGTAGCAGTCTCAAAGAGTCTTATCCTATCAGAATTAAATGCACTCTCTTTACCTTATCATCTATCACTGTCTATCACATATATTTTTAAAATTCACACAAATTAGTACCTTTGGCACACTTAAATCTTTTGTCAGTTTATTATTTGGAAGAAAATACTTGAAGAACTAGTGCCACCCTAGGGAAGAGAATAACCATTTATTCAGTACCTACTTTTTATCAGCACTGCATTATTTGTTTTATATATGGTATTTGATGTGATCTAATTAAGATCTTATTTATTAAGATGGCATTGGAGATTGAATCATGTCCCCCACAAAAGTCATATTCAGGTCTCAATCCCTGTTCTTGTAGGTGTGAATCCATTGGTAAATAAGTCCTTTGAAGATGTTATTAGAGTTAAGGTGTGTCCCAAACTGAATGAAGGTGGGTCTTGTTCCACTGTGGCTGAAGTCCTTATAAGCAAAAGAAATTGGACAAGGAGAAGCTATGAGGAACAGCCAGAAGTTGCAAGTCAGCAAAACCCAAGATCCAGAGAAGAAAGGGAAGGCATTGCCATGTGCATTGCTCTGTGATGGAAAAACCAGGGATCCCCAATGTTTGCCAATTATCCAGGAAGAAGCCAGTCTTCTACACTATGAAACCGTGAGCCAACAAATTCCTGTTGTTAAGCCAATCCATTGGATGGTATTTGTTTTAGCAGTTGGGAAAATAAAACAGATGGTACCAGTATATTATGTATCAAGAAAGAAAACAGTTACACAAGTTGCATAATTTACTCAAGTTATTTAGTGCAAACTGAAATATATCTTTACTATATTCCCTTTTATTGTATATCATTTCTGATACATAGTAATTATATAAAATAATAACATATCAGTGTTTCTTCAGGTCACTTTAGGTGATGAGCGTTGAACTTACAAGTGATCTTGTTTATTTCTTGCCAAATATACAGTAAAGTCATTAGCATTTCTATAGAGTTAGTTCTAACAAGTGGCATTTATTGAGTGCTTATTGTGGTCAGGTACTATTCTCATCTACTTCTGCACAAAGCCCTTATGAAATCAATAATTGAATCTGGATTTTGACCTAAGCAATATACCATCATCAGAGCAGAAATCCAGGCCAATGAAATGTGTACAAAGGGCCTGGCATGACAGTGTGCACAGCTGCTTATCAGCCAGCCTGTAGAGCTCTTGGGGGAGGTGTTGGTGGTATAACCTAGCTGCCCTTGCCTGTCACTTGCCTGCCATAAGACAGCTGATATCCTAAACTTGTGTGGAAGCAGATGAGTAGGCAGTGACAATAGAAGCAGAAATCTCTCTGAGCAAAGGACAAGGCCTGGGGAATCAGTCAATTAGGGTGCAGATGCATTATTGGATTCAATTTAGCAATCCTAGGAACTATGGATTTTACAATTAAAAAATAAATGTTGGTTACAAAAAGAAAAGTGTTCTGCATACACACACACATATATAACATTTATCAAGAAATACATAGCCACATTTTCATGCCAATTGACTCAATTTAATTAGAGTAAGAATTTAATAAAGAAACAGGTTTATTGATATATGTTACTGAAGGGAGAACTAGTGATCTGAAAGACTTGATACTGAAATTAAGCCAGAAAACAATAAAATAGTATCATCATAAGGCTGAAAGATGAGCAGAGGGTAAATGAAGTTTAAATGTTCTAAGACTTCATGGCCTGGAACATCCTCATTTATTTTAGACATTAGTAAGTCAAGAATCGTGTTATAATCTCTTGAGTAACCAATAAATTGTATTAAAGTATGCAACTAGACAGCTAGTAAAGAGAAATAATGAGATAATTAATTAATTAATGAAAATATATAGAGAAAGGATATTATAACAAGTGAGATATACCGGAAGTAAATAGTTAAATGATAAATTACATGCCAAATATATTAATAGTTTAATTACATATAGTGAAGTAAAATATTCAATTACAAGACAAAGATGATAAGACTGAATATTAAGCAAAAATTATATGCTACTTACAAGAAAGGTACCTCAAATACAAGACTATAAAAAAGTTGAAAGCTGAAGAACAGGCAAATCTATCCTATAATATAGGCCATTAGAAATTCCTTACCTGAAATTATGAAAACCAAAATTAGTATATCAAAAGTTCAATCATCAGTTTGTTGCAAACATTTTATGAATATTATTTAGGCAGCAAAACCTCCCCTGAATGGACATTAGGCCATTAATAGTCTTTCTTTATGTCCCTAAAGGTGAGAATTCTCATTGTACTGTGGAGAAATTAATGTCTTTTTTTATCCAGTGCTGACCCTCTCCCTAAAGAAAAGGTCACATAATATACAAAATACAGTAAATTGCATTTTCATTTACAATTAGTTACTCTACCTTTCTCCTCTTAAAGTGGTATATTTCTCCACCTCATTGATGTAGGGCCTCGCCATGTCACTTGTTTGGACAATGAGATGTGAAAAGTAGAGACATACCCAATCTCTGAACAGGAGCTTCAAATGAAAATATAAATGGAGTGGGTCTCTTTTTCCCGCCTTTGCACTTCCACTCTAGACAGGAGAACAGGGTGGGCTAGATAGACTGTCTTTTCAGCATGGATCCTGAAATGCAAACACATGGAAACATCCCCATTTGACCTACAATCTGCATGTGCAGTGAGTGAGAAATCAATGTTGCTGAAGCACTATGTTCTTTGGGTTGTTAATACAAATGTGGGCTAATAAAAAGTATACATATATTGTGGTATGTTTCTAAAATCCATAATATTCTCAGCATTGTAAAACACTAGCCCAAAGGGTTTTAGAAAAGACGCTGGGTTTATTCATGCCGATCAATTTAGTCTTGGTACAAGTGTTTAAACAAAATGATGAAAGTTGGAAAAGGTCCTGCGTTTGGATATATACACACACACACACACATACACACATACACACACATGTATATCCACATTTGAGTGCTTATATAGATGATGTGAAAAAATAAGACACAGAACTATTGATGATCTTTTCAATATAGAGAAGAAATTTCTTTCCTACTTTTCATTTCTAAAAATCTTCCTTTGCTTGTTTTTCTGCATGCACTTTTCTCAGCTCTCTCTCCCAATACATGGAGACAAAAGGAATAGCTTATCTAATTTGTCATAATCAGACATCAGTTTTGCTGTTGGATAGTAACAGGAATCATTGATTTAAAATGTTTAAGTTCATGTTTATTCTCTCTTCCTTTTCCTTTTCTTCTTTTAAGTTTTTGAATAAATTGACTGGCATCTTAGAACAGGTCCAATCCTGTGTCTCTCTCTTTTTTTTTAATTAATGCCTGAAAACAATGGTCATTGTATTCAATTCCTATACAGAGTAGAAAATAAGATTCCAGCATTTATACTTGTTGGGAGAAGGGAGTCCATTTAGGTCTTAAGTATTAAGTTGATTTCCCCACTGAGTTTATCATTACTGTTTCAATTGGGATACTTGGCACTCACACAACTAATAATATAGTGTTATTTATTTCCTGACAGTAGAACCCTGCAAAGCAGAAGATAATGGCCAGGCATTATTCAGGTATTTCTCAATATCTGAGCATAATATCATCCAATATATTAAATCTCCATTTCAACTCCATCCAAGCAAGGAAATCATTAAAATGATGCACCCCACAATATAGTAAATACTGAGGGAAATATGGGCTCTAGTAGATTTTGAAAACAGGAAAGAATCAACAAATTATAAATTAACATGAGGTTGTAAAGAATAAATTATTTGCATAGATGCATAAGATATTTGGAAAGATAGAATGTTATGGCCAGAAAGTGATGTCCTCTTTAGACATTTTGCAGTGCTAGATTTTGACAGTGTACATGGTGTTGCAAATGAGGCAAATGGTTGAAATGACATAAATATCAAGGACATCATCCAAGGCACTAGAATTGAAGTCAGGGAACTGTAAAGCACTATTCATATCAATATCAAAGATTTTCAGTTTAAAAGCAGAAATTTGGATGGAGTGAAAAAGATTTCAGATTCCCAAGCGTTTGGTAAATATGAAAAGAGGTAACAAATCTTTTGACACAAGCTATGGGGATTTAGAGAGAGCAACCACTGGTGGTATGTGGAACGTGATAGAATGATTCACCTTCCTTTAAAGCTGAAGAAGTAGCAGGATTCTTAGGTTTCAGTAAAGGCAAAGATTTGGATTGCAGGTTTAGAAAAGAGATTGATGGTGTATGGTAATGTGCTTATAAAATATAATTTGTTCCTAAAGACTTAGGTGCAAGGGCTTACGAGGTAATTTGAAAATGGAAGAATCAATTGAGAGTGAATTTAACTTGAATGGCATTCTGTGTATTCAGTTAGCTAGTTAAAATATAAAATTCATCTCCAAAGATGACTTATTAAATATATAGTTAAGCTACTTTTCTTATAATGAATTTGAAATCACTACATATTAACATCTTATCCAGAATACCTAACACGCACCTAGATGTATATTTTACATTAACAGTCTTCTAATATTTTAGAAAGACAAGATTTATTTGTTTCTGTGGAGCCAATTCTATTCTCCAATTTTCTTCAATGTTCTCTGATTGAATGCATCAATAGCATTTGCAAGTTCCCTTATTATCCCATGATGTTCTTGTTTAGTGAGGGAATTTGAACTTATTTAGAGCATCTGGGTGTTCTCACGTAATCTAATTTCTCTGCTTATCTTGGGTTTCAATTATATCCTAGAGCTGTTGGTTCAAATTTTTCTCTTTCTTTGATCCATCTCATTATAGATGGAAAGCAAAGTAGGTGGTGGTTGCCCATCTATTCTGTGTATTATGCATTATACTCCAAATAGCTTTAAATATATATATTTAAAATTATTTTTGTTGAAATATTTAAAAGCTTTGATTTTGTTCTGGCTTCTGTCATTCTTTCCAAATACTATTAAGATTTATGTGCTATGCTATGTTCATCCTTTATTATGCTTTGATTCTTTCACCTTTCCTGTATTTTTCTATAGCCTTTAAAATAGAGCTGATCAGGTTTTCCTTACTATATATTTTTCCCTTTTTGATAACTTATTTCTCATCAGGATTATTTACACAAAGGATGAGATTCTTTCTCATTAAAAAAAAAAATTAAAACAATAGATTAATGCTTCCCAGCATTCTAACATCTGACATCATTCTTCCTAAAAGACTGTGATTATTTGTGTAATGCTTAACAATATCAGGCATTTTAGTGTGGTATTTCAGAGTAAAGACTCTAGAGTCAGACTTTGATCCTTGGTATTGATCCCTGGGGTTTCCATTTAGTAAGAAAGTAGTAATTTAAATTAACTTCCAGATACTCTTTCCTCCTTGATAAAATGAGGATAACAATATATGTCCCTTTGGAGTGCTGGGACACTTTTCAGAAATAATGATATAGAACAGTTAACTATAATACGCCTGGCTTATCACAGGCACATAATTAATTTTTGCTGTTATTTTTATTAGTAAATATTTTCTATTTTTTCTAAAATGATATAATATTAAGTATAAATTATATTAGTTCAGAGAATTTTATTTTATTTTTTAATATTCTCTCAGCAATTAATATGGAATTTTGGAAAAAAAAATTTCCTTTTTAACACCTATGTATTAGAACTAGTTTAAGGTTTCATTTTATTGCTATTTATGTTTCTTAGTTTATTCTCTGTTCCTTCCCTCCCTTCTATCATTCTTTCCTCCCTTGCATCCTCCCTTACTTCCTAACTTTCTTTTACCATTTCTGTTGATGTTCAATGTTCTCATTTTTATTATCACTCTGGCTTTTTTTTTTTTTTTTTTACCAGGAGATCCCGGGATCAAACCCAGGTCCCTCCATATAGGAGAGGGATGCCCAACCATTTGAGCCACATCAGTCCCCTTTGGCTTTTCTTTCAACAAGTATTTTCTTTTCTCTTTTTCTCATAATTCCATGAGTGATTCAATTGTTGTCTTAATATTATCTTTATTGATTTTGAGAATTTACTACTTATGGGGAAAATCTCTTGCATAAATCCATTTTCAAACTGTAAAATTTACTCTAATTACTCTTTTGATTATTTTCTGTCATTCCTTGGATTAGATATGGATGTCAAAACTTTTAAAATAATAAAAATATAAGAATGAATTAAAAATTAAATTAAACTAATCATTCAAAATTATCACTACTAATAATTTTTAAATTTTCATTTCTATTTTTCTATCTAAAATAGCTAAATATTGCTTAATATTTCTTTTGAAATATTTCATATACAGATAATAGAGACATTTTAATATGCTCATTTGTTTCGTGATGGAGTATTATGCAAATGCCAAGCAAGTTTGAAAAGTTATTTTTTATCAGTCAAAACGTATCCTAAACTTTTTCTTGAATTATATAATACTTCAATTATAAAAATTAATTAAAAGAATAAAATGTGAGATAATTGTAATGAAAAACAAAATTTTTAAAAATGTGTAATAAAACAATTAAATGAAACATACCGTTGTCATATATAGTATCCCTTCTCCTTCAGGTAAGTTAACCATTTAGTGTGAGATTATGTATCCTGTGTGTGAATATTTCTCTAATAAATTACTAGTACAGAATTATAAAATGACAAAATTTTCATTAGAAATGACAGAAGAATGACCATCAGTTTTTTACTTTGTCATTCAAATGGTTCTTTAGTTGAAACAGTTGAAAAGTCAATAACTTTACCAGAGCCTTGACCCCAGTCTCATTACAACAATCTCTAGATTTTCTGTCTTATCTAAAGGGGTTCTATGGAGCTATTTACAGGAAGAAACATTTGTAAAGGACACAGATCTGAGTTGTTCACCATTAAAAATGATTTAGAATTATTTGAAGATTATAGAATGTTCCCTCTTCCACAAATCTTGCTACCACCCCAACAGAGCTCCAGTATAATAAGTGGAGTTGCAACACAGACTCTCTCTAGGGAGGAGTTCTTGGGAAAGACCAAAGTCAAGAGAGGAGAAAAAACAAGGACACTATAAGTATTTGAGCCTCTGGCACCTACAACAATAAAAAATATTAAGCAACTCCCATCTCCTATCCAGATTAACATAAAGCACACATTAAAATCCTATACTCCAGTGCCTATCAAAATATAACTTTCCCCACTCAAGAAAAAATTACAAGACATAACAAAAAGAAAAGAAAAACAGTTTGAAGACACAAAGATAGCATCAGAAACAAATTCAGATTTGAGAGAGATTTTAGTATCATCAGACATGATATTTAAATAAACTATGATTAGTATGTTAAGGACTCCAAAGGAAGAAGTAGAAAACCTGCAATAATAGATGGGTAATGTAAGCCAGAAAATGGAAATTCTAAGAAAAATCAACAGGAAATAATAGAAAACAAAAACACCGTGAAAGAAATCAAGAATGCCTTGGATGGGCTCATAGGTAGATGTGACACTGCAGAGGAAAGAATACATGAGCTTGAAGAGACATCAACAAAAACTTTCCACACTGAAATGGTAAAGGAAAAAAATAATGAGAAACTCAGAGCATTACATCCAAGAACTGTGGGACAATTTCTACAGGTGTAAAATATCTGTAGTTAGAATAACAGAAGGAGAAGTGAGAATAGAGCAGAAATATTTGAATCAGCTCATCCTACAGGGCAGTTAGTAGTCAGCCAGAGCTATCTAAATCACCTGTTTGGAGGCCAGGGGACCAGAAAAGCATCCTGCAACATCCTTGGAAGAATGGAAGGAAGAGACTGACCATTTGCAGTGAAGATTCATGAGTAGAGTGTTCAATGCCATGGAATGCCACTGGCTGAGCAAGACACCTTGGGAGCTATTCCTTGGCTGGAGTTGGGAGCTCCATTTCCCAAAAATGGGGGAGGAAGAGAAGGTCAGGCACCAATTTCAACTACTGATGAGGAAATTTGGCTAGTAAATTCCAATCCTAAATATTGAACCTGTCCAAGTCAGGAAGAGGCTGGTAGCCTCCTTTTTAACTCTACTCCCAGAATCAGAGGAAGTAGGGCTGACTGAAAATCACAGTGATGGTAGGGAGTTTACACCCAAGAAGAATTGCTGCCTTAGCCTGTGCTCCAACCCTGGCTCTAGCAGGGAAGAAAATGGAGGAAATTGCAGCACTTTCTCTGGGCAACTGTTGTCACTTGTGGCCTGCATGGACTAGGTTGTTGGGCACCCATGTGCCTACAATCTCTACCCCTGATAGGACAGGAGGGGTGGCGGTGTTTCCTCAGCCTCTCTGCACAACTGCAGGTGCTTTAAGCCGACACAGACTAGATTTTTGGACATTCCCATGGCTCCATCCCCATCCCTGACAGGTCAGGAGGATGGTTAGTGTCTCCTCATACTCTCTGGGCAACTGTTGTCACTTTCAGCCAATACAGAAAGATTCTTGTGCACACCTGTGGCTCCATCCCTGCCACTGGCAAGGAGGAGGGAGGCCAGGGCTTCATCAGTCAAATGTGGTCAGCTTTGGTCCTCATGATTAGTTTACTGCCCACACCTGTGGTTCCATCCCTGCACCAGACATTGGATAAAGGGGTGTGGAGCTTTATCAGTCTCTGTGGGCAACTACAGATGGTCTGGGCCTACATTGCTTGGATTTCTTCACATAGCCAGAGGCTGTGTCCCAACCCATTGCAGGGGAGAAAGGTGGGAAAAACTTTATAGCAGCAGATTTGGAGAAGTAGAAGAAAATATAAGTGAACCTCAATGACAGGGCCACTAAAAGTGAACAAACAAAAGAACAGATAAAGAAAAGAAACGGAAAAAAAATCAACAGTGTCTCAGGGAACTAAATGACAGCAAGACATATGAAAACATATGTGTGATGAGTGTCCGGAAGGAGATGAGAAAGGGAAAGAATATTTGAGGAAATAATGGTAGAAATTTTCCCAACTGTATTGAAGGGCATAGATATATGTGTCCAAGAAGCACAATATACTCCCATCTGAATAAATCTGAATAGAACAAATCTGAGACACATAATAATCTGAATGTCAAATGCCAAAATAGAGAGAATTCTGAAAGCAGCAAGGGATAAGCAATTCATCACATACAAGGGATGCTGATTTCTCATCAGAAATCATGTAGGCAAGAAGGCAGTGGTATGATATATTAAAGATACTACAAGAGAAAAACTGGCAGCCAAGAATCTTATATCCAACAAGATTGTCTTTAAAAAATGAGAGTGAGTTTAGAATATTCACAGAAAAACAGAAACTGAGGGAGTTTTTAACCAAGAGACTGGTGTTGCAGTAAATACCTAAGGGGGTGCTACAGCCTGAGAAGAAATGAAAGGAAAGAGAGGCTTGGAAGTGAATCCAGAAATGAAGATAATATAAGTAAAAGTAACTAAAAGTGAAAAAAGTGTGGTGGAAAAAAGTCATAATGTATAAAATTCAGTGGTCAAAATAGGTGAATTATGAACTGTGTTTACAGTAATAACATTGAATATTAATGGATTAAACTGCCCAATAAAAAGACTGGTGGACTGGATAAGAAAATATGAGTCATCTAAATGCTGTCTACAAGAGATTCTTAGACCCAAGGATACAAATAGATTGAAAACAAGAGGCTGGAAAAGGTATTCCACACCTGCAGTAAGTAAAAATAAAAGCTGGAATATATATGTGTGTGCGTGTAATGAAATAGACTTTAAAAGCAAAGCTTTTATTAGAGACAAGGGAGGACATTCCATATTAGTAAAAGGGGTAATTCACCAGGAAGAAATAACAATGATAAATATATATGCACCTAACCAGGATGCCCCAGACTACATGAGGCAAATATTAGCAAAACTGAAGGGAGAAATATATGTCTTTACAATAAAAGTTGTAAAAGACTCTCATCATTCAATAAAACATCTGTGCAAATGATCAATAAAGAAACAGAGTTTGGATAATATGATTAATGAATTGAACCTAATAGGCATATACAGAACATTGCACCTCAAAACAGCAAGATATATCTTCTTCTCAAGGGTTCATGGACCTTTCTCCAGGATAGACCATAGTTGGGTCAAAAAACAGATCCCAATAAATTTAAAATGATCAAAATTATACAAACCATTTTCTCTGATCATAATGGAATGAAGCTAGAAATCAACAACAGTCAGGAAATGGGAAAATTCACAAATATATGGAGATTACATGACACACTATTAAATAATCAATGAGTTAAAGAAGAACTTGCAAGAGGAAACAGTAAATAGCTAGAGACAAATGAAAATGAGAATACAACATAGCAAAACTATAGGATGCAGGGAAGACAGTGCTGAAAGGATATTTATAGCCCACTGTCATCACTGTTGTTACATTAAAAGAGAAGAAAAAGCTAAAATCAATGCCCTATCTACTCAGCTGTAGGTACTAGAAAAATAACAGCAAACAATGCCTAAAGCAAGCAGAAGGAATGAAATAACAAAGATCAGAGCAGAAATAATTAAATTGAGAACAAAAAATAATAGAGAAAATTAACAAAACCAAAAGTTGGCTCTTCTGGAAGATCAACAAAATTGACAAGCACTTGGCTCAACTGACAATGAAATAGAGAGGATGCAAATAAAAAAATCAGAAATGAAAATAGGGACATTGCTACTGAGCCCACAGAAATAAAAGAGATCATAAGAGGATACTGTGAACAGGTGTATGCCAAAAAACTACACAACGTAGATGAAATGGACATACAAACAACCTACACATACTCTAGAAGAAATAGAAGACCTCAAAAACCAATCACAACTAAAGAGATTGAAACTGTCATCAAACAGTTCCTGGGACAAGATAGCTTCAAAATGAATTCTATCAATCATTCAAAGATGATTTAATAGCAATGTTACTCAAACACTTCCAGAAAACTGAACAGGAAGGAATGCTACCGAACTCTTTTTATGAAGCCAACCTCACCCTAATACCAAAGCCAGATAAAGGTATTATGAAAAAGAAAATTACAGACCTATTTCTCTAATGAATATAAATGCAAATAACCTCAACAAAATAATTGCTAGTTGAATTGAACAACACATTCAAAAATTATTCATCATGATCAAATAGGTTATAGCCCAGTCATGGAAAGGTGTTTTAACATAAGAAAATCAATCAGTGTAATATGTAACATTATTAAATTGAACAAGAAAATTCTCATGATCATCTCAATTGATGCAGAAAAGGCATTCGATAAAATACATACTTTCTTGATAAAAATACTCCAAAAGATAGAAATTTATGGAAACTTTCTCAAAATGATAAAGGGCATATATGAAAAACCCATAGCTAACATTGTACTTAATGGTGAAAGACTGAAAGCTTTCCTGTTGGATAGGGAGAAAGACAAGGATGCCCACTGTCATCACTGTTGATCAATATAGTGCTAGAGTTTCTAGCTAGAGCACTCCAGCAAGAAAGAGAAATAAAAATTGGTAAGGAAGAAATGAAACTTGCATTATTCACAGATGATATGATTCTATACCTAGAAAGTCCTGAAAAATCTACAACAAAGTTACTAGAGCTAATAAATGATTTCAGCAGATTGGAATGATACAAGATTAATATGCAAAAATCAGCAGTGTTTCTATACACTAATAATGAGCAATCTGAAGAGGAAGTCAGGACAAAATTCCATTTATGATAGTGACTAAAAGAATCAATATTTAGGAATAAACTTAACCAAGGACATAAAGGAACTGTATTCAGAAATCTACAATGCACTGATAAAAGAAATCAAAGAAGACCTATGTAAGTGGAAAAACATTTTGTGTTCATGCATTGAAAGACTAAATAGTTTTAAGATGTCAAATCTACCCAGATTGATATTCAGATTCAATGCAACCATGATAAAAATTCCAACAGTCTTTCTTAAGGAATTGGAACAGCCAATTATCAAATTTATTTAGAAGGGTAAGATGCTCTGAATAATCAGAAACATCTTAGATAGGAAGAATGTATTTGGAGGACTCTCACTCCTGAACTTTAAATCCTATTACATAGCTAGAGTGGTAAAAGAAGCAAGATACTTGCATAAAGATAAACATATAGATCAATGGAACCAAGTTAATTGTTCAGAAACATCCATGGTCCAGTGATTTTTGCTAAAGCTGTCAAGCCCACCTAGTTGGGTAAGAACAGTCTTTTTTCAACAAATTCTGCTGGAAGAACTGGATATCAATAGCTAAAAGAAAAGGAGGACCCTTATCTCACAGCTTATATAACAATTAACCCAATATGGATCAATGACCTAAATATAAAAGCTAGAATCATAAAACTCCTAGAAGACAATGTAAAAAAACATCTTCAAGACCTGGTGGTAGGTGATGGCTTCTTAAATCTTAAGCCCAAAGCATAAACATGAAAGAAAAAATGGATAAATGAGATCTCCTCAAACTTAAACACTTTTGCACTTCAAAGGACTTTGTAAAGTAGGTAAAAAGAGAGTCTACTAAATGGGCAAAAATATTTGGAATATTTTGTCCGATAAAGGTTTGAGTTCTATACTATATAAAGAGAACATACAACTCAATAACGAAAGGGCAAGCACCCAATTAAAAAATGGGCAAAAGACTTAAAAAGACATTTTTCCAAAGAGGAAATACAAATGGTGGAAATGCACATGAAAAAATGTAATGCCACAAACTATTAAGGAAATGTAGTTGAAAATTACAATGAGATATCATCTCATACCTCACAGAATGATTATATATATATATATATAAAAATATACATATATACACACACACATATATATATATATATATATATATATATATATAAAACAAACAAACAAACAGATAACTACAAGTGCCAGAGAGGTTGTGGAGAAATGGGAACACTCCATCACTGTTGGTGTAAATGTAGAATGGTGCAACCTCTGAGGAAGACAGATTGGCAGTTCCACAGGAAGCTAAGTATAGAACTGTCAATTCCTCTATTAGGAAGTATGATATGTCAATCCCTCTATTAGGAAAAAATCCAGAAGAACTGAAGATAGGGACGTGAACAGATATTTGCACATCAATGTTTATAGCAGCATTATTCTCAACTGGCAAAAGATTGAAACAACACAACTGTCCATCAACCAATGAATGGGTAAACAAAATGTAGTATATACAGATGATGGAATACTTTGTGGCTGTAAGAAGAAATGAAATTGGGACACATATGACAACATTAACGAATCTTGAGGACAGTATGATGAATGCAATAAGCCAAACACAAAAGGACAAATATTGTATGGCCTTACTAATATGAACTAAATGTGATGCGTAAACCCATATAATGGAAATCTAAAGTACAGGTTACTAAGAGATAGGATAAGGACTGAGAAGGAGTACTGATGCTTAATGTACATAAAGTTTTTAATTAGCTTGACTGTAAAAGTGTGGAAATGGATAGAGTTGATGGTAATACATTACGGTGAGTATAACTAAAATGACAGGTTTATAAATGGGATTGTGGTTGAAAGGGGTAGTTTAGGGGCATAAGTGTCAATTGAAAGAAGGTTAGAGAATAATCTAGGAACTGAATAATAGTGGATCCAGTGGTGGCTGAGGATTGTAGTTAATAATAGTACAAATACAAGAAGATTCTTCTCTGAACTAGAGCAAATGTAGGTCACTATTACAAAATGGTAAGAATATGTTGATGCGTGGGAAAAATGCAATAAAGATAAATATGATTATAGTTAATAATAATTTAATATTCTTCATCAATATCAAATAAGGTACTATATCAATATAATAGTGGGAAATGGGAATTTTCCTTTTGGACTAAGGTAAATATTTAAAAATTTACTGAGGCAATGTCTGCACAACACTGTGGTAAAAGTGAGAACCTCTGAGTGTATGCTTTGGGTGGGTTGTACAAGGCATGGGATTGTAAAACACGTAAACCATGTGGTGGATCATGGACTGTGGTTAACAGTACAAATAAGGGAGTGTTCTCTCATGAACTATAACAAATGTACAATAGTGATATATGGTGTTAATAATAAATGTATAGAAAAAATATACCAAATGTAAGCTATGGACCTTAGCTAGTAGTAATATTTTGATGATGTTCTTTCATAATCTATAATAAATTTTCCACAACAATGAAAGGTGTCAGTGGAGGGGAAATTCAGTGCCAACAAAGTGGCCCTGAAAGAAATATTCAAAGACATTTTTCAGGGAGAAAGAAAATTTTATGTGTCATTAACTTGGATCTACCTAAAGAATGGAGGAATGTTAAAGAAGTAATAAAGAAAATAAAATAATATCTCTTATTTTTCTGATTTTTAAATGATCTAAATAATAAGTGTTCTTTAAAGTAATAAATTTATCAGGTGATTATAGCAAAAGTAAAATAATAACAGCAATGACACAAGGGAAGGGAGTGGGGAATTGGGTAATGGCAATACTGAAAAACAGTATAAAAGTATTTGAAGATGGACTCTGATTAATTTAAAACATATATTGTAATTTATAGGGAAACCATTTGAATTTTTTTTAAAACAGGTAAAGTTGATACACTAAGATAGAATATAAAATAAAATTATATAAAATACAAGTTAGAGAGGCAGAAAAATATTCCTCTAGCAATGAGCAAAAGTTAAAAACATGGTTTATCAAAATCCACATGTATCAAGGATCATTTAAAAGATAACTTTAAATAAATAGAAGTGAATGGATTAAAAATCAGAACACCATGTTAATATCAGGGTGATATTTGGACAAAAAAATACAACCAAAGCAAACTATGGACAGTAGTGTATAATAGTACATTAATAACCTTCCATCAATGGTAAAAAAAAAAAAAAAAGAACAAATTATGTTTTCTACAGAAACTCAATTTAATATAAAAACATTGATAAGTAAGAAAGTAAAGGGATGGAGAATTATATTCACATGAAATATGACTCAAAAGAAAAGATGGCATAACTATGTTAATTTCATATAAAGCAGACTTCAGAACAAGGAAACTTTTAAGTGATAAGAAGGACACTATATAACCATAAGTGTCTATTATAACCTAAGGGGTCTATTCTACAAGATGCCAATAATAAAAGTATGAACCTAACAGCAGAAAATCAAAGTAAATAGACAATAAAGGAGAAATAGAGGAATCTACTATAATTTTTGGAGACTTCATTAATCCCCTGTACATATCTGATAAGTCAAAGAGGCAGAAAATTCTATAGAGATAGAGTTTACTTGAATAGCCCTAACAATCATCTTATCTACTTGAAATTTATACAATATTTTGTCCAACTCCAGCAGAATATACATTCCCTCCTAACTCACATGAAACATTTACCAAGATAGACAACATTCTGGGCCATAAAAGAAACCTTAACAAATTATACGTACAAAGTATTTTCTTAGAGCACAGTGGAATTAAGCTAAAAGCAAATAACTTAACAAAAGATGGAAAATCCCCAACGATTTGGAAATTAAAGAATACACTCATAAAAAACACATGAGTCAAAAAGGAAGCCTCAAGAAAAATTTGAAAATATTTTGAACTAAATGAAAATGAAAATACAACTTATCAAAATTAGTGTTATGCAGCAAAAGTAATTATTAGAGGGCAATTTATAACAAGCAGTTTGTAGCATTAAGTATGTAATTAGAAAGGAGGAAAGATTTAAAATCAATAACCTAAGCTCCCACCTTAGGAAACTAAAAATGGGAGAAAAACTTAAGCCTTAAACAAACAAAAGAAAACAAAAAATAAAAACTAGAGCACAAATCAATGAAATTATAAATAAGAAACAACCAAGAAAATTTAAAACTCCAAAAATAGTTTTTTGAAAAGATCAATAAAATTGATAAATATTTCACCAAAATTTCGTAGGAAAAAAGAGAGGAAACATAAATGATAAATATCAAAAATGAAAGTGATATCATCATTACTTACTGCATGGATATTAAAATGATAATAAAGCAATACTACAAATAACTCTATGCCCACTAATTTGACCCTTTAGATAAAATAGACCAAGTCATTGGAATATACAAAATACCAGAGCTCACGCAAAGAGAAACAGATAATCTGAATTTATAATTTTAAACAAAATCAAATTAATGATTAATATCCTTTCAAAAAAATCACCAGGCTCAGAGGATTCACCAAATATGTAAGGAAAAAGTAATGCCAATTCTCGTCAATCCTTTCCAGAGAATACAAGCGGAGTGAACACTGTGTAACTTATTCTATGAATAAAACATTACCAGAATATGCAAATTACATGAAAATATTACAGGAAAGGAAAACTACAGACCAATTTCTCTCATAAACATAAATGCAAAAAAAAAAAAATTATACACCAAGTTATAGTGGCATTTATTCCAGGTAATTAGGGCTGGTTCAACATTTGAATATCAGTCAATCCAATCCAATCCATAAACAGACTCAAGGATTAAAATAATAGGATCATATCAGTTGATACAGAATAATAATTTGACAAAATCCAATACCCATTTGTGGTATAAACTGTCAACACATTGGGAGTATAAGTGAACTTCCTAAATTTGATAAAGACCGTCTCCAGAAAACGTAAAGCTAATGTAAGAATTAATAGTGAGAAACTAGACATAGTTGAGAGCAAGGCAATGTTGTCCTCTCTTAAATACACAACATGATTCTGCCAGTTCTCGGTAGTGCCTTAGGATACAAAAAAGAGATAAAAGGTATATTGAATGGAAAGGGTGAAATAAAACTGTCTCTGTTTGAAGATGACATGATGTTCTATGTAGAATATCCCCAAAAATTGAACAGACATGCACACACATGCAAAAATCGCTTCAGGAACTAGGAAGCAAGAATAACAAGATTGCAGAATATAAGGTTAATATACAAAAATTAATTACTTCTTTATATGAATTAGCAAAGAAAATTGGAATCTGAAATTAAAATCACAATATTATTTACATTTATAAAAAAATAAACATGTAGGTAAAAATCTAGCAAATATCTGTGGGACCAATGTGCTAAAAAATGCATAACACTGATGAAAATGTCCAAGAAAATCTAAATGGAGAGATATCCCATGTTCAAGTGTTGGGAGACTCAATAAGACATCAATTCTTCCTAACTTTTCCTAAATTCAATGCAATCTCAATCAAAATCCCAGCAAGCTATTTGGTAAATACTGAAATATTGATTCTGATATTTATAGAGAAAGGCAAAGGACTGAGAAGAACCAAAATTACTGAAAAAGAATAGATTTGAAGAACTCGCACCACTCAATTTTAAGACTTGCTATAAGGCAGGGTAGCACAGAACTAGTGACAGAACAGATACAAAGCGCAATGGTAAAGAACTGAAAACACAGCTCACACTAATAGAATCAAGCGTTCTTTGGAAAAGGATCAAAGGCAAATCAATGGATAAAGGATAATCTTTTCAACAAATAGCACTGGGACAATTGACCGTCCATATGCAATAAAACACAACAACAAAAAAAAACACGTACACACAGACTTACACGTTACACAATGATGACCTCAAAGTGGGTTTTTGACCTAAGCGTACATTGAAAAACTATCAAACTTCTTGAATAAAACATAGGAGAAAACTAAAGGAACTTGCATTTGGTGATGAGCTTTTAAACAAAACATCAACAGCACAATTCATGAAAGAAACAAAGTGATATTTCCTTTGTTAAAATTAAACATTCTGCTTAGTGAAAGACAGTGTTAAGAAATAGAAAGACAAGCCAATTACTGTGGTAAAATATTTGCAAAACACATAACTAATAAAGAATGTGTGTTCAAAATATACAAAGATCTCAAACTCAACAATAAGAAAACTAATTAGATTGGGCAATGCATCTGAAGAGGCATGTCATCAAAGGAATTATGCAGATGGCAAATAGACATATGGAAGGATATGCAACAACAATTGCCATTCAGGAATTTCCAATTAAAATGACAATGGAATGCCATCACATACCTATTAGAAGGGCTAAAATCTAGAAACTAATACTAACTGTGGAGAGGGTGTGGAGCAACAGGAACTTTCATTCATTGCCGGTGAGAATACAAAATGTTACTGACATATTGGAAGATAGTTGGGAAGTTTTTTACAAATCTAAACCTAGTCTGTCCATGGGATTCAGCAAATGGTTTTTTTGCCCAGCTGGTTTGAAAACTTATATCCTTGTATAAACCTGCATGTAAATGTTTATACCAGCTTTATTTATAATCACAACATACTACAAGAAACCAAGATATACTTCGTAGGTGAATAGGTCAACAAACAGTGGTACAACTCCATAAGGAAATATTGCTCAGTGATAAAAATAAATTAGCTATCAAGCTATCAAAAAGTCATAGATAATTTTAAATACATCTTGCTAATTGAAAGAAGTGAGCCTGAGAATGCTGCACACTGTATGTTTCCAATGCCATGGAAAAGGAAAACTATAGAAACTATAAGCTGATTAGTGGTTGCCAGTGATTGGGGAAGAAGAGTGAAGAGGTAAAACTCTGGAGACTTTTTAATGCAGTGAAACTATTCTGTATGATATTGTAAGGGTTAATGCAAGATGTAAAACATTTGTCACAAACTCTAGAATTTTAAAGCATAAAGAGTGATCCTTAATGTATACAAATTTTAAATAAATCATTTAGGCGGTCACGAAATAGCAGTATGAATGCAGAATGTGATAAAAGATTCTAAATGTATTACAACTATATGAAACAACTTCACTGAAGAGGGTCAGAGAAAATGGTGCAGGCTTAAGTAACTTTGAATATGAGTAGCATCTGTAAGACTAAAGGCAAAAGGCACTGTACATAAGCACTATATTGTAGTTGATAAAGTTGTGTCACATGGTGTTAGTTGTTAATCTCACTGAAACCACTATACGTGTTTACTGAAATTGAAAACATAAACTATGGCTAAAGATGGGATTCATGTTTCCCATTGTTTTAGTGGGCAGTTACATATTAGCAAGGGGAGGAGGTTAGAATGAGCCATATGGTGGTATATTAGAGTTGGAGATTTCATTATGTACTCACGCTTTGTTTTCATAGATAGGGATGTTTCCCTATAGGAATATTTATAGATATGTGTATGTGAAAGTGCTAGTATACACCCATATATTTCCTTGTTCCAACAGCTGAGACGGTGTAGAAATAATGTGATTTCAGTGAAATGATGAGACCATTAACAAAAATCTTGATTTCTTATATTACACTCCCAAAAAACGGAATCATACAGAAGATTTTTGGAGAAATGGCTGATTCTTGTTCAGAAGCAATAAATATTTAGGACAAACCTGGATATTCTGGATATACAGGGGCCAAATGAAAGAGATCCCAATGGCCAGAGCTGGAACTATTTCAGCAGAAAGAAAAAAATAAAAATAAATTGTATTTGAAAAGAAAGTATAAAATAAATATCCATGAATCCAGATGGACATAAGTAAATGATTAAATAATAAATTGGGGAAACATCTTCCACGTAGGAGAACGTAAATACACTGCCCCTAAGGATGTGGAGCATAACTCCCCACTCTAATTGCAATCTGTGCACAGTGAATTCCTTCCAAAGAGTACAGTAAGGAAATAGGAACTTTTCAGTGGAGAAACCAGACCACACTATCTCAAATCCAGTGATCAAGTTCAACCTCAAGAGTGATAAGCACATTCCCTTAATATGATGTGTTGAGAATGGCACTTTACCACTGTGGTCTTCATACCCAAAACACATACCCCAGTCTAACCATAAAAAACAAAATCGCCAGACAATTCTCAATTGAGGAAAATTCTATGAAAGAACTTGACCAGTAATTCTCAAAACTACCATGGCCATCTAAGTCGAGGAAAGCCTGAGAAACCAAGAAGAACCAAAAGAGAAACAGATATTAAAAGCAATATTTTATTCTGGATTGGATCCTGGAAAAGAAGAAGAATATTAAAGGGAAACTGAGGGGACCTGAATAATGTATGGACTTCAATTAACAATGTTTAATTAATAACAAATGTACCATACTAGAGTAAGATGTTAATAATTGTAGAAACTGGATGTGGGTAAATGGGAACTGGTTTGTAATATCTTTGTATTAATTCTGTAAATTTAAAATTGTTCTAAGTAAAAGGTAAATTTAAATTAAAAAAATACTAATACATGGGAAGACTTAGGTAGAAACTAATAGGTAGAAATTATTGGGTTTGAAATTGTTTCTACAGAGATATTAAATAGCAAAGGGTCATGGAATTTTTATTCTGGAATTTGTGGCTGAATGCAAGAGCTAACTTCCCTGAGCCTGATATTATCAAGAAAACACTGAAGTTAGATATTCTAAGGAAAAAGATTGAATGGTATTAGGCAACAAATGTAATTTTCCGCAGTTCTTTTATCATATATTATCATATATTAATTTTTTTATTTAAATTTCTATAGCTAAACTTTTATATTTATCAAATTATATGTGTTTAAGTTCCATACTTTTTATGATTTACAGCTTTACAATAAATTAACTGATAGATAATTTCCCTTGTTACCCAAATAATAATAGCAGCTTACTTAAATTTAATGATATTAAGAGCAAATATAGTTAAAAACAAGTAAATGGGAAAAGTAGAATTTTAAAAAATGAGAATAGGAAAGGTAAAATGCAACACTATGTAAGTTTAGTCACTAGTTTGTGTGTTAATTTCCTGTATGCTAAAATTGTGTGGTACTTTATCACCAGAGACAAATAGAAAGCAGAGCTCCCTTCAGTCCTGTGGGTCAGGAAAACAGTGAGAGGCATGTGTTCAACACTCACCTTAAGTTTGCCTGCATGCCTTGTCCTCTCCAACACTCAAGAAGGGAAAAGATTTCATCCAACATTCCGCGCCGTCTCAAATACTTGATGGCTGTTACCAATATTTCCTCATGGTCCAGACAGCACTTTGTTCCAAGTTCTCAGGAACTGTGGCACTCAGATCCTCACAGCTGGGCTCTTTTGTACTGGTTCTGAGCTCCTACCAGGTCATTCCTTTTATCATGCTGCCGCTGAGGTATAGAGAGATGAAATTACTTGAATAACACAGATGAATAACACAGATGATTGGCGCTAGTGTGTGAACCCAGGGTGCTGACTGCGAATTCGTTTTACAAACTAGTGTTCTGTGCTGCATCTCAGATGAATGTACAGATTTAATAAAATTCCAATCATGAGCCCAATAAAAATTATTGTGGGAATGGAAGTGACAGTTTATTTTCAAGTTTATTCACATCAGTTGAAACTCTAGAAAAATTGGAAGTAATAGGTGGAGATAATGCAGGAATATAAGAAAATAAGACATCATATACAACAATCCAAAAAACCTTTTTTGGGAGACAGTCATGTTATGAAGCTGGCTACCGCACTGGGCTACTGAAGCTTATCCTGTGGGGAAGCTCTTGGAGACGTAAAACACATGCCTCAGAATTATTCAGGCTCCTGAGGAAGGACCGGTGATGTCTGTGCCCTCAGACGTGATGGGTTTATGAGTTGCACCTAGTGGCATTATATTCCTAAAACCATCTTGTCCATTTTCTGGGTGGGCAGAGTGGGTTCCAACTGAGGGAAGTCCACTGACCAAAATTTAGGTGCTGGTTTTCAAGGAAAATTTAGGTGAACTGGCAGGGCTCTAGTGGAATACCAACAGCTTCTGAGAAACTCAGCAGTAAAATAGATGTTACATATATTACCTCTTCAACTGAATTGTTGGGAGGGTAAAATGATACATAAAAACTATTTAAATCATTTTCTACACATAGAAAGTTCTTGATATAATATCATGATGACATTTTGGCATTATTAATCTTCTTGACCTAAAATTATAATAATAAAATTATTGGGTTTCAAAATGGTCTCTATTTAGGACTCTTTTTAATTACATTTTTAAAATCTTCTTCATTTGCATCCAAAATATTTCTCTTTAGGAGTGTTTGTGTGTGTGTGTGTGTATGTGTGTGGGAACTGATTGTTTAAGGAAGTCATGCCTAAGGTGGCATTTATTCATAGCTCCAAAATCGATATTTCTCCCAAAGCCTAGCCAAAGTCTAAGCTTGCATGTCAAAGCTCAGTAATAAATATCTGCTCTTAGGTATATCTCTAAGATCTCAAATTTAACATGTATAAAAATGAAGTTCTTCTTGATCCCTATATATATACCTCTTCTCCTTTATTTCCATTTTCATAAATTCCACCTTATTAAAAAGACCCCTGATTGTTTTCATAGATTCCAGCTTTTTTCTCCCACTTTCTCTATCACACTCTTTCACTGTCCAACTCGTCACCAATCTTGTTGATTCTACTAATTAAGAAAAATGCAAAAAGTTCCCCTTAACTTCAATCTCTATATTCATAACCTAAATTCGGATATTCTTTCCTTTCCTGCCTTGCAAGGTCTCCTTCTGTCTAGTCTTTTCCCATTGCTGACCAATTCTTTGTAAAGGGAAGCCTTACTAGTACAAGAAACTTGATAAAAATATTGTTATCTATAACTAGAGAAACTGAAAATAAATAGAATAGCAACCAGAATCCATCCAATAAGATACCACTCTTAACATACACACAATAACATTTATTATTTTGGCACTGATAAAACTCTCAACCCAAATACCTATATATACAATTATAGACACAGATTTTGCTCATTTCTATTTTGTAGGTGATTTGAGAATAAATGATATTTGAATAATATCATATATTTGGCCACCCAGTATGGTACCCTCGGTGGGGGCCAGGGGCCCGTGGTCCAGGATGTGCCTGCCTTCTGGTTTCCAGGGCAGGGACACAGCTGGAGCCCACTCTATCTCCTGGAGTCTGTCTGGAGGAGCCAAGGGGAAGTTCTGGAAGCACATGGCTCCCCAGCAAGGACTAGAAGGTCCTACTGGATAGACAGACCCAAGGCACCACAGACACATGTCTTTTTCTTTTCAAGACTTGAAACTTTGCTGCAGTGCTGGGACTTGAAAGAAGGAAAAAAATCATGACTTGTTTTTGGTCATCGCGTTGGTGACTATTTTTACCTTACTGCATATAATGTGTTAAAAGAAATAAAAAAGAAAAGCTTCTGTGCATGCTTGTATTTACTGTTTCACGTTCGACTGGAACCCAGGCGCCCAGAGCCAGGGCAGCGGGAGAGCCTGGCTTGTCCCCCCCAGCCTGGTCATTGCTTTCGCGGCTCCGGGATCACCGTCTGTGTTGGGAATACCGTCTCCCGGTTTTACGTGCAAGTGTGCCATGTTCTCCATAAGATGGGGTGCAGCCCAGGGTCTGTTCTAAACACGAACTTTGTGAGATTTCCCCCTCTTTTGCTTTGAATTGCATAACACCAATTTAATGAAATAAATCTTTGGAATTTTTTTTTTTAATGCTTTAGACATCATTCTCCTTGCTAATTATTATTGCATTTATTTCATCCACTTAATATTTGCTTTACATTGAAATATTTAATATAATAAAACTTTAGTGGACATCCAATTTATTAATATCACCCTTCTTTGAACAACAAGGGAGCAGAGTGGTAGAAATCCTCATAATATGAGCTGACCTCTATTCGAGTTCTTATTCTGTTATTTTCTTTTGTCCTTTCAGTATAATGCTGCTTTATTTTTCTGTTTATTTTTGCCCAGTTTCTCTTTACTTAGTGTTTAAATTGAAAGGAAAAATATATTTAGTCCTCTTCGTGATAGAGCATGAAAAATAATGTAAAAATCATTTCTATATAATAAGAAACATACAAAAAATATGATACTTAAATTTCTACTTGCACTGGTTTAGAATGTATAAATTTGAATATTAATAATTGGGACAGTTTGAGATTATTTGTGAACCCCCCAAAAATGATAAAGATTATGTTTGTAAATTGTTCTGTTCCTTTGGGCATGATACCCTTTGATTGTATTAAATTCAGCCGAGATGTCTTTGGTTAAATTACGATAAGATTAAGACTTTGATTGGACCACACCAGTAAGCTGTAACTCAGGTTAACTTCCTGCCCCCTTGGTGGGCTGATATAAATGGGCTCTCACTCAAGAAGACAGGGAAGAAGAGAGAGAATTTTGCCAGTTTTGATCCTGGAGCCCTAGGGAGAGATGAGCCATTTGCCTGAGAGTTTGTAGCTGAGCAGTTGAGCAGCTAAGAAAGACTGGAGAAAAACTAGTGCTGTGCCAGACTGACATTGAAATCCCTGAGAGATAAACCCTATGCCAGACTAGAGCTGAGATCAGAAGAAGTTGGGTCCATGGAGCCTTAAGAGGAATAAGGAAGGAGAGACCAGGCAGAGGTTGCCTGCCATCTTGATTTAACACATGGCAATTGACTTTGGTGAGAAAGCAGCCTTGAGTTAGACTTTAGGGCCTTGTAACTGTAAGCTTTTGCCCCAAATAAATACCCTTTATAAAAGCCAACAGATTTCTGGTACTTTGCATCAACACCCGCTTTGGCTGACTAATACAATAATGTTTTTGCAATCATCTTTTATGCCAGTAGATATAAATTTTAATAGTTGTGGTAAACAATAATCTCTAATTCACATTAAATTTTAAGATAATTTAAATAAATTTGAATTGAAATGGTACCTTTCTGGCTATAAGTACTTAAAATTAATTTTTAAAATTACAAACCAAATATCACATTAATTGATTTTATTGTATTCAGATTTTCTAGAATATAAACTGAGTCTAAATTTGTAAATTGTATAAACTGTAATTTCCTTTCAATAATTATAATTTTCAACATAATCAAATAATGTAGTGATCTACATATTTTTTGATTAAACAATCTCCTATATATCTGGACTAATAATTCTGCATCCTTGTAAATACAAAGCTTCATTTAAAATTTCTGTTTTTCTGTTGTCTCTACTTTTTGGTGATTTGAAACTGATAATTGGAAATTTTACTAAAAAGAACAACATTTAACCATTGATTTATTAATTATACATTTTGTCTTATAAATTAGTATCTAGTCTATTACAAAATATTGTAAAAAATCAATTAATTCTTTCTAAATTTCGAGAAAAATGTTTAAATTATTTTAATTATTGCTAAACAAGATTTAGATGAATTCCATAAGTCAATGAATGTGTAATATTCTTTATTTTTGTCATTAATTTCTCAATAGATTACAGTTACAATTATGATTTTTAATCCCAAATGTGTGTGAAAAAAAACTTTGAAGATATATAAGGCTGAGCATGTTTCACCAAACTGTTTGAAATAATTATTGTTTTTATCTTTAAATCGTATATAAGCATAACCTCATTTGTATGAAAAATGTGTATGTTTATTTCATCTACCAATTTGCATATATTTGAGAAATATTTATTTATATTTTTATTTTATCTTCAAGTTTCCATCATATATTTAATATTGTGGGTTTTCAGATACCATTATTCTGAATATAAAGATTTGTGGCAGTTATAGTTTCCTATTAATTGTATATTTTATCATGACAAAGTTATCTACATACTTTTTTACTTTGTTATAGATTTTGCCTTTGTCAGCAAGAAGAGAAACTGTGAAGACATAAGGAGAAATCTTAAGATGAAAAACATGGTTAAACATGGGATCCTGTTGTTCAATATGTATCTGTGTAGAAGATACACACATACACACACACATCATGCACACAGGCAGGTGATTACCATAATCTAATCAGGTAGATTTTGGTAATCAAGAGGAAGCAGGAGGCAAGCTCATTGTTGTGGAAGAGCTGGAATATGTCTGTGTTTATCAGGTCTGTTCAATGTAACCTAAGAGTCTTTCACTGTTTGCTTGCCTGAATCTTATTGGTGAATAGATAGCTTTCTTATACGTGCCAAACTTTGGACAAGTATTTCCAAATGAGAAGTTTTACTTCTTTATGTGTTCCCAGGAATAGTTGAATTTTGCAGAGAAGGGAAAAAAACAACAACAGCTGGATGTTCAGCAGCTGCAACAAATGCCTAAAAGAAAGAAAGTAAATAAATGAAAGAGGTAATTTTATCAAACCTACAAAGTTAGTTTCTGATGGTATTGAGTCAAAGAACCTCAAACTCAGTTGACATTCTGCTTATTCGAGATTGGTCAATCTGTTTAATGTTTATTTTGTTTTCTTCAAAAAATATGTGTAACTGTAAGGTGATTTAAGAACTCTTGTTTCTTGCTATATGTTTCATCATCACTTAAAATAATTGCCAGGTGCCATTATATGCCTTTCATATAAACAATTATCTCTTATCTCATTTAAAATTCACATTGATGCATCATTATTACTAGAAGTTGCTTTAAAATTATTGCAATTATATTGCATAGTACCTCACACTTTGATGTTCATAATGAAACTGTTCCTTCCTTTAACGTATATTTGCTAATGTGTATGTGGTTGCTCCTTTATAATTGTGTGCAAATGTCTTTTAATGATTTAACAAAATCTGAGATTTTTTATTTTATTTGTAAGATGTATACCTCTTTTGCAATACTTTCTCTGGCATATTTGTAGAATTGTTTGTGTCTTTTTTTTTATGTTTATATGCTATTATTATTTCATTATCATTCTTATTAATTTCTTTCTTGGTTTTTCTTTTTTTTATATTGCCATTACAATTTCTTTATATCCTCTGCAATATTTTGTGATATATAGTTTGTTCTTCTTTAGGCTGATATCCTTCAGATTATTCCACATTTCTCTAATGTTTTAGAGTTGAAGAAAATGCTCTTACAACCCACCAATCATTTGAGGAAAGGGAGTAAGTAAATTTCTACTTTTCTCTTTTCATTTTCTTTATTTAATTCTCAATCTCCATCAATACATTATTAAGCTATTCAAGTAATTATTTCACTATTATTTTATACAGCATCACTTTTTTCTACAATACTTTCCATACTTTCATTTTATATACAATGCTAAAATAATCAATTGGTTTTAATATTTGTGGTGGTTTTTTGTAATAATAAACTTTATTTTTAGAAAAGCTTTAGATTTACAGAAAAATTACACGGAAAGCAAAGGAAATTCCCATATAACCCTCCCACACACACATCCAAACACAGTGTCCCCTAGTATTGCCATCTTACATTCGTGTGATACACTTGTTACAATTGATGAACCAGTATTGAAACACTGCTACTAACCAAAGTCTATAAAAGTTTACATTATGGTTTACACTGTACAGTTTTGTAGGCTTTGAAAATGTACAAATGTCTTGTATCCATCTTTGCAGATTCATGCAGAACAATTTCACTATCTTAAAATGCCCTGTGTTCCACCTATTCTCTCTTCCCCCTCCATTCTGAACCCCTGGCAACCACTTCTTTATATCAATGCTAAAAGTTCTTCCATTAAACAAGATAGTAACTACAATAACAAAACATTTACTTTGGTCCATTTATTACACTTCCCCCTTACATTTGTTCATGCCTCAATCTTGAGAGATTTGGGATGAGAGGGGACTTAGATATTAAGGGAAAGATAGAAGGAACTGTTTTGCTTGCAGTTAGATACTCCTTTTTGGGGGGGAGGGATGGGACTTTTCCATCATCATGGTTTTGTAGGTTGTCCAGGGCAAGCCCAAAGAACTGGGAAGTAGGAGTTGGCAGCAACCCTGCTGGGATTTAGGGCTCAAATAGCATATGAACCTTCCAAAGATTTAAGTCTCTGAGAGATATATTTAACAGGTATATTGAAGATTATAAATTCAAATAAAAAGAGTAGAAGAATCATGACCAGGGGAATTATAAATGAGTATAATTATGTTATCTTGGGGAAATAGATTATCGTGAATTTCCAAATAGGGCCTGCTCAGTGAGTAATGACTTGATGAGTCTATGTGCCTTGCCTCATAAAAACTATAAAATTATATATGTACATTTATTATTATTTATATCAGCAAAATACTGGATTGAATTTAAACATTAAAACCAGAGTCATTTTAAACATGGACATTTACAGTACAAGTAGTTATTGAAAATCTTGTTTTAGATGAGGCTCATTATCATGGCAAAATACTCAAAAGTTAAGGTTAAATGGAATTAGTGCTTAAAAATTAAAATAAGGGACTAATATTTATATTAAAGATAAGGGGTAGGTAGATGATAAAGAGATAATATGTTACAATATGTGATATTGTTCTCTTTATAGTTTGCAGGATTTTCCATGTTTTCAGTAATGAGTATATACTACACTTATTTGAAAATAATGATTAAAATACTACAAAATGTCCTTGTAATAATTTTTTTAAAATTTTATTTGTAATTCTGTTCCTAGTTTATTCTGACAACATAATGAAGAATACTTGAATTCCAGTGTACTTAACTGTACATGGATAACTATAGAAATTCTTGGTCTTCTCTTATAAGGAAGATTACAATAAAATCTTACCACAATCAACCACCACCTACCAATTGTTTTGTGTATTACAGTTTGAATGTGTAAAATAAATACATGAATGTAATTTTATTAAATATATTTTTATATAATTGTGGGTGGAGAATGTAATGGACAATAGAAACATGCCTTTGCAATAGTTGCTTCTGTGTTTGTGTGTGTCTGATTATAAATGACACATTTCTTGGAAGCATCAAGATGTTCTGATATTTGGTGCTTTATTATAACAACCTTTTTCTCTTCAATAGAGTTATTTGTTAAACTTTCAGTTTTTTAATTTTCAAAATAAATCTTATATTAAATCTACTATATGAGTTCATGAAAAGATTATATAGGTAAAAAAATTATATGCTTAAAGAAAGAAGACAGTAATTGCAATGTTAACAACATCAATTCTCTGTTCAAAATTGTGTATTTCCAATGAAAAAACATTTTAAATTTTAAAATAAATCATGTTTTATAATGTACATTATAAAATGAGCACTGAAATATGCATATTAGATCATGTTTGTAAAAGAGAATTTTATATTTACAACTGCTAATACAAATATATATGAAGTTTGTAGATTTATCATATTCTAATATAGATGACATTTAAAGTGAACCACATATGTTGATACTGATCAGTGTAGTGATAAACTTTTTTAGAAATAGAGATGTAATTCAATTGGTTGAATAGTATACAATGATTGTGGGTATTTTGTGTGATTTTACATTATTTTAAAATAAACTTAGCTAAGGAGAAATCATAAGTTTTAAAAGAGTATCATTTACTGTCAGCTGATTTGGTTGTATATGTCATGTTTATTTTTATTTTGCCATACTGTCAAGGTACTAAATAGCACAACTGCTATCTGAATATTTTCACTGAAGTGTTTTAGAAACTGAAATCATTTTTACTTGTGGGCACTAAAATATCACCTGATTTTGGTTAGTTAATTGAACTAGTAATTATTCTTGAACATGTGGGTTGGTTGTTGTCTGCTAGAAATAATTATTCAATGAAGCTTAAACTAGGGCTATCAGCAGGAAGCTAACAATTGGGGTGTTGGTGCAAAGAATGCACATAACATTTCTATGTCTCCTGCCAGATGGAGAAGCAGATGGGTGTGTAATACATGCAAAACTAACCACATGATCTCAAATTTTCTTAGTACCCATTAGCAACAAGGTCAAGCCTTTGAAAGTCAAATCTTTCCATCCAAGAGATTACTATAAACAGCTGTGAACAAGTTTCTAAGACTATATTTTTACCTGCAAATCATTTTGAACCAAATAGTACATGTGCTTCCTTTTAATAAAGTGCATGGAATTGATAACTTTTATAAATGTATATGAAAAAAATAATCAGTTTGCTACGGACAAAGAGGATATGTCTTGGTGTTTCATCTTTATATCTTTCCCAGAAGTAAAGAATTAAAAATTTAATTTTATTATCGTTTTCCCTTTAATATGTGGCTAAAAGGGATTTTAATTTGATGCCAGGTTTACATTTATTCGTTGTGTGTGTGTAATATATCTACCTCTCTGTCTGATTGTCAACTTATCATCTATCTTATAAATATGTATTTTGTTATAATAACTGTGCTATGTTATCCTACACATAGAAGTTCAAATTTCCCAATATATGTATTGAATATATGACTGGAGACTTAATCTTAAGATTATGAAGGAAATGCTATTTTATGAAAACATTGTTTAGTACTAGTGTTACTCAAAGCATAGTACACTTATTTTGCATAATGCCTAGTCATCTGTCAGATTTCTCACAGCTGTTTTGCAGTCTCAAAGGAAAATAAAAATTTAAAAATAACTGTGGAAGAACATGTTCACTAACCTAAAAATAAGTTAATCATTAGACTCATAAAATATACATTTATATTCACAATACCTGCTAATGTATTTCCTGTAATTGTTATTGCTTCATTTGTTAAATTTTACTGTTGTGCTGTATTTTGTCTCTCAAACATATAAATGATTCAATTATTCAAAGTTTTATTAAATTAAATGTAAAGCAGGTAAGGGAAATTGTAACATAAAGCAGTTGAGGTTGATGCCATAAATTCATACAATGAACATAAATAAATAAGTCAAATAGTAGGTGAATCTCTACTTGCTAGAAAAAGGCATATGAGAAAGCAATTTACACAATTGTGCATAATAAGAGTATCATATAAGTCAATAAAGATCATTAAATAGTTTAGGATTACTTTTGCACTGGTGCTTCTTTAACTCCAGTCCCAAATAGAAGTTCCAGTCTTGTAAACAGATTTGGGAAATATCTTCAAAATTATTGAGAGTTATGCTCAGATTTACAACTGATTTCTGACACACATCACTGCATAATGACACTAGATGTAAATGAAGAACATTATAAGTTTGGCAAGCAAACAGATGTTTGACTTTATATTTGGACAAAATCTCATGGTCAGAAAATTAATTAGCTTCTGGTTTTGTGTTGTATATATAAAAGGGAAATTGCTAAATGAATTTTTATTCTACTTATCACTAAAGTTTATCACAAAGTTTAGGATTTCTGCTTTCTGGTTGGATATCTAAAGTGTTTGGAAGTCATCACACACATACAACAGGAAAAAGAGGACACACTGAAATTCAATGATGTTACTTGGACCGTCAAATAAATAAGTTTACAGGGCAAACCACTACTTCAAACTTTTGAGAGACAGATGATTATAGAGACTCACAATTAACATCTGCTTACTTGGGGCAGAAGCCGCTTGCACCACAATCTGTTAGGAATACTTAAATACTTATTTTGATTAATTGCTGGAGGATGAGTGTGAGAAACTCTTGGGAGCTGCAGTTTTGGGGAAGTCCTCAGACTTTCATGGCTTTTACCTCCAGGAACCTTACCATTATCTCACAATGTATATCTGAGTAGCAGCCACTCATAGCTCTGGCAATTGGAGGGGAAGAATTATCCTTGTGAAATGTGCCCAGGACTTTTGTGCAAGACAGACTGGCTCTTGAGGAGAAAATATTTTACCACAACCTTATTCCACCTAGCAAAGGATATTCCTCCCTTCCAGCCTTCTATAACCCTCTGTTTCGCCCCTGGTGGGAAGGGAATTTGCATATGAAGAAACACTTATGAGAGCCACAGTTCATAGAAACAGGCCCAGTAAAGATGAATACTTAGTCATATGATTATAATATGTTCCTTCCCCATTCCACATCTTTACACCATATGATGCTGGAAAAAATTGTATGTCCAGACTCAAATAAAAATGGGCTTAGAAACAGACTTTGCATAAAAATTATTCCAAAATATATTGTAGACATAATGTAAAGTGCAAAATGTAAAATTTCATAAAGAAAACAGAGAAGGAAACTAAAGGGCTTTGGATTTATCAATGAGTTTTAAATGCAATATTAGTACAATACATGAATAAAAAGAGAAATGTTGAACATTATTAAAATTAAAGATTATATTTTTACACAAGACCCTGGTCAGAGAATGAAAAGATCACCCATAAATTGGGAGAAAATATTTGTGAAACATATCTGATAAAATATTTGTACTCAAATACTAAGAACCCTTAAAATCAACCATGAGAAAACAAACATCCAAATCTGAAAAATTAAAAGAACAGGAAAAAGTTCTAAACAGACACCACCAAGGAAGATATACCTATAGCAAATAAGTATATCTAAGATGCTCGATATCATTTGCCATTAGGAAATTTTAAATTAAAACATGATTGACATATGGCAATTGTATTAGTCAGCAAAGGGGGTGCTGATGAAACTACCAGAAATCTGTTGGTTTTTATAAAGGGTATTTATCTGGGGTAGAAGCTTTCAGTTACCAGGCCATAATGCATAAATTACTTCCCTCATCCAAGTATCTTGCCACATGTTGGAGCAAGATGGCTGCTGACATCTATAAGGGTTCAGCCTTCCTTCTCTCTTTTAATGCTAAATGGGCCTACCTTCTTCTGATCTCAGCTCAGGCTGGTATAAGGCTCATCTCTCTCCCTGGGGCTTATTTCTTTCCAGGCTCACCTGCTCAGTTCTCTTCACAAGGTCAGCTGTAGACAATCTCTCTTCCCAGGGCCTCCCCATGTCTAATGAGCTGTCTCTCTTCCTCTGTTTTCTTTTTCTCTGTGTATTTACTTCCCAGGGCTCCAGCATCAAAACTAAAACTTTCTCCTCTTCCATGTCATTTGCTCTGTCAATGTCTGCCCACCAAGGGGGCAGGGATTCAATGTCTTACTGACGTGGTGGAATCAAAGCCCTAATCATAATTTAATCAAGTAAAAGATGAAGCCTCTGATTTAATACAATCTAATATGCCCAGAGGAAGAGACCAGTTTACAAACACAATTCAATATATATTTTTGGAATTTATAAACAATACTGAACTGCCACAGCAATATACCTATCTGAATGGTTACAATCCCCAAACTGACAATAACAACTTCCCAAGAGTTGTGAAGCAACAGAAATGCTCAGTGATTACTGGTGGGGTTGAAAAAATGATATAGCCATTGGATCACAGTTTGTCATGTGCTTACAAATCTGCCCCTAGATATATTTACTCAGTGAGTAATTTGAAATTTATGTCTCTAAAATCTAACATACAAATATTTATAACACCTTTGTTAATTTCTGTGACATTTTGAAGCTTAGTGTGGATCCCAGAAAAGATTAGCTTGGAGCTAATCCATTCCTGTGGGTATGGAACCTTTTGATTGGATTAGATTCAGTTGGGGAGTTTTGATTAGATTACTTCAGTAAGACATGGCCCAGGGTGGGTCTTGGTCCTATTTCTGGAGTCCTTTAGAAACAGGAGCTACATGAAGAGACACACAAAGAAAAATCGCAAAAATGGAGACAAGAAACCAAGGAACTCACAGAGAAACATGGGAGAGAGGAAGCCACAAACAGAGAAGCCAAAAGCTGAAGCCACAAGTCCTGGAAGAGAATCAGATGCCTCCTCATGCCTTGCCACATGGAAGGAATCTAGGATTGGTGAGACAGCCTTCCTGATAATGCCTTGATTTGGACATTTTCACAGTCTTAATAAATTCCAATTATAAAAGCCAACCTATTTCTGGAATATTGCTCCCAACAACTTTTAGCACAATAAAATAATACCCAAAACTGGAAGCAAACAAGATTTCCTTCAATATATTTATGAATAAACAAATGGTGGTAAATCTATTCAGTGAAATATTATTCAGAGATTAAAAGAGTGTCAAGTCAAGAAAATCCAGGGGTGAATTTAAATATATATTCTTAAGGGAAAGAAATCAGTCTGAAAAAAGCACATACTGAATGTTTCCAATCACATGGCATTCTAGCAAAATTACAAAGATGGTAAACAGATCAGTGTTGTCCTGAAGCTCAAGAAAGATGGGTGAGTTGAATAGGTATAGCACAAGGCATATTGTGGAACCTTGAAACTTTTGTTTATGATACTATAATGGTGAATACAAGACATTAAGCATTTGTCAAGACCCATAGAATTCTATTTCACAAATAGTAAACTTAAGATTAGCAGGGGCCAGGATGCATGTAGGGAAGGCGGAGTTAATGCTTAAATTATACAGGGTTTCTATTTGGAGTGACGGAAAAGTTTTTGTAATGGATGGTGGTAATGGTAGCACATTATTCCCAGTACTGAATATATAATTGAATGTGGTTAAAAGGGCAAATTTTTAGTTGCATATATGTTACAAGAATAAAAATGAAAAAAACCACAACATAGGACTGTACATTGTAAACAGTGAACCCTAGTGTAAACCATGGACTACACTTAATATTACAATTATAATATTTTATCATTTGAAACAAGTTTACTATCCTAACGCAAGGTGTTACAACTGGGAAGGCATATGGCAACCGTGTATTTTTGGATGATTTTTCAGGAAGCCTACAACTTCTGTAATAAAAAATATAAAAATGTGAATACATAACTGAATAACCACATAATACCACACACACATAAAAAACAAAACAAATGAACAAAAGACCACAATGATGAGAAGGGTGTGTCAAATGAACACAGTGCTTCCCAACATAGAGTTTCCAATGAGCAAACTGTATGTATGTTGAGCTAAAAAACAACTAATTGGCATTGCATTCTTAAGCAAAATATTAAATAAATATTTATTGGTGCATACTGACATAAATAGTTGAATGATTAAATAGTGAAAAGAGACACTTCTCCTGTGGTGACTTGCATTATACACCCAAAATTTAGACAAATTCTTGTTCTTAAATTTCATTCCTGTGTGTGTGAACCCATAGTAAATATGGTCTCTTGAAAATGTTATTTTTATTTAAGATGTAGCCCAATTGAAAGAGCTTGGGTCCTAATCTGGATTATTAAACAGAAGACAGTTAGATATGGTTGGGGTAGGTCACGGGGATAACTAGGAAGTCAATGGAAAGCCAGAAGTGAAAGGGGAGGACATTGCCATGTGATGAGAAAGCTGAGGAAACCAATGATGGCTGCCCACCTAGAACCCCCAAAACATGGGAGTTGCAAGCCTTCTAAAACACTTTGATTTGGATCTCTGGACTCTGAAAATTTAATCCAGTAAATTCCTGTTGATAAGTAAACCCATTTTCTGGCATAAGTCATAGCTTCTGGGAAACTAGAATACCTCCTTTGTAGAAACTGTTACAACCAAGAAGAACATAATGAAATATGATGACTAAATGTAATGATGCATCCTCAATGGCATCCTGGAATAGAAAAAAGACATTAGGGAAAAACTAAGGATTTCTGATTAATTATGTGTTCCAATTAATATTAATTTATCAATATTGATTCATTAATTTTGACAAAAATAACGTAGTAATGTAAGATGTTAAAAACCAGGGAAACAGGTTGTAGGACCCATGAACATCTCTCTATTACCTTCACAATCTACAAATTCTATAATTTAAAAAATATATGAAATAATCAATATGCATAAAATTGCTCTCCCCAAAATGATAAATGTAATAAGAGCACAAACAAATGTTTTAAACTAAAAAATAATTAAAAGCTTAGAAAAATATTTCCCCTTTAATTAAAGATTTAAATAATTGTGGGATTTAATATATATAGGAAAATTTTAACCAGAATCTTTCCTGTTTGAACACTGGTTCTGTGAAAAAAATTAACTTTAAAAGAACATTTTCAGGTTTACAGAAATGTAGTGAAAAAAGTTCAGAATTCCCAACCTCCTTTGACAGTTTGTAGTTCTTTTATGAGACCCAAAGAGAAAAAGATTGTGGTTTTGAACTAGTCCATTCCTGTGGATGTGGGTCCTTTTGATTGGACTATGTCAGTGAGGAATGAGAAAGCTTAAGTCTCTGCCCTTTCCCTGGGTCAGACATAAAAAAGACACAGGGAGAAAGGAAGCTGCCATATTTGATCTGGCCTTGTGAAAGAAAGGACTCCAGGTTTGCCCACAGCTGAGCTTGAGGAGAGAAGCCCCGAGAGGCTCAAGGAGCAGATGCCCAGGGAGCGATGCCTGAATGGCCACAGCTAATTCAAGGAAAAAGTAGAGAGGGCCCAGCAGACGCGCAGTCTTGCCTGATTGCGGTGTGGCAGGACGCTAGGATCACCAGTAGCTGACTTTGGTGAGAAAGTAACTCTGATGATGCCTTGAAGTGGTGATTTCACAGCTTTGGATCTGTAAGCTTTTATCCTAATAAATTTCCCATTATAAAGCCATCCCATTCAGGGTTCTTTGCATTGGCAGCCCTGCATAAGACAACCCCTTAGCACCCAGCTCCACACACAGTGCCCTCTATTAGTAACATCTTGCAATACTGTGGTGCCTTTGTTATAATTTATGAATTCATATTGCTATATTATTATTAATTAAATTCATCGTTTATGTTAAGGCTCCTTGAACTGTACAAAGAAACCATTATACTTGAATTTAGCGATTAAGTTGGTGGAAGATGGGTTTTTCACTGTTAAGATTTGGAGGGCATGGATAAGCAAGGGGAAGAAAATGAACGAGAGTTGGAGACATCAGCATGCACTTGTGTTTTGTGTTGCACTGTTCCGTGGGTTTTGACAAATGCAAAATTTCATTTATTCATACTTACAATATCATACAAAATAGTTTCACTGCCTTAAAAAAAACCCCTATGATTCACCTATCTACCTCTCCCTCAAACCTCTTTTTAACTGTCTCTATAGATTTGCCTTTTCCAGAATGTCATATAGTTGGAATCACACAGTATATAGCCTTTTCAACTAGGTTCTTTAATTTAAAATATGGACTTAAGGTTCTTCCATATCTTTTTGTGGCTTGTTAGTTCATTTCTCTTTCATTGTTGAATAATATTCTATTGTATTGGCACCAGTTTAGTGTATATCTAAATATCCATTTAGATAGTGAAGGACTCCTTGGTTGCTTCCCATTTTTTTGCAATATGAATAAAGCTGCTATAAATATTCATGTGCAGGTTTTCATGTGTATAGAAGTTTTCAACTCATTTGGGTGAATATCTAAAAGTAGGATTGTTAGTTCATCTGATGTGATGATATTTGGTTTGGAAAAAAAAAAGAAACTGCCAAATTCCTTTCCAAAGTGGCTGTGATATTTTGCATTCCCATCAGCAATAAATGAAAGTTCCCGCTGCTGCATATTGGCCTGCATTTAGTACTGTCAGCATTTTGGAGTTTGGCTATACCTCTTGGTGTGTAGTGGTATCTTGTTACTTCAATTTGTAATATCCTCATGGCATATGATGTTGAGCATAATTTCAGATGTTTACTTTCCATCTGTATATCTTCTGTGCTGAAGTGTCTCTTCAGATCTTTTGCCCATTTTTTGTATTTTTCATTTTTTCTTGTTTTATTCTTTTTTCTATTTTTTTGTATTTTTTCTTTTTTTAAAATTACAATCATGTATAAAATACATGACTTGTATTTCAGGTAATTTGTTTTCTTATTTTGGATACATATCCTTTATCAGTTATTCTTTCCCCCCCCATTGAATTGTCTGTTTTCCAGGCTGCCATGACAAATACCAAACAATGGCTTGGTTAAACCACAGGAATTTATTTTCTCATGGTAGAAGGTAGCAGGTTGTCTTCTTTTCGGACCAGTAGCATTTGGTGTTGGCTTGCCTCAATCCTTGGGGTTCCTTGGTTTTCCTATAACAGGATGATAATCTCTCCTTTCTCTTTCAAGTTTCCACTGACTTACTGGTTCTTCCTGTGCCCTTCTCCAACCATGTCTGACTGTCTTCTGCTTATAAAGGACTCCAGTAATCTTGAGTACCTCATTCAATTGGGCCACACCTTACTAAAGATAGCATCTCCAAGAGATCTATTTACAAGTGGTGCACACCTATGGGATTGTGGATTCAGATTAAAGGTATCTAAATTGGGGTACATAATTCAGTCAACCACAGCACCCTTGTTGAAAATCAATTGACCACAAATGTAAGAGCTTATTTTTATACTCTCAATTTTATTTCATAGAACTATATATCTTTTCTTAGGCCAGTACCTTACTGTCATGATTATGGTTACTTTGTACTGAGTTTTGAGATCAAGAATTGTGATTAATTCAACTTTATTCTTCCCTTTTAAGATTGTTTTTGCTTTTCTGGGTTCCTTGCCTTTCCATATGAATTTTAGAATGATGTCAATTTCTCAAAAAAAAAAAAAAAAAGTGAGCTGAAATTTTATAGGAATTGCATGAATTTTTAAATTAATGTGGCTAGTACCACCATCTTAATAATATCAATTCTTCCAGTCAATGAAAATGGATTGTATTTCCATTTATTTATCTTCTTTAACTTATTTTAGTGACCTTTTATAATTTTCAGAGTACATTTCTTGAACATTTTTGTTAAATTTATTCCTCAGTGTTTTATTCTTTCTGATATTGTAAATGGAATTATTTTCTTAATTTCACTTTGGGATTGTTCCTGCTACTATGTGGAAATGCAATTGATTTTTCTGTATGATGATCTTGTACCCTTCAGCATTCCTGAATTTGTTTGCCACTTCTAATATTGTGTGTGTGTGTATTACTTAGAATGAACTATATGCAAGACCATGTCACCTGTTAATAGAGAACATTTTACTTGTTCCTTCCAATTCAGATGGCTTTTATTTCCTTTTCTTCCTCAAATGCCCCAGCTGGATTCTCCAGTATAATAAGAAGTAGAAAAGAACTGTGAATTTTAGCAAATAAATTACCTTTTACTTGAATATATAACAATATATATATTTTATTAATTGGCTAGGAGCAATGCTTATTAATCCTAATCAACATTGAGAAATTCATAAAATCTACCACTGGATATTCAACCTTTTAATATTCTATGAGACATAATAGACAGCAATACAAAACTGGTTTTGCATATTGAAGTGTATACGCACTTAATAAGGAATGTTAAAACAAGCTTTTAAGGGAGATAGATGATAAAATAAAAATATTTATGATATAATGCTCATATCAGTAATGATTATCTATATTACTTTTAATATCCTTGCTTGTGTACCTTATCACATAAATGAATTCAGCAACTTCTGTTGCTTTAGACATACTATTTCACAGTTAATATATCACAGCCTTAAATATTGGGAATTCTATATCAGGATTTCATAGAAAGACTGACTGGTGATGGATGGAAATAGATTGCCAAGAATGTGATGCTTTCTCTATAGCCAATGATTTACTTTAAGCTTTGGGTAAAGTTGTCATTTTTCCAATAGTTGGCCATTCTTATTCCACTTGATAGGATAACCAAATCTTGATTTATCCCATTCAATGACTGTGTTTTGAATGGAGTTGATTGCACCTGGAAATATGCATGTAATATGGTCCCAGCCACAGTATTGTATCCCTTTACTCTCAGGTATTTCAATAATTTTGGATTTTTAGTAATCACCAGAAAACAAACTATTTTTATTCATAGACTTAGAGGCAGGGATATATAAGTCAGAAGCTACAGTCTGATGTTTGTCACCTCCATGAAAGAGTTGGCCTGAGAATGTAACCAAATATTTATTAAAAAGTGAATCCCCATTCTTTCCCAATATGAAATGTTGAAATTTACAGATTTTTTGGTATCATGTTGATATTTAATCAGCAGCAAATAGACTCAAAATGCTGAGTTTTAATTTCTCTGTTAAATGAAATGAAGTGTAAGAATTAACCTCTTTTATAAATGGAGATATGAAACATAAAACAAATAATTGATGAAAGTCTTTTTATTCATTTATTCTTTCAGTCCTCATATATTTATTGAGCACCAATTATATGTCAGCCTGTCTTCTCAATACCGTAGATAAGAGAATGAATAAGATAAAAACCCTTGATATCATGGAATTTCTTTCTCATTGGGGACCCAGATAATAAAACCACAAATAAATATGTTAGACTTTTAGGTGGTAAATGCTATAAAGAATAAATAAACAGAGTATGAAGGATGGTGCTGATTAAGATAGAATTGTTAGGGCTATTTTCTTTGAGAAATTAACATTAGAGCAGCAATTTGTAGGAGTAAGGAGGAAGCCATGTAAATATCTTGGGAAAAAGCATCATAGGCAGAGAAAATAATAAATTTTAAAAAAGTAATTCTAAATACTATTGTCCAGTACATTGATACAAATCAGCACATCAGTTGGAATATTATTTAATAATTTAACATATATTTTTGTTAAAATTATAATGAAGATTTTAATGTACCTAAATCAATGGATCATATATGTGACAAGAAAACATTAATTAATGCAGAAAGTAAATGAAACAATTTTTGACCCAATGATACCTTCTACACCATTGGATTCATCTGCACGTTTCCTAAAGTGTGGGGGGTTTGGTTGAGATTGGGCGAGTAAGACTACTACCTGCGAACTAATTTACAATTTCACATTATTCTCCCATTATTATATATTTGATTTGAAATCTGATGTATATTTTATCATTTATCCAACACTTTATTATAGAATACACTTCATATTATCATATTCAATAAAGTTATATTAGCATACCAGCTTTATATTTTTTCCAAATTAAATTATAACTCTGTTCGTTTCACTGACATATTATAATTTACTAAAAATTGCTGTATATTAAATCTTGAGTGATATAAAAAAGCCATGATATTAAAGTTTTTAATTGATTCACAGACAGATGTTTTATAACAATTCTAATACCAAGGCACAATCTTACTCTTTTTCCTAGATGTAACCACTGTTTGTGTAGAAGTTGAGTATATTTAAAGAATACTTTCTATATATTTTTAAAGTATATAACATATCACACATATATAGGATTAATTTTTACTTAAAATATCCTTGATATCTTTCCATGTCAATCTATTTGTCTTCATCATCCATTTTAAAAATTGCACATTTTTATTACTATAAATTGTTTTGCCAAATTATGTACAAAAAACACTTTTTTTTTTTACCTTTGTATTCTTTAGGAGAGAGAGTGTCTATATATTTTTTTTCTGTGCACCCTAAGTGATTCTTTAACATTTCATAAGACTTTTCAGTCATCCACTTAAAATACTTCATAGCTTCTTACTTCACTCAGCGTAAAATCCAATACACTGAATATAACTTCCAATTATATTATATGTATTACGTACTGCCAATTTTCTTTCTATCTTCTTTCTCTCCATCTCTCTATCACTGACCCATTCCTGTTTCAAGCTCACTTGGCTCCACATGTTCTGGTCTTCTTGAAACTTCTCTATTACACAAAACACATCCTATACATCAGGGATATGTTCTTACTATTCTTCTGTCTAGAAATCTCTTCCTTTTTAAAAACATTCTTTTCCTAGACATCATATAACACTTTCTTTTATTTTTTTCAGATAGTGCTCATTTGAAGCCTCATCAGGTAGACCTTCCCTAACCATCCTGAGTGTAATATTTCTGTATCCATTTCTTCCCATCATCTTTTCAATGCTTTATTCTTCTACTTGGAACTTATCTTCACCTGGCATATTACATTTTCACTTGACAATTGATTTTATTTTCCTTCTCTTGTCACTTACCAGAATGTAAGCTCTTTGAGTTGGGCTGTTTGTGTGTTTTGCTCCTTGCTCTATCTCTAGCACCAATAATATGTTAGGATCTTAAGACATTTTTCTGGAATGAATAGCATCATAAGATCATTTTACTTGTTGATTTACCTTTGCATGTTTTATTGTGATATTTAGCATATTCTAATTGATAAAGTAGTACAGTATAGCTCTATTTTTCAAAATATTCTGAGGAAATCCAAGTTTTCACTATTTACTTCATTTATTTACTCAATGGGAAAAATTAATCATTAAACTTGGTGATGTACTATGATAAAATTATTATTAAGAATTGTGAATTCATAAGCTTTCTAATCGATAGTCTCTGCTGTTTTAGCCTAGAATTGTGAATGATTAATTTGTCCTGTATTCTTTGGAAGTTTATAATGCTTCTATGCAGGCAACCTCATCATTCATTACCCAAAATCAAATGTTTAGAAGGAACAAGTCACTGAACATAATATTTACACATCCTTTTTATATCCCCTATAAACTAAAAGCTAAAAACCTCTATGTTCCTGTTCAGTCTACCATAAATAGAATAGAACAAAGACCCCTGGAGACACTGTGTCTCTTCTGTGGAGGGCTGGCCACCCCTGCCACATGGTTTCAGTTCCTTTCGATGAGGTCATTCCTCACGAGTTGCAAGATTCATTGGAGTTCTGAGGTTCAGAACCCCTTGAAAGGTATGGTCCCCAAGCTGCCAGTTGGAGCCTCATTCAGGAAGGAATGCTGTGTCTGGAACCGTTTTTTCCAACTGGGACTCTGATCTGTTGCTGAAAAAGTGGCTCCCCAGCCACGTGAGAATTCAGATGTTGAATTTTCCCATGATTTGGAAAATGGTTGTATATACTTTCATTCTTTCCTATGTCTTTAATGAATTACTCTTCTTCTCTGTGATTGCTCAATTATTATAATCATTTAATATAACCTGAAACTCATTTGGTTGAATAAAGCTGCCTTTGCATAGCATTTAGAGTTTCTGCCTCTTCCTCAGCAAAACACTTGTAAATCCTTATTGACATTTACACTGGTCTAGATCTCTTGTATATTTCTAAGTTGCTGTTAGATAGTATATAATGGAAGCAACTATAAGAGAAAATAGAGGAAATTCTTGGGACAAATGGGAGCGGAATGACTTACATAAATTATAATTCCTTCCGCTAAATGCCCTTAAACTTTCATTTCCAGTGTATGAAGAAAAGGAAGCTCTAATATGTAAGACCAGACCTGTCTCCCTGAATTATAAAAGCTGAGGAGACGTTGAACAGCTCTTTATATATTTGGCCCAAAAGTTATTGGTTGAGAGGTTTCATGAGGGCATGTTTGATATAAACTCAATTACTGTTTAACTTAATTTATGATAGTGACTTTCTGTAACATTCCCTATACTGAAAAATTTTCTGAATTAAAGAATGGAAACCTAAAAATTTATAAAGTATCATGTCATTTGTAATCCTTGAATACACTTATTTCTGAACATCTCATACCTCAAATGTTAGATTTAAGAAGATATAAGTTTGCTTTCTTTCCAAGGTTTTAAAATATGTTTTATCTACTGTGATACTCTACATTTTCTAAGACAACACATGAAGGTGATCTCAGGACTGCCAGTAGTCACTAATTGTTAGACAATACAACATTTTATCAATTTTAAGATGCAATTTGTGTTTTTTTGCATTTTAACATCTGTGAAATTTGGATAAGACTTTTTTTTCCCTGAGGTTCTGGGGATTGAAACCAGACCTCATATATGGGAAGCAGGCACTCAACCACTTGAGCTACATCCACTCCCCAGGAGATGAGTTTTTAAATAGATGGTATGTAATAATTTAATTGACAATGTTCTTCCTTTCTCATTGGTATATGTAAGATGATACATACTAATCCAGGAAATGAATTCTAATACATTTTGTGGTGTATTAGTCAGCCAAAGGGGTGCTGATGCAAAGTACCAGAAATCTGTTGGTTTTTATAAAGGGTATTTACTTGGGGGAGAAGCTCAGAGTTACCAGGCCATAAAGCACAAGTTACTTCCCTCACCAAAGTCTGTTGCCACATGTTGGAGCAAGATGGTTGCCAGCATCTGCCAGGGTTCAGGCTTCCTGGGTTCCTATCTTCCTGGGGCTCGTTTCTTTCCCGGCTCAGCTGCTCTGTTCTCTCCACACGCCAAATGTAGACTATCAAGTAAATGGCTCGTCTCTCTTCCTCTGCTGTGTCCAATTTAGCCTTCTCTCCTTCCTTACATATCCGCTTCTCTATGTATTTACTTCCCAGCCTCCAGGATCAAAACTCCAAACTCCCTTCTTCGCAGTGCCATTTCTCTATGAGTCCCCACCCACCAAGGGGATGGGGACTCAACATCCTACTGATGTGGCCCAATCAAAGCCTCAGTCATTATTTAATCAAGTGAAACCTCTGAATCCAATATAATCTAATATGCCCTGAGGAACAAACCAGTTTACAAACATAATCCACTATCTATTTTTGGAATTCATAAACAATATCAAACTGCTAATGTGGTTTATTAGATATTGATGTATAGTTGTATATTAAAGTCTGCTCATTTTCCCAATGGAATTAAAAGAAACAATAGAAGAGCATATAAAAATTTAAATGCAGTCATTAATATAACTTGAGATTTAAAATTTTAAATATATTTAAATAGATTGTTCGTTTTATGATACATTTTATGATAATCCTAGGGAAGAAAACTTGGAATAATGCTTGAAATTTGATGCAAATTACACATATCATGCATGTTTAATAATATGAAAATACATCAACTAAAGTCATGTAAATATTGTATAAATTGTGATATTGAAATGGCCTTAATTGGCATGAGAGAAACAACATTAACATTCTTGTCACAAAATTACCCAGATTCTTGCCACCAACCATAGACCACAGTTCACACTGTAGACCACACTTTCTCCCACTCAGTTCTGAGTGGTGTGTGCTGATTTAAAATGGCCTACATCTGTTACCACAACAGTACTCAGGACAACCTCCAACTCCCAAAGAAGCCCCTGTATTTCAACTGCTCATCCCCTCCCTACACCAAAAGTGTCAAGTGGCCACTGGCTCCACCTCATTGTTATAATTTCTTGCATTGCTAGAATCACCATATGTGAACAAGAGAATACCATCAAGTCCTAATTTTTTGGGTAATCTAAGCACCTCGTAAAATATATGTATATATATATATATATATATATATATATATATATATATAACATTTTTGTAAGCAAATACACATATATGCATATATATTTATATATCATTTTGCAAATGTTTGCATGTATTGTGAGAATTTTGATTTTTACCCACAATAGAAATAAATTAAAAAAAAAAAAATTACCCAGATTCTGCTTGTTCCATTCACACTGTTGGGTCAGATCTATAACAGAGCTATATGTAGCAAATAATATAGAGGAAAACCACCTAACACTTCATTGTTTTTACTGTGGTTTGAGCATACAATTTAGGAAACAATCATAATAAGGAGGCTGCATTTCTTAAATAGTTAGGACCAGAGTACTTCAGTCTATGAGACTTTGTAATACATGAAGTCCCTGAAAGTTCAAATGTGAATGTCAGAATTTATCACTCTTCACTAGAAGTGCTGTCCAGTAAGTGCCGTCCTGATGCACCACATAACCAGTGTGAACCCTGGAAGGAGGAAACACATTTGCCCAGGAATGAGAGTATGTAGCGACACATAAGATCTGCTTCCAGGATCTAAAATAAATGAATCATTTAAGTAATTAATTTTTTAAAAATCACACCTACGTTATTTTTGTTAATCTCTCGAACTTCCTCCCTTGAATACTCTGCCTTATTGAATAAATTTAATTGTAAGTCCAGGTAGTAGACTGTTTTTGAAATCCATCATCTATAGACCAACTTAAGGAAAAGTTTCTATTCCAGTTTTATGTTTATATTTTCCTTAAAAAATTAATGCACATACAATGTAGGGAATTTTAGAATATATGTAAAAAGTAAAATATAATTATCCTTAAATTAATCTGCCACAGAAGAGTTTTATTAAAATTTTAAAATTTGCTCGACCCATGTAATATGAAATTAAATGAGAAGCTTTCACTGAGGCACTGGTGTAAAATAGATAAGAAATTCCAAAAGCCCAGACCAAAATGCATATTTTTAAAGGACATTTCTGAAAACCAGCTATACAACTCTTAGAAACCTCTTATTCATCCTGAGAATAAGAAAAGACTCACTACATGGTATATGCAAGCAAATGTTCCCAACGTAGAAAAAAAAGCCAATATATTACCAAAGTAAAATCATTCTTGTTTCAAATAATTTGCCTCTGTTTCTTCTTAAAAAGAGTAAGGATGAGGACAGGGAGGAAAAATACAAAACAAAATGAAACAAAAAACCCAGAAGAATGATCATCTGGTTTCCCTTTCCTTCCCCACTGAAAGTTCTTGCCTGCAGGAGACTCCATATGGGGAAAGAAAAGTGCTTGCAATTTGTAAGGAAATTGGATGTTGAAAGCTTAAACTGTTAAATGGAACTGGAAATTCTGAATTAAAAAATATTTTGCCACTTAAAGCAACCTTAGAATCTTTCTAGTTTTATCTTATATCCTCCACAAATATTTTTTTCTATTAGCATTACTTTTTTTTATACACACATATAAAGTAGTTTTATTTATTTTGATTAGACTGGAAGCAGGAATAAACTTTTGTTCAACTAACCCTCTGACACTGTGTAGTTAATTCTCAGTATTTTTTTGTCTTTTTATTTTTTAATTTTTTTAAAAGATACTTAGGTTACATAAATGTTATGGAGAATATATAGGATATTCCCATATGCCCTTCTCCCCACACCTCCCACATTTTCCCACATTAGCAACATCTTTTGTTAGTGTGGTACATTCATTGCAATTGATAAACACATTTTGGAGCATTGCCACTAAGCATGGATTATAGTTTACATTGTAGTTTATACCCTCTCCCAATTCTGTATTAAGATTACTTTTATTTTCTCTTGTTTCAAAGATCACTCATATATTTAGAAAAGTAAGTTTTATCATATATTTAAATATATTTTCTTAAATTATTAAGTAGACATTAATTTCCTGTGGTTTTGATAAATGCGCCTTTTGAGACGGAATTTATTCAGAGATGAGAAATAACTGAGCACTGACTTTGCTTTCTCCACAGGAATAGTAAATGACCTTTCTAAAATTAAGTTTAGTTTCAAAGACCAGGGTAGTTCTAATTTTCTAAACAATCCCTTAAGTGGAAGGAAATAATATATTGGTATGTATTGCAGAATGTCTGTGCAAATACCAAGTATTTCTTAACTCTTCAGGATCCTACTTATGTAGAAAGTGACAATGATTGCTTGTCCTATAGGGCCCTGTTTTCAGGAATTGTCTTAGTCTGAGGTAGTCCAATCAAAAGCCCTAAAGTGATCTTATCAAATAATCTGATCAAAGGACCCTCAACTGAATTTAATGCAATCCTTAACTCTCATACCAGAGGAATAGATTAGTTTACAACATAATATTTTGCTTTTTGAGGTTCACAAAATTCAAACTGTCATACCTATGTACATACTAGGATGCCTGTATGTCAGTGCCAATCTTTTGGTGGCAGACCGAATTACTGAACCAATATAATCCTTTTGGACTTGCCCACCCAGAACTTGCCCTGCAGGCAGACAGAGCTTATCAAAAATTAAAACACAGTATAAGAAGCAATTAAATGAAAGTGGCCTGGAGAAAAGATTACTGGCTTGAAGACATGTAATAGTGTAGCAGGAAGGGAAGAAATGTCTATTTATTAGGGAATAGAGGGGTTATTCAGATTTCAGTTAATGAGAGATTGCCTAAGGCCAAAAACACATACCTAGGACAGGAGGCAGGCTCAGAAATGAAGACAAGGACCATGGTTTCTTCTTGGGCTGATCTTTTGGCAGGAAGGATAAACTCTTAAGGAGAGCACAAGCCAAACAGAACCAATCTGCAAAGACTATTGTGGCAGTTTGAGATTATTTATGAATTCCAAAAAGAGAGATTATGTTCATAAAATGGTCTGTTCCTCTGGGAGTGATACCCATTGATTATATTAGTTTTAGCTGAGATATCTTTGATTAAATTATGTTAAGATTTGGGCTTTGATTTGACCACAGCAGTAAGGTGTGGCTCAGTTTGAGTCCCTGCCCCCTTGGTGGGCTGTAAAATGGACACTCACTCAAGAAGACACACAGAAGAAGATACATGGGAAAAGAGAGATGAGCTATTCACCTGATAGTTTGCAGCTGAAGATAACAGAGCAACTGAGCAGCTAAGACCCAAGAGACCAGGCAAGTTTGCCCACCACCTTGCTTCAACATGGGGCAACAGACTTTGGTGAGAAACCAACCTTGATTTGGACTCTTTAGGGCATTGCAACTGTGAGTTTTTACCCCAAATAAATTCTCTTTATAAAAGCCAACAGCTTTCTGGTACATTGCATCAGCACTCCTTTGGCTGACTAATACAACGATTAAAAGTATTTTTGCATTGGTTTGTTTGTTTTTGTTAGATCTTGGCATTAAGGAAATCTCTTTCATAGCACTAGCTGGATATAAACTTAAAGAACAGATATCTCCAGAACTAAACCTCAAGTAATACATTAAAATACTAAACTGTACAGTGTGCAACAAAAGATTACAAGTCAAATAAAGAAACAGAAATTAAGGCCCATTCAAAGGAGTAAAATATATCAGGAAACCTATGAATGAACAAAATGAGAATCTCAATAAAGAGATAGAAATTAAAAAGGAACTAAACAGAAATACTGGGGATAAAGACCACAATAACTTAAACAAAAAATTCCCTAGAGGATTTCAATAGCAGATTTTAGCCAGCAGAAGAAAGAATCCATAAACTAAAAGTTAAAACAATTGAAATAATTCAGGCAGAGGAGCAGAAACAAAAAAGAATGAGAATTTAACAGAGCCTAAGGAACCTGTGGACACCATCAAGCATACCTATATATGCATTATGAGAGTCCCAGAAGGAGAAGGAAGAGAATAAGTGGTAGAAGGAATGATCAAAGAAGTAATGGCAGAAATATTCTGAAATTTTATGAAAGACATGAATATACACAAACAAGAAGTCAAATGAATGAACCCTAAACAGGATAAACCAGGGGAAAAAACAAATCCAGACCCATTGAAGACAAACTGTCAAATGCCAAGGACAAGGGGTGAGTTCTGAAACTGCAACAGAAAAGAAATATATTAGGTACAAGGAATCCCAATAAGATTAAGGAAAATTTCTCATCAGGAACGACAGAGGCAAGAAGACAGTGGGATAAAACATTGAAAGAGCTGAAAGAAAATAATTTTCCACAAACATTTTATATCTGGTGAGAATGCCTTTCAAAAATGAGGAAGAGATTAAGACATTCCCAAATAAGCAAAAGCTGAGGGAGATTGTCATGAGTAGATCTGCCTAGAAGTAATGCTAAAGGGAGTTTCTCAAACTGAAAGGAAAGAACATTGGACAGTGGATTGGAGCAGGATAAAGAAATAAAGGTCTCCTGTAGAGTTAAACATATGAGTAATTATAAATGCCAGCATTATTATATTGTTTTATTTGGTATGTAACTTCACTTCTAACTTCTAAAAGTTTACAAAATGCAAATGCATAAAAAGTAATGATAAATCTATGGTTTTAGACATACAATGAATGAAGGTATAATTTGTAACAAATACAACAAAAAGGTGGAGGAACAAAGAATATAAATACTGTGTTTATGCATGCTATTGAAGTTAAGTTGGTATAAAATGAAACATGATTGTTATAAACTTAGGATATTAAATTTAAGCTCAATGGTAGCCACAAAAAACATTAAAACATATACAGAAGGAAATGAGAAGTGATTCAAAATAATATGCTACAAATTAAATATATAAAAACAAGTCAATATGAAACTAGCCACTAAAGGAAGAATTGAAGGACAGAAATTTTATAAAGTCTTACAAAGATCAAAGAGAAAATTGGCAAAAGAAAGCCTTGCAGTATCAGTAATTACTTTAAATGTTAATAGGTTAAATTTGCTAGTCAAAAGTCAGAGGATAGCAGATTGGATTAAAAAGTAAGATCAACCTATCTTCTGTTTACAAGACACATTAAATTAAAAAACAAAATTCACTGAGAGGTAAAGGACAGAAAAATTTTCTATTAAAATAGTAATCAAATGAGAGTTGACATAACTATTCTAATATCAGGTAAAATAGATCTTAAGTCAAAAACTGTTACCAAAAAAACAAACAAACAAAAAACCCCACAAAGAATGACACTATATACTGATAAAGGCACAAAGAATTATAAATATATTTGCACCCAATGGCAGAGTATCAAAATATATGGAGCAAATTTTGACAGAGTTAAAGGGAAAAATGGATGTATCTACATTAATAATAGGATACTTTAATCCACCACTTTCAATAAGGGATAGAACATCTAGAAATAAGATCAATAAGGAAATACAAGATTGAACGGTACTCTAAACCAGCTAGCCTAATAGACTTATAGAATACATCACCAAACAAAATTAGATCACAAATTCTTCTCTGGTGTACATGAGTCGTTCTCCAGGATAGACCATATCCTATGTCAAAAAAAAAAAACTCTCAATAAATTTAAATGATATTGAAATTCCGCAATGTACCTTCTATGACCACAATGATATAAATATAGAAATCAATAACTGAGAGATAACTGGAAAATTCACAAATATTCACTCTTAAATAACCATGGAGTCCACTAAGTTATCACAAGGGAAATTAGGTAATATCTATAGGCAAACAAAAACAAATGTACAACATACCAAAATAGCTAGTGCAGCAAAAGTAGCTATTTTTGAGAGGGAAATTTATTGTACTAAATAATTACATTAAAAAAGAAAGAAAGATCTAATGAGAGAACTGGCCTCACACATGGAAAAATTTAAAAAAGAAGATAAAATTAAACTCAATGTGAGCAGAAGAGGGAAATAACAAAGATTAGAAAAGAGATAATTGAAATAGAGAATAAAAACATCAGAAAGATTCAATGAAACCAAAAGTAGGTTCTTTGAAAAGATTTTAATAAATCAACAAACATTTAGCTAGACTGACAAAGAAGAAAAGAAAGAAAATACAAATAACTAACATAAGAAATGAAAGGAGGGACATTATGACAACCACACAGAAATAAAAGGGACTATGAAGGGATTACTATGAACAATTGTATGCCAATAAAATTAGATAATTATGGAGCAAGTGGCTACAGCAGTGCATCCTGGGAACACGGGTCATGGAAACAACAGAAAGATTCAGCCAGTGATCTCTTTATTACTTGCATAGCATGAAGAATCCTGAAGATCATATAACCTCCCTATAGTTTACCCAGCACCAAGAGTCTAAAAGAACAGGGGAAAAAGCCCATCATGGCCTGTTTCCTGGGTGGCTGAAAATTCCTTCAGGTCAGACTGACGGGTGGCAGCTCGGCATGCCCCACTTCATACAGGAGAGAAGACACAAATCTATATTCTTTGAGTGTGGCTTTTATCCACTTTGGGGAAAGGCGTCCTGCCACTGAGAATTCCTGCTTTGATAAGCATTGACGTTGCTTTTTCCAGTTCCTATGTTTAAAATCTGGTCAGACCTTTTCATTAGTCTTACCATTTCTCCCAGGTAGTGGAATGGAAGCAACACAATAGAAGAAGAGGCAGGGTTCAGGCAAGGTCTTGGAGATGGCTGCTGAGCATGTTTCCGTGACTTCTGCAACAATAACCCAGATAAAATGGACACATTGTTAGAAACACACAAACTATTTACACTGATTCAAGAAGAAATAAAAGATTTTGACAACCAATAACAATTAAGAGCTTCAATCTGTAAACAAAATCCTCCTAACAATGAAAAGCCCAGGACCAGATGGCTTCACTGATTAATTTTACCACACATTCCAAATGAATTAACACCAATCCTGCTCAAACACTTCCATAAAATTGAAGATGAGGAACTTATTCTATACGGCCAGAATCACCCTAGTACCAAAGCTTAATAAAGATGTCACAAGGATAGAAGATCATTATCTCATATCTGTTATGAGTAGAGATGCAAAAATCCTCAACAAGGTTCTACCAAACCAAATCCAATAACACATTAAAAATTATGCACTATGATCAAGTGGAATTTATCCCAGGTGTTCAAGGGTGGCTCAACATAAAAAAATCAATTAATGTAACACACCTTATTAATAGAATGAAGAAAAAAATGACATAATGTTCTCAATTGACATAGAAAAACAATTTTAAATATTAAATTTTTTCTGTATTAGAGAAATTGTGGGTTTACAGAACAATTATGCATAAAATATAGGATTCCCATGTAACAACCTATTATCATCACCTTGCATTGGTGTGGAATACTTATTACAATTGATGAAAACACATTATTTTTATTGTGCTAATAACTATGGTACGTCGTTTAACTTAGGAGTCACTGTGTAATGCAGTTCCTTGGATTTTTTCAGATTTTTTTGCATTTGACAAATACAGAACCCCTTCTTAATAAATACGCTCAGAATATTCAGAGGAGAAGGAAACTTCCTTAACATTACAAAGGTCATATATAAAAAACTCACAGCTAGCATCATACTCAATGGGAAAAAACTGAAAGCTTTCCACATACGATTAGAAACAGGAAAACCATTACCAGTTACCAGTGTTATTCACCAGTGTATTTGAGGTTCTAGCCTGCACAAATTATGGAAGAAAAATATTATAAAGGGCATCCAAATTGGCAAAGAAGAAGTATTACTTTCCTTGTTTGTGGATCACATGATCCTATAAAGAGAAAATCCTGAAAAATCCACTGCAAAGCTACTATAGCTAATAAACAAATTCAGCAAATGTGGATTAACATGCAAAAATCAGTGGTGTTTTATACACCAGCGATGAATTATCTGAAGAGGAAATCAAGAGAAAAATTCCATTTGCAATAACGACTAAAAGAATCGAATATCTAGGAAGAAATTTACTCAGGTTATAAAGGAAATATGTTTCCTCAGACTTTACAACAAAAACACAAGCGACCATAGACAAAATAGATAAATGGCAATTCATCAAAATTTAGAACTGTTGGACATCAAAGGACTTTATCATGAAAATGCAAAACAACCTATAGAATTGGAGCATATATTTGGGAAACATATAACTGATAAGGTTTTAATATGAAGAATACATAAAGAAATTCTAAGACTCAACAACAAATTGATTCACAACACAAGTCAAAAATGAGAAGAAGACTTGAACAGGCATTTCTCCTAAGAACATATACAAATGGCCAAAAGCACATGAAAAGATGCTAAATATTATAGCGATTAGGGAACTGCAATCCAAAACCATAAGGAGATACTACTTCATGCCCACTAGAATGGCTATTAAGAAAATGGAAAGAAACAAGTTTTGTAGAGGAGCTGGAGAAATAGGAACACTCATTCATTGTTGTTGAGAATGTAAAATGTTTCATGACTCTTGAGAAAATTAAGTATAGAAGTACTATTTGACCTGGCATCCAAAAGAAGTGAAAGCAGGGACTCAAACAGACATTTGCACATCAATGTTCATAGCAACATCATTCATAATTGCCAAAATGTGGAAGCAATTCAAGTGCCCATAAACAAAATGCAGCTTATACATACAATGGGATATTGTTCAGCTTAAAAAGTAGCAATGTTGGGGAGTAGATATGGCTCAAGCGATTGAACGTGCTCCTCCCACATGGGAGTTCCCAGGTTCAGTTCTCCATGACTCCTGAAGAAATAAACAAACAAACAAACAACAAAAGACAACTCAGGGAAGCCAATGTTGCTCAGTGGTTGGGCGCCAGCTTCCCACATATAAGGTCCTGGGTTCAATTCCCAGACCCCAGTACCTCAAAAAAAAGTAGTGATGTTGAATACATGCTACAACATGGATGAACCTTGAAGACATCATGTTGAATAAAATAAACCAGACACAAAAGGACAAATAGTATATGATCTCAGTGATGTGAAATGATTAGATAAACAAATTCATAGTCAGGAACTAGAATACAGGTTATCAGAGGGTGGATTAGGGGTAGGGAATGGGGAGATAATGCTTAATTGGTACAGACTTTCTCTCTGGGATGATGGAAAAGTTTTGGTAAATGATGGTGGTGATGGTAGCACAAAATTGCAAATATAAGTACCCTGAATTGTTTATTGAAAGTGGTTAAAATGGGAAAATTTAGATTATATATATGTTACCAGAATAAAAATTTTTAAAAAACAAAGAAGTGTTATATTAAACACACACACACAAATAAGTGAGCCCTACTGTACACTATGGACTACAGTTAATTGTATAATTATAATAATATTGTTTTATCCATTATAACAAAGTTACTATGAAGTTTTGCTATAGCATCCACTATCCTATTGCCCTGTCCTATTGCAGAGCCCCTTTGAAAGACCAGAAGCAGGGAACATGCCTTGATCCTTTTATAAAGCTCAGTGGGCAGCTTTTGAAGGGTTGGCAGGAAGGTGTGTGCCAACAGAAATGAGAGCTAATAAATGGGCGTGTAAGCAGAAAGAAGCAAAGAGCTCAGTGAAGATAATGGCTTTGCAATCAAGGGAAAGTGATGGAGATGAAAGATCATCAGGGGACAGAATTTAGAGGGTGGGGACTCTGAGGTCTCTGATTATTTTGAATTTCTGGCTTTCCAAAAAATTCACTTTATCTCCTTTTCACATCTAATTGACTACACACTATAAAGGGAACAGATTAGGGAATTCATATATTCCCCAATATATGCCAGTATATCAACTCAGAACTATTAGGTAAAGGCAGCTCCAGAGGTGGAATATGATAAGAAAGAAATAAGGATGCTTCAAATGTGTCACAAAGCTTGTACCTAAACAGATACTTTGCTGCAAAAGACATATATTTAGAACCTGGGAACTGTGAACTTCCTCTGTGAATGGGCACAAAAGAATATGAGCCTCTTGAAAATGAAGGCAAAATTGTACCTCTCTTTTCTTCTACATACTTTTCTGGAGAGAGTTCCCACAGTTTGTGTTAGAGTTTCAAAGGGAATTGTGACACAGTGATGATGGACAATGACCATCTCAAGGAACAGAGAGAGTCCACAACTGCAAGTAAGAGTCCCATCCATCTCCCGGTGGGATCTAAGCCTCCTCTCAATTGGAGAATCCAGAATCCTCAGGATTGGGGAATGAATGATGCACTAGAGTAGACTTACTGTTATTCTACTATAGATTTATTTTGATTCTAGCAATGGAAGAATTTTTATCAATGATGTGGAGGCAGTGGCCATTGGAGGTTCTGGGAAGAGGGAAAGGGTAAAATAGGTGTAATATGGGGCATTTTCAGAACATTGAGCTACTGACCTCTTTATTACTTATATAGCACAAGGGGTCCAAAAGAGCAATGGAAGAAAATCCTATTGTGGTTAATCTACTGGAGAACCCAGCTTCTCCAGTCTCAGTTGGGTCAGGGTTGATAGGCGGCGGCTGCACATACCCCACTTCACATCGGAAAAGAGGGACATATGTGCTGCCTGAGTGTGAGGTATTTATACAACACAGGGGGAGGGTCCCTGCCACTGAGCAAAAGGCATGTTTCAAGCAACCTTTGTGCAAAGTTCCTACCTCGGCAAGCAGTTGGGGCTGCTTGTTCCAAGTTTTGGGTTCCAGGTACAGTCAGGCCTTTCCACTAAACCTAAAATCTCCTCTGTGTTGTAGAATAGAAACATATAGAAACATCTGCATACAGTCAAGCAAGAGAGGACAGCAAAGGCGTAGGTAAGAGCTAAGAGAGTTCCACTCAGCTTGTCCATGAGTTCCCCAGCACTACTTCTGTGGTTTATAACCTTTAATTTTTTAACATAATTAAAAAAAGTTTTTAAAAAGATACTTAGATTACATAAATGTTACATAAAAAATATAGGGGATTTCCATATACCCCATTCCCTCCCCCTCCCACATTTTCCCACATTAACAACATCCTTCATTAATGTGGTACATTTGTGACAGTTGATGAACCATATTAAAGCATTTAAAAAAATAAATCTCATAGTTTATAACTTGATTTTACATGAGAAGTCTGAACAGTTACAATAATGGCCAAGAAACAACTCTTCAAAGATACTGCATCTCCCCAAAATAGTAAATTTTATTTATTATCCAGAAGCTAAGTCATCTGAGAACTGTATAAACACTTCAGAAAAACATTAAAAAATATTGTGTATGTTTGTTGTATATTTTATTGATTTATAGCATCAATTCATGAAGAAAACTTCCCATATGTTGCTGATTATAATAGTATCACTACATTAAAATTTATCAAAAGTATTGTTATATCATAGGAAAGAGTGAAAAATACATTATTACTTCAAATATTTTGGAGTCATCATAAACAAATCCATATTTAATGGATTATAAGTGAAAAAAGATACCTAAATTGTTCTGATTTTTCAATATAATATGGATTCTTTAAAAATTAAATTCCCATCTTCTGTGTAGCTAAATATTTTGAAGCTGTGTAATTTTTCTGTAACAAAGAAAGAAATTTAGAAACATATTGCTTGGCATATCATTCCAATGGGAAATTCATGCAAAAGTAATATTTTAACAGCAGGCTGGAAGGAAGACTCATTGCCTTGTCAAGTGCCAGTTACAAAATTAGACACAGCCTTAGAGGGAATAAATGGAGGATTAAAATGTTTTTGAAGCTGCTCATTTGTCTAAACTTTATTAAAATTTCTACAAAAGGGTAATGATGTTGATCGATATATTGCCATATATATAGAACAAAAACAAAGTGAACCGAAGAATGATAAATTATTTCTGCCTAAAAGTTAACATTACTGATGACCAGTGCTATCTGAACATTACGTGGGTGAATTCAGTGGATAATATACCTCTATTTCTAAAGAAAAGCATTTACTTCAAACCAAAACATAGAGTGGTAAATCTTAGAAATATACATGAAAATTTAATACCCACCAACTCTACCAATATGAGCTGTCATAAACAAATGACTATTTTATCTAAAATCAAATGCATACCACTGCCATACATACTATCAATATATATGTTTATGTCTATTCACCTCAGTGATTAAATGATACATCATTGTGTTTCTATTTATTTTGATGTCAGGGTGCCCTCTTCTTTCAGAATGATACATTCCTGGAATCTTCTATAATCCTTGGGCTATTACCTTTCTATAGACAAATGGACATAGCAAGCTTTACTCTTGCTTTATTCTACTGTGTAAATAAATTCTTACTTTTCATTTCTCTTTACAATTCATGTTTTCTAGTCTGAATGTGTTTTTTTCCCCCTACAAACATATCAACACACTCAAGAGCAAAGGACCAATGAATGCATGCTACAGACTTGCTGAAACAACGTTTATTTGAAACTGTCGTGGAGAGTGGAGTGGCAGGTGGATGTGCAGGTTTCCAGTTCCCCATTGCATTTGTAGCCTACAGAGAATTTTCTGTGGGACTTTTAAGCATCATGATTAAGGAAGCACAACTCTCTCCTCTTGTATGATGAGAAGCTGGGACCATTGCAACATCACGTGGCAGAGCTCTGGCCTGAGCATTAATTTACAAACCCAAGGTTCATTGTTGCAGTAATGCTGTATCCTATCCTGCTGTGGTCTGGGGCAGAGGACCAAGTCTAGCAATTGCATCTGAATGATGTGATGAGTGGTTTGCGTGGTTTACTTCTTCACCGCACATAGGAGAGGGAAAACCAGCCCCACCTTTGACATGCCCAGTCCTGTGTCTGGGGTTGAAGCAGTGTGATTAATCTCTTGCACTTGATCAGCTTTCAGGGAACTTTGTGGGAGTCCAAATCCATTTTGAGGTGTCCAAGCTATGGGGATCAGTTTTAGACTAACTTTTACCTGTCCTTGATTAAAAAAGATAATTTCATTAAAAAAAGAAAAGTTAACTAAAAAGAAAAAATATATCATCTTCAAATTTGAAAATTAAAAAAGCAATAACAAATATAACGCGAGATTTTAAATTGAAATATAAATTAATATATATATATGTTTGTCACATATATGAAAGAGAGGGAAAATCTCGGAAATTACTATGTCTGGCAATACAGTACAATTACAAAAATTACAGGTTGAACAAATAAACCTTCAACTCCCCAAATCAAGTACTGCCCACAGTGCTTGTCTTGCTTGGTTTAAATAAAATGAGAGAAATTTAATTGCACTGAAATAAATTATATGAATTGTAATATTCTTCCTCCATAATCTACAAATGATTGCTCCCATGCTAGATGTCACCACTCCTTAAAATTTCTAGTTTGATTTAATTTGAATATTTATACCATAATTCTAAAAGTTACAATTAAAATGCAATATATCAATTTTAGATTGCATATCCCATTTTTCTTTTCTTTAAGACAGTAAAGAAATACAGACTCTGGAGGCAGACTAGAGCTTTGCAAAATTTACTTAAATGATCTGTGCCTACACTCCCTAATGTTTTTTTTTTTTTTTTTAAAAAAAAAAAACTTTAGGTTACATAAACTTTACGTAGAAAATATAGGGTTTTCTCATATACCCCACTCCCTACTCCTCCCACACTTTCCTCCATTATCATCTTTCATTAGTGTGTTGCATCTATTACAATTGATGAACACATATTGAAGCATTGCTACAATGCATGGTCTATAGTTTACATTATGGCTTACATTTTGCACCTTACAATTTTATAGGTTATGACAAAATGTATAATGGCCTGTATCTGTCATTGCAATATTATGCAGAACAATTCCCATGTCCCCAAAATGTCCCATGTTACACCTATTCAACCATCTCCATCACCTCAGAACCTCTGGTAACCACTGTCCTTTTGTCAATGTTACAAGTTCTTCCATAACTAGAACAATAATAAGTCTACTTTAGTCCATAGTTGCAGTCCTATGATTTTATGATTTTATGATTGCTCGTTCCTCAAGCTTGAGGATTTGGGGATGGTGATGCCCACACTTCTTCATATTGAGAGGGCTTAGATCCATGGGGCAGATGGGTGGAACTGTCTTGCTTACAGATGTAGATACTCTCTGTCTTTTGGGATGGGTGTTGTCCACCATCATTCTTTTGTTAGTTGTCCTGGGTGAGTCCAACGGACTGGTGAGTAGATGTTGGCTGCAACTCTGCTGAGATTCAAGACTCAACTGGCATATGAACAGCTAGAAGATATAGGAGCTCTGAGACTTATTTTTAAGGGGTATATTGCTAAATATAGGTTCAAATAAAAAGGGCAGAAGACCCCTGTGTAAGAATATTATAAATGAGTCTGACTCTGATACATTGAGGAAATAGATTATAATATATTCCAAGGTAAGGCCCACCAATGCAGTGCTGTTTTCCTGGGGTTGCCTGACCTGCCTATAGTGTCTAGATGTCTCTAGAGCCCTCAGGAGCACCCCTGCTTGAAGCACTGTTTACTTTGGCCATCAGTGAGATCCTTCTGAGACGTGCATAAGTGAAACCTCTAGAATGAACTTCCAACTCACTTTGAAATCTCTTAGCCATAAAAATTCATTTGTATTTAGTAATTTCTCCTTTTAGTCTAGGTATCTTTCCAAATCTATCGCTAGTTGGCACTTGGTAATAATTCCTTGGTGCCAAGAAGGCTCATCCCTAGGAGTCATGTCCCATGCTGTGTGGAGGGTAGTGCATTTTTATGCTGAATTTGGCTTAGAGAAAGGCCACATTTGAGCAATAAGGAGGCTTTCAAGATGTAACACTCAGGCAATATATATTACCATGACCACATGAACACATTCATATTCCATAGAGGCATGCCCCAGGTGCACCTGTCCCCACACATCCCCCTACCACTGACACCCTGGACCAGTATTCTTCCCCTGCCAAAGTTGCAACGCTTCTGCAATCTAAAAGCTCCCTCAAAACAAAGCCAAAAAATAATAAAATAAAGTAAAACAAAAAATAAAAATCCCAAATAATTTCTTTTTTGCATTGTGCCTTTCATCCTTTCATCACTGTAAGATCTATCTTTTATGTATATTGAAAATTTCTTCTGTATGTTCCCCCAGTGTTTTTTTTTTTCCACTTTATTTCCCAAGAAGCTTTAGATTACAGAAAAGTTACATAGAAAATATAGGGGATTTCCAAATACCCCACCCCTCTCCCACATATCCTCCCCTACCAATGGCATCTTGCATGTGTATGTTACATTTGTTACAAATGATGAACAAATATTGGAGCACTGCTACTAGCCACAGTCAATGGTTTATTTATGGTTTACACTCTGTACCACACAGCTTTATAGGTTTGGACAAAATGCACGATGGCTTGCATCTGTCAATGCAAAATCACACAGAACAATCTCAATGCCCCAAGATGCCCCATGTTCCACCAACTCTTCCCTCCCCTTCCCCTCAGAACCTATGGCAAACACTAAGTTACAATTTTCGAAGACTAAGTTTCACAGTTACATGTATTATTATAGAGTACTTACCATATTGGTCTGTTTTCTTTTATTAGGCTCTGCCTATGTACTCAAGAGATCCTTGCCCTTTTATTTCAGAGTGTATCAGGACTCCTCAGAATGGGAGATTAATATTTTCTTGTTTATTGTGTGGATCTCCACCCACTTAGATAACACCCTATAACAAGATGAACATTTTCATATCCCATAGAAGCATACGCCAGGTACACCCTTTCCCACATTTCCCCCCACCCCTGATGCCCTGCACCAGTGACCTTCCCCTGTCATATCTGCCAAAGGAACATTTCTATCATTGTAGTTTCAACCACAGACTTACAGATCTCCAGTTCCTTCTTTCAGCCTTCCCCCTAGTTCCATGGATAGAAAACCCAACATTCCCACCCTGCTCATCCTCACCTTCCAGCACCATTGACCCCACTCACATTCCTGCACCACCATCACCTCCGTCCACTGCCAAAACACCCCCTTCCACTTTATCACAGGTTTTACCCATACTGAGCATTGGCTCAGCACACTCTTCTCCCTTTCTGTCTCCTGATAATCCATCCTTCTAGACTCTATGTCTGTGAATCTGCTCAATATGCTTAGGTCATACTAGTGAGGTAATGCAGTATTTGTTCTTTAATGACTGGTTTACTTCACTGAACATAAGGTCTCCAAGAAACATCCTTGTTGTAATGTGTGTAAATACTTTATTCCTACTTACAGCTGAGTAATACTCCATTGTAGGTATATTCCACATTTTGCTTGTCCATTCACCCATTGATGGAAACTTGGGTTGCCTCCAACTTTTGGCAATTTTTACATAGGCTAATAATAGTCTCTATCTTATAAGTTTGCTGTGAGGGCTAATTAAATTAATATGCACAAATGTTCACAACTGTGTATAATGCATAATATAGTATTAAGAGCAAATTGAAAGATATAAATCACTTTGCCAATTAACTCCTGTCTCACTTATTGTCCTCCTCTTCTCCTAAAGTTTTGTTAATTTGTAATTGCTCTTGAGTTACATTTGTCATTTAAAATAAATATAAATCAATTTCTACTCTATCAGATTTATATTTATTTATTGATGATGTCCACTCTTCCTCACTCCCAAATATAAGGAAATTATCACAGCCGTTCTTCCCTCCACACTTGATTTATTTGTGGTCTACCATATCAAGGTTTATAACATTTTAATCTCTATTGTATCTATAATAATGTACAATGATTTGCCTATACATTGAAAAACAATTAAAATATTTTATAGGAGCTACAATTATTGAGTACTTATGTCAGATATTACATTAATTACATGAGATACATTTATCTCAATTTATTGTTAAGCCAACTCTTTAAGGAAGGGCCTATGTTTAAAACCCTAGTTTATGAATGGAGTCCTTTCTTTAAAACTCTATTTTATCAATAAGAAAACTGAGTTTAGAATGATTTTAGAAACATCCTATGGTTCACCTAACAAATGGAGGAAATTCATATCTAGCAAAACTGTTGCCAGAGACTGCATATAATTGCAAATCAATATCTTGATGATATAATTATTATTAAGGACAAAATTAAGTACTGTGATGAACTCTTAAATAAGGAAATATAAACCTTTGTCTTTAAACCACTTGAAGGTGAATGTTCAACCATCAGGTGCAATGCATTCTCTTTCTTACTCTCCAACAATTGGTCAAAACTTTATCATATATCATTTTTCTGTAATAACAGCATAACATAGTTGTACATTATTGTGCTTTTCTGGAGTCCTGAATTTATAGTTTTGCACATAGAACAGTCATATAAAATGCTAAACTGCATTTTGCTGAATGGGAACTACTTTCTTTTTGATCAAAGAGATATGTTGACTTTCTGACTTCTTAATCATATAAATTTAATTATATTAACTGTTAATGATACATTCTTCACGGGCCTCTTTAGTCTTCCTTTTTCTTTTTTTTTTTTTTAGACAGCAACCATATAATTTATATTGTTTGATATATGATGGATATCATTAATGATGATGGGATAGATCATTCAATAATTACATAATAAATATGAAAAATCAATGTAGATCATAACTTCAAATAATTAAGATAAAATTTGAACAAAAATAATCTATGTGAACAATGTATTTAAAATAAAGATATTCCTTTTTCTTAAAATCCTTTTTTTCTGGAGTATATCCTTGCATAAGTTTGGACATTGTTATTCTCTAAATCAAAGTGACTTCAAATAATAGTGACTTAAAAAAGACAGACGTTTATTTCTCCTGTAAGTGTAAAATGCACCTCGGCTGATAAGGCAGCTTCTGTGTCATTGCTCTATCATCCTTCTCAATACATAGCTCCTCTCTTAGTCCAAAAAAACCACACCAACTCCTTCTAGAACATCTGTTTTTCTACAGGAGGAAGGAAGAAACGGGAAAGGCAGGGGATTGGGAGAGGGATGGGGGAGAATGTCGTTCCCTTTATTTTAAGTGAAGAACCCAGACAACTCATTTATATTGCTAAGGCCACAGCCTAGGTCCAGAGCCATACCTAGTGGCCAGGGAAGTTGGGAAATATTTTCTTTAGCTGAGTGGCCATCAATCAACTAAATACCCTTTTACATTTGTAACATGAGTATTAGGGCACAGCCAGCATTTTTTGCCAGTTTCTTCTCTTGTAAAACCAAAAGTAACATGCATATATTTCTATTCACATGCAGCATCCACAGAGTCCTAACATTTTGCTTCATCTATCTCAAGGTCCAGGTTTTCTGGCTGATGTGTGGTCTTCTCTCTCAGGACCACAGTAGTTCCCTGTAGTCTGGCCACATATAAATTAAGATTTTTTAAAAAAATAAGCAGATTATTGCATTTCCACCCAGAGCCTATGCACACCAAATATAAAATTTATAAAACAACTTATTTGTAGAAGGGGAAAATGAAGTTAAAAATCAAGCAAGCAATTGCTGAAACAGCTGGTCTACAGCTATTATCAAATCTTACTTGGTAAGAATTATGAAGAGTTTCTCTCCAGGCAATAAGGTAAACTTCCCGGTGAACTCATTTGTCAGCCCCGTTCTGCCTTCTGGGAAGAAATTCTTTGTCCATTGTTGTCTGTTGACCTTGGTTTTGTTCTCTAGGAGATCCTTCCTTTCCTATCACCCTCTCTGCCCTTTCTGTGATGCACAGAGTATTTGCAGCTAAACGTTTTTTGTTGTGGTTTGGGGTAGAACAGTCACAGGCTGCTGCAGGGTAATATATAAACTCTTTAACAATATATTTTCAGAAAAAAAAAAACGCATAGGTTTACAAACTGCTTGCTTTTTGTCCATTTTTTTATGTAAAGAAATATCAGACAGAGTCCATCTGGACATAGAGATTAAACCTGAATATTTTCATCTGCAATTTACTGGTCTTTTTAAACTGTCCATCAATATATCGCTCAGACCAAAAGAAACTACAAGTTGGCCAGGTGTTAAACATTTACCAGTCAACACTTAGGCAAGCAAGCTATTATCGTTGGTGGCAAGTCTGATAGTTGTTTAGTTTTCTTCCTTTGTAAATTGCCTATTTTTTTTTCATAAATCATCGATCTTTTAGTATTATCAATTTTTCATCGGAATTTTGAAAATTCCTATCTATTTGTCTACATGAAAGGACTCTGTACATCTCAGTTTAAATATTCGATTCCTTCTGTGACAGGTAATTATTCTAAATGGAGAATATGTAATGGCTGAAGTCCATTTGTTTTGTTTGCAAGCTTTTGATTAATTTTCATAGGTATTTTATACTTTTGTCAATATATCTATAGTCAAAGAAATGCAATTACAAGTGCATGAATATTTTTACATATCTATTGTTATATATTGGGATTTTGAGGAGAAAAATATATTCTCAATCCGCCCTGATTTAAAACCTCTGCAATACACAAATTCAACTGAAAAGTTAGAGCTTTACAAATGAACATTTACCAGTATCATTTCCAACTCCAAAACTACTTAGGAAAACATAGGCATTTTAATAATATAAATAAAGCTATCTTTTCAGGTATACGAAATATTTTAAAAACTGAAAGATATAAACTCACTAGTTTTTAAATTATTTTGCTATGTTTCAAATATTTAGTATTGAAATAATCAACATATTTCTTATTCCAAAGTAATGCAATGTTAGATTTTCTCTGAGAATTTTTAAAAATAGAGCAAAGTTAAAATGATTGACTAGATATATGAGCTTCCTCCTAACATATGGAGGAAATTCATATCTAGCAAAACTGTTGCCAGAAACTGCATATAATTGCAAATGAATATCTTGCTGTTATATCAATTCTATATCATTCAAAAATATAAAAGTATGAGAAGCAAGATATGTTTTATATATGAATAACACTGTTTGAACCCATGTTTTCTCATTTTTTAATGATATTAGAATGAAAATTCTAACAGAATGCTTGAAGACTTTATGTTAACAAGTGTCTGGACTTTGGGATACTGCTTGGGCTGTTCAAAAGTGGAAAGAAACTGAACAGCGAAGCAGTGGGAAATGTGTGCAATGAAAACACAGATAAATATCATTTGTCACATTTTTAATATATTAACTTAATATGAAATTTTATTGATCAATACTTAAAAATATCTTTGGTATATATCCTTTTAAATACACACACATATACTGGTCCATGATTTAATTGTATAAGAAATTTACATTATTTTTACTTTGTCTTGATGATGTACACACATTTTTTACAAAGAATCTTCAGAACAATGTAAAACAAACACATATTATTCTTCTTTGATTTGATATTTGACATAAGTCAAATAATTTATTTCCCTATAGTACTAGACATACGTGATTAATTAGATAGATTATTTGAATGCTGAAACTTATTCCTAGTAAAGGTTACTCCATTAAAATTTGAACTTATTATAAAATTAGCAGTTCAGAATTTATCTGAAAATTTGATCTCTGCACTTCTCTTTATATAATCCTTTTGGGATATAAGTTCTATATCTTTCTTAAAACTTTGTAGAATTATATAGTAATATCTCATTAATATTTTATTTCAAGAAGAAGTGTTAATCCATATAAATGAGTATATGAATTAAGCCTAGGAATTTTCTAAAATATACCTCACCTTTCCCTCCTTTATCAATCAAGTATTAATATATTCTATGCTTTACAATGTTTCATGGTTATGACTCAAATAATCAATATTATTATTTTATATATTATAAAGACTTGGTGGTGACTGAGATATGAAGAGATATTTGCCACAGGGTTTTCTTCTGCACCTTCACAAAGATTCTATTGAAGAGGACTTTTTTTCTCACAGAATTTTCTCCAGCATCCTCACATGTCTTCCACCCTTCCTTTCCATATAATTCACAATCTATGAATAAGAGTGCTCCGTCAGGAAAGCCCATCATTTCTACCAAACACTGCAACTGCCCACCCCTATCCTGACTGTTTTTAAATGCAATTGTCCATCTGGCCAAGCCAGACGTTCACATATCACCTTTGTCACTGAACCTTTTTATTTTTATTTTCTAGTCTTTTTGTACTTTCAGCTTAGCCTTTTTTGCATTAGGTCTTTTTGTTTTCTCTGGCTTAGAATATTTAAGTATAGGAGCTAAAAAGAATTAAATTTTCTATCCAGGATGTAGAAACCTGGAGAAGTATCACTCCCATCCTAACTACAAGAAAAGAGTCAGGTCAACTCTGAAATCATAAATTTTTGTAAGCTCTCAGAAAGCCAAGGTAGCAGGACAACCAAATAATTTATAATCTAAAGAAACACAGGCATCTCCAAGAGAGATGGGAGGTAAGCATCAGCTCACTTGTAGCAGAGCGTGGGAGGAATATGTGCCAGGCACCATACAAGGGAATAGGACAAAAATCCCTAATTTTTCAATAATTACTGAACACTAAGTGAACAGCTAGCATAAGCATAGAGTACCACGGACAGCTAAACCACTTTCTGGCTCTTTCTTTTTCACTGAACTCCACTGGGAGCTCATGTGAAAGATCTAGGGCAGCATAGGAAGCCAGAGAAAGCCTCCAAGCTGCCAGGTAATGCAGCTTTGAGGAGGGCAAAGGCTGTCCCAGGGGAAAGGGACATAGACCTACCTGTAAGTCTTCTTGACAGAACACAAAGCTATAGCTCTAGGGAGAAAGATAGCAAAGCTTATTTCTTTCATGCAATACAAAAAAATTAACTCAAAATGGATCAAAGAGCTAAATGTAAAACCGATGATAAAACTTCTAAAGAAACCATTGGAGAAGATCTTTGTGACCTCAGATTATGCAAAGACTTCTCAGATGTGACAGTAAAAGCGTTCACAAAAGAAAAATAAATATAAATCAGATTTCATCAAAATTAAAACCTTCAGCTGCTCAAAAATCTCTATGAAGGCATACACTATATCCCTTAGTGTATTAAAGATATACTATAAAATAGGAGAAGATATTAACAAATCACATATGTGATAAAAGATGTGTGTTCAGAATACATACAGAACTCTTACAACTCAATAATTCAAACAACCCAACTTAAAAATGTGCAAAATATTTGAAAAGACCCTTCACTAAAGAAGATATATGGATGGCAAATATGCTCATGACAATATGTTCAACATCATTAGTCATTAGCAAAATGCAAATCAAAGCCACAATCAGATAGCACTGCACCACTATGAGAGTGGCTTAAGAAAAATGACAAGGATGAGGATTAAATACTACTCTTAAACGACACAAACCATTTGGTCATTCCTTATAAATTAAAAGATATATTTTACCTTTTGCCCCACAATTTCCAATCCTAGGTACTTACCTATGAGAAATTAATAGCAGGTTCACACCAAAATTTACAGATCAGGTGTTTTAAGTGGCTTTTTAAAGAATTTCCAAAATCTGTAAACAATTCAAATACTCTTCAACTGTTGAATGGATAAACACACTGTGGAATTTCCACACAATGAAATACTACTTAGTAAAAAGAAACAAACTACTGATACCTGCAACAACATGAATGAATCTCACATGCTTTATCCTGTGTGAAAGTAGGTCTTCCATCCTTGTAGAAAAAACTACAGGCACAGGAAAATCATCAGCTTTTACGGGTACTTGTGGTAGGTGGGAGCAGCTGAGCAAGAAAAAAGCCACCTAAAAATCATGAAATCATAATAGTCTTAATTCAATTAGATAATTGAGGTAAAACACAATCAAGGAGCCTGAAATCTCAAGGAGCACTTCCTCAAACTTCGCTCCCCAGGTACCTCTTTTGCCTCACCCTAGCCCTGACCCTTAAAAGACTTAGGTTTTCATTAAAACTCACAGAACTACACATTAAAAATGTGGCTTTTAATGTAGTAAATGATACTTCTATAAAAATAGAAAAATATATTTTAGTTAATCATATTCCTTATTATGTGGTGATTTATCACCATGGGTCCATGTAATGCCTCTTTCTGTGTACTTTCTAACTTTAATTTAAAAAATTTGCACCAGTAAAATTGACTGTATTTTACATTTACAATTTTTTGGATTTTTAACGCACATATATATTCGTGGAAGCACCACCATAATCAAGGTGCAAAAGAGTTTCATTGGCCAAATCTTCCTTGTATAACCACTCATTTGTTCTCCATACTTCCTTTTGACTTTTCAGAAATGTCATATAAAGGAAACCATAAATATGTAACTTTTTGAGACTTGCTTATTGCAGTGATGCCTTTGAAATTCACTCAAATTGCTGTGAGTACTGATGGTTTGATCATTTCATTGCTGAGTAGTATTCCATTGTATAGCTGAACCACAGTATATCAATTCACTCTTTGAAGGGCACTTCAAGCCCTAATTTTTGCTTAGCGATTATGACTAGAGCTACTATAAGCTTTGCACACAATTTTTTGTGGGAACATACATTTTCATTTCTTTAGGGTAAATACCTAAGAGTGGGATTGCTGGACCTTATGGTAAAGACATGCTTACATTTATAAGAAATTGCTAAACTCTTCTCTAGAATACTTGTAAACATTTGCATCCTCATTGCAGTGTGTGAGGTTTCTGTTGCCTGAATTCCTTTCCAGCACTTGGTATTACAATTCTTTTTATTTTAGCTATTGTAATAAGTGTGTATTGGTATTACACTGTGGTTTAAATCTGCATATTTTTAATGCAAATTTCTTCTATGGTGTTGAACATCTTTTATGTGCTTATTTGCCATCATTTGGTGAGGGGTATGATCAAATCTTTTGCCTATTTTGTCCTTATTTATGAATTTTAAGGATTTTTTTCAATGCTCTGCATCTTCATGAAAGTCTTTTGTCAGATATGTTATTTGCAGATACTTTTTTCCTATTCTATCGCTTGTCTTTTCATTGTTAACAATTTCTTTCACAGAAAAAACACTTTTAAATTCAATTTATCAATTTTTTCTCTTCTAGATCAAACTATTTATGTTGTGTCTATAAACTCTTTGCTTATCCCCTCTCATGAAGATATTTTTCCTAAAAGTTTTAGCAATTTATGTTTTAAATTTAGATCATTAATCTATTTTCATTTAATTTTTGTAAAAAAGTAAATTGAGTTTTATTTTTATTCTGGATATAACTTTAATTTTTCCATTATCATTTTCTGAAAAGGCAGTCATTTCTCCCTTAAATTGACGATGCATATTTCTAAAAAATTAATTGGATTTATTTGTGTGCTTCGGTTTCTGACTTACTATCTTAGACCATTGATCTATGTGTCTATCTTGTTCTTAATTAAGGTAAATGTATAGCAATCCTTACTACCTGGAATTTTGACTCCCTAAATTTTGTTTCTCTTATTCAAAATTGGTTTGACTATTCTAGTTCTTGTGCATGTACACATAAATATTATAATCACTTTGTCTATATCTATTTAAATAACCCTACTGGAAACTTGAATGTAGATGGATTAAATCTGTACATAAATTTGGACAGAATTGTCACCTTTACTATGCTGAATCATTAGCATGGTATGTCTTTTCATTTGTTTAGATCTTGATTTTTTCATCAGTGTTTTCTGTTTCTCAGCATATGCTGTAAATATTGTGATAGATATATATTTAAATATTTCATTTTTTTGGCTAATTGCATATCTTTATTTGTATGTTTAGTTTCCAATTGCTCAATAGTAAACTATAGGAACATGATTGATTTTTGCATTTTGACATAGTAGACAACTTAATTTCACTTCTTAGTTCCAACATTGTGTCTGTGTATGTGTGCATTTTTTGTTTTAGATTTCTTGGAATTTCCCAAAGAGAAAATTACATTTTCAGTGAATAGGAAGTGTTATTTATCCTTTACAATCTGTATGCCTTTTCTCTTGCCGTTTTCACCAGCTAGGATTTTTTAAAATTCTTTTAGATAAAGTGGTGAAAGCCCACCTTTGCCTTTTGCCACTTCTTAAGAGAAAACATCAAGTCTGTCACCATTAGTTATGATGGTAGCTGTAAGTTTTTGTAGATCACCTTTATTTATTTTGTAGATCACCCTTCTATTCCTAGTTTGCTGGGGATTTTCATTATGAATAGACACTAAATTTGTCAAATGATTATTTTATACCAGTTGATGTTATCATTTAAAAATTTTTGTCCTTTAGATTGTTAATATGGTATTTAACATGAATTGGCTTTCCGCAACAGCCTTTAATTCCCAGCCAGAAACACACTTTGCCATAGTATATTATTGTTTTAATTTATTGCTAAATTCATTCTCCTAATATTTAGTTGAGGATTTAGGGATCTCTTTTACTTTCCCATGCTACTGAAAGCAGGTACCATGAAATGGGTTGGCTTACAAAAGGGAATTTATAAGCTTACAGTTTTGAGATTGAGAAAAATGTCCAAATCAAGGCAATATAAAGATGCTTTCTTCTGGAATACTGGCTACTGGCAAGGCTTGATTCCTCTGCCACATGGCAAGGCACTTGGTGGTACCTACTGTTCTTTCCCTTCTCTTTGGAGTTGTGTTGCTTTCTGCTTCTTGCTTCCTTGGCTTTCTCTCTCTTTGTCTTAATTTCATTCTCATATAAAAGACCCACCGTGGGCCACACTTTAACAGAAGTAACCTATTCAAAATTTCCTATGTAACAATAGGTTTACATCCACGGGAATGGATTAACTTTAAGATCATGATTTTTGAAGGTGCAATACATTCCAAACCACCATAGGGTCTATGTTCAATAAGGATATTGGTGTTTAGTTGCTTATTTATATTCTGTAATCGGTTTTCTTATCAAAATATTTTTGATCTCTTAAAATGAGTTTATAAGTGTTCCCTCACTCATTTGTCCTGCAAGTGATTAGTTAGAACTGATGGTATTTCTTTATTAAATGTTTGTTAAAATTTGCCAGTGACATGATTTAGACCTGGAAAAGTCTTACTTTGGAAAACTGTTAAGGATGAATTAAATTTCTTTAATATTTAGAGAGCTATCTGTTTCATCACTGGTGAGTTTGATAAAATATGGTTTTAAAGAAAGTGACCATTTCATTTATTGCCAAATTTAAGTGCATACTGTTTTTTATTGTATTCCATAAATTTTCTTTTTAATATCTTGCATCAGTAGTGAAATATGTAATTTAATCACAAATATTGTTAATTTGTGTCTTCTTTCTTTTTCCTTTGTAAATTCTGCTGAATAATTATTAATTTTATCGGTCTATTAAAGAGTCAGTTTTTGGTTTCATTATATACTCTATTGCTTTTTTTTTTTCTTTCAGTTTCATGGATTTCTTTTTTCTTCATTTCTTTCTTTCTATTTGCTTTGGGTTTATTTTGTTCTTCTTTTTCTATTTTCATGTGGAAGCTTAGATTATTTATTGAGAACTTTTTTTTTTCTAATTTAAACCTGCATTTAATACTGGAAATTTCTCTCTAAATGTTGTTTAGCTGTACCACACGTATTCTGACATTTTGTGTTTTTGTCTTCACTTGTTTAAATATTTTCTAATATCCCTTGAGGCTTATTCTTTGACCTATTTACTATTCATAAATGTCTTGTTCAATTTCCTAGTGTTTGTTTCCTGCTATCTTTAATTGATTTCTGCTCAAATTCTATTATGACCAGAGAACATATTTTGTTTGATTTAAATTCCTTTAGTTCTGCTCATCTTTACTTTATGATCCTGGATTTGGTATCTTGATGAATGCCTCATCTTCACTTAAAAAAATGTGTATTCAGCTGTTTTTGGGCGGAATGGTCTATAGATGTCAAATATATCAGTTGGTTGGTGGTGTTTTTTATTCCTTTATGTCCTTTTTTATTTTCTTACTATGAATTTTATTTATTACTAAGAGAATAGTATTAAAGACTACAACTAAAAGTATGAATTTATCCCTCTCTCCATTTAGTTCTCTCAATTTTGATGCTTCATATATTTTCAAGCTCTGATTCTCAGTGCACGCACATTTAGGATTGTATATGTATTTTGGGGCTTGGCCATTTTATCATTTTGTGTTATTCCACTTCATCCATTGTAGATTTCCTTTTTCTAAAGTCTGCTTTGCCTGAAATTTAAGGTAGATACTCCTATTTTCTTTTGATTAAGGTTTGCATGTTTATCTTCTCTATCTTTTTACTTTTGACCTATCTGTCTCATATATATGAAGTGAGTTTCTTGAAAACAACATATAGTTGAAAACAATATATAGATGTTTCTTTATTATCTATTATGATAAATTATGTGTTTTAAATGTAGATAGAACATATATATTTAATGTAAATATTGATATATTTGCATTTTGGTCTACCATTTTAACAAACTTATTTTCTTTGTTTCCTCTGTTTAGATTTTCTCTTTCCTCTTTCCTATATTCTTTTGTGTTTGCACTGTTTTTTAATATTCCCTTTTTATTTTTTCTATTTTTACTATATTTTTGGATTGTTTTTCAATGATTTCTCTATGAAATAAAATATAAGTGCTTAACTTTTCTTAATCCACAAAAAATAAATATTTTACCACTTTTAGGATATATAGAAAACTTCCCACATTGAATATTTATTTACCACACAGCCTTTATATTTTAACTATCTATGATTACATCTATATATATTGAATCCCCCATCAGATAACATAATAATTTTTTGTTTCAAATATCAAATCTGTTTTAAAAAACTCAAAAGGAGAAGAATAATCTATAGTTACCCAGATTTTTATCAATTTTGTTTTCTTCCTTTACTAATTTAGTTCTGTCTGAAGATCTTCCTTTTGCAATACTTTAGAGTCCACAAATATGTGCTTCATGCATCCTAATCAGGTTTTAAAGTTGCATTCACTGGAAGAAACAGGGTGGGTTTACTCCATGTACATGAAACCAGCACCTTTGTAATTAAATTCACATTTTTGTCAGCTTTATTCTATTTCCACTATCCATGCTGCATAAACACTGACTCATATGTTTAATACATGTACTTGAAAATATATGTATTCTTCAAAGTTACATATGATTTTTCAAGTACATGTTTGTCTTTCCAATGTAATAAATAATACTGTGCCCTAAATCAGGTTTTACATTTCAAGTGTTATATACAACATAATAATTCTAAAGTCTATTTGTGTAGTTACCTGTATAGTGAGTATATTAATTTTGACTGCTGCATAGGGTGCATTTGATTTATTTATTCTCCAAGTGATAGGCACCCCGATTGTCCTGAAACCTTGCTACTATAAACAATCTTGTAATTAATTCAATAATATATTCTGAAGCAGTACATAACTAATACCCACTGCATGGCTTAAGCATATATACATATTCCATTTCATTTAATATTAGTAGTGCTTGTGGGAATGGCCCTATATTTTATATTTCTATCAGTAGAGCATCAGAGTTCTTTTTTCCCTACACTTTCACTAGCATTTAGATAATATACATTGTTGTTGTGGTTGGCAAAATTGTGACAATTATTGGATTTCCCAATGTCTATTCATGTATTTGTTAGATATTCTGGATTTTCCTCTTTTGTGAACTACCTACTCGTACCTTTCTTCTATTGTTTCTCTTGTTTTCCTTTAATTATCAAAACATTTTCATGTTCTATGAAACTGTTAGATGTTGCATTGCAAATATTCCTATTCTAATACCTACATATTAATTTCTAGAGTGTCCTTCTTTGAACAGAAATCTTTTATTTATAACCATAGTCATCATTTTGGGGGGTTATAATTTATATTTGTTGGATCTTGTTTAAGAATTCCTTCTTCTACCTGACAAAATGGTAAAAAGCTGGAACTCAGCATGTTTACCCAGAAAGGTAGAATGCTTTTGGCAATTGGGATAGGCTCTTAAAGGCTGTGGGAATTTTGCATTCTGGGGCAGTATCAGACTGAATTTTTAATAATAGGCAAAATATTATGTGACATAATAATATGTTTTTCATCCTGATATCATCATAACCAACAAAGTTTTAGCAAGAGGATTTTATGGGTAGGTTTTAAGAATAATTCTTCAATTTACCCAAGGAAGGAAGATATGTGGACATGTATTTATTATGATTTCCCCAGTTTTGAAAGCTATGAGACACTAAAATGACAGGAATAAAAAGTGGAGGGTAAATAAAACAAAAATAGAGGCATGGAGAATGGAAAGAATGGCTAAAACCGATAGGAATATTCTGGCAGCTAGAAAAAAAAACTAGGTTATTGATGAGTAACTTTACATAATTTAGTTGGGTGAATATTAGCTAGGACCATAAAGTATGTAAATCTAAGTAACTAATACTCCACATCAACCTGAGCATTTTCATTTCAGGGAGGAGATATACAATATATCCTGGAAACATTTCCTAAGAAAGAAAGGGTTTAGAGCTTTTTCAGGGTTGATTCATTAATAACTGCTAGAGGTTGGAATGAAAAATTATATAGATAGGCAGAGAAGGCTCTCCTTACTAGTTCTTTAGTATATAAGGAGGCCTTAGATTTAGATCAAGTCACTAGTTCCTGGATTTCTAAATTCTGGAGCTCAATCCACACTAATTCTGAACACTGGACCAAAGGTTCTGTGTAAACAATGGAGGTTTCAGAAATATGGTTGTCAAAAGACAATAGTTGTTGATCAATAGAAAAAAAAATTGTCAATATTAGTTCTAATTTGAGAAATTTAGTGTTTTCATTCTGAGGCTGAACGGTGTATTATGAATAAATTGTAAACCTTTGAATTTTATATACCTCATTTCTCTCTATTTTGATATATATTAATTAAGAACCATAAAGAATACCTAGAGGATAACAAAAATAGAAGTTTAATTTTAAAAAATGGTGCAAAAAGTTGTACTGATTACTTTTGCCTTTTTGTCTGCTATCACTCTGGCTAATGAAAAAGGTCAATGGTTTTACTCTCCAAATGTTTCTGTACTGTCTGGCATTATAACTGTGGTTAAGGAAGTTAGTCACCTGAAGAAGTGTATTATGTGAAATTGATCTTCATTTCCATCCTTTTGCAGAAGAAATTCATGGCTTTTGTGTTAACATTGGAAGAAATACAGTGTAATTTCAGTGAGCTGCCACAGAGCTGTGTTGATTTTCCTTCTTACTATCTTAACTTAATAAAGAGATCTGGCTATCATAACAAAATCCTGGATGGGCATTCATTATATTAACAATTGAGTGTTTTTAGGAGTTGCTATTCTGCTTTGAGAATATGGTGCAACATATGGCGTCCTAAGTTCAACTGATCTTCTCAGACAAAAGATACGGATGAGCTCCACAAGTGAAATTCCTAAGAATATTTTAGATTTGATCTTTCTATGCAGGATATGATACTCAAGGTAAAATATGGGCTGTTTTTCCTAAATTCACCCCAGGTGTATAGAAAGAAAGTATAGACACTAAAGAAATTATTTGGCTTCCAGTAGGATTTTATTTAATATTTGGGTGCACTTTTGGCACCTTATTATGTACATATTATGTGTTTTATGATGACCAAGATGCAAAGGACCAATTTTAATTTACAAAAATTGCTTATGGGAAATAACACAGCACACAAAAATTACTTTGTTGTTACATGTAATCTAGACCTACCTGAGCGTATGTTGAAATAGTCTGTGTTTCTGGGTTATCCTTTATAAACCAACTCCATGCAGTCAGTGCCTGGTGGTCTCAAAGCATATGGTATTGTAATAACATCAGTCTTATAAATTCTAAGCATGAACTTGGACCAGGTTTACTGATTTAGCAATTTGTACTTGAAAGATATGGCTTGTATTAATCAGAGAGGTAATTAAAAATTAACTGCTGAGTGAAACAGTGTCCTTTGAAGTATTTCTTTTTCAAGGCTCTAATATAATGCTAGGAAATTGCAAAAGAGAATACAGAGACTTTGTCAATTGGAAAGACAGCAGAAGCTGCTTAACTAAAGTGTTTGTATACAACCTTATAATTGACTTTTTGTATAATCAGGAGAGAATTTACTGTATCATTGAGTAAGGATCAAGTGTATATACAGGACAATGGTCAGGAATTTTCAACTCATGCCAAGGTGACGAAGATCTGAACTTGATTTTGACCCCTCTTAGACATAGCTGAGCATTATTGGACACTGAGGGCTGAGACCTTATTTGAAAAAAAAGATAGGGCTATTGGGTCAATTATATTGCCTCACTGATGATAATAATGCCCTATTGAAAGTCACTGGAAACTATATTTCTGTGAGTTGAGAATACTGTTATTGATACCAAATTTATTTCTGGGTAGTGATGGTTATATCCCAGCCACGATATATAGAATGTAAAATGTCAACAAACCAAAGCATTTCTTTATCATTAAATAGTTTTGTTGGGGAGAGGATGTAGCTCAGTGGTTGAGCACCTGCTCCCCATGTATAAGGTCCTATGTTCAATCCCCAGTACCTCCTAAAAAAAGTTTTGTAATATGCATTTAAAACATGCTTGCCAGGCTTGCAGAATTCTATTTGGCAACGTAAATAAGACTTCCTTAATGTTTATTCCCAAACTGTAAGCTAGGTTTGTTGTTTAGCAAATCACCCCTAAATATAATGGCCTGAAACGAATAACCAAAACAAATACATTTGTCCATTAATCTTCAGGTTTCACAGGGCTTGAGAAGTATTATTTGGTTTTACGTAAAGCAATGTCCTGAGGTGATGCAATTCAGGAGAGGAGGATTCACTTACAAGAGAACTCAATCACGTAGCTGGCAAGTTGATGCACTATGTCAGCTGGAAACTCAGCTGGGGCTGTGGGTTATGGACCTTAGTGCTATATGGCTTCTCTCCATGGATGCTTGGACTTCTCTAAGTCACAGTGTTGGGTTTCAAGGCAAATATCCCACAAGAACTGGGAAGAAGTTGTACCCCTTAGTGTAGGAAGTCACATAATATCACTTGCACTGTTGTCACAAACCCACCAAAAATCAAGAAGATGGAATGTAGACTCCATCTCTAAATGGAAAGACTGTGAAAGTAACATTGTAAAAAGATAATGTGGAATAGGAGATGTTGTTGTTGACATTTTAGGAGTATCCATCTGCCACATAAGCACTCTTTTCCCCTTGAGTCAGATGGCCTTTGGTGCCAATTGACATGTGGTTGCAGCTGAAAATGTGGGTTATTTGTGGCCACTGTTGAGAGAACTGGCACGTGGCTTTCTTTCCAGGGCTCAGTGTGTACTTACACACCAGAACTGAGAATACATAGAACAAGGAGCAGAAGGAGACTTGGGTAAAGCTTTTTTCCTTTGATCTGTGAATCCTCTGGAACAAGGTCCACAGAGGTCCTTAATGAAAATGATTTTTTTACCCAAGGCATAAAAGATTTCAAAGAAGCTGGATGAGTAGGCTCATGTCTACCAGTGTGAGACTGAGAAAATATAAGAAGACCTGAAAATCAGGAGTTTTTCTTCAGTTGCCTCAATAGAGAACTTTTAGCTGTTTCTGTACAGCCAACCCATGGATATTAAAAGAGACTTTTTGCCTTCTGCCACTTGAAAAATTGATAACACTTTGATGTTCTTATAGCTATACCTGAGATCCCCAGTGAGATGATAAAGAAAAAAATCATATAAATATGTAAATCTCAGCAGGCAGAGAGTGATTACTGAAGACAAAGATATATATATATCCTTTAGATAGAGTTTACAGAAAAGCTAGAAGATAAATTACATGAATAAACCAAGGTATATATATATTTAAAGACATATATATTTATTTACAAACTCTGATATATATGAACTAGGTATGATATAAATATACAAATATATGAGCATGGAGAAATATTTTAGGATACACTGTTACTGGGGAAGTCAGGGATACTCTTAGTGGCCATCTCCCTGCCCAGCCTACCTACGTCCTTTTCTTTGCATGGAGATGTTTCAATATATTTCCATATGGTAGCTCTGAAGAGACATTAGGTCTAATAGAATGGCCTGACCATAAATTGAACCCAAAACCTCTGAACAAGCAGCCCAAGGTGCTTACCTGGGCCAGATCTCTGCACAAAGGTTGTTCGATATGTTTTTTGCTCAGTGTCAAGGCCTCGTCCCTGTGGGGTATAAATACCCGCTCTCTGGCAGTATAGGCGTCTCCTCTCTGACAGGAAGTGGGGCATGTGGAGTTGCCATCCACCAGTCCTGATCCTAGTAATTGGCCTCCCCAGGGGACCAGCTGTAATGGAACCTTTTTTCCTCCTCTTCTAGACTTTCTGTGCTATGTAAATAAGAAAGAGGCCATTTGCTGCAAGTTTCTGTTGTACCTGAGCCTGTGTCCCATGCTGTACCATATGACAACTTGTTCCACAGGCAAAAAGGATAGGGAAAATGTTTGATGTTGGTTCAGAGGAGAGCTAAAAAAAAAATTGCACTCAAATGCAGTGTGATGAAAATCAGATGTATATATGAATAAAGATGATTTTAATATTTAAAAAAAGGCATTAAAATGATTTAAAGAAATAAGTACTGCATGTCAAGATAATATTACAAAGACAGTCTTAAATTTAGTATTAATTTACAGTATCTTCAGTAGATTAGCTATTGTAACAAGAATGTTGAAGTAGGCAGTGAACACGTTGTTATAGGTTGTCATAGATATGGTTAGTCTTATAAGACAAGGAAGAAAATATTAAGCTTTAAATTATATAATAATGAGATGTAGAGTGAGCACAGTTTTTTCCATAAACTGTTGCTCATCATCATTTGGCCAAGTGCATGTTTGATGTATGTTTAAATTGAAATGTGAATTACACATATTTTATTTTACCAACAAAGTGTTCCTATTATGTTGAACTTTTCTTTGATGAGGAGTGTCTATCAATTTATTTTAAAAAAGCTAAATACTCATAATCTGTCCCTTTAAAGTAAGTTTTTTTATAAGATTTATTTATTTATCCCATCCCCCACCCCTTGTTGTTTTTGAGCTTGCTGTCTGCTCTCTGTGTGTTCTTCTGTGTCTGCTTGTCTTCTTTTTAGGCAGGTCTGGGAACTGATCCTGAGACCTTCCGCAGTGGAGAGAGGTGCTCAATCTCTTGTGCCACCTCAGCTCCCTGGTCTGGGGCATCTCTTGTCTCTCCTCTGTGTCTCTTTTTCTTACATCATCTTGCTGTACCAGCTTTCCACTTAGGCCCACACTCCGTGTGGGCCAGCTCTCCTGCTTGGGTCAGCTCTCTGCTTGGGACAGCTAGCCACATGGACCAGCTTGCCTTTCACCAGGAGACCTCGGGAAACCAACTTGGACTTCCTATATGGTAGACGGGAGCCCAATCACTTGAGCCACATATGCCTCCCTGTAAGGGGGTATTTTAAGAATGAGAAAAAAATTCACCTTCTCAAAATTAAATCATGCTATGGAACAAAATTGAAAAAGGGGAAGTATTTCTATTATTGATTAAATTTGTAGCTGAAACTCTTTTGTGGATTAGTGGGATAAGAAACAAATTTGAGTGAATTTAAGAGTAAATGAGAAGAGAGGTTTTTCACAAAGAAGAGAAAAATGGGGAGGTAATTGTTTAGGAGAAATTGGGTCAAACAAGTTTTTTTGTTATTGTTTGCTTCATTTGTTTTGTTTTGTTTGTTTGTTTTGTAAAAACAAATGGTATATCTGTTTGCACCTGAGAAGCAAGCATTGCAAAATGTAAAATCAGAGAGATTGGAAAACTTGCAGAGTAATATGTTTCAATAGAGAGAGGGAATAAATGAGGGGTGATTGGCTTAGTGTAAGAACTCTGGGAGTTCATTAAGATAAACTCACTTCAGAAAGTATGTGGAAGGTAAAGTGTGTGGTAGGTGGGTAGACATGGTGGTGTCAGTCTATAGAAGGCCTTCCCTTATGTTGCAATAACATCAGCAAAGGGGAAATCGAGGACATCTTTGAGACTAGGGAGAGAGATGGAGAGCTGGATGTTTGAGAAGAGAAAAAAAAGTAAAAGAGCCATCTACAGAGTGAGACAGTGAATGGCTTAGGGAAGTGTGCTTGACAGCCGGGAGGATCGCCGGAGGATTGTCAATGTAAGAGAGGCCAATCAGATGTATGGATGTAAGATCAATGGTCAGATTTAAGGACTAGAGTGGACTTGATGGTATTCTCTTGCTCACATATGGTGATTCTTGCAATGCAAGAAATTATAACAATGAGGTGGAGCCAGTGGCCACTTGACAGTTTTTGGGTAGGGAGGGGATGAGCAGTTGAAATACAGGGGCTTCTTTGGGAGTTGGAGGTTGTCCTGAGTACTGTTGTGGCAATGGATGTAGGCCATTTTAAATCAGCACACACCACTCAGAACTGAGTGGGAGAGAGTGTGGTCTACAGTGTGAACTGTGGTCTATGGTTGGTGGCAAGGCTCCAGGATGTGTAAGTTCATTGAGGTTGGTGGGCCACACTTGTGGGAGATGTTTGTGTGGGATGTGGTGGGAGGTGTGGGAGGTGGGCAACATGGGAATTCCAGTGGGTTCCGTGTAATATTTTAGGTAATCTAAGCACCTCTTAAAATATATGTATATATATATATATATATATATAACATTTTTGTAAGCAAATACACATATATGCACATATATTTATATATCATTATGCAAATGTTTGTATGTATTGTGAGAATTTTGATTTTTACCCATAATAAAAAAAAAAAAAAAAGGCATGTTTTTTGAAGTGAGTTTAAAAAATAAGAGGAAGGCAGAGGAGCCAAGAGGATATGTAAAAGAGGTTATTTGATTGACCCTGGAATGTCAAGAGAGGATATCAAATGTGTGAGGGGCAGTAAAAATGTAGGAAGATTTGAAACTACTATCCTAGATATTCCTAGAGGAAGTGATTTCAAATGATAGGATGTGGTGGTCAGACAATAAGACACATGAAGAGTTTGCAGATATTGTAATGACAAGGTCTGTGGTGAGTTGCTTAGGTTGGGTGAAGAATAAGTTTAAGGGACGGGACTCAAGAAAGTGAGAAGCTAGGTCTTGGAAGAATCATATATGTGCATACTAAAATCATGAGGAATTAAGACAATGCTACTTACAAAGAGAGTAACAATGAACTAGGAATTGAAGTCATCCAAAAATAAGGGCGAATGACACAGGTGTTGAGAAATGACAACAGCAAAGTTTCATGTTTTTTAATAAAAACTGTTAATAGAAGTTTTAAAGTTGGGCTCTTTTAGAGACGTTTTATCTCTGTACGGACAAAGTCAGAGTTCTGTCTTTATATTGTAAATTAGATATTGATTAGACATGCAAATTTAGTATGGAATGGGATGGTGGTTTTATGAGTTTGGAGATCAAGGAAAAGTCAAAATCAGAGATTTAAATTATATTAATATTGCATTTCTTCTTTCATTTACATTTTTTTCTTTAAAATATCAAATCTAGGGAAGTGGATGTGGCTCAAGCAATTGAGCTCCTGCCTACCACATGGGAGGTTTCTGATTTTTGGTTTTATGCTCATATTTTGAATTTGAGATTTCCCTTCGTCCTGCTTTGTGAAGACCATATAAACTTATCATTCCATGTCTTGAGTGATGATGAGGGAGAGATGGAATATACTGTGTCTGGGTGAGATGATTCACTGAACTCAGCGTTGCTTGCCCAGGCTTCTTCTCTGCTTTTTGGCCAAATGGGCTCATGCTCTGCTTATTCTTCCAGTCAAATGCACTTATCAATTATTAAATCAATCGCTTATTAAGCAGGTAAGGGGTAAGGGATATGATTAACTCTGCTGCTCCTCCAATCATTCCAGGACTTCTTCCTCCTCCCCAAATTTGTCAGATTTTAGTTCAGAGCAGCTCTATACCAAACAGGGTCACTGCAAAAGAAGGGAGTGCATCCAGAGTTTAGAACTAATCTTCCTACTTAATATTCGCTGGGTATTCTTCTAAGCACTTTATATGGATTAAGCATTTCATCCCCACATCAGCTTTATAAAATAAATCCTATTATTATCCTCAGTTTGCAGATGAGGATCCTATTTAAAGAGTTTAAGTAATTTTACCAAGGTCACGGTATGAAAGAGTTGAGCAGGGATCAAATCCTAGACATTCTGGCTTCAGGGTCCATACGTTAATCCATCATGCTTTACTGCCAAGACTCAATAATAGAATGTTTTCTATTTCTTCTTTGTGTAATCTGAGTGTTAGTCTTTTGCCCACTTTGGATCTCCCATCCAGAAATCACTCCTTTTTTCTCCATCTATTTTATCTTGGTGATACTCTAATGTCTTTGGGCTCTTAGGAATTTTTAGAGAAGGTAAGTATTATGACTAAAGTATTTGCAGCTATTAGCAGATCTGTTTTCATCATTTTTAATCCTGGATACAACACTGAGCATTTAAAACTTTGAGCACTGCTGGTTGTGGCTGTTTTCATTGTTTTAATTGCTATCTTTTGTGTTTGAACATGAAAATAATCCAGAGAAAAATCTGAATTCTCTTAAATTATATAGAATATTGTCTTTATGTCTACATTGTATTTTTTTTTCCTGTGGAACTAGTCCATAGATTTCATTAGAATTTTAAAATTATTTATGACACACACACACACAAACATTAGGTAGAAAAATACACATGGCCCTACGTATACATATACATATTCATATACATATACATCCGTATACATATCTTCACACTTCAATTTTCTAAACAAAATAATGAGACTGAAAACTGCCTATAGATCTAGCTACATTAAATGAAAAAATAAATATTTTAATTCAATTATTCACTTAGGAACTATAGCATTAGAAATGAGAATAAAAAGAGATCAGTGAAAGCACAAAAATGCTAAATCTTATCTCTTGCAAATGCATAGGGGCACAAAAAATAAACATTTTTCATTTTCTCATAGAATATAGCATTATTTACAAACCACATAAAACACACAAAATAGCTCTAATAGTAGTAAATATGTATTATCATTCTAAATCAAGCCATAACTAATGAAACTCTGGGAAAGGTTTAGTTTATTCTGAGGCTAGGTGTCTTGCAAATGAAAAGCTATTTAAGTGCTAAAATCAATTGACTATATAATACCATATTTTCTGACGGGAATAATGCACAAAAGATGCCTGGAAGTTGTTTGTTACGATGGCTAAATGAGATTCCACCTCTAGTTATTATCCACCCATACATTCATCATTATAAACCGCTTCATTTTTATTTTATTATATTGATTTGCCTTAGCACCCAAGACAGTTTATACTCCTACAAAATTCAGAAAACATTGATTTACTTAAATTATTCAACACTTTACTGTATGACTATTATGTCATTTAACATTTTAGACAAATCAATATAACTTTTTTTTTTTAATTGCCTGTCACATGCCTAAGTTATCATAAATATGTTTTTCTGGAATCATTAATTTACACTATGTTGATGACATTTTTATAAATCAACTACTTTAAAACAATAAAGTAGCATATGTGGGGAAACAGTACTAGGATATGAAATGAATAATTTAACCTAGTTGTAATATACTATATAACAGAAAACTTTATTAAATTTATAATAATCATATTTCTCAAACAGCTGAAAGGTATACCTCTCTCTTCTTTGGACATTGTACATGTGTTTTTTTCTCTTAAACTCTATGTATGTGTAATAGATGGGATGCTAAGTAAGTTCAACTTAGTGTTTTCTATTTTGAGAAATATGTTATAGAGAAGTTTTACTACAAGGCAGAGGAACCATTGTAAATGTGAGGAAAGATACCTTTCAGAAAATAATTTGCATGTTAGAAGGGACTGGGAAAGTTAACAATTGAAATACTATAAATGAAGTTATGCAGCAGCATGATTATCTAAAAACGTTAATTCAGTCTGTCCATATTGTCTTCTTTTTGATCATTCTGAAAAGAGTTCTTGTGAATGTGGACTTCATTCTCTCACCTAGAAAATAAACCTTACCTAGGGAAGGAATTTTACCCGTTTTATCAATGTTTTATATATGCAATACATGAAACATTTCTGACAAGATGGGTGCTCAGTAAATTTTTAATGAGCAAGCGATGAAAAATTATAATTTTTCTTCTGCCTTTGATTTAATTAGGGTATTATAACAAGCCACTTGATGAACCTATATTTATTCTTACTACCTTACATAATACTGAATTAATAAAACATGTGCAACATAAAAATTATCAAGCTTAGGTGGACACATGGAAGCTGAATTTGAAACTAGAATAACTGTTGCTAAAATATTGCCTATACAATATAGAAAAAAAGGAAATATACTAGAACTCTAAGAAGATAACCATCACCTAAAGTCACAGCAGCCAGAAGATAACAAGATAAACGCCATTAGTATTTTGAAGAATTGACTTGCAAATACATAGGAATTATTTTCCATTGACTTTCTTATCAATGCTATCGAATACTATCAATAATTAGAAACTTTTTGCTATTACTCTATTTTAATACAGGAATATTAAAAATCCATGGAAAGATAGAATTTATGTATGAGTATGTGGTTTTAATTAGCATAATTATTTTTGATTGATCTTTAAACCAATATTTATGAGGCCTCTATGATGAACCAGAAACAGTTATAGGCAATTTCTTATAGTTGAGGACCTATAAACCTGTGAGGGGAATAATTAAACAAGATCTTCCTTTTAAAGAATTATGTGAAAGTGATAACCCACAGGAAAATGTGGTGTGGGAATACAGAAAATACCAGTTTTTCAAAATCTTATGGGATGTAGAAGCATTCTTTCCCCAATCTGTCATGAAACAATATCTTTTTAAAAATCCAGCAAAAAGTTGAAATTTTAGAAAAATGAAATTAAAAACATAAAATGTAACAATTTTAATTATTAGATTTTGCAGAAATAAAACATTTCAATAAATATGATCAAAACAAACAACATAGAAAAATATTCACAGAAACCCTACATGCTGTTCATTGAAAGTGTGCATAAAGATAAGTCAAGAGAATCACTACTGTTATTGTACGTTGTGTCGTCACACATCATAACTAAATGTAAATTTATGAATGAAATAGCAATTTCCCACATAATATCATTAAGGTCAGCTTTAAAATGGTATATCAACATTTGAAATTTTAATGTGGTGAATGTGCTTGCTCTTTTGCTTAATTTAGCAAATCTAGACTGGATTATGATCTCACCACTTCCAGGAGGTAATACGTATCTAAATTCTTCCAGTATTTTAAAATCAGTCATGATACCAGTCTCAAAGACATGCATGTTGACAAGAGTGGTAGAAGAGATTACAAAGCAAGTTCAGCAAGTTCAGGATATTTATTTTTAATTTTTATCCAAACAATGAAAGTTATGCTGTATTTCTGAAATACATTGATCTAAAATTTTATATTGTAAAGCTGTTATATTTAAAGAATACTTTTTGATAGAGTAAATGAATTAAGATCCATGAATCTCCTATGCATAGATACACTTTAATGGAAAATAAAATTCAAAACATAATATCAAATTCATAAACTAATTGGTGATAACTTTCAATTATGTGCAATATCAACGTCATGACCTATTTTGCTGATAATTGTTGGAACATCACTCACTGTAAATTATAGAATATGTTATAACCCTTAGAAAAAGTTTTCCCCAAACTTCTAATTTTCCTGTGTTCCCCGTTGATCTTATCTGCATTGAAAAAGCATGTTGCATTCTTTCTCTATGTGGAAGGATTAAGATCATTAAAAATATATTATATGAGACATATCATCAAGTTTGTCCAATTCACATCTTTAAAAAGTGGGGATCAAATGGATTTCTCATTTTACAGGACACTGAGAGCTTGTTCGATAGTTCAAACATTTATAAGTGAACTTTTATCCTTGAAAAATACATACTTTAGTAAGAAATAGCAGTTGTTCATAATCAATTTTTATATTCTTTCTTAATAGAGCATAATTCAAATTTAATACATGAGGCTTTGCATATTCATTATTTCAATACATCACTAAACATATTGTTTAGTTAGTCTCTCAATAAAGAAAATGGTGTGCTGATTTTCATTTGGTGTGACAAGCCTTAATTTTGTGCAAACTTCTGCCTTAAAACACATCCCAAAAAAACCTTAAATTCCAATTCACTTCTAATCCTTCATAGTCTATTGTTTTAAAGACATTTTCACTTTGCTGCACATATGTGAGAGACTCAGATCTTTAGTAAAGAATGATGATTCATAGCAATACATTATTTTAATTTACTCTCTGAACTCATTCATGTACATTATGACTGATTATCTAATGAACCTCTACCTAAAAGAATCTCCCAGAAAGTTCTCATGGTTTCTGTGAGATGCCACTTCTATTACCAATAGCATAGCTACTGTGATAAACATATGTGATTACATTTGCAAGAGTACAATTATATTGAGAGATTGGTGGCTGCAGTAAGAACAAATGTAATTAGACTGATATTAAATTTAGAAGAGCCCTTCATAAAGTGGAATAATACATGAAATTTCTAGAAGTAGAAATGCCCTGCTTAATGTAGCCTCAGATGATCAAGGAAAATCAGTTGTTGATGGATTTGAAATCACTTTTCTTTCAAATGCCTCTTTTCAAACACACAGCTACTTCTGTTCTGTCAACTTCCTAATTTGCAAATTACAGACTTTGATCCTAAAATACGGTATCTCACCACTAGTATCTCTCTATATTTCTGTCTAACTCTTTTATACTTCTGTTTGTGAAGGGCAAATTGAACATTAATTAATTTAATTTGTGTTACCATTACCTCTAAATAATCAGATTTCTTATGATCTTATTACCAGATTCCCCTACATAAGACAATCTCATTAACAAGGGCCTTGAAATGTCACTTTAGATCCATTTTGTAACAGAGATACAGACATAAACTCATTATGTGATGCACTCTCCATTCTTAAACTGATGAGGTTTTGCACTAGCTAATGTTTGAAAGCACCGTGGCTTTTATCTAGTATTTCTGGAAAGGATAAAGAAAAGTCTTCTTTAAGAGAAAAAGTATAAAAAGGAGGAAGGAAGGAAGAGCCAAAGGAAGGGATGAAACAAAGAAAAAAGAAAGACTGGCAAAGTGAAAAGATATAAATTTTTTCCTTAATCACTTTGAATAATTAAAAAAATGCATTAAAATGTATAGGAACATGTGTAACTGCTTTGTTTAATCTCCTAGAGTTATTGATTATGACTCAATTTGCTTTAAATTATTGGAAGACAAAAAATGTAAATACAGGGAAGCAGCTGTGGCTCAATCAGTAGGGCTCTCGTTTACCATATGGGAGGCCCCGGGTTCGGTTCCCGGGGCCTCCTGGTGAAGGCAAGCCCGCCTGCACGGCGTGGTTAGCTGACCCAGTGAGCACAAGCAGCAAGGGGGGGATAAATGAATAAATAAATAAAATCTTTAAAAAAAAATGTAAATACATATTATTATCATGTCTCTCAAGACTAGTTGCAAACTTCCAAGGGAAATTAGTAAGAAATATGCATTTGTTATTTGGATTTCAGATGAGTAATTATCAGTGAACTAAGTCTACTGAATATACGGGATGAGGAAATGCAAGGTCCTACCTCACTTTTATAACTTCTTCTAACTGAACTTTTTGGTTAAATTTGAGTATATTTGAGAGCATGGCTCAGAGAACTGAAAAACAAAGCTTCTTTCACTGCTCTGTATCGGACTGATGTTGATCCAAACTGAGGCACTAGGGATCAACTGACGTGGAAGGAAAATATCTTGACATAAATATCCAACCTCTTCCACTTCCAAGTGGGTAGAGAAACTGCGTATACCTACCTTGGGAATTTTGTGGAGCAGAAAACAGGAACTGAGGAAGATGGACATTTTAAAATTTTATTTTCATTCATTACCTAAGGTATTTTTTTTTTAAATAAAAATAATAGTACCACAAGGCACGATTCTAAGAATAGCAGTTTCTGCCCTACTCCTCCACATCTCTGATTTCCATTTCCCAGAGGTAAACAGGTGTAACTCAAACTGTTTTTTTCTGGCATATATCAACATATTCCTAAATATTGGTATAATCTTTACTGTTTCTAGCTTTTTCTTCATTTTAGAAAACAATTAATTGACTATACTGGAAGATGAGAATGTAACCTTCTTAATGAATGCCCTCTTGCTCATCTCCCTCCTTACAGAATCAACTCAATACTGCTGTATCTCAGTTACCTATTCAATATTCAATGGTTACATTTTTAGCATTATAAATATTATTTAGAACTGACTTCCATTGTTTATTATGATTGCCATTCCTATTTGTAATGGATTTTTCTTTTTCCTGTAGTTAATAGTGATTTCATTTATGTGTATGTGCATGCGTGTTTTCTGACTCCCACGTATTTTTGTTTCATAGTTATTCTTTACCATTTTTATAAAGTACCTTCTTCAGTTGCATCCTGAAATACAGTGAATAATAGCTGAACATCTTGAGACCTTGCTATTCTTAAATGTTCTTCCTAATATCCTTAAAATTAATTGATATTTTGGATAGCCATGACATTCTAGGTTGGAAGTTATTCCTTTCCAAACTGAAATTATTGTAGCTTTAGCTTTGCTACAGTGACTGCTACTTGCTCCTAATATTCATTTGTACCATTTTCCCTTTTTCCCATTTTGGTGGCAGTGGCCTTATCAAAAAGATACCAACTATGTGCTGTTTCTAGTTGAGGGTGCCTAAGTAACTGTGGCTTAAATTAGGTAGAAATACTTCTCTCTCAGGTATCTGTCTAAATAGAGACAGTCCATGTCTGACATGGTAGCTCTACAGTATTAGATGGATATGGAGCAGTGGCCACTGGAGGCTCAGGGGGCAGGGAGAGGGAATCACAATTGTAATACAGGGGCTTTTTCGGGACTTGGGAATCATCCTAAGTGACCTTGAAACAACAGATATAGGCCATTTTACATCATCACACAACATGCAGAACTGTGTGGGAGAGACTGTAGACTGCAATGTGAACTGTGGCCCATGCTTAATGGCAAAGCCCCAGGATGTGTTTATCAATTGCAATGAATGTGCCACACTAATGAAGAATGTTCATGTGGGAGGGTGTAGGAGGTGTAGGAGGTGTGGGGAGTGGGGCAAATGGGAATCCCTATATCTTTTGCGTAACATTTATGTAATCTAAGTATCTGTTAAAAAATAATAATAATAATAATAAATTTATTGAAGAAATACACGTTGTCCTGTCTTATTTATATGCCATTTCCAAATACAACTTCCATGTTATTATTCACGATGGGTGCTCCATTCAATTGTTTGTATATCAATCAGCAGGAAGAGCAGAATGGGATGACCCGGGTTTTCCCTTCCCTTTAACAGCAGTTACACATATCAGGAAGTTATGCATATCTATTTCTTCCTATCAAGATACATTCATTTGACTCTTGCTATTTTTGAATGCCCCTTTTGTATAGCATAGCATTCTGTTATTTTATTTCAAAAATTAATTTACTATATTTTGCCTCTTAATTTTATAGATTTAGTTCATTTTTTTCTTAGTTGCCTGCTTCTTCTGGGTTCTTTTTTTGTTGTTGTTGTTTTTGTTTGGTTTTTTTTTTTTTTGTTATTGGTTGGACAGATACTTAATGAGCTTTGGCTAGCCATTTATAATTGATGCCCCAAAGTGACATTTGGAAGCCCTCTGTGGTTGAATCTTACAGAATAAAGAACATCACCATAGGGTGACCAGTGAGGGACTCTGTTATGGGGAAATTCCTGAAATATCATCTGTAGGTCTACTTTTGGTCTGCCCACTGCCCATAAAAATATCCCAGAAAAAAATGTCAGTTGGAAGAGAACATTGGATGTCACCAGGCATTATACATACTTGCGTTAATCCTTAGTTTCACCCCTGTGCTTAGTTCTTTGAGTCCAAAGCCTTATTGATTCAGCCTTCTCAAAGGGCTTACTACCACTAGTCTCTTGGAAAGGGAAAGCTATATATTTCTGGCACCAAAACTTGGGGAAGAAATCTGGATATTCAATCCATTGGTTTCAGTCTTGTTACCATCACCTCCACCTTCAAAAGTACTTGTTACTTCCAAGACCTGAGCCTCCTGGTTTTCAGTGGAGTGAATTAGCAAGCTTCATACTGACTTCATGTCTTTGCAGATTACCTTTCTCTGCTCTGCTAAGTTAGTTGTAACCATCCATCAACTTTCTATATCAAGATGTGAATGACATATCTTAACTGGACTGTTTTTTTCCATTCTTCCTATCCTTGTTGGTATATAATTTAAAATGCTTATTTGCTTTACTGTTACATTGGTGGGATTTGGGCATATGATAAAAGACATTTGATCAACCTTCCATATGTAAGTGACAGTTCCCTAAGTTTACTTTCAGAGGGCCTTTGAGGATAACAAAAGGAGCATTTTCCCCATAAACAGCAACAAAAAGGAATAGAGATGTTTAGTTCCTGATGACGACCCACGTTTGTGGTCTACATTCCAGTGTCCTGACAAAACTGCTCAGATGATCTCTGAGTGAGGTGCCTTGCGAAGCTGAATTCCTAGCTCCCTGAATTCCCATCCTCAGCAAGAATCCTTCAAACAGGACACAAAACATGGGAAGCCAAACACTTTGACAGTGAGGTCACAAGCAGTGATGGTGATGGCAAAATGAGGCCAGTCTCTAATTTATAGACAATCCAGGCAAAGGGAGAGCCACCTGACACACGATCACGTTCTATGACCCTGTGAGAAAAGTTAAACTGGGCACTACCTAGAAACACAGATATTTGGTGAAATACTTTTTATTGTCAGCGCTGCCATAAATGTTACCAGTCTAATAAATACTTCCCTTCTTTTTGTGATTTACCAGATTCCTCCTAAAAGAGCTTTGTTTTCTACTTCCCTAGAAACAGAATTTATCTGAATTTAATATGATGATAGTGAATCCTGAGCATTTACTCACTCTTTCTAAATTGCTTTAATCTACTTTTTAAAAATTGGTCTCTTTTTAAATTATAAAATAAAATTTTCTTTTTATGATACAACCATAACTATGAGGAAAAAAAAAAACATTAAGCTAAATATACTGCCTTCACTGGCCGATTACATGAGAATGTAATTGGTATATTGGTTTCTATTACTGCCACAACAAATTGCCACAGACTTAGTGGCTTAAAATAACACAAATTTATTATCTTACGTTTCTGGAGATTGGATATCAGAAAAAGGGCTCAGCGAGCCTGCATATCTTCTGGAAGCTCTAGATGAGAATTCACTCCCTTGATTTCTCCAGATACTCTTGCATCAATCTATCTTATTACTTTGGTCGTCACATCCCCTTCTCTGACCTCTACCTCTTCCCTCCATCTTATAAAGCATTTGTGATTACATTGGACCCACTTAGATAATCCAAGAAAATCTTCCCATTTCGAGATCCTTAACTTAATAGCATCTGCAAATTTCCTTTTGCCTTGGAAGGTAACATATTCCTAGATTATTCCAGGGATTAGAATGTGGACGTCTTTGAGGACTATTACACTGTCTATCACGGTTGGAATCAAGAAACTGCCTGGAATTATTAGATCTATTTCATAAACAAGTTCAGTTACTTGGTGGAATCTAATACGTAGTGTCTTCTAACACTAAACATCAATTTATATTTCATTTTCAATAAAAAATAGAATTTGCTTCAAAAATTTCTACTTTAATGACAATTTATTAAAATACATTATTCCTCAGAATACATTGTTTTAAATTCTACTGGTATTTATTCAGAAAGGTCTTTTAAGATTTGTGTGTGTGTGTGTGTCTGTGTGTGTGTTAATAGAAATGACAATGCTTGGAGAAGCCTTGTACTTCCTTTGGATACATATCAAATATGCTCTTTCTAAACGTTTTTGTCTTAAGATACTTTATGGACTAAGAATTATTTCTAATGTTAACTATATATTTTATACCATAGTTACATAGATAATGTTATATATATATATATTATATATATATATATAATATATATTATATATATAATATTGTTAAATATATAATGTTAACTATATATTTTATATCCAAAGATATACCTTTGGATTTATTCAGCTGATTTTCTGTATCTTTTACCAACTGATTACAAATAACTGGAACACAATTTTTGGGTGAAAGTGACCATTGAAATATTAGATATTTATGGAGTTTCAGCTGTCAAGAAAAGAGAAAAGGTATAACATTGAAAGTGTGTCTATTGATTGCTCTAAGTGTGACAGCTTAAATCCTATACTCAATGAGATTTCTAAGTCAACTGAGTATGCCAACCCTGTATCTACCTATTTTTGGATTGTTGTAATTTCAAATATTTGATCACCTTTTTAGACCATTTTGTTTAGGAAAATATGCTCAGAATGCAATTAAAACACACTTTGAGATACTGCAAAGCACATACAAGGAGGAATGTTAACACAGAAAAAGTCAGATTTGCTTACTTTTGTGTTGTTAAACAAGTTCTTACTTTGTGCAAGTAAAATAAAAAAGTTTGTATTGGTCTTTTGTGACCCCTCAGCTCATGTGGCTTGTTAATTTCTAAAACTTTTGTAGATAAGATTCCTAGTTAACTTGATATATCTTCTGTCATTCTTAAGTTCCTATTCTCATCTGGATCCCCTCAAAACAAAATCACATACATCCTTCTCATTCTTGACCTTTTGAGTTTCTGTCCTCTTTTCTTGTCATCTCTGCCACCCTTCTTGAGAGAATAATCTGCTACCTCAATTCCCAATCAGACAAGTATGCTGCCTTCTCATTCTAACTTTATATTATTTATTATAGAAATATATTATATTATATATTATAGAAAAATGTCTATCCAAAGAGAATTTTATTTTTCCAAAACAAATGGACGATTTAAGTCTATTGTTTTGTTAAAATTTCTCTTTGAGCTATCCTCCTTTTTCCTTTTTCTCCTTGTACCTCTCTCTGTTTTCTTCATTTTAGGCTCTTAGGATCCACCTTATGGTAGCAGAATTCCAAGATGTTGTCCCAAAGATGTACCAATCTAAACCTGTGACTATAATGAGCTATCAGTCTTGTAATTATATCATGTAATATGACACAGGTGACCTTAAGGGAGAAGATTATCTGGGTGGGTCTGCACTAAACATATGAGCCCTTCTAAAAGCAGAGAGTTTTTCCATAGCCTTCCCAGAAAATCAGAGGATTTACCTTGTTTCTTTCTTGAAGATGGAGGAGACCATGTGACAAAGAAGGCAGGTGGTCTCTACAAAATGAGAGCATCTCCCAGTTAACAGCCCGTGAAGAAACAGTGACTTCATTCCTACAACCCCTCGGAAATGAAATTTTGCCAGAACTGGAATTAGCATTAAAGTGGATCCCAAGTTCCAAATGAGAACACAGTTGGTTGACATCCTGATTCCTGTCTAAGCAAAGAATCCAGCCACACCACACTGGACTTCTGACCCACAGAGCTGTGAGCTAAAACACGGATGTTGTTTTAAGCCACTACGTTTGTGGTAAGTTATTATGTAGCAATAGAAAACTAATACATAACCTCTAAAATGGGATTTTCCTTTGGGCTATTGATATTTTTAACACATTCATTTCATGTATAATTGCATCTTCGCCATTCCTTATAAACAACCTGAATATTCATAAACATTGAATGTTTACCTTTAAGCTTTGAACTCTAGGTTTTATATTGATTGCCCTTTGGATGTCTACGTCTGCCTATCCAAGAGATGATTATACACACCTTAAACTCGGCTGTCTTAAACTGAATGTGTAAACTCAGTACCTTCTACAACTCCTTCCTCCTGCTACAAGAGACTATAATCAACCTCCTCTACAATTGTCCAGCCAAATACCCAAGTGGTCATCCTAGAATCTTCCTTTCTCTTCACCTCATAAATTCAATTGATTAATGTTGTTTTAATTCAAATGTCCTTCAACTTTTACTTATTCATTCAACTCATATATGACTGAATTCTAGTTTCCCTTCTCTTGCTTTACAGAAGCATGAACTCACTAATTATTGGTCACATGTCACAGCCATTCTCAATGCTACAACAAAAACCATGTGATTCTTCACTGTCATACTTCATTTAAAATATTTCAAAGAATTCCACAATTATAGGAACACCTCTAACCTACACATGAAAGATACATAAGGCCTTTGCTGACCCAGCTTTTATTTTCTTCACCCTGCATTCAATTATATAAATTAGAATATGAGACTTTTCCTACAAATAATACTCTCTAGGTCAGAGGTTCTTAACAAGGGGTTCAGAAGCTTGAATTGAAATAAAATTAACAAAAAAACATTCTTGTGGTGATGTGTTGGTTTGGGTGTAATATGTTTATTAAATAATACACAGTACAGTGTGGCCTTAGTAAGGGGTCCGTGGTTTTCACCTGACTGGCAAAGTGGTCCGTGGAACAAGGAAGGTTAAGATCCCCTGCTATAGATTTTTACTCTCTGTGTTGTCTCATGCCATTTTCCTTGAAAGAAAGAGATGCCTGCTTTGGTTTTATCATCCAATACAGAAGGAGCTCACTCAAAACATCTCAAAATCGCTCCTCATGGTTTTCTAAGTTCGATATCTATGTCTATGTCTAGTCTATGTCTATGTCCACGTCTGTGTCTATGTCCACGCCTATGTCTATATATCTATAGTCAATCTATATCTATACCTATACGTATATCTATCTCTTATGAATTATATATTTACATTATGTATTATATATACAAACACATTATTTTTTATTTTGTTTAACAAATTAATTTTATTGATACATATTAATAAAGAATAAATCCATCCAAATTTAACAATCAATGGTATTTGGTATAAACACATAATTGTGCATTCATCACAAGAATCATTTTAAAAGCATTTTCATTTTTCTGATAATAATAATGATAAACAGAAAAACAAACTCTTACCTCTCAATCTCTCTGTGCTTCCCTCGCCATATATAGCTGCTATTCTGTTTCCTTCTTTCTAGTATATTTATATTTACATTTTGTAAAAACAGTCTTATATATGCAATATCACCCATATTTGTATTATACATAAGGTTTCACTATGTTATACAATCCCATGTTACATTTTTTTTTTTATTATTATGGGTAAAAATCAAAATTCTCACAATACATACAAACATTTGTAAAATGATATATAAATATATATGCATATATGTGTATTTGCTTACAAAAATGTTATTTATATATATATATATATACATATATTTTAAGAGGTGCTTAGATTACCTAAAATATTACACGGAACCCACTGGGATTCCCATGTTGCCCACCTCCCACACCTCCCACCACATCCCACACAAACATCTCCCACAGTGTGGCCCACCAACCTCAATGAACTTACACATCCTGGAGCCTTGCCACCAACCATAGACCACAGTTCACACTGTACACCACACTCTCTCCCACTCAGTTCTGAGTGGTGTGTGCTGATTTAAAATGGCCTACATCCATTGCCACAACAGTACTCAGGACAACCTCCAACTCCCAAAGAAGCCCCTGTATTTCAACTGCTCATCCCCTCCCTACCCAAAAACTGTCAAGTGGCCACTGGCTCCACCTCATTGTTATAATTTCTTGCCTTGCAAGAATCACCATATGTGAGCAAGAGAATACCATCAAGTCCACTTTAGTCCATAGTTCTTCCCCCAATCCAGAGGCGACTGGGATGGTGATGTCCACTCCAATTCCAAGTGAGAGAGGGCTTATATCCCATGGATATGGTGGGTGGGATGATCCTGCCTGCAGATGCAGGCCCTCTCCATTCCCTGGGATGGCCATTTCCCATCATTGTCTCCTCACCAGGTGACTTGGATGAGTCCATTGAGCTGTAGGGTAGGAGTTGCAGCTCCACCTAGATTTCATGCACACCTGGCACATAGGTAGGTGGGAGGCTCCAGTCTCTGGAAGTATACCTAAGAAACTCCAGCATCACATGTAGGTTTGAATAGAAGGGACAGTGTACGGACAGTGTAGGGAGAGTGTAGGGACAGTGCCTGTCAAAATAGGATGACCCACTGATGTTTTTTTTTTTTTTTTTAATTGATGACTACCCTTGTGAGTTTTTGCTCTTGTAAATGAGACTTAGCCTGCAGTTGTGGGGTGCCTAAGGGTTGCCACCTGAGAGCCTCCTTGTTGCTCAAATGTGGCCTCTCTCTAAGCCAAACTCTGCATATGATTGCATTACCTTCCCCCCAACGTGGGACATGACTCCCGGGGATGAGCCTCCCTGGCAACGAGGGATTAATACCAAGTGCCAACTGGCAGCTTTGTGCAGTGGCAGTATCGTAGCCAATGAGGTTTATCCGAGGCACGATTATTGCTAATTGAAAACTTTTCCCAAGTGCCAACCGGCAACACAACTGGAAAAAGACCTTGAATAAAAGGGGGAAACGGTAAAGACAAATGAGTTCAAGTGGCTAAGAGACTTCAAAGAGAGTCGGGAGGTCATCCCAGAGGTAACTCTTAGGCACATCTCAGTAGGAGCTCATAGAACATCTAAGTGCTTATCACCCCACTCAGTGGGGTTCCTGAGAGCTCCAGAGACACCCTGGTCTTATATAAGGGGGGATAGCCCCAGAGACTGATGCCTTATCAGTGGGTTCTATTTTGGAATCTGTGCTCCTGAGAGTGACAGAATTAGACTCAAATAAGTCCTCCCTGCACATGGTTCACCAGTCCCTTCTATTCAAACCATGTTACATTTTTTAGCTTTCTTTCTAGTGATATACATGACCTTGGGTGTTCCCTTTCAACCACTGTCATGCCAATATAATGGCTCTGCTAATTACAAATACTATGATGTGCTATCAACATTTCTACTCATTTCCAAAGATTTATGAACAACCTTTTTACCAATTCTGCACAGACTAACCCTTAGCTTTCCATTCTCTACCCTCATTCTATTTTCTGGTGACCTGTATTCTAATTATTAAGTCCATGAGTTTACATAATATATTTAGTTCATAAGAGCACAATCATACGGTATTTGTCCGTTTGTGTCTGGCATGCTTCACTTAAGATAATATCCTCCAAGTTCATCCATGTTGTAATATGCTTCATGACTTCATTTCTTATTAAAGCTGCATAATATTTCATCTTGTGTATACACGACAATTTGTTTATCCATTCATCAGTTGATGGACACCTGAGTTGTTTCCAGCTTTTGACAATTGTGAGTAACACCTCTATGAACATCGGTATGCATATGTCTGTTTCTGTCACTGTTCTGCGTTTTTCTGGGTATATATCTAATAATGACATTGTTTGGTCACATGGCAAAACAGTCCACCACAGTGGCTATATCATTCTACATTCCCACCAACTGTGAATAAGTTTTCCTATCTCTGCACATTTTCTCCATTTACAGTTTTCCAACTTTTTAATTGTGGCCAGTCCAGTAGGTGTGAAATGACATCTCATTGTAGTTTTGATTTGCATTTCCCTAATCACTAGTGATGTTGAACATTTTTTCAGGTGTTTATTTGTCATTTGTATTTCTTCTTTGGACAGTTGTCTTTTCAAGTCTTTTGCCCATTTTTTAAACAATTAGTTTGTCTTTTTATCGTCAAGTTGTATGAACTCTTTATATATCAAGGGATAATAAAGATATTGAACTCTTATAGGATATGTGATTGCCAAATATTTTCTCCCATTGAGCTGGCTGCATTTTCAGCCTTTTGACAAAGTCCTTTGAGTTGCAAGGTGTTTAATTTTGAGTAGGTCCCATTTATCTATTTTTTCTTTTGTTCCTTGTGCTTTAGGTGTAAGGTTTAAGAAACTAACCCCAACCACAAGATCTTGAATATGTTTTCATACCTTTCTTCCAGGAGTTTTATGGTTGCCACTTTTATATTTCAGTTTTTTTATCCATTTTGAACTAATTTTTATATAAATTGTGAGATAGGAGTCTTCCTTCTTTCTTTTGGATATGGCTATCCAGTTCTCCCAGGACCATTTGTTGAATAGACTGTTCTAGCCCAGCTGAGGGCGCTTGATACCTTTGTCAAAAAAAAACTTGACTGTAGATTTGAGGGTGTATTTCTGACTCCTTGATTTGTTTCCATTGGTCAATATGTCTGTCTTTATGTCAGTTTATAAGTAATATGCTTTAAAGTCAGAACGTGAGAGTCCTCCAGCTTCGTTCTTCTTTTGTAAGATAGTTTGGCTATTTTGGGTCCTTTACTCTTCCAAATAAATTTGATAATTGGCTTTTCCATTTCTGCAAAAAGGTTATTGGGATTTTTAATGTGACTGTGTTGAATGTAGAAATAAGTTTGGGTAGAATTGACAACTTAATAATATTTAGTCTTCCAATACAAGAATGTGGAATGTTTGTCAATTTATTTAAATACTCTTTGCTTTCTTTGAGAAATTTTTGTAGTTTTCTGAATACAGTTCCTTTATATCCTTAGTTAAGTTTAATCAGAGATGTTTTTTTTCTTTTAGTCGCTATTATAGATTTTTTTTTCTGGTTTCTTCCTGATATTCTACTTCTGTAGGATATAGAAACACTATTGATATTTGCAGGTTAATTTTGTATCCTGCCACTTTGTTGAATTTGTCCATGATTTCTAGTAGCTTTGTTGTGGATTTTCTATATATATGATCATATCATCAGTGAATAGTGAAAGTTTTACTTCTTCCTTCATTACTTGGGTGCCTCTTATTTCTTTATCTAGCCTAATTGTTCTAGCTAAACCTTCTAGCATGATATTGAATCCTTCACAGTGGGCATCCTAGTCTAGCTCCTGATCACAGTGAGAAAGCTTTCAGTATTTCACCTTTGAGTACATTGCTAGATGTAGCTTTTTCATATAAGCACTCTACCATATTTATAAAGCTTCCTTCTATTCCTATCTTTTGGATGCTTTCATCAAGAAAAGATGTTGTATTGTGTCAAATACTTTTTCTGCAACAATCAAAAGGACTTTGTGATTTTTCTTCTTCAATTTATCAGTTTGATTTATTACACTAATCAATTTTCTTTTGTTGAACCACCCTTGCATACCTGGGATAAAACCCACTTGGTCAACATATATAATAACTTTAATGTCCTTTTGGATTTGGTTTGCTAGCATTTTATGGAAGATTTTTGCATCTATATGCCTAAGAAATATTGGTCTTTAATTTTCTTTTTTCATCGTACCTTTATCTAGTTTTCAGATTAGCATGACCTTGGCTTCATGGCATGAGTTTGGTAGCATTCTTTCCTGTTCAATTTTTTTGGAATTGTTTGAGCAAGATTGGTATTACATCATCTTTGAATGATTGCTAGAATTCACCTGTGAAGCCATCTGGTCCAGAGCTTTTCATCTTTGGGAGATTTTGATGACTGTTTCAATCTCTTCATTTGTGATTGGTTTCTTGAGGTCTTCTATCTTTTCTAGGGTCAGTGTAGGTAGTTCGTGTGATTCTAGGAATTTGTTCTTCTTGTCTACATTGTCTAGGTTTTTGGCATACACTTCTTCATAGTATTCTCTTATGAACTCTCTTATTTCTGTGGGGTCAGTGGTAATGCCTACCCCTCTCCCCCTTTTCTGATTTTATATTTGCACCTTCCCTCTTTTTTTCCTTGTCAGTCTAGCTAAGGGTTGTCAATTTGTTGATCTTTCCAAAAATCCAGCTTTGGTTTTGTTGATTCTTTCTATTTTTTTTTATTATTATTATTTCATTTATTTATGCCCTGATCATTACTATTTCTTTCCTTTGGCCTGGTTTGGGATTATTTTGCTGTTCTTTTTCACACCTCCAGTTGTGCAGTTTGTTTGTTTGTTTGTTTTTCAATTTTATCTCTTTCTTCTTTATTAATGTAAGCATTGAGCACTATAAATTTCCCTCTCAGCACTGCCTTTGCAGCGTCTCATAGGTTTTGATATGTTGTGTTCTCATTTTCATTTGTCATTTCTATACTCAAAGTTTCTCACCCTGTTATTTTCCTTTAATGCTGCAGTGCTCTGTATAGTATCTCCTGTAACTCTTGTGTTTTGGTAACATATTCTACCAGTTTTGTTTTGTTTTTCTGTCTGTGAAGACTTTGAAGTCATTCTCATTTTTGAAAGAAAATTTTGCCAGATAAAGAATTCTTAGCTGGCAGGTTTCCTTTATGTGATGCTTTGCTTTTCTCTTGTTGCTTTCAGAATCCTCTTTTTATCTCTGGTATTTGTTATTCTGAATAACAGGCATCCCAGGGTAGGTCTGTTGGGATTTTTTTCTGTTTGGGGTGTGTTATCCTTCATGGATATTGATATTTATATATTTCATAACATTTGGGAAGCATTCTGTCATTATTTCCTCAAATTTTCTTTCTGCCCCTGTTTCATTCTCTTCTCCTTCTGGGACACTAATTATGTATATATTTGTGTGTTTTGCATTGTCATTCACATCCTTCAGACTGTGTTCCATTTTTTTCCATTCTCTTCTCTTTCTGTTCTCCTTTCTTTTCCAGTTCAGATGTTCTGTTTTTGAAATCACCAATTTTGTCTACAAGTGATGCAAATCTGCTTTTATGTGCCTCTAACATATTTTTTTTAATGGTCAGAAAAGTTATATTTGGAAGTAGCCAGCTGGACTCAGTTTAGATGATTTCAACTTTGCCAACTTTGTTGGCAACATCCAAAGCATCATAGTCTGGGGCCAGTTAAATATATGCCTTCTTCTCTCCATCAGGCCTGATCATGGTGCTGACCTTCACCATGTCAGCATCACAGAGCTTCTTCACAGCTTGTTTCATCTGGTGCTTGTTGGTCTTGATATCCACAATGAACACAAGTCTGTTGTCTTCATTCTTCTTCTTCTTCATGACTCAGTGGTCAGGGGGAATTTGATGATGGCATAGTGTCAAGCTTGATTCTTCTGGGAGCACTTTTCTGAGGATATTTGGCCTATCTCCTGAGACACAGCATCTGACGCTGCAAGAAGTTGGGTGACGTGCAGATCTTCTTTTTTTGTGTGGCTGTGGATGCCTTTCATTATTGTCTTCTTGGCTTTCAAAGCCTTTCCTTTAGCTTCTGTTTTGGGAGGGGCAGGAGCTTCCTTCCTCACTTTCAGCTATCCATATCAGACTCTCCGTCTGATATGGATAGAAGACTCTAATATATTTTTAATTCATCCATCATGTCTTTCATTCTCATAAGCTCTGTTACTTTTCTTTGCAGGCTTTCAAATTGTTCTTTATGCTCACCCAGTGTCTTCTTAATATTTTTTATCTCTTTAGTCAAATTTTCTTTCAATTCTTTGTAGTGATTTAGCATATTATCATTGATTAATTTTCTTAAATCCTGTATCTCTTCCAGATGTTTTTTTTTTTTTTTTTTTTTTTTTTAGCTAGGCCATCTCTTCCTATTTCCTAGTATGGTTTATAATTTTTTGCTGATCTCTAGACATCTGAATATGTTGGTGAATTTATTCTGATGGCCATTTTTCTCTCTTGCCTATTGTTTTTTCTCACAAATCGTCTTTGGTATTTGGTTCAATTTATTCTAAAATTTCCCAGCTTAAGTTTTCAATATCGAGCCAGGGACTCAGTAATGGGGTACCTATATTCTCCCAGGAGTTTGGGTTAAGACAGCCCTAAAAGTAGTTTTCCTGCAAGCAATTTCCAGATGAGCCAACAGATGACACTCATCAGCACATCTTTCCATGAAGATGTTTCTTTCAATCTCTACTTGGCTGTGTTTTGGTTTGGCCAGAGAAGAGATTCAAAGTGCTCTGCTGGCCAATTTCACAGAAGAGAAGCCTCTGAACTCCTTCTCCCTTGTCCCTTTTAACTGCTGACAGGGACTAGGACAGCAGTTCCCCTCTCAGTTGGGTATAGTGAGACAGGGTTTTTATCTCAGCTCAGTATCTTGGGGGTAGAGTAGGCGAGCCTTTTCCCACCACTACTTTGTTTAGTAACTCACTTTTGTTGTTTTGGGTTCTTCGTCTCTCTGTCCCTCACCATCTTTGGAGTTGTGTAGCACTGTCCTGGTCTGCTGACCACCAAAGCTGTTCCCTCAGACACCTTTTGATCCCTTTTCTGTTATTTTGTGAAAGAGTTGCACCCTGACTGCCTACTCTGATATCCTCTTCCTGGATCTCTCCACACACACTATTTTAAGGGTAATCTTTTTACTGTTACTTTTTTCCATTAAACTTTAGGGCTCAACAAAGCAAAGTGTTTTTTTTCTTTGTTATATTACTATTATATTATTCAAAATATGTTAAGATATTGTTTGAACTGAATTCCTAATCCATTACTTTAGGATTTATTTATAATGTTTCTTCCTAATTTTTCAACTCCTTTTCAAAATTCGTTTTAATATCACTAGTTCCTATAGGGCATATTGACTAACTCACATATCAGTATCTCTTTGACATGTTGAAGGTCTGATTTGTCCATTTCCTTTGAATAAAACAATTCATATTATTAAAAATGTTGCTAGGCACAGTCTACCATCATTTAAACGTAAGTGACCAGACTATTTTGTGTTTGTAGGTGAGAATTTTTCATCTTTATACAACCTCTTCATTTTTTTCCAGAAAAATAAAAGTTTGCCTTTCAGGAAAGAGTGAAGCTCTGTGTGCTATGCATTTGGGCTGTGCTATGGAAGATTGTGTATATATTTAATTTAGTAGCAAATAACTTTATAGAACAAGGGTTTGTCTAATTATGAAATAGAGCTATCTTTTCAATATGTATCCCACAGGTAACAATAGTATGTGTGATAAATAACTTGTAGGTACACAGCTTAAAACAAGTATTTTCCTTAATCCAAGGTGTTATTTCTTAATTTTATTTGAAAATACCCATTTATTTTGGATAGTTACCATACTAATATTGCACATTTTCACATCTTCCTTTTGGTGCATAAGGAATATCTCCAAAGATAATTTTTTGATCTGAAATAACTAGCAAACTTAGGTGTTGTGTGATGCTTTATTGCATTTTATTGCAGTTATTTAGATTAAGTATCCTATATACCTATTTCGGACTTGACAAATCATAGAATTACTTGCATGATTCAAATTTAGATGCATAACTCAAATTACTCACCCTTGGAATCTTAGTTGATGAACTGAAAATAATGTTTTTCAAAAAGTACCCTATAATCTGGTTGCTTTTACAAATCATCTTGCTTTATACACAGATTTGTATCTTGAAATTTCTATTGATTTTTAACTTACCCTTCTTTTCAAATTTGTACAGTCTGTATCACTGAAGGATTGCTTCCAATATATATTTAGAAACTTAAAATTCTTAACATACTCAATACTCAAATTTTTTCCCCCAAAATATGTCTGTTTTTTCCCCTTTTTATATTTAAATGATTTCTCAACAGAATATGTGAATAAAGTCATTCAAGAATTCTTGTTTAATTCACTGATAATATCTGTTTTTGTGATAATGCCTTTTCACAATAACTGTAAATCTACATTAATATATAAATAGAATGAAATAAAGAGGTAAAGATGGAAAGAAAGTGCTGGAGGACACATAAAGAATTCACCATCCAATAAATTCTTTTCCTTTATAGATTGAGGCATTTGTCACATATTCAGCATGTCAAAAGGAAATATCTTTATTACTTTAAATTATTAAAATAATGGAATGTCAGAATAGTTTAAATTAATCAAATACAAACTCTGAGTATATTGAACATTTAAGGAATATTTTACAGACTATTTGATTATAGTTGAGCAGCTAACCTTTATAATTTTATTTCTACTAAATGCATTGGGCTAAAAGCAAAAGGGGAGGGAAAAAAAGGATAAAAGAAAAGTAGATCCTGAGCTATCGTATATGAGTAATAAGGTGGAAAAACATGTTACGTAGTATAATTAACTGCTCCCCATACTTATCTGTCTTTAAAAAAAAATAAACTTCATTAAAATAGTTTTAAATTACAGAAAATGGGGAAGATAGTATAGAGAACATCCAGTTCCCCTTACAATTAATATTTTACATTAGTATTGTGTATTTGCTATGATTAATGAACCATTAGTGATACATTATAATTAAGTACATACTTTACTCACATTTCCTTGGTTGTTTTCTTCGTTTTTATTTTCAAGGATCCCATCCAGGAAAATCCGTTACGTTCAGATGTCATGTCTCCTTACGCCCCTCCTGACCATGACAATTTCTCAGGCTTTCCTTGTTCTGATGATCTTAAGATTTTTAAAAATTACTGGTTAAGTATTTTGTAGAACGTCCCACAAATGGAATTTATCTGATGTTCTTCTTATGATTAGACTGGGGTTTGGGCTTTGGAGAGAAAGACAACAGAAATAATTTGCCATTTTAATCACTTCATATCAAGGATACATACTAGCAACATGATTTATCAGTGTTGATGTTGCTGCTGAGCATCTGGCTGAAGTAAAGCCTGTCAGATTACTACACTGTAAACTTACTCTTTTACTCCCATTCCTTGCTGTATTCTTTGAAAGGAAGATACTGTGCAGCGCAACAAAATTTTAAAAAAGTATTATAGTTTAATAACTATAAAGGAAACACCCATGAACATTTGATATCAATGAACGATTGAATAAATAAACAGGGGAAAAGAGACACATCTGTGCAGAAGAAGTTCAAATAATTTATGTAGATTCTCTGCTGTCAAGGAGATGGTGCATAACTATTCCGCTCCTTAAGAGACCTTCTTTTTCACTGTTCTCAGAGTTCATCAGATTTACAGGTGATAGAGTAAGGATAAACTATATTTAAACATATGATGAAATTTTCCAAAATTAACGAAAGCCACAAAATCTCATATCCAAGCATTATAAGGAACCTCAAGCATTACATTAGCTAATGACACTGTAAAACACTTTAAGACAATGGAAAACTAAAAAGTGCCTAGACAGAAAAGACATATCTACAAAAGAATGCCATGTACTTACATGGCATATGGAACTCTTGAGGACAGAAACAAAAAGAGAAATTTACAAAAACGCTAAATTCGAGAATTGATGGCATAGTAACAGAAATTTCATGGAAGAATTTACAGGAGAGAAGAAAATAAAAAAAAATCTCATTGGTATAGTGATAGGCTTAAAGCCTTATAAACCTCAATAATGAAAGCTTATAAATTTAAATTGCTTCTCAGATTTTTTCTGTATCCTGGTAAAGATATATGTCTAAAGATACACATGCTTATACATGCAGGCATATTTCGGATTTTATGTGCTTTTATCTATGTGAGTGTATATGTCTGTATCTTTTTGTGCTTGCGAATGTGTTTGCATATGTCTAAAACAAATGGAGTCACTAACACTATGTTCCCCTATAAGAGGCAACAGTTTGCCAAATTGCTTGATTTATTCCTAGGGAACTGTTATGCCCTGGAAAAACATATCTTAACTGGGCAATTACAAAATCTGTGATGCTTTAGCAGATAATATTAAATTAACTTATCTTTACTTAATATCAAAATTATCTATTCTTTCATGTATGTATACTGATATATTTCCTATAATGAAATAATAATAATGTGAATTAAAAAATATTAACCATAATTTAAAGAAAATACCTGGAAAATTTTTATATTCTTAGGAAAATAATTTATGATATCTAAAGTACAAAATCTCTTAGCATCAACTATTATATGCATCTACACTTTTTTCTGATTATTTAGTAAAACATTAATTTCATCTTATATTTCAAGTTAGGTAAAATGCAATCAATTATTTGAAAAACCTTATTTTGGCAAATTTCCATCATTCTGAATATCACAAAGTTGAAATTTGATATACAGACACAAATGCATCTGTTATCTACCTGATTAACAATGTATTTGTTTTAATTATACAGCTTCATTGTCAGAAACAAACAAAAAAATAAATCTTAACACTGGGAGCAACATGATTCACTTAAAGAAAATATAAAAATCCTCCAACCTATGTGTAAATTACCTTCAGTTATTTTCAATTGGGGTGGCTAGCAATGAAAAAAAGTGATTTCTCAAGCACATCATGTTTATAAATTCAGGATTTTGTGTATTCATAATTTTCTAAATGATATAATCTTGCTCAGAACATCACCTAGAAACTCATTTGCTCTCACAAGAGACTTTATAATTAACAGTCACATCTGTGCTAATGCACTAAATTTTTTGCAATGGTAACAACAATTTAATAAACATTATTAAATTATGGAAAAAAATAATGAATCTCAATGGATTTGTTTGATGTTTCAATAGGCAGTAAGTAGTGATCCTTATGCCTTAGGGGCTGGGCTTAAAATACTTAATTTTTTAAATAATTATGTTATTAAATATTTAATGCTATAATATTTTGAGCACCTTTCACATATAAATGTCATTAAATATTAACCTGTTTAAACTATTAACGGTTACTTGAGTAAATTTAATTAGAAGTCTGTTTCAGACCTATTTAAAGTAGTGGTGATGCTAGAGATACAGTTTCTCAAGTAACTAATCAATCAATAGTTTAATATTGAAATGAAATATTAAATTAAACAATAAAAGACTAAAATCACTTTGTAGGAATGGAGTTGAATTAAAATCAAGATACATTATTGTTACTGCTGCATTATCCTCTTCTAACTTCTCTATACCACATCTTTATTTTTCTAAAAATCATCACTGGCCTAAATTTACACAGCTTTACTTAGTAACATAAGATCAAATGTCTGCTGCACCTTTCCTCATTCTCCACATTTTCATTTTTCTAATTTTGCTTCCATTTTAATAAATGATTTTCTAACCATTGACTGGATATATTGATTGAAATTTTTACACACTATTTTTTATCTTAAAATTAGAGTTCAAAACCAAACTCATAGATTCATATCTAATATCTCTAATAAAATATTGATATAAGGGAAATATGTATCTATATATATCCAATAAATTTTTTTCTTTTATAATCTTTGCTAAGTTAATAGTTATATTCTGCACTTATCAAATATGATATATCAGGTATACAATGAGCTTTATATTGAACATATTACTATTCACTCATATAAGGAAAATATAATTAATTTTACGAAGCAGAATGTAATTTAACATAATGTTAAATATTTAAAAACCATTTCATGTCAAAATATTGAATCTTTTTATGACACTGAACTTTAAATTACATGAAAATCCAAGAATTAATTACAATGGACTTTATGGAACAGTAAAACAGAACTTTCTAAGCTGTGTTGTTTATCAGTATGTTTTGAATACTACCATTTAAATTTCTTAGATATCACTGGAGGCCAGGAAAAAGCTGAATTAATTTAGTAATTAAAAGACTTAACCCCTTTTAAATTGAATATTAAAAATTGTCAAGCATCTCTGATGACCTAATTATTTATAAGGAAATTCAGTACATCATCTGAACATGTTATACATACCCAAGAAAGAAAAGGCACCCTTGACTGTGGTGGTATAATTTGAAAAAGAAAATGTATGGATGTTTGCTGATTTTAGTGAAAGGGGTGATATTTCTAATTGATACTATTTAATTCATTTTACACAAAGAAAATTTACATTTATAACAAAGATCATAAGAATTCATTGATTTAAGCTTGTGATTTTTCTTTTCTTATCTGTGCAATAACTCCTTATAAATTACCCTTTCTATTTATGCATTCATTAAATGAAACTATACAATGTTTTATTATGTTTAGACATATCTTACAAATTTTCATTGAGATGAATCATGCAACATCAAGTCCCTCCTCTTGCAAATATTCATATAGACCTTATAATTGAGATAGGAACTATGAACGCATCTCATCTTTAGAATGAGACAGAATTTAGAGTGACCCAAACCTTAGATTTTATAAACCAAAATAAAGCAAAACAAAAACAGGAAGTAGAAAACACCACAAATCCTCCCAAGTTAGGGGAGAAATAAGCTATTTTCAGATGTAGATAAGCTGTGGGTAGTTGAGTTTCTCTGATGACTTGAATAAGTATGAAAGGCAAGGAAAACTGGCACTGTCAATAAGCATCTGTGTTTTGCCAAGATTGAACTCAGTAATCTGGGTAAAGGAAAAGTGAGTAATTATTATAAGATTAATGCAAGATTGGGGTATGAGGGATTGTATGCTGGAATTTTATCATCAAGAATGTGATTGGAATGGTGAACTCTATTGTCTAGGTTGGGCAGAAATAAAACTTCAGATAATAAATGGGCTTGTTAAATTAGGAGAAAACAGTTATTTGAAAGACGTGGTTATAACAATATGACTCATAAGTACATGTGGTGAAAGTTAGGGCTTGGGTGAAATGAGGTGATAAAAAGTACTTAACAAAAAGCAGTGACTAGGGCTATGACATTTAAGAGTTCAAAGAATAATTCTAGATACAACTGTGAGAATTTACTTTAACATAGAGTTCTCTGGGAGACAAACTCTAAACCTCAGTTCACCATCAGACAGAAAATTAAATAATATGGTCTATTGAAGTATTATCGGTATTAAATGATAACAAGTAAGCAATAAATGTTAGGTACGTTGGTATGAAATATTTTCCATACTTAATGCATTTTTAAAATTCACTTATTAATTTCGTTTTATTTCATCTCTCTTTCCTCAACAACAATCAGGACACATAATTAGTGATCATATTTTTTCAATTTAATTTGTTTTTCCCCCTCAAAAGTGTGGTCTTTCTAATACCTATTGTTTATTAGATTTCCACAACTTGTGCTGTTAGTTTTGTTCTCCTTTTATAAATGCAAATCAGTAACACTCCTGTCTCACCTTCTGTGTTCAGCGCCTTCAGGTTATAAAGCCTGTAAGTCTTTCTGAAAGCTGCTTTTTGGTCTCTGGGGATCTGGTCTGTAACTGTGTGTTTAATGATTTCACTGATGCAGTACACCTCTCCAAGGCAGTGCGGATTGCCTCTTTACATCAGTCACATTCCTTGTCTCATTGCTTTAGTTTCTAGCAAGCAAGTAAGGAGATGCTTCTCCCCATTGTTCTGCAAAAGACTCTGTGTGCACTGTGAACTATCTATCCTGCAAAGAATAAGAGTAAATTTAAAGAGTTTCTCTTTATCTGCATCGGTAATTTCACATCTAGCAGTGACGTTTTTATTTTCCTGCAGCTTGCTCATGTGTTGCTTTTTTTCCTATTACATTTATCATTAAAACGATTTCTGTTTCTCGGCATGGAGTAAAACTAGAAATAATTATTGACTGATTTCTCCACCGTTAACTTTGAGAATCTCTTGTTGGTTGCTCAGCCATTTGGTTGTGGATATATTAATTACAGAATCTGTTTCACATACTTTTCCTGGTGGTTGTTTTATCAGCTCTCATCTTCCTAAAAACATATGACCTGTATATGGAAAAGTTATCAGTCAGATATATATATATATATATATCACTGCTTCCGTGAAAATAAGGTGGGATGGGAAACTACTGCTTAAATCATAACAGAACTTTGATCTGTTCCTCTGGTTAACACTTCTACAATAAGGGTTTCAGTGTCAAACTCAATGCTCTCTCCATGTTGAAACAACAGGAGAGTTTCAGCATGACACTTCATTAACTCTTTCAGGTCTTGAGGTTCCCTTAAAGTTTGTGCTTTAAAGTGTCAGAACTGAGGAAAAGGAAATAATGTGAACTTCGGACGGTTCTTTGACATTAGTCACTTTTTATTCCTGTGGTGTGCTCTGTGTTGTAATTAATTTGCTCCTAAACAGTACCCTGGGGGTATAAAAATGTTACCTTCTGAAGGTGCCTGGTTGGTGACCAGAGAGCAACTAAGACCCTGTGAAAATTGGCTCATTATATTGATCCCTGCTTTGCCATGGCTTTTTCTCACTGATCTTCTATTATATAACTACATTTACTGCTAAGCACTATGGATATATAGGCACTGGCTTTTTGATGCTAGTGACTAGTATTACACACATTAGATGTTCCTGTGTGTCTTAGTTTGCCACAGGGATGCCGATGGAAACTACATAAAGGGGAAGGCTTTTATAATGGAGATTTTATTTAGGGTAAAAGTTAACAGTTCTGAGGGCATGAAATGTCCAAATCAAGGCACCATCTAAGATGCTTTCTCACCAAAGTCAGCTGCCATGTGGTGATGCAAAATGGCAGGAGGTTTCTAGTAGGTCTCTGCCTTTCCCTCCAGACTCACTGTCTCTCAAGGCCCAGCTGTGAGCATACAGGGCTTGTCTTTTTCTGGCCTCGTCTCTCAGTCTTGAGTGCTCGCCTTTCTTCCTGAGATCAGCTGTGAGCTATCAGGCATATGGCAGGGTTGTCTCCTGAGCCTTGATCTGCTCCATAGGCCCAGCCCCTGGGGCCTCTTCCCTGTGTCCCTGGGCCTTGCTGGTTCCAGACTCAGGGACCCCTCTCAGCCCTCGGGATTTCTCTGTTTTTCTGCAGTCTTCTCTCTCACATGGCAGGATCAATATGGCAGCCTCCCTTTCCTCTGTGTCTCTCTCTTTCTATGTGTCCATTTATATCAGAACCAGCAAGAGCTCAGAGATCCATGCTAGCTCATACCTCACTGCCTCACTGATGGAGTCCAATCAAAAGGCCCCACACCCACAGGAATGGATTAGTTTCAAAATGTAACCCTTCTCCTTTTGGGATTCATAAAAGATCTTCAAGCTGTTACACTGGTATTTTATTTGACTCACGGGACAACCAATTACAAACAAGGCATTTGTCTATTTCAGTATTAAGTTATTGCTCTTTTAATTCAGTTGAAGTAATGCTAATGATAAACTTTGATGAGGGAACATGGCTTCCATAGCATTTTCTTTTTTTCTCTAAATCATTTTATTTTTCTTTATTACTTTGATTTAACATTGAAGGTGACTCATTAGGGAAAATACAAAGATATAAATGTAAAGTTTTAGATGATGTAAACAGAACTGTCAAGGTACATATCAAATAATTTTAATTAAAATAAAGAAACTAGGGAGAAATTTTAGAAGATGATAATCTTTATGCTTGATAAACTGTAAGATACATCTAGGTATAGACAACGATTATTTCTTTTCAGCACATATGGCATGAAGGAAATGAAAAATATTTCATTTACTATTGTATGAAAAATATTTTATGTTCAAACAAAATTTTATCTTAACACTGAGTTTGCCCTTTAATTTACATTCTTTAATAATTCTTTCTAATGAAACACTCTTCACTTAAGTAGACTGCTATTTTTATGACATTTTATCTGTACACTCAGGGAATGAAAGGAAACCCATTCATTGAGGAATATGCACTAATTCTAATTGGTAGGAAAAATTCCTTCTCATATTCAGATGGATGAATCCAGTTGTTATGAAAGCAATCCCACTATTTAAATCCAGTCAGTCAGTTATGTGGCCATTTAGCAACATTGCTTTGTTGGACTACCTAGATGCCTTAGAGGAATGCAGAATTAAATACAGATTTCTTGGAAAAGTTACATTCTCAGGGATAGCTCAATAAAAAGCTTATTTCAATTTAAGTAAAATATTTGCACACTTTGTAGAGATAAATTATGGCAAGATCAGGGAACTGCTTACATAATAAAAAAAAGTGAAGGGGGAAATGTGAAAACTTAACCCACAAGTCCATATCTGGATCTTAGGGTATTGAAGAATTGCATCCAGATAAAATTACTACCAGCATTTTATCAATAACTGGACAACATTAATGTATAGCACTTATAAGTCAATTTGATTTTTAAGCATTAAACCATTTAGCACCTCCCTTTGTCCAGGGCAAGACTGGTTTCTGACTTGGGCCTGGCATATCTGAGGGGCTCTTTCACACCTTTCCTCACAGGACCAAGGAGCAGGTACCCAACCCAAACAGCAACCCCTCCCTATTACAGATGCTCTGAAGGTACTCTGCCAAAATAGGCTTGAGCCTAGTTCTGGGTTGTTTATGAGACAGTTTTCCATAGGTAAGACACCAGAGCATTGGTCAGAGTGGATCTGTTTGTGGTTGTGTAGAGTCGACACTCTAGACAGAGCTTGGAGGAGTGCACTGGCTTATACCCATGAATTGGAACTGGGTGTGAAAAGAAAAGAAGAATTGGTAGTGAATCATTTGGATGCTAATGAAGACATATTTGTCAAAATAGGCAGATGGAAGATGATTTATTTAATAATGGCTTGATTTATAACAAATATTTGAGCATATGGTATGTGATTTTTCCTTTTTGATCTTTTCTAGTACTTCAAATATTGTGTTCAATATCGATTTAATCCAACCAGAAATCCCATAGTATACGATACACATCTATTTTATGTTTTAAAAAACAATTCAGAAACACTAGCAAATAACTGTTACACAATATTTCTCATAACTGATGTTTTATACTTTTTGAAAGAGTTACTTAGGCTTATTTAAAGATATGATTTTATCATGTATCACTCTTGTGACTATTTAAAAAAGAATAGGAGAAAAAAGTTGGATTGTTTTGCCAACACCTTTTCCATATTCAGTTTCTGCTTATTCTGAATCAGTTTTATTTATTCAGGCTTCTCTGTATCTGTTTTTCTATATGTGGTAGTTTGAGACTGTCTGTACCCCAGAAAATCAGGTTCTTAAACCTGGTCCCTTCTCGTGTGTGTGAACCTAATGTGGGTGGGACTTTTTCATTGGATACTTCAGGTAAGGGTCTTTTGATTAGGTTAATTCAGTAAGGTGTGGTCCAGGGTGAATCTTAATCCTCCACTGAAGTCCTTTATAAATGGGATGAATATGGATGGTGAGAGAGACAAAAGAAAGCCACAGGAGCTAAGAGAAAGCTACTGAAGCCAGAAGCTGAGAGCAAGGAAACAGGGAAGAAAAGGGAGGGACCAGGAGACACTGTCATATGCCAGGATCACTGGCAGCTGATCCTAAGAGAGAAAGCATCGCTTGACTTGATTAGGACAGTTTCATGGCCTCAGAACTGTAAGCTTTCAAGTTAATAAATTCCCATTGTAAAAGTCCACCCATCTCTGGTATACTGCATTTCAGCAGCCTAGCTAATTAAGCACCATAGAATATTTTCTTCTGTCCTTTGAAGAGCTTTGGTGATACAGCAGTGTTAAAAGATGGCTCAAGTATTTTTTGTAAGAATTCTTTAGACTACTGACACCTATTTTGTAATAAGCTGATGTTGGCAATTTTCTTTATTTTATTGTCATCAGAAGATTTTTCAGACCATGTTAGCAAACTTAAAGTGAACAAAAATATCATCATGACTCACTCTGGCTAATTGCAATTGCAAAACATGTTCTAATTTAAGAAATGTTAAAATGGGAATGTGTATGTGTCTGCGTTTAGTTGATGAAATAAAGTCATATGTTTATAATATTAAAAACATTGAATCTGAAAAATTGACCCGGATCTCTCTTTTAGCTGGTCCCTATTGTCTCAGCTTTTGAGCATTTTAACCTCCTCCTCCTTTTTCTTTCTCCCTTTCCCCCTTCTTTGTATTTTCTTCATATATTGTCAAGTGGTTGGGAACATTTATTTTATTTTAATGCCTATGGCCCACATAATATATGACTTATCAACTGTGAAATATTTTTAAATATTGCTGAAAATGTGAAGATTTTAATTGGCAAATTATGTTGAAAATACAAGACATAGTTATTCAGTTACATTAGATCGTATCCCAGATTGATATTTTACATACTTTAGACAATGATATTAAACATGTAAAATTATAAATTAAAATCACTAAGATTTTGTTTAGTAAATTTGTGCTAAGCCATTTCTTTCCTTTATACCAAATATGTGCTTCATGTTATTGAAAGGTAAAGTATTTTCACTAGGTTAGTCACCGAAAGTTATTTTATATTTATTTACTTTTGCTCCTTCTTGGCCCTTATAGATGATAGAACTCATGGTTTTCCTCCTCATTATTTAACCTGACCTCCATACTATTCACAATTAGGCCTCTGCCCCTACCTTTAGTTTCATCAAGCATTGTTTTACCATTGTTTTCTGAGGTTAAATCACACTGATGAATTTTTTAAATTCCTCTTAAACACCTAGGCACCTCTCTCTGCTTTCCTACTCCATTTAATGAATCCCTCTACATGCAGCTTACTCTTTTAGCAATACTCATTCATTTAGCCATCCCCATTCTCTATAGATTTTCCCACTTCTGTAAGTTAATTAAAGGTGGAAAGATCTTTGGGTTGGTCCAAGTTATTATATGCAAAGTTGTTATAAACGTTCATGTACAAGTTTTAGTCTGAACATGTTTTCATTTCTCTAGGAAAAATTCTTAAGAGCTCAATTGTTCAGTCTAGTTTTCTAAGAAACAGCCAAATTGTTTCAGAATGGTTGTGGTAGGCAGAATTTTAAGATAGTCCTGGAGTTCCTCTACTCCAGGACTATGTCTTCTGTAAACATATCCACTTGAGTGCCAATAGAACATGTGAATGGAATTTTGCATTTGCAATAAAGGTCCCTAACTGTAGATTTGTGCTAATCAAATGGAGATTATAATTAATCAGGTGAGTCCTTTAAAAGAGACTCAAATCAGTAGAGATTGTCCTTCTGGCCTTGAAGGAGCAAATTGCCATGGTAGGCTGTGAGCCATTTAGCAAGGACCTGGGAGTGGTCCCTGGATATCCAGGATGGTCTACAGCCAATAGCTAGCAAGAAAAGGAGGACCTCAATCCAATAACCACAAAGAAAGAATTCTGCAACAACCTGGAGAGCTAAGAAGCAGTTTTTTACCTAATCTGGCCTCCAGATGAGGACTCAGCTAGTTGAAACCTCAATTCCAATCTGGTGAGACACTGAGTAGAGAATCCATCTTGCAGTTGCCATGAAAACTGTAAGACAACATATTTATGAATTGTAAGCTGCTAGATTTTGGTAATTTGATACAGAGCAATAGTAGCTAAAACCTTTTATAGTCCCACCATCAATGTATGAAAGACAATAGATGTTCCCATCCTCACCAGCATTTATTATTGTCAGTATTTGTTATTTTAGCCATTCTAAGATATGTATAGTGGTATCTCATCTTGTTTTTAATTTCTATTTCCTTAATGACTAATGATTTTAAACATCTCTTCATGTGCTTAATTGCCATCTGTTATCCTTTTAGATGAAGTGTCTTAGTCCTTTGCCCATCTTTTATTTGCGTTGTTTGTTTTCTTATTGTTGAGTTTAGATAGTTCTTTATATATTAAGAATACAAGTCCTTCGTCAGATTAGGGCTTGAAAATATTTTCTTCCCATCTGGCTTATCATTGTAACAGGGACTTTTTCAAGCAAACTGTTTTTGTTGTTTTTAATTTTCAATGAAATCCAGTTTACTGATTTTTTAATTGGTTGCACATTTGTTGTCATATCAAAGAATACTTCACCTAACCCCAGGGCAAAAATATTTTCCTCTATATTTTCTTTTCAAAAATTTATATTTTTACACTTTACATTTAGGTACATTTTGAGTTATTTTTGTATAAAATGTAATATTTAGGTTAAGGTTCATATTTTTACTTATGAATATTCTATTTTTCCAGAGCCATTTGTTGTAAAGAATAGCCTTTAACCATGAACTGCTTTCACAACTTTGTCAAAAGTCAATTGGCCATATTTATGTGTATCTATTTCTGGACTCTGTTCTGTTTTATTGACTTATGTGTCTGTTTACACCTGCACATTGTCTTGATAACAATTTTTATATAACTCTTAAAATTGGGTTGTGTAACTTCTCCAACCATACTATTCTTTTGCATAATTATTTTATGTATTCAAATTCTTTTGTCTTTCCATATAAATGATAGAATCAACTTGTCAAAATGTACAAAAATATCCGTCCAGAATTATTAGAGGAATCTCACTTGGGGAAAATTAACAACTTTGCTATGTTGTATCTTTAAGTCCATAAACACAATATTGCTTTCCAAATTTAGGTCTTATGTGATTTCTTTCATTAGCAATTTTTAATTTTCACCAAGCAGGATATGTAAATGTTACACTATATTTACACATACTTGTTGAATTTGTTGCCATAATTTTAAACAGTATTGTGTTTTTAATTTTTGTTTCAGTTTTTCCTTGTTAGCATATAGACAAGATTAACAGTGTGCTCTCCTCATATCCTATGGCAAACCTACTAAGCTCACTTATGTGTCTTAAAGTGTTTTAGGTTCCAAGTCTTTTGCTCATTTTTTAATTGAATAGTTTGACTTTTTAATGATGAGTTATATGTTCTCTTTATATGTCATGAATATTAAACCCTTATAAGATATGTGATTGCCAAATATATTCTCCCATTGAGTTGGCTGCCTTTTCACTCTTTTGACAAGGTCTTTGAGGTGCAAAAGTGTTTAATTTTGAGGAGGTCACCAAAAAATTACTGCCTACCACAATATCTTGAAGATGTTTTCCTACTTTTTCTTATAGGAGTTTTATGGTTGTGACTTTTGTATTTATGTCCTTGATCCATTTTGAGTTAATTTTTGTATAAGGTGTGAGTTAGGGTTACTCTTTATTTCTTTTGGTTATGACTATCCAGTTCTCTCAGCACCATTTGTTGAACAGACTATTCTGGCCCAGCTGGGAGGACTTGACAGCCTAGTCAAAAATCACTTGACTGAAAATATGAGAGTCTATTTCTGAGTTCTTGATTCTGTTCCATTGGTCAATCTGCCTGTCTTTATATAAGACAGACATAATATCCACAATGTATTTGTTAGGGATATTATTCTGTAATTTTCATTTTTCGTCTTTATGTCTGTCTTTATGCTATTTTTACCACTGTAGCTAAGCAATATGCTTTAAAGTCAGGCAATGAGAGTCTTCCAACTTTGTTCTCTTTAAAGACATTTTTGGCTATTCAGGGCCCATCACCCTTCCAAATAAATTTGAAATTGGGTTTTCCATTTCTGCAGGAAAGGCTGTTGGGATTTTTAATGGGATTGCATTGAATTTATAAATCAGTTTGGGTAGATTTGACATCTAAATGGTATTCAGTCTTCCAATCCATGAACATGTAATGCCCTTCTGTTTATTTACATCTTCTTCAGTTTCTTTTAGCAAAGTTTGGTAGTTTTCTGAATACAGGTCCTTTATGTCCTTGGTTAAGTTTATTCCTAAATATTTGATTTTTTAGTCGATTTTTTATCTGAGCCCATGGGACAAATGGATGGGATTGTCTTCCTTGCAGTTTTAGACTCTCTCTGTTCCTTGAATGGTCATTGTCCATCATCATCTCTTTGTTAGTTGTCTTGGATGAGTCCAATGAGCTGGAGAGTAGGTGTTTCAACTCTGTAGAGAATGGTAATAATCCCTTGGTGCTAGGGAGGCTCATCCCCATGAGTTATGTCCCATGCCAGGGGGAATGTAATGCATTTATATGCTGAGTTTGGCTTAGAGAGAGGCCACATTTTGATCAACAATGAGGATCTTAGAGGTAACTCTTAGGCTAAGTTTCAATTCACAAGAATAGGTTATTAAGTACATCACTAATATCAAGGGCCCATCAATGTTCCATCCTCCTTCACTAGTCACTGCCCTTGTACTCATTATTCTTGTTGTCCCATTAAAGAATGTGGCAGCACTCTTTCAGTTGTTGTATGGAACTCCACCAAACGTGACAATGCTCCATGAACTCTTGAACTCATTCATATGCCTTATAGGTATGTTCCAAGTGAACTTCCTCCCATGCATTCCCCATCACTGACATTCCACACAAATGATCCTCCCCTGCCACAGTTGTAACCCTTCTGTGATCCAAAACTTCTTCAAAAATGAAGCCAGCAAAAAAACAAATACAATTATAAGAAAATGAAATAATAATGAGAGTTTTAAAAATAAATAAAATTTTAAAATTTCAAAAACTGAAATAATAAAAAAATAAAAATTAAAAATATTTAGCATCTCTTTCATCAATGTAAGATCTGTTGTCTTGCATGTACAGTGACATTTTCTTCTGTTGATTCTACCAGTGTTGTATTTTTTTCATTAGGTCTTCAAAGGAGCTTTAGGTTACAGAAAAATGACATACAGAATATAGGGGATTCCCATATACCAAACATCTTCCTCCTTTTCCCCTTCCCCCTATTAATAACATTTTACATGTGGATGGCACATTTGATACAATTAATGCACAAATATTGAAGAATTGCTACTAACCATGGTCAATGATTTACATTATGGTTTACATTTTGGACCATACACTTTTATAAATTTTGACAAATTTAATATGGCCTATATCTATCATTGCAAGATCATGTAGAACAATTCCATGCCCTCAAAATGCCCCATGTTCCAACTATTCTAGTCCTCCCTCCCTCTCCTCTCAGGACCCACGGCAACCACCAAGCTTCATTCCTTGAAAAACAAGATTCATATTTACTTGCAACAAGATTGAGGGCTTGGCATACTAGTCTGTCCTCCCCTATTAGGCACTGGCTACGCTATTGAAAGACTCCCACCCCTCTATTTGAGAACATAGCAGGACTCCCCAGGATGGGAGTCCAACACCTTCCCATTCATTGTGTGGGTTTCCACCCACTGATACAATGCACTATGATGACAGGATGAACACTCATACACTCCCCAGAAGCCTGGCCCAGGTGTGCCCTGTCCCTCATGTCCCCACACCCAACACCCTTAACCAGAATGCCTCCCCTGCCATATTTGCCAGAAGAACATTCCCAATGTTGCAGATTCAACCACATACCTGAAAATCCTCAGAGTTCACCTGCTCCTTCCTCCCACCCTCACCTAGTTCCATGGACAGTGCAACCCACCCCCCATCCTACCCTCCTCAGGGACCAGCACTGCCCAACCCAGTAGCATCACTGCACCACTGTCATGCTCATCCACTGTACAACTACACCCTGCTACTTTATCATAGATTTTGTCCATATGAACATTGGCTTACAACTCTCTACTCTCCCTTTCTGTCTCCTGTAAAACTATCTTCCAGACCCTAGCTCTGTAAGTCTGCTCAATTTGCTTAATTCAGATCAGTGAGGTCATATAATAATTGACCTTAAGTGCCTGGCTTCCCTCACTCAACATAAGGTCTTCAAGATTCATACATGATATCCTATGTATTAATACTGCATTCCTTCTTAGAGCTGAGTAATATTCCATTGTATGTACATACCAGAGTTTGCTTATCCATTCATCTGTTTGTGGACATTTGGTTTGTTTCCAACTTTTGACAATAGTGTGTAATATCACTATGAACATTGGTGCATGTATAGCTGTTCATGTCCCTGCTTTCAAGTCTTCTGGGTTTATATCCAGTAATGGGATTGCTGGATCATATGGCAGATCATATGGTAGTCCTGAGGAACTGCCAGATTGTCCTTCAATTACACTATTCTAAATTCTCACCAGCAGTGGATAAGGGTGACCATTTGTCCACATACTTTCCAGCACTTGTAGTCTTCTGTTTTTTTAATAGCTGCCAGTATAATGGGTGTAAGATGATATATCATTGTAGTTTTGATTTGCATTTCCCTAATAGCTAGTGATGTTGCATTTTTTTCATGTACTTTTTAGACAATTGTATCTTTTCTTTGTAGAAGTATCTATTCAAATCATTTGCCCATTTTTTAAATGGTTTATTTGTCTTTTTATTTTTGAGGTGTAGGGTTTCTTTATATATCCTAGATATTAGGTCCCTATCAGATAAATGTTTACCAAATATTTTCTCCCATTGAGTAGGCTGCCTCTTCACTTTCTTGACAAACTCTTTTGAGGTGCAAATGTTTTTAATTTTGAGGTTCCGTTTATCTATATTTTCTTTTGCTGCTCGTACTTTGGCTTTAAAGTTCATGATACCATTTCCTAATACAAGATTTGTAGATGCTTTCCTACATTATCTTCCAAGATCTTTATTGTCTTGGCTCCTATATTTAGATCTTTGATTCATCTTGAGTTTATTTTTGTATAATGTGTGAGATAGTGTTCCTCTCTCAATATTTTGGATATGGATATCCAGTTCTCTAAGCACCATTTGTGAAGAGGCCATTCTCTCCCATTGCCTCGACTTGGTGTCCTTGTCGAATATCAATTGACTGTATATGTGAGGATCTATATCAGAAATCTCAAATTGGTTCCACTGATCAATATGTCTATCCTTGTGCCAATACCATGCAGTTTTGACCACTGTAGCTTTTTAGTATATTTTAAAGTCAGATAGTGTGATTCTTCTGATTTCATTTTTCTTTTTCAATATGTCTTTGGCTATTCAGGGTCCCTTTCGTTTCCAAATAAATTTCATAATTAGCTTTTCCAATTCAGTGAAAAATGCTGTGTTAATTTTTATTGGCATTGCATTAAATCTGTAAATCTGTTTGGGTAGGATAGACATCTTATTGATGTTTAGTCTTCCTATCATGAACAGGGGATATTCTTCCATTTATTTAGATCTTCTTTGATTTCCTTTAACAATGTTGTGTAGTTTCCTGTGTATAAGTCTTTTACATCATTAGTTAACTTTATTCCTAGGTGTTTGATTCTTTTGGTTGCTTTTGAAAATGAGATTTTTTTCTTGATTTCCTCCTCAGATTGCTAATTATTGGTGTACAGAAATGCTACTGATTTTTACACATTGATTTTATAACCTGCAAGTTTATTGAACTCATTTACAAACTTGAGAACTTTTGTTGTAGATTTCTCAGGGCTTTCAAGATATAGGTTCATGTCATCTGCAAATAGTGAAATTTTTACTTCTTCTTTTCCAATTTGGATGCTTTTTATATCTTTTTCTTGCCTAAGTCCTTGAGCAAGTACTTCTAACACAATGTTAAATAAGAGCAGTGAAAGTAGGCATCCTTTTCTTGTTCCAGATCTTAGAGGGAAAGCTTTTATGTTTTCACTAATGAATATGATGTTAGCTGTGGGTATTTAATATATACCTTTTATCATGTTGAAGATGTTTCCTTATATTCCTATCTTTTGAACTGTTTTGATCAGGAAGGGGTGCTGTATATTGTCAAATGCTTTTTCTGCATCTATAGTGATGAACATGTGATTTTATTTCTTTTGATCTGTTTATGTGGTATATTACATTGATTGATAGTTCAGATCATCTGTCTTTGAAATCGCTAATTCTTTAAGCAATTCAAATCTGCTTTTATGTGCGTCTAATGTATTTTTTTTTTTTCTGATCAAGCTGCAAAACTTTATTGAAGAAGCAGGGTATATATACTCTAAGGGAAGAGGGGGTGGCTAATAAGGATGGGTGGCACTTTAGGATTGGTAGGTGCTGTTGCTGGGGGGAGGTGGCAGTATTGAGGGAGTGGCTAGGTGCTGTTGCCAGGGGTAGGTGGCAGCATTTCTGGCGCGAATCTTTGGTGCGGGCGCGAAATGCTGCTGACTTCCTAGAAGAAGGCTAGGGTGTTATTGTTTCAGTCCTGGCGGCCATGTTGCATGCCACCGACCTCGCTCTAATGTATTTTTATCTCATCCACCATGCCTTTCATTTCCATCAGTTCTTTTACTTTACTTTGCAGGCTTTCAAATTGTTTTTTTATGCTCACCAAATATTCTCTTAATATCCTTTATCTCTTTAGTCATATTTTGTTTTAATTCTTTGTAGTGATTCAGGAGACTTGTGACATTATCATTAATTAATTGTTTTAAATTCTGTATCTCTTCAGGATATTTGATTTGATCTTTTTGCTGGGCCATCTCTTTTTTCTAGTATTACTTGTGATTTTATGCTGATGTCTAGACATGAATATGTTGGTGAATTTACTCTCATGGCTAATTTCTCTCTCTTTTCTAGTGTTGTTTTTTTTTTTAACAGCTCTTCTTTGATATTTGGTTCATCTTTTTCTAAGTCTTTAAGATTGCCCAGCTTAAATCATCAAAATCAGGGCAAGGGCTCACTGATGGGTTGTAGATTTTCTCCTAGGAGTCTTAAGTGATCCCTAAAAACAGATTTTCTCTGTGCAATTTCCAGACCAGCCAGCAGATGTTGACCACCAGCAAACCTTTCCTAGGAGGTGTTTTTTCAGTCTCTGCTTTCCTTTTTTCTGGTTTGGCCAAAGCCAAAATTCAAAGCAGGCTCTGATGGCTGAATTCACTGAAAAGAAGCCTTGCAACTCCCCCTCTCTTTTTGCTTGTAACAGCTGACAGGGAGGAAGACGTCTGTTCCCCTCTTAGTTGGCCACAGTGAACCAGTGGATTTATCGTACCATAATGTCTTGGGACATTGGGAGATGGGAGCCCTTCCTGGCTGATGGGGGTTTGGTAACTCACATTTGTTGTTTCAGGTGCTTTGTCTCTCTGTCCTTTACCCTCCTGGGAATTGTGTAGCACTGTCCTGGTCTGTTTACCCCCAATGAATTTACCTTGTTCAGTTTTTGGCATTTTCTCCATTGTTTTTGTGTGTGAATTGAGCCCTGCCTACCTACTCTGATGACATCTTCCCAGAACTCTTCCCAGAACTCTTTTCTATCTAATCTGACAATCTCTGCCACTTAATTGGGAAGTGTGATAGTTTGAAGTTACACATACCCCAGAAAAACCCGTTCTTAAATTTAATCTATTCCAGTGGGTGTGAACCATTGCAAGTAGGTATTTTTGATGAGGCTATTTCAGTTAAGGTGTGACCCACCTCAATCAGGATGGGTCTTAATCCTCTTACTGGAGTCCTTTATAAGAGAATGAAATTCAGACAAGACAGAAAGCCACCAAGGCAAAAAGCTAAAATCAACTAAACTTGGAAGAGGAAGGAGAGACAAACATGCTGCCATGTGTCTTTCCATGTAAAAGAGGAACCAAAGATATCCAGCAGCTGGTCTTTTGTACCAAAGCATTGCCTTGATGATGCCTTGATTTGGACATTTTCCTGGCATTCAGAAGTGTAAGCAAGTAAACACACATTGTTTAACCCAGTCCATTTCATGGTATTTGCTTTGAGCAGCCTAGGAAACTAAAACAGGGGGCTTAACTCCTTTCCATTTCATTTGATTATTGATCTCGTTGAATTTACATCTACATTTTACTGTTGTTGTTTTTTTCTTTCTCGCATCTTGACTTGTCCTTTACTCGTTTTCTTTCTTCTTTTGGATTAATTCAGGTATTTTAAAATACTTATTTCATTTTATTTGCTTTGTTGGTTTATTAGCAGCAACTGTGTGTGTGTTTGTGATTGCTTTAGAATTTCTAATATACACTTTTATCACAGTGTAACTTTGGTAATCAAATATCCCTATAATATAAGACTATACCTTATAGAAGTATACATTCAACTAACTTTATATCACATCATTAATAGTATAAAAACTAAAATGAATATTTCCATTTCCATCCTCCTGGACTTTGTACTTGTATATTTATACACTTTATTTTTCCATATATTATAAACCCCAAAATATATTGTTCTTAATTTTTGTAAACTGTCAATTCTCTTTTAAGGACATGTAAACAATAAAAACAATTTATATTTACCTACACAATTATCATTTCCAGTGTTCTTCATTCTTTGTTTGAGATACAGTTTTCCATTTGTACGAAGGATTTCTGTTAACTCTGTTGTAGTACAGATCTGAGTTTGATGCTTCCTTACAGCTTTTGCATGTCTAAGATAGTCTTTTATTGTCTTTGTTTTTGAAAGAAATTTTCACTAAGCATAGAATTCTAGGTTAAAATTATTTTTTGTCTGTAAAATATGTTGCTCTATTGTATTTGATTACATAGTTTTCAATGACATAGATGTTGTTATCCTTATATTTTTCCTTGTATATATAATTGTGTCTTTGTTTCTCTGATTACCTTTAAGTTGTTCTCTGTATCCCTGATTTTGAAAAATTTGATGATGATGTGTCTTCTTTAATTTTCTTTGTGTTTCCTATGTTTGGAGTTTGTTGAACTTCTTAGATCTTTGGTTTTATAATTTTCATCAAATTTGGAAAATTTTCACCATTATTTTTTCATTTTTCTCTGCCCCTCCCCCTTCAACTCTTTTTTGCTGTGCCTTAAATATACCCCAGGCAGTAAGCAAAGGCAATTCTAGGTCTCATATATTTTATTTCCTGTCTTTGAGAGTTCACTGCCCTGCACTACCAGATAAACTATCTGAAAGCCATTCATTTATATATTTTATCCAATATCTTAGTTGTTTTTGGCAGGAGGCTAAATCTGGCTCAGTTTTCTCCAGTGTGGCCAGCAGTAGAAGTGCCTCCCCCTACCCCCCGTTTTTGTTAAGATTTATTTTGAAAGTTTTCCTTCAGGATTTGTCACTTGCCTGTTGTTCCATTCATTCTTATCATTCTTATCCAACATGGTTCATTTTAGCTGAACTTACATTATAAAAAGTACCTAATGCTTAATCTCCTGATAATGTAATGATATGAAAATATCACTTTAATGTTTCTTTTTTGCTTTGTCTGTGTCCCAACATCTAAATGGCAAAGTTTTCCAAATTCAGTTGTTGATCCTCTTCTCTGCTTTATATATACCAACTAGAAGATACCTAGAGGATCTAATTTTGCCGCTTTAAAATGGCTTCTGATAATATCACCAAATTAATAGTTTCAGAGCATTCTTTCTCATGAGTTTCTCAAACTCACATATACATATGTTTTACCTATTCAATTGAATATAAAATAATTATAAAAAAATTATAAAAAAAGAAAAAAATGTTTATCCCATACTCCATCTACCCAAATATGTTCTCCTTCCAGATTCTCCATCTTGATAAATAGCAAACCTATTCATGCAGCTGCTTGCTTTGGAACTACTGGAAATTGAGGTTATAATTTTCTTATTCCACCCTTTTCTCAGATCTCAAAACATACCTATACTACCTCTGAAATATATTATGAATCTGACCATTGTTATTTCCTTATGCCACTGTTACAGCCTAACTCCTAAAGGGCACAAGTTGATGAGAGCTTGAGACCAAAGAACATACCTGGCAGTTAGTCAGGAATAATCTTTATGGACAGGAGAGAATCTTTGGTGGCAGCCGGTAAAAGAAAGAATGAAGTTAATGCTCCGCAAAGAGATGAGAAAATGAGAGGTGCTACATAAGGGATTTCAGAACAAGGACATCCCATAGGGTATGAAAACAGGGTTCCTGCTAGAGTCACGTGAAGCACACACATGGGGTATGGTGATGTTTTCACTATGCTCATGGGAAGGGCATTTTCAAGGACATTTACTTTGGGAAGATCATAGTTTACAATAATATCGATACATTCTCTTTCTTCTGAGGACGGTTGTTAACCTTTAACTTATGCCTAGGTCCCGTAGATAGCTACGTGCTGAAAACTTAGAGGGGACCATGGTCTCCACAGCCACTATGGTCTTTTCCTGGAATATATCAAGGATCTTTATGTTAGTTTATATTGTTTTGCTTACTTTCAACCTTTCCTTCTTCAAGTTTTATTTCTTTCCTCAGCATTCAAACATGCCCCGCGTTTTCTCAGCAAGCACCCTCACATTTGCTGATTCCTTACAATGAATTACAATATGGCTTCTGAAAACTTATTCCAACCCCTCTTTTGTAGGCTTTCTCCATTTCAGTACAACTGAATTTATCTTATTTCTTTACATACTTTGATTCTTTCTGAATCAGAACCTTTATGCCCCTGCTCTCTTGTCTAACTGGAGGGCACTTTTTCTCTATCTACCCCTGGATGTTTCATTTTGTGGCTTTCTTTTCCTTATCACTATGGTCTGAATTGATAAATTCATACTAATCTTACTTTGAATATGTAACATAATCCGTTTTTGAGGAGGTGAGAGAACATTATTTTGGATACAGAAATTTGAGATAAGAAGGCAAAAAGAATAAGTTATTCTTAATTTTCCATTTATCTTCTTTCTTTATCATGTTAATATCTATAAATCCTTTAATCAAAGGAATGAAAATTAGTTTAGTAGATAATAAAATGCAATAATTTGCAGCAACTTCAGTCAATCTAACAAGTAAAAATTCTTAATTACATATTTTAAAGAGAAAGAAAACTTTTGTATTTTACCTATGAAATGAAGCCACATAAATGAATCTATTTTGAATAATATAAAGTCAATCAAACTACTTAATAAAATTATAGAATTCATTAATAACCTTTTCCAAAACAGTTTGTCTATAAATAAGTGCTGTAAATGACTTTATATTTTTAGTATGAAAAACTTCACACTTCTGCAAAATAAGTCTGAGTAATATGACCCCTTATGTACCCTTCACATAGTTATTATCAACTCATGTCTAAACTTATATTATCTATACCTTACATATTATCATATCTTTTTCACTTGTATTTCAGTATATATCTGTGATGGATTAAGTTCATATGTCATTTTGTGTAGCTGTAGACTTAAGATTTCTGAAAACCAACCCAAATGGATGGCTGAATTACAATGTAAACTAAATCCCCAACCTTATAGGGTGTCTGCTGTTAAAGTTAGGGTATTGATTGGAGAGGGATCATGAAAGTTGGAATGGGGACATATCGATGGATAATGATGGCAGTGGGGATATTGAAACCCTAGATTCTGCTGAGTATTTGCCATGTAAACCTGTAATGGCGTGCCCTGAGGAACTAGTCACCTGACCTCCAGTCTTCCCTAAGGAATCTGCCAGCACATCCACTTGAAGAGATGAACCCTCCTATACCTGATAAACCTCTTATCACATCCCTTTAGTAAACAGCCTTCATTCCTCTGAAGAGATTAAGCTTGTTTCACCAGATGAAACTGCAATGGAATACCCTGAGGTAGTTCACTTGCAAGAAACATCTATGTCTTCTTGTGATCCACCACCATAACTAAAACTATAACTAAAGTGAAGTCCAACAAGCTCCAAAAGGTGAGATACAAAGCGTGACCTATGAGGAGGTCTGCTACACTTGAAAGAACTGCATGATTTTATAATTTATATATAGAAAAATCAGGGGAATATATGTGGGCATGAATATTAAGGGTGTAGGATAATAGTGGAAGGAAAAGAAAGTTGGATCAGGATGAATTTATTGATATGGGCCCACTAAGAAAAAATTTTGGATTCAATGTTTTATCTCAAGGGGTTAGAAAAGGCTCTAATGGATTGTTAGAGTGGTTGGCTGGTGGTTGGCTGAAATATGGAATAAAAGATGGCCTACATTACCTAAGGTCAAAATGCCAGAACTTCCATGATATACAATAGATTAAGGGATCCAAAGGCTTAGAGTTATTGAAATGTTAGAGTGGATTTATCAGACAAGACCTGCTTACCCACCTCAGGAATATCCAGAAGGCATACCTTTTACCAGGACTGTGAGGAATAAATTTGTGGGCCTAACTCTATCTTTCCTGAAGAGCTCTATGGTTACTCTTCTCTATGAGTTAGATATTACTGTGGGAACTGCTTTCACTGAACTTGGATCCTTAAACACAATGGGGATGATTGTATCCCAGGTTGGCAGAAGCCAACTGGCAGCACTTACTCACCAAAGACATGGTGGATATGGCTACCATAATGGTGAGCAGACTCAAATTAGCAATCAAAATAGTCTGAATCACAAAGACCTATGACATTGCTTGGAAGATCATGGAGTACCTAGAAGTGAAATAGATAGGCAGTCTACTAAATCTTACTTGATCTGTATAAGCAGATAAGTGAATGAAAGTTTAAATTGACTTACAAAAACATAGTCTTTCAGTCCCTTAATCAATTCCCAGACTTGAAACAGTATACAGACCCAGAATCCCTTGAATGAGAAAAAGTAAATTTCCATTGGGAAGGACTCTGTTACACTGTCAAAATTTAATCTTCATCCCAGCTTTTCCCAAAGAGAACTACATTCTTTGGCTAACTGTGAATTGGAGAAAAGGAAATGACCAGACATTTCAGAGATTATTAGACACTGGCTTCAAAGTGACATTAATTCCAGGAGACCCAAAATGTCACTGTAGTCCACCAATCAGAGTAGGAATTTACAGAGGTCCAGTGATCAATGGAGTTTTAGTTCAGATTCATCTCACAGTGGGTCCAGTGGGTCTCCTGACACATTCTGTTGTTATTTCCTGTGTTCTGTAATGCATAATTGGAATAGACATACTCAGCAACTGGCCAACTCCCCACATTGGTGCTCTGCCTTGTGGAATAGGCTTATTATGTTAGGAATGGCAAGTAGAAGGCATTAGAACTGCCCCTACCTAGCAAAATATTAAATAAAAACAATACTGGATTCCTGGGAAAATTGCAGAGATTAGTGCTACCACAAGGAGTTGAAGGATTCAGGGATGGTGATTCCCACCACATCCCCATTCAACTTTCTTATTTGGCCTCCTATTTTGCAGTTAACAGATGGATCTTGGAGAATAAAAGTGGATTATAATAAATTTAACCCAGTATTGACTCCAATTGTAACTGCTTTTCCAGATGTGGCATCATTGCTTGAGCAAATCAATATATTCCCTGGTAACTGGCATGCAGCTATAGAACTGGCAACATCTTTTTTCTTAGTAGCTGTTAGTAAAGAGCGCCAGAAAGAGTTTGCCTGCAGGTGATAAGGCCAGCAATACACCTTCACTGTTCTATGTCAGGGAGAGATAAACTCTCCAGCTGTATATTATGAATTAGTCCACAGGGACCTTGATCATCTTTTGCTCCCATAAGACATCACATTGATTGTCTTAGTGTGCCAAAAGCTGCCAATGAAAACTACCAGAAACTGTTGGTTTTTATAATGGGAATTTTATCAGAAGGACATCTTACAGTTCTGAAGCCATGAAATGTCCAAATCAAGGCACCATCAGAGATGATTTCTCACCAAAGTCAGCTACTGATAATCCTGGCATCCTGGTACATGGTGAGGCAAGATGGTGGCTCATATTTGCCAAAGTCTGCCTTCCTTTTAGGACCCACCATCTCACAGAGTCCAGCTGTGGGCAATCAGGCATGTGGCTCATATCCTCAACCTTGAGCTGCTCCATGGGCCCAGCCCCTCAAGGCCCTCTTTCCATGTCTCTGTGCTCTGCTGATTCCAGACTCTAGGGCCTTTCTCAGTCTCTCGGGGCTTCTCTGTCTTCTTGCAGTCTTCTATTTCATGTGATAGCATCAAAATGGCAGTGTCCTTTCTCTGTGTCTCTCTGTGTGTTCTCAGCTTATATAAGACCCAGTTAAAGGGTGGAGACCTAACTTGGCTCCCACATCACTGACATAGTCCAGCAAAAGCGTTAGGGCAATCTAACCAAATTTTCTCATCAAAGGCCCTTTAAATGAATTTAATGCAATTCAAAGGGCCCCACACCCACAAGAAAGGATTAGTTTAAGAACATAATCATTTTTTTGGGATTCACAAAATTCAAACTGTCACATGGGCCCATTGTATTGTGCTATCATGCTGATTGGACTTAGTACACAAGAAGAAGCAACCACTCTAGACTTAATGGTAAAGCATTTGTGCCAAAGGGTGGGAGATACATCAAACAAAAATGCAGAAGCTTTCCACTTTGGTGAAATTTCTAGGGACCTGGTGGTATGGGGTATGTAGACTTATCCATTCTAAGGTGAAGGATAAGCTGTTGCATCTATAACCTCCTAAAATAAAAAAAAGAGGCACAAGGCCTATTTGGCTTCTTTGGATTTTGGAGACAATGTATTCCTCATTTGAGTGTGCTACTCTAGCCCATTTTCCAAGTGACTCAAAAAGCTACTAGTATTGAGTGGGGAACATGCAGGAGGAGGCTCTGTGAGAAGTCTAGGGCATTATGTAACCTGCTTTGCCACTTGGGCCATATGTTCTAAATGATCTGATGGTGCTGGGAGTTTCAGTGGCAAATAGAGATGCCATCTGGAGCCCTTCCCAGGGCTTATTTCTTTCTGAACTCAGCTGCTCTGGTCTCTTCACAAGGTCAGCTGTAAACTATCAGGCGAATGGCTCATCTCTCTTCCCAGGGCCTCTGCCATGCCTATAAAGCTGTCTCTCTTCCTCTTTGTATCTTCTCTGTGTATGTACTTCCATATAAGAATCTGTTTTATTGGCCCACCAAGGGGGTGGGAACTCAACCCTGCATGCCAAATGACATGGTTGAATCAAAAACCTGATTTAATCAAGTAAATCAGGTTTTGATTTACTGATTTAATCAAGTAAATGTAAAGCCTTTGAGTTTAAGTCAGTTGAAGGGTGCCATGCCCAGAGAAACAGACCAGTTTAGAAACATAATCAATACCTCTTTTTGGAATTTAAAATGGTATCAAAATGCTACATCCCTGAAAGACATTAGTGAAGGGAAATGCTCCCAGATGACTGAACATTGAGCAATGCACTTGGTTGTTCATTCTGCTTGGAAGGGGATCTGGGCAAAAGGTATGTGGACAGACCTTTCTGAAAGAGCAAACCCCATCATCCTGAAGCAGCTGGATTGATAGAATGGTGGAGTGGCCTTTTAAAGACTCAATTACTGCACTAGCCACGTGGCAATACCTTGCAGGGCTGGGGCAATGTTCTCCAGGAGGCTGTATGTACTGTAAATCAGCATCCTCTCTATGGTGTTGTTTCTCCCAAAGCAAGGATTTACAGGTGCAGGAATCAAGGGGTGGAAATGTGTCCCGGCCCGTGAGACAGTCAACTGGGGCTCCAGCTCCTATGAGGGAAGAATGGTATGGGACAAGAGACACAAAGAACGACAGCAAGACAGGATTCTGATCAAGCTGCAAAAGTTTATTGAAGAGGCAGGATATATATACTCTAAAGGAAGAGGGGGTGGCTACTAAGGACGGGTGGTGGTCTAGGATTGGTGATCTCTGTTGCTAGGGAGGGGTTAGGGCTTTTGGCACGAGTTGCTAGGGCTTTGGGCGCGAGCTGCCTATCATTTCCTGGAAGAAGGCTAATTAGCTTAGGTTGTTGTTGTTTCAACCCAGGCGGCCATGTTCCAAGTTGCCGGCATCACTGAAGGTGAACATGCTGCCATTATTGTCCCCAACATCTCCTCCCTTTGTTTTTCAAAAGGATGGAGGAAGGATGCATATTATGCATCCTTTTGGCGTTAACCTGCTGGGGGAAATAGTGGCCTCATTCCCCAAGTTGTTTGTGGCTCTGTTTTTTAGGGGAGGGGGATTTTTGCAGAGCGAACCCCTATGCAAAGGAGGCATATTTCTCAAGGAGCTCAAAAACGGCCTTGGATTGTTTTGGCCCTCCTTTGCAGTGCTTTGCCTCGCACCCAGCAGCACCAATACTAGCAAAAGCTAGTAGCATATTTTTGAGTTATATGCTGTTCCCGTAGGAGGGGGTTTCTTACCCTTCAGGGTGGGCAGCAGCCAAGTACTCTGGATTTACACCTTGGTCAGCGAGGTGGAGCCGATGATAATGTACTTGAATGGGCTTGCCTAGGGCAGAATCAATCTGATCCTTAACTAGCTGTATTATTTTTCTTATGGCCCAAGGTGCAAAAGATAGTTTAAGAAGTAGGGTTATCATGGGGCCTAGTATAGGGAGGAGATAAGGGAAAATTCCGTTGAATCCCCAAGAGGGACCCCCTTGGGCCTCTCGTTTGCATTTGCGATTCGCTATTCCTTCCCTAAGTTTGGTCATGGAATCTTTAATTATTCCTGAGTGGTCAGTGTAGAAGCAACGCTCCTCGCCCAATGCGGCACAAAACCCTCCTTGTTTAAGGAAAAGTAGGTTTAAATCCCTCCTATTCTGGAGAACAACCTCCGATAGGGACGTGAGGGATTTTTCAAGATGGGTGATGGAGGTTTCAATGCGGGCTAAGTCTTCGTCTACCGCAGCTCTTAGGTGAGAGAGGCCTTGTTGTTGGAGGATGACAGAAGCGGTTCCAGTGGTTAGGCCGCAATACCTAGAAGAGAAGCGATGGTAACAGCCGTAAGAATTTCTCTTTTTTGTTTAGATATAGAAGGTTGCACATCCCAATGTTGATAGATGTCTTCTTCGCTATAGTAAAGAACATGCAGGAGAATAACTACTAAGACACACACCTCTCCCGATTTATTGAGGGCCGCCGTGGCTACACAGGGAGTGAGCCCTGATGAGGAGCACAGCCATTTTGCCCAGACAGGGGGGATGTAAAATTTACCTTGAGACGGGGGAGATGAATGTGCGCAGGCCTTAGTCAAGGTGGTAGAAATGTTATTAAAGATATTACCCACGCACTGTCCAGTGTGCAGGACGGACAGTATAGTGAGGCCACTGGTTTTGTCTTTGTTCCACTGACATTGTGGAGGGTTGTTATTAGAAGAAGTGTTAAAGGTGGCATTAAGGGCTATAGCATCATAATAAGGGGGTTTAACAGAAAGACATAACCAGCAATTGTGAGTAAAATTGGGTTGGGTAGCGTTGAGTTCAAGGAAGGTAGCGTTAATTATTTGCCAGAGTGGGCTAATGATACTTGGGTAAGAATTAAGAGAGGTAGCGTTGGGTGTAGCAGACATAACTGTTGCATTTGTAGCCTGGCTTGAAGTGAGATTGGTGGCAGGGGGACTGGGTTGACCAGGGGGGGCCAGGACTTTATTAGGACCCATGGACTGGGGGGGGGGCGCTTCTACAAGTTCTTTTTTTATATGAAGGAACGTGCCAGGGTCGGTGTCTGAAACATACAGCCTGATACCCCAGGTACAACCGACAGTCCAGGAGGAATCTGCAGGGCTACGAACGGAGAGGGTGAGATTGGAACAGTTCCCAAAAATAATTTCCACAAATAACTTTGAGTTTTGTTAAGTTTAGTGTTCCATGGTTGTGGGATATATCTTCCTTGATTTTTCCAATTTATGAGCTGTTAGTAAATGCTGTACTACCAAAATTCCAGAAATAAGGATTACTATCATTCGTGATTATGGTTGAATTATTAATGAAGCAAGATATGGTTGTGTTTTTAATAGGTTTCGGTATCCTTATAAGGGCCCGATCCTTTACAATTCCATAGGAATCATTAAACAACACAACCTCTGTAAGCCCATGACAAATATGCCATTTGTCATTAAGTAGTCTGTTGTGAGATTGATTAAGATAAATTGGGTAAGACTCATTGCTCTAAATTAACAGCTCTAGAAGAGGTGGGTTGGTTATGTATGCCCAATAAGTATATTTATGATGTGGTATCTTACCTTGACCTAATACTTTACCTATAATTAATCCAATATAAAACCACCATGTCCATAGTTTAAGTCTTGGCAGCATCTTCAACTCTAGGCTTGATTTTTCTGGAGGGGATCCACTGCTCCTCTCCTGTTTCTGTAATGATAAGAGCAAAACCTCGGCCCCAAAATTTTACCTCTCCTTTTTCCCATTTATTGGTTGTTTCATTTTTCCAATATATTGGTTGCCCACATTTTTCATTTTTATTCCTTTTTTTATTAACTTGCCAATGTTTTTCTGCTGCTGTGGTATTAGAAATTTGTTGTCTATTAAGAAAATTTAAGGTAAGTAATGCTTTAGATAATTTGTCTTTAGCCGATTCTCTTCCACCTCCCCCTTTTTGTTTTTGCAACATTAATTTTAATAAGTGATTACCTTTTTTCTACTAACACTTGTCCTTGGGGGTTATATGGAATTCCTGTAACATGTTTAATATTCCAGTCACCGCAAAATTTTTTGAAAGATTGACTAAGATAAGCAGGCCCATTATCAGTTTTTAGCTGTGCTGGCAGGCCCATTATTGCAAAACAATGTAATAAATGCAAACGTACATGTGAGGCCTTTACACCAGCTTGAGCAGTTGCCCAAATAAAATTAGAATATGTGTACCCTGTCACATGCACATACGGAAGGCGGCCAAAAGAAGGCACATGTGTAACATCCATTTGCCAAATTTCATTAGGATGTTCTCCATGGGGATTAGTTCCTGGAGAGAAAGTGGGGGCATTTATGGGCCCAGAAGTAGGACATTGTCTAACAATCCTCTTACTTTCTTTTACTGTTAAGTGGGGATATTTATGACATAAGCCAGAAGCATTAGTATGTGTAAGTTTATGATAATCAGAAGTTTTTTTGTATCTTTGTTGGGTAGGAATATCCATTCTATTATGCCATCCTCTTGCCAAAGTATCCCAGTAGGGGAATGGCAAGATGAAAATATTAAAAGAGAAATTGGAAGATTTACATTTATCCTTGTTAGTTGGCTATTTTGCACTCTTTTTTCCAGCCATTTCCTCTTTTGCTTTTGGGCTTAAAATGCGAGGGCTATTTAAGTCAGGGTTTCCTGTTAGGGTATTGAAAAGATTAGTTAAAGCATAAGTTGGAATTCCTAAAGTAGGCCATACCCAATTAATATCACCCAGTAATTATCATCCCCAACAGAAATGACAGTGGTACCATTCAGTATACCCCAAGTGATCCACTAGAAAAATATTTGTTTGCTTTGAATCAAAATCCAAATAAAGCAAATCTATTGCAATTGGTTGATACACAGATTATACATGTGCACTCATGCACTTGTACACACACATACATTCTGTTTTATCTGGAGGTATCTTCTCCATCTCTATATTTTTTATTTGCAATTAATTTTTTGACAAAACATATCATTGTTCTTTTTCTCTGACATCTGAATTTTTGTAGATGGTTTGTTGGATCTAGAGATTTCATTAGATTCAGATTTCACATTTTGAGAAGAAATAGTTCATAAGTGGTAGGATATTTTTCCATCAACTGTCTCTTCTATTGTGATGTTAGCAGTTGTGATGATTGTCTATATCCCCTTTTCTATGATAAGTTTATTAAAATGAATTTAATATTGCTTGAAGATAGTGGGTGATGTTTCAAAGATAATCACATTTTTGGATGATTTTTTCAATAACATCAGCAGTTCAAAAAATATTTCAATTCAGCTCGTAAAATCATTATCAGTTTCGAACCATAAAATTTAATGGGATTTATCTTACATTCTCTTTAAATCAATAATATACCATATATATATCCTATTTCAACAGCCGCTATTAAATAAATGACCCACAAATAGAGATCTTTCAGACCACCCATGGACCTAACTGGGAAACTGATGGCTCAATCCAGGTAACTTCAAACTTTTTTTAAAGATCTATTTTATTTTATTTATTCTTTCCCTCTTGCCACTTGTGCTTGCTGTCTGCTTTCTGTGTCCATTTGCTGCATGTTCTTCTGTGTCTGTCTTCTCTTCTCATCTTCTCTTTAGGAAGCACAGGGAACCGATCCTGGGACCTTCTGATGAGAGAGAGGCACTCAATCACTTGAGCCACCTCAGCTCTTTGGTTTGTTGTGTCTCTCATTGTCCTTTTCCTCTGTGTCTCTTTTTTGTTCCATCATCTTGTTGTATCAGCTTTTCTGTGAGGGCCACCAGTTCTCCACATGGGCCCACTTTTGCCTTCACCAGGAGGCCCCAGGAATCAAACCTGAGACCTCCCATATGGTAGATGGGATCCCAATTGCTTGAGCCATATCCACTTCCCAGGTAACTTCTAAAAGGATGAAATGACTATCATTCAACTTGAGAGAGACCTTTCCCTTACTGACACATAAGAGACAGTCATCACAATAGACCGAGAGTTTCAAGCAGTGTGGATACACACCACCCCAGTAAATGAGCCATGCTATATTTTCATTGACTCATGGGCTGTGTCTAATGGCCTGGCCCACTGGCAAGTCTCAGACTTTCAATTAAACTGGCATATAAAACAAGGACCCATCCCGATGTGGAGATACAGTTGGATAAAAATAAGCTCTATCTCTATATGCTTTTTATTATACACGGGGATACTCACAGAAAAGCTCCTATGATGACAAAGAGGAACATAGCCAATTAGCAGGCTATATTTGTCAGCTAAACAAAGAGACTGAATGAGTGTGGACCTCCCAGAGCAGGGAGATACATGATGGATTTACTGGGAGATACAGGAGAAGATGACTCATGGAAATTCAGACACTGTCCTCAACTGGGATACACACATTATCTGCCACTACCATCAAAAGTTACTGAAACACAAACATCTCCCACAAGTGTGGCCCACCACCCTCAATGAACTTACACATCCTGGGGCCTTACCACCAACCATAGACCACAGTTCGCAACGTAGACAACAGTCTCTCCCACACAGTTCTGAGTGGTGTGTGCTGATTTAAAATGGCCTACATCCATTGCCACAACAGCACTGAGGACAACCTCCAAATACTGAAGAAGCCCCTGTATTTCAACTGCACATCCCCTCCCTGCCCCGAAAGTGTCCAGTGGCCACCGGCTCCACCTCACTGTTATAATTTCTTCCATTGCTAGAATCACCATATGTGTACAACAGAATACCATTAAGTCCACTCTAGTCCATAGTTCTTCCCCCAATCCTGAGGGGACTGGGAGGGTGATGTCCACTCCACCTCCAAGTAAGAGAGGGCTTATATCCCATGGATATGGTGGGTGGGATGATCCTGCCTGCAGATGCAGGGCTTCTCCATTCCCTGGGATGGCCATTGCCCATCGTTGTCTCCTTGATACATTTATATATCATTTTGCAAATGTTGGTATGTATTGTGAAAATTTTGATTTTTACTCACAATAAAAAAATATATATATATATATATATATATGATAGGTGATGAAGAGATTCTAACACAAGTTTTTCATTCTATACTTGAATATTAATTAAAAGCTCTTCTATTAAGAATAAAGGTATTAGGGTGATGTTGGATCCAAAAAAAAAAAAAGTCACTGAAACAGGATGAAAGCTCTCTTCTACATATTGCAGCTTGGCCAAGGCCAAAAATGCTTCCCAGGGACGGATCCTACAAGCCAATGGGCCAGATAGAACACATTTGGTTTTTCATTCCATCAGAGTCTTCTGCTGGATCCTAACTGCAGTCAACACTTCCTCTGGTTGCCATACAATCTACTGATTCATGCCACCCTATCCAAGCCCTACAAGACCACCTTTGCTTCCTGTTCGAAGTTCCTGAACACATTGCACCTGATAATGGCCTTAGAGTTTATTTATAGAGAAATTTTAGATTGCATAAAAATTATATCAAATGTATAGGGGATTCTCTCCCCCTCCCTATTAATAATATCTTATATTATCGTGGTACATTTGTTAAACTTGATGAACAAATATTGAAGCATTGCTACTAACCATGGTCCATAGTTTACATTACAGTTTACACTTTTCAATGTACAATTTTATAAGATTTGACAAAATATATAATGGCCTGTATCCGTCTTTGCAATATCCTGCAGAACAATTCAAATGTCCTTAAAATGCCCTATATTACACCTATTCTTCCCCTCTTCTCCCCTCAGAACCTTTTGTAACCACTATCTTTATATCAGTATTACAAGTTCTTCTGTTACTACAATAATAAGTCTACTTTAGTCCGTATTTACATTTTCCCCTTAGGTTTGTTCATTCCTCAATCTTGAGTATTTTGGATGGTGATGCCTACTCTAGTTCCTATTGGGAGGGGGCTTACATATTATAGTGAGGATGGATTTTGTAGTTACAGTCATATAGCTTGAGTTTGTGAGTACATGTGTGTGATTGCATATACTACTTTTTCTCTCTTTGGTTCTGGGGTTTGTCTTAGTTTGCCAGGAATGCTATAAAAAAGACCACAGATTGGTTTGCTTAAATGACAGGATTTATTTTTTCACAGTTTGTAAGCTAGAAGTCAAAAATCAAGGTGTCAGCAGGATCATGTATTCTCTGAAGCCTATAGAGCTCTGGTGGTGTATTGCCAGCAATCCATAACTCAACTCCAACTCCATCACATGGCCATCTGTTTCTTTCTGTTTCCTCCTACTGTTTTCAAATTTCCCCTGCTTACAAGGTCTGGTCAGATTGGATTAAGGTCAACCTTGACTCAGTCTAGCCTTAGATTAAGTGATAACATCTTTTAGGTTCCTATTTAAAAATGGGTTCACATCTACAATATAAGGCTTAGAACTTGAATGAGTCTTTGAGGAGGAAATGATTCATTCCACAAAAGGGTTTATGCTTGAATTGGAAAAAAAAATAAATCATTTTACACCCTGGAAATATTTTATATAATATGGATAACAGAACTAATCTGTGGCTTGATGTAACTGTGCCTTAAATCTTTTCCAATTTCTTCTTTAGTTACTATTAAGTCAGGTTTTACTTTTTCTTGAGTCATTTTTGATCATTTGTACCTTATTAGAAAGTCCCAGAATTCACCTATGGTTTAAAATTCATTGCTCTAAAATTTTAAACAATATTTATTTTATATGCTAATATATGCTATGCAATTGTATCCCATATCTCATTCATCATGCTTTTTTATTCATGCTATTTTTCTTTGTCTGCTTCTTTTTATTTATGTTTATTTTTGTGGTTTCTTTGTTTTACTTTATTTTGGTTAACTTTGTATTTCAGTTTCATTTTCTTGATTTAAATGTGCTTTGTGAATTCCAATAATTTATTTGAGAATAAGAATTTCCCATTGGTCACCACATATGCAGCATCTCGGATTTTTTTATATGTAGTGCTTTCAATGAATGACATTTAAAAAAGGATTATATATCTGTTTGCCTATTTAACACAAATATTGGAAATTTAAAAATAATAGTTTCAAGTGAACATATATATAGTTTTTATTTTATTATTAATTTTAATTCCTTTTCTGTGTCAAAGGACATGATGTATATTATTTCTGAATTTATAAATTTGTTGACATTTTTGCAGCTAAAACACTTGGATTTGAAAAGCATAAGTATTCTCTGTTTGGGTATGTGGATTTCAAATATATGTATTCAATCATGCTTATTTCAAATTCTTCATTCAAATTCAACTTATTATATGTTTTTGGCAAGCCACGGAATAAAGACCTTAGAACAAATAAAAAAGGATATCTCTCTGTCCCTTTATCTCTCTTTCTCTCTCTCCATCTGCTCTGTGCTGCTTTCTCTAGTGTTTCCTTCTCAGTTACTATCTATTGGTGGTCAGAGAAGGCTTTAAAATCTCATAGATAACATAATTCTTTTAACTAGTGATCCCAGAAGGAGGAGGGTCCTCTTTATTCTGTAAATTATGTGTCAAAATCAGTGAAAACTAATCAGCCTGCTTTGGTTCAATAAACCATCCTTGATTCAATAAACATGCTAAGGGGTGAGGGACTCTTTAAGCAGCCTAGAAAATATATCTACTCTAATCATGTTTTGGGGTAGGAAAACATAGAAAGTTCCAGCAGCATGCTATACAGTGAGAGAAACGTGTAGCTTGATCACACTGACAGAAATATGTCTCTTTTTGGTTGATTTTGCTTAATTTTCATATTATTTCTGCATATAGATAAAGGAATAAAGACCTGTGGCCAAATAAACCAACTAGACAGAGAAGAGAGTTTCAGACTATGATCCTTAAAGTCTCTTCATGTGGTTCTACAGGAGGAACAGCGCATTAACCAGCATATAAAGCTCATGACTGAAAAGTCACTAGACTTCCATCTTTCGTTCACCATTTCATTGTTTCTTGTTGTTTCCACCTCTCTACTGAAATCCCCATCGATACATGGACGGTGTCCAACTTTTTCACTAGAACCTTTTATGTGGTTTTCATAGGTTTGAAAATCTTCTGTCTCATAATTCCAATATCTGGACCGTATCTTAGTCTAGTTTTGTTGATTACTTTGTCTTATGAGAGTGTGTTGATTTTCATGTTTCTTTGAGTGTTTTATAATTTTTAGTTAAAATAGTGCATAGAACATCAGAGTTTGAGGTAAATGGCATTTATGCTTGAAAATGGGCACACCTCATGTATTGCTAAACCTTTACTATGGGAGGTTGAGTTAACTTACTCAGAAACTGACCATCCTTTGGTTTGTGGTTTGTTTTTTAAATAATAATTAAAAAAAAAATTTAAAAGATACTTAGATTACATAAATGTTACACAAAAAGTACAGTGATTCCCATGTTCCTCACCTGCCACACCTCCCACAACCTCCCACATAAACATCCTTCATTAGAGTGGCACATCACTTGCAATGGATATACACATCCTGGGGCTTTGCCACTAAGCATGGACCATAGTTCACATTGTAGACCACACTCTCTCCCACACAGTTCTGCATGTTATATGATGATATAAAATAGCCTATATCTGTCATTGCAATGTCACTCAGGATAATTCCCAAGTCTCGAAAAAGCCCCTGTATTACAACTGCTTTCCCTCTCCCTGCCCCGAAAGCATCCAGTGGCCACTGGCTCCACATCAATTTTGTAATTTCTTCCATTGCTTGAATCACAATATGTCTATAACAGAATACCAGTATGTCCACTCTAGTCCATAGCTCTTCCCCCAAGCCTGAGGAGTCTGGGGTGGTGATATCCACTCTACCTCCAAGTGAGAGGGGACTTATATCCCATGGATAAGATGGATGGGATTATCCTGCCTGCAGCTGCAGACTCTCTCCATTCCCTGGGATGGCCTTTGTTCATCATCATCTCCCTGTCAGGTGTCCTGGGGAGTCTATTATCCTTTGGTTTTATCGTTGCTATGTTAATCTCACTGCACCGCAGGTTTCAGATTACTCTCACATTATCTTCTTCTTAGGGTAGGGTTGGTTTACAGGCTTTTACTTAATGTCTGTCCTACCCTCAGTTTTAGGTTTTCTCTTTGTGACTATATCTTAGAAAGCGTTTCTCTCATGCGCTTCTTAAACCTTCATCAGAATACATGGATGTTATTTGCTACGCAGTGCTTGCTAGCCTGTGGACAGGGCTTGAGTATGGGATAAATTTTCTGTTGTCTTGGTTCAGCCTCATACTTTGGCAGGCTCTGTGTCCCTGGGACATGTGGATGGGACATTCTTAGTGACCCTGCCTCTACTCCTGTTGTAGGAGTTCTCTGATGGAACCAGGGGATTTTCCTGCAGTCTCTCAGGAGTAGAGAGAGATGTTTCTCTTCCTTTTCCCCAGCTTCAAAGGATCTTTACCTGGGCTCTTAGTGCAAAAGAGTTTACTCCCTTTCTCTCACTGGTTTGAGGTTTTGCTTCATGGGGGGAGAGAGAGGTGAAGCACTTTTGAGGCTTTATGTCTTTCTCACAGACTGTGCTGCTCCCCTGCTCCAGGTTTACATAAAACGTGATTCTTTCTCTGACTTCTTATCCTGCCTTAAATCTTCCTTGTGAGTTCCATGGAGACAAACTTGGGAGTGGAGGCAGTTCTTGGGTCTAAGGATCCCAGCAATTGCCATCATACCACCCCACATAGAAAATATTACCTGAAATCTTGTTAAGAGTTTGTATGTTACATGGTGTATGCAGTTATGCAAGTGCTTGGAACCTGTAACTCTTTGGAATCACTTGTCTTTACTTTAATTTCAAGCTTGTTGGATGTTATGATATGTGAGTTTGCTGAGCAGGTCAAGAAAAATAACATGTTATTTAGGCTGTCTGGCTTTTCTTAACACACTTTCCAGTTTTATCCATCTAAAAAAGTTTAGAACTTCTCTCCTTATTTTTTTATTTTAGCTCATAATATTCTATTTTCTCATTCATTATTTTGTTCAAAATTATTTATTTAACAGATAGTTTTAGAAATCTTAAACTAATTAACATATAATAGAGAAAAAAATCAAGATAATCACTGTTGGGGAGTTAATCAACTATTCCTAACTCCTAATGTTTCTTTTTCTTTTCCTATAGAAGATCTTCCTTTAGAAGTATACTTCTGGTCCCTCCCTCCCTCCATTGCCCCTTACCTACTGAAGGAGGAGTGATGTTTTATTAGTTGACTTTGAGGGTGGCCCTGGGAATGTGTAGCCTAAGTCACTGCACTTTTTCTAATTTTGAAGGTCAGAATATCACATGCACACACTTTTTTCTTCTCCTTCATGGCACACATTTCATAGAAGGAGATTGCACATGGCAATACAAAACATGATCTAGAACCTACAAATAGGTGGGTAAATCATCCCTTCCTGGATTTGATATTAGGTGACCTATTGCTGCCACATACCTATGTCATATTCCTTCATAAAATTCATAACAATAAAAAAGATTATTTAAAAATGTGCATACCTTATTATTCCTTGTCTATTTCAGATAGAGTTCAGTCTCAGATGGATAGAAAAGGGTGTTACCTTAAGCTGCTTCAAACTCCAAGTAGCAGAAGCAGCATAATTTTCACCAGTATTTCCTGATTTAATATGATGTGTCAATTGCTGGGCATTTAATGCAATGCTTAAATTAGTTCTCACAATAATTGTATGAGGTTGGTATTAATATTTTTCTTATATTATATTTATGGCCATAACTCTAAATGTCATCAAACCCATGATGATAGTCTTTTAAACATCTTACCGCATAGGACATTCATGTGCTCTTTCCCTTCCACTCCACTTCAGTTATTCACAACTGTTTTAGTTATCTACTGCTTTGTAACCAATTATCCCCAAATTTAGGGGGATTAAAACATCAACATTTACTAACTCACAGTTTCTGTGGGTCAGGAATCTGGGTGAAGCTCAACCAGGTGTTTCTTGCTCATCGTCTCTCACAAAGAAGCAGTCCATTTGTTAGTTGGGCTGCAGTCATTTCAAGGTTAGCCTGGGGGATGATCTGCTTCCTAGTTCCCTCAAGTGGACTTTGGCAAGCATCAGGTCTTCACTGACTCTTGGCCTGAGATAACAGTTAATTTTGCAATGTTAAATTCATGAATAGGTTGATTGTGCAAGGTATATATATGTATTTCCCCTGGAGCAAAAAGGAAAAGTGATCCCTGCCTTCCCCTGCCCTTTTCTGAGAGCATTCTTTAGAAAAATTGTAATTTTAAATCATTTGAGGTATATATATATAATATATATATATATTATATATATATATATATATATAATATAAAATTTTAAAAGCTAAATAAGTCTTTTCTCTGCCTTACAACCCAGGAATGTCTTTCTAGAGGACATGAGAGCCATCTCTTTGAAATGTAAACATCCAGGAATATACCACACTTATCTTCCCATTTTCATGAAAGTTTAACCTAGAAAACTGGCTTCAAGTCCTAACTATCTTCATACCATACAGAAATGCAAAGTTATATTGTTACTTTGGATAGAGGGAATTAGCAAAAACAAAGACCACCCTGGTTACCAGATGAATTTAAGATAATTGTGGGTGACAGATGGTGTTGTCAAGTCCTCTTACCTGAGGACTAGTTTTCATTTATCTTGAGAACATGTATGTAATGGGTTGTGTCTGCTTGGCTACATAAATAAAAGGGTGAGATTTCTTTACAATCTCTTTAGCAGATTGCCTGTGGTGGATCACATTCTGGTTTAATACTTATTCAATAAGAAAATTGTTTTTCTTACTCTTCTCCTTTGTTAAGTTTTCTGGGTTAGAAGAAGATTTTTTTTTTTTTTCATTATCTTTCTCCAACACTTGCCATGTAGGCTTATCCATAGAACATCTCACAACAAGACAACCTGCTTCCTTCAGAGAGAGAGAACAAGAGAACACAGCCTAAGAGAGAAAAGACCCTTTTTGTAAATTAATCTTAGAAGTGACTTCTGATATCTGTTGCCATTTTCCATTTGTTAGAAGCAAGTCCAAGCAAAGCCCACACTAAGAGGTAGAGATTGCATGGCATATGACAGCCACTGAGCTGGACACCTGGGGAACGGGGAAGGCAGGAGCAATTTTAGGTTGCCTGCCACAACAACCAAGACTATATATTTACGACCTTGTCATATTTTCAATCATGTCACCTCTTACATTTTAACCTTAACACACCATTCTCTTATCCTTTCCACTTCCTTACAGATTGAATGCTACCAGGTGATTGAGCAGCAATAAAGTTTCCCAAACAGATTCCTAGTGCCTTTACTATTTTTACTTCAACCCTCTATGTCCCTCTTTTCTCCTCTCTGCTTTTGTAAGCAAAATCCCAAAAGAATTATGGAACTGCATTCATTATACCTGGTGACATTATGGCCAAGAGCCTGAAATGTTGTCTTACCTAATATCACTTTTCCTGATAGAGTTCCCAAGGTTATAATAGGCAAGGTAAAGTATATAAATAGGAGATAAAATACCATCTAGGTCATCACCCAATTCATTAGTTCAGAGTTATGGGAAAACTGGGTTGGAACTTTGATCATGAGCTATAATAAGGCCCAGAGGACACAACTTATTCATTAAGCACCAAAGAAGAATGATTTCATCATGGATTTTTGCCTTAACCAAACTGCCCCACCATTTATTTTGGAGTAAGCAATGTGGTTACCGTTTTGATTATCAAATTTTCAGTTGCAAGGACTCTTAGAAAAAGGCAAAGGAAATTACTAATGATATCCATTACAATTATTTCCCCCAATCCCCAATTCAGCTTTTCTGAATATATTTCCTCATGTTTTCAACCTCATCCTAATCCTTCTCAAAGCCAGATGATAACTTTGCTTCCTATCACACAGAGATTTTTAAACTTCTGGCCCATTGATTTATCATCTCATATATCGTTTCATCAGAATGCATATACATCCTGACTTCTTTATTTAGCCTTAGCAAGAAGTACACTTTTTCCTATGCAAAGCAAATTCATACCTCTGTGCTGTAAAGCATAACGCTTCCTGTCATTTTTAGCAAAGTAGGTGCATCAATCTTTTAGCCTCTTTTGTGAATCTTCTCCTTTTCAATTGGTTTCTTTCCCAGAGCACATAAATGTGTTTAAGGTTTTAACACCTTAAAAGAAATTCTACCATGATTCCACAAATTTTTTTCTTTTTATAATCAAGCTTTTAAAAAAAGAAACTTTAGTCCCAGTCTATTCACGTTCATTACTTAACCCATTTCAATCTGCCTCTTGTAACTAACTCTCCACTGAAATTTTTCTTAGTAAGTTTATCAATGATTTTACTGCCAAAACCATAGAATATTCTTTAGCCTTTATCTTATTTAAGCTCTTTTCTGGCTTTTGACACTCTTGATCTCTTCTTTTTTCCTTGAAATTCTCTCTGGGCTTTACTAAGACTTTATGTTAGCTCAGGCAGACATCAGTTTAAACCTGCATTAAAAAATGCTCAGGGTAAAACCAATTCAGCCATGATATATAATAGAACTTTGTGAGCTCAATTCTCAAGTCAACTGTGCAGTAAAGTAAATTCAAAAACCATTATCCGAGGTTAATTTTGACTGTCCTGCCTGAGGGAGCTCCCAACAGCCTAACTCTGAACACTGGTGGGATGTTCTTCAATTCAGATGCTTTCATGCCCTCCTCAGCTCAATGTGTGTACAATGACTATAATTTTTTTGCCAAGAAGTATAATATTGTCTTTAACCTGTCTGAAGTTTCATCAAAATCTCACATTGGAGAAATGATATTGAGGTAATATTGATTAAAAGAGATGCAAACTGTCCCCTATTTTAGATATGCTGTTGTCCCCTACACAGATCTCTCCCAAATAAGAGCTCTGTGCCTGTATATCACATTAACTTAGTCCTGTATAAACTTGTTATATATGGAGGAGACAATATAATATAGTGATTGGAAACATTTACTTTGAAGTAGCTCTGAGTTTGAACCCAGTTAAATTCTGAATTATGCAAAAAGTTATTTCATCTTAATAAACCTGAAAGGAATGATAACACTCACTTGTATAAGTCAAACTTCAATTTCAAGAGACAACCAGTCTAGTAATATTCATTACACTACCACAGCTTGCTGTGGCTGATCTAATAGTATCCTAATATTGCCAGTAGTATTTTGTTTCCGGAAGTCAGAAGATTCTTTCACAGTTTTACGCATGAGGATTTATCGTGATACCAGAAGGTCCAGTCTCTGTTTATTGGTAAGCAATCTATGTGTAATACTTTCTTCACTGTCTCAGGAAGACTCACTACTGTTTCTCCTATGCAAACACTATATTTTATACATAGTATAAAGTTTATTTTTAATAATATTCACTCCATACTTTATAAAGTGTGTGTGTGGAGGTGTATGAATCTCTCTTTCTCACTAGCTCCAGATGTAATGATTTGCAAGAAGATGTATTTTGTTATCTTTTGTGTTTTGTTGACTTTTTTGATTTTTAGAGCCATTAATTAATACAATACTGACACCAGGAAAGCATTGCAAAAACAATTCTTGTATGTATATATAAATAAGTGATAAAGTACAGTATTAATGCTTTATTTGGAGCTCTGTCTTTCTTATATTTTACCAAATTTTAACAATAATTTGAATATAATTGCTCATCAGATTTGCAGATAACAGAGTACAACAAAGATACTGATACAAATTTATGTTAAAATCTTCAACTCCTTAAAACTATTAATTCATTCTAAAAAGAGTAATTTCAGTAAGGATATATGTAGATTCCTCAAATATGTTTCAAAACCTTCCTGTACAAGTACTGAATAGATGGATTATAGCTTAATAGTAACACAGGAAAATGATTTCAGGTAGTTTATGCTTAAAAGTATTTTAAAGAATTTCAGTTCCAGGAAAATAGAGTAGACATATTGTCTCTATACTTTCCACTAAATACAAAAAAAAAAAAAAAAAAACCTTGACCTTATATAAAAAACACATATAGTAAGATCCTGAAGAGAAGAGAAGAAAGTAGAACAGATAGGGACCATTGGACCCAAAGAACTGGAAGATGGTGATTTCCCTGGGTTTTCTTCATGTCTCATATAATATAGATTTAAAGCTGAAGAAGCTGGCAATAGGAAATGCCAAATACAGACTTTAAAAAGCCCTAAGCACATAGGTAGGTAGTGATATTACTGGGTTTGGTTGTGCAGGGTTGACAGGTGGGTAGATTAGGAAGAGCGGGTTAGAATACCCAGGGTACTGGGGGGGGGGAGATGGGAGGGAGACTAGATGAACATGGGATTTGTGGGTATGATGTTGAAAGTGCAGGAGTGGAATGCTCTATGGCAATATGACAAGGTAGTGTCACTGGTTTAGGGTGTAGGTTGGGGGGGCAATCAGGATGGGGTGCATCTGGAGTAGGCTTCTGTGGAGTGTGTGAATATTCATCTTGTCATAATGTGTTGTGTAGGGGAGCTGAGACCCACACGGTGAGTGGGAAGGAGATGACCCCCAGCTTTGGGAGGACCAGTTCACCCAGAAACAGATAGGTAGCTATCTCTTAGGAGCAAGGGTGGATCTTAATAGGAGAGGATAATCAGCATGTCAAGACCTCTTGTTGCATGTAACTATGAATCTTGTCATCCAATGAGTCAAGACAGGGGCGTGTCATGTGCCCCAGGGGGAGGGGGAGGAAGGAACAGAAAAGATCAAACAGGGGGTATTTAGTGATAATGGGAAATGTTTTTCATTACCTTACAGTGATGGACACAGGACATGGTAAATATCATCAAAAATTATTAAACTTTACCATCTAAATTGTAAACTATACTGTAAGCCATTGACAATGTTTAGTAGCTATGTTTCACTATCTGTATATCAGTTATAACAATGCTACCATTCACATAATAAAGGTTTTAATATGGGGTGAGGAAAGGGGAAGGAGGTTGGGCATATGAGAGTCTCTAGTATTCTGTATGTGACTTTGCTGTGACCTAAAACTTCTTTGAAAATTAAATGAAAATTCAGGAAACACTGAGGAGTGAGAGGAGGCAGGTGCCACATAGTACAGACTGGACACCTGATAATGCAGTGATAAAAGGAAAAATGTTTAAAAAAATGTTTTTTTAAACATTTTCCCCCCATTTTCTGAATATCCCAATCCTTTAATTTTATTTTATTCATAGTGTTTTTTTTAAGTTTCCATGTATTTTATCTCATATTTAAACTTATATTTATTATTTCATTTTCCTATTAATTGTATTTGGCTATTATAAGGGCTTCATCTTCAAGGAAGGTTTTGATCACAGAAGGGTTACAGAGGGGGCAGGAGAGGATCATTAGTGGGGGGTGTCTGGGATGGGGGTTTCATAGGAGGAAGTTCACCTGAATATACATGAAAGATATGTAAAATTGTTCAAATCATCAAGGGGTGGGGCATGGCCACAGTGGGTATACAATCACTCAATAAATGAGGGAATACTGAATTCCCAGCCTGGAGAGCTCTGCCACATTCTCCAAGAGAGTACAGTCCCCCGAGTGCAGGGGCAGTGTCTGGCAAGGGAGGATGGTCTTCTGATGGGTTCTTGTTATTGTTACTAGCCTTATGAGTCTTTGCTCTTGTAATTGAAACTTAGCCTACTGTTATGGGGTGCCTAAGAGTTGCCACCTGAGAGCTTCCTTGTTGCTCAAATGTGGCCTCTCTCTAAGCCAAACTCAGCAAATGAATGCATTACCTTCCCCCCAGCATGGGACATGACTCCCAGGGATGAGCCTCCCTGGCAATGAGGGATTAATTACAAGTGCCAACTGGCAATACGGCTGGAAAAAGACCTTGAATAAAAGGGGGGAAAAGGTAAAGTCAAATGAGTTCACGTGGCTAAGAGACGTCAAAGAGATTTGAGAGGTCATCCCAGAGGTAACACTTACGCACACCTCAGTAGGATCTCATAGAACACCAAAGTGGATATCATCCCACACAGAGGGGCTCCTGAGGGCTCTAGAGACACTCAGGTCCTAAATAAGGGGGAATAGCTCCAGAGATTGATGCCTTATCAGTGAGCTCTACTTTGGATTCTGTGCTCCTGAGAGTGACAGAGTTGGACTCAAATAAGTCCTCCCTGCACATCATCCATCAGTTGCTTCTATTCAAACCTATATGTAATGCTGGAGTTTGTAGGTGTACTTCCAGAGACTGGAGCCTCTGGTCTTCCCATGTGCCAGCTGTGCCTGGAATCTCCGTGGAGCTGCAACTCCTACTTTACAGCTCAATGAACTCACCCAAGTCACCTGGTAAGGAGATGATGCTGGACAATGGCCATCCCAGGGAATGGAGAGAGCCCGCAGCTGCAGGCAAGATAATTCCATCCACTGTATCCATGGGATATAAGCCCCCTCTCACTTGGAGGTGAAGTGGACATCACCATCCCAGACTCCTCAGGATTGGGGGAAGAGCTATGGACTAGAGTGGACTTAATGGTATTCTGTTGTAGACATGTTGTGATTCAAGCAATGGAAGAAATTACAACAGTGAGGTGGAGCCAGTGGCCACTGGATGCTTTTGGGGCAGGGAAGGGAAAAGCAGTTGCAATACAGGTGCTTTTTCAGGACTTGGGAATTATCCTGAGTGACATTACAATGACAGATATAGGCCATTTGACATCAGCATATACCATGCAGAACTGTGTGGGAGAGAATGTGGTCTACAATGTGAACTACGGTCCATGCTTAGTGGCAAAGCCCCTAAATGAGTATATCCATTGAAGGTGATGAGCCACACTAATGAAAGATGTTTATGTGGGATGTTATGGGAGGTGTGGGAGGTGGGGAACTTGGGAATCCCTATAATTTTTGTGTAACATTAATGTAATCTAAGCATCTTTTAAAATAAAATAAAATAAAATAAAAAATAAAAATAAAGCAACAAGTTCTCAATATTAAAAAAAAAAAAAAAGCCCTAAGCAAAGCATCCTCTCTTGAGACAATCACATGAAAGGTTTACACTTGCAAGAAATAAAACTTTTAGACAATAAACAATCTACTCCAGACAAACACCACAGAAATGCTGTGACCCCCACCCACCATGCTAGCAAAGGCCCAATGGGGAACTTAATATTTTATGCTAGTCAAACTAAAATGAAGTGGCTTGTGATGGTTAGGCTAATGTGTCAACTCAGCCAGGTAATGGTGTCCAGTTGTCTATTCAAGCAAGCACTAGGCTAATTATAATACAAGGGCATTTCATGGACTTTAACCATCAGTGAGTTGATGCATAGATGGCTGGTTATATCTACAATAAACAGAGGAGATTGCCATCAGCAATGAGTGAGGTCCCACTCAATCAGTTGAAGGCTTTAAAAGGAGAAGTGATTTTAGCATTAAGAGAATTACTGTCTTTACTTTAGACAGCCAACATCTCCTAGCGAACTCATCAAGGACCTTCATTGGAACCCCTTGTATCCAAAGGAGTGCTGATGGAAAATACCAGAATTCTGTTAATTTTTATAAAGGGTATTTATTGGGGGTAGAAGCTTACAGTTACCAGGTCATAAAGCATAAGTTACTTCCCTCACCAAAGTCTGTTGCCACATGTTGGAGCAAAATGGCTGCCCACGTCTGCCAAGGGTTCAGGCTTCCTGGGTGTTTCTCTTCCTCTTAAGGCTTTGTGGTCCCAGCTTCTTCCAATATCAGCTGTAGACTGGGATAAGTCTTGTCTCTCTCCCAGGGTGTTTCTCTGCAGGCTCAGCTGTTCTGCTTTCTCCACAAGTAGCAACTATAGCCTATCAGACTCTCTAGGCTTTGTCTTTCTCCCCAGGGCTTGATTCTCTCCTGGAACAGCTGCTCTGGTCTCTCCTGTGTGTTTACTTCCTAGGCTCCCAGCTCAAAACTCTAACCTCCCTTTTCTGCAGTGCGGTTTCTCTGTGTGTCCCCACCCACCAAGGGGGTAGAGACTCAATGTCCTATTGATGTGGCCCAATCAAAGCCTTAATCATTTTTTAATCAAGTAAAAGTAAAACTTTTGAATCCATTATAATCTAATATGCCCAGAGGAGCAGACCAATTTACAAACATAATCCAATATCTGTTTTTGGAATTCATAAACAAAAAGCAAACTTCTATACTCCTGGTTCACAGCCTGCCTTACGAAATTTGGATTTGTGCATCCCCAATGTCACATGAGAAAATTTTATAAAATCTTATACTATTTATGGATATTTCCTGTCAGTTCTGTTTCCTTAGAGTGCCCTGACTAATACAGCTTGGTACAAGGAGCAGTGTTCAAAACCCTGCGGATATCACCTTGGTAAAATTTCTAGATGTCCAATGGTATGGGGCAGGTCGAGACATGCCTTCTAAAGTGAAGGATAAGCTGTTGCATCTGGCCCCTCCTATGACCAAAAGAGAGACACAATGCTTAATTGGTCTCTTCAGATTTTGGAGACAACATATTTTTCATTTAGGTGTGCTACTTTGACCCATTAACCAAGTGACCAGAAAAGCTGCTAGCTTTGAGTGGGGTCTGAGACAAGAGGAGGCTCTGTGATAGGTCCAGGAAAGCTGTACTGCCAATTGATCCATGTGATCTAGCAGATCCAATGTGCTGGAAGTGTTACTGGCAAATAGAGGTGCCATCTGGAGCCTTGGGCAGGCCTCTATAGGGGAATCACAAAGCAGACCCTTGGGATTTTGGAGCAAAGCCCTGCCATCCTCTGCAGATAACTACTCTCCTTTTGAGAAACAGCTTTTGGCCTGCTGCTGGGCCATAATAGAGACCAAATGCCTAACCATGGGCCACCAAGTTACCATGAGACCTGAGTTGTCTTTCATAACCTGGGTATTGTCTGACCAACCAAACCATAAACTTGGGCATGCACAGTAGTACTCCATTATAAAATGGAAGTGATATATACAAGATAGGGCTCCAGCAGGTCTTGAAAGTACAAGTAATTTACATGAGGAAGTGGCCCAAATGCCCATGTTAACCACTCTTGCCATATTACATTCTCTTTCCTAGTCCACAGCTATGGACTCTTGGGGAATTCCTAACAATCAGTTGACTGAGGAAGAGTAAACTTGGGCCTGGTTTATATGTTTTATATGCGGGTACCACCCAAAAGTGGACAGTTGCAGCACCGCAGCCCTTTTCTGGGACATCCCTAATAGACAGTGATGAGGGCAAATCCTCCCAGTGGGCAGAACTTTGAGCAGTGCACCTGCTGTTCATTTTGCTTGGAAGGAGAAATGGCTGGAGGTACATTTGTACACTGATTCATGGGTTGTTGCCAACGGTTTGGCCGGATGGTCTGGGTCTTGGAAAGAACATGGCTGGAAAATTGGTGACAAAGAAGCCTGGGGAAGAGGTATGTAGATAGACCTTTCTGAGTGGTCAAAAGACATGAAAATATTTGTGTCCCACATGAATGTTTATCAGATGGTGATTTAAGTAGAGGAAGATTTTAATAATCTAGTGGATAAGATAACCTCCTCTGTGGCTAGTACCCACCCTCTTTCCTCAGGCACTCTTGTCATTGCCCAATAGGCTCAAGAACAAAGTGGTCATAGTGGTAGGGATCAAGGTTATACATGGGCCAGCATCATGGATTTCCCCACGTTCCTGAGTGCCAAATCTGCCAGCAGAAACTCACACTCAGCACACAATATAACACCATTCCCCAAGGTGATCAACCTGCTACCTGATGGTAGGCTGATTATATTGGACCACTTCCATCATGGAAGGGGCAGCAATTTATTCTAGCTGGAGTAGACACATACTCTGGATATGAGTTTGCTTTCCCTGCACACAATGCTTCTTCCAAGCCTACCATCTGTGGACTTAAAAAATGTTTTACCCACCACTATGGCATTCCGCAGAGTATTGCTTCTGATCAGAGAAGCCACTGCACAACAAATTATGTGTGGAAATAGGCACATGCTCAAGGAATTCACTGGTCTTACCATATTCTCCATCATGTTGAAGCAGCTGGATTGATAGAAGGGTGGAATGGCCTTTTGAAGACTCAGTTGTGGTGCCAACTAGGTGGCAATATCTTGCAGGGCTGGGGCAATGTTCTCTAGAAGGCTGTGTATGCTCAAAATCAGTGTCACAATCTGGTGCTGTTTCTCCGATAGCCAGGAAACACAGGTACAGGAACCAAGGGGGTGGAAATGGGAGTCACATCACTCACTATTACCCTAGTGAGCCACAAGTAAAAGTTTTGCTTCCTGTCTCTGCAATCTTAAGCTCTGTTCTACAGGTCTTAGTTCCCAAAGGAGAAGTACTTCCACCAGGGAACACAACAACATTTCCTTTGAACTAGAAGTTAAGACTACCTCCTGGTCATTTGGGACTCCACATGCCTCTGAATCAACAGGCAAAGAAAAGAATTACTGTACTGGTTGGGGTGATTAATCTTGACTATCAAGGTAAATAAGACTGCACCTACACAATGGAGGTAAAGAAGTGTTTGCCTGGAATACAGGAGATCCCCCAGGGTATCTCTTAGGGGAATACCATACCCTGTGATTAAATTCAGTAGAAAAGTACAACATCCCAATCCAGGCAGTACAAACAATGGCCAAGAATCTTCAAGAATGAAAGTCTGGGTCACCCCACCCAGCAAAGAACACATAATGGAAGTAAAGAAGAGTTTGCCTGGTATACAGGAGATCCCCTAATGTGTCTCTTAGTACTAAAATGCCCAGTGATTAAAATCAATGAAAATTGCAAGAACCCAATCCAAGCAGGACTAACAGTAGCCTAGAATCTTCAGGAATGAAACTTGAGTCACCCCACCAGGCAAAGAACCACAACCAGCTGAGGTGCTTGCTGAGGGTAAAGGAAACATGGAATGGGTAGTGGAAGAAAGTAGTGATGAATAGGAACTTCCACCATGTGACCAGTTACAAAACTGAGAAATGTAATAGTCATGAATATTCTTCTTTGTTTTCTTGTGAATATATTTGCTTATGTACATAAAATGAATGTCTTTGTTTTCTTCCCTAACTTTTCCCTTTATCATATGACATAAGTTATATAATATACATAATTGATTTTATTTAGTGACTATGTATGGTTTAAGGTGATGTCTATGGATGCCAACTTGATAAGGAGTGGACTCTGATGGTTATGCTAATGTGTAAACTCAGCCAGGTAATGGTGTCCAGTTGTCTGTTCAAGCAAGCACTTGGCTAATTGTAATATAAGGGCATTTCATGGACTTTAATCATCAATGAGTTGATTGTATAGATGGCTTTTTATATCTACAATCAACTAAGGTGATTGCCATCAGCAAAGAGTGATGTCTCATCCAGTCAGTTGAAGTCCTTAAAAAAGAAAGTGATTTCAGCATTCAGAGAGAGAATTCACATCTCTACTTCAGACAGACAACGTCTTCTGGAAACTCATCAAGTACCTTCATTGGAGTCCCTGGTTTGCAGCTCTCCCTGAGGAATCCGGACTTGTGCATCCCCACTGTAGTGTGAGACAATTTTATAAAATCTCATACTAATTACAGATAACTCCTGTCAGTTCTGTTTCCCTAGAGAACCCTGGCTAATACATGCATCAACCCCTCAGCAGTATTGTGGTAGAGGAGTGTGAAAAGGGAGTCAGAACTTATATTTCCAAGAGTGACAGGAAGACATAAACCTTAACACCCCAGGGAAAATTAGTGACCAGTGTGAGAAGCATAGACTTCTACCCCAGCTCCCTCAGGCTGGGCTGCTGGGGAGGCAGGGGAGTTAGGACTTTCACAGCTTAGCAGTAATGACATCCCACTCCTACCCCATGCTGTCAGATGAATGTCAAGTGGAGAGTAGCAACAAGAAACTCCTATCTTTCTCATCTTGGGAGATATCCATGGAAGCCTCATGGAGAGCAAGAACTCCTATCTTTACCCATTGTGGCAGTTTGAAGCTTTTTTGGACCCTAGTAAATCCTGTTCTTAAATCTAATCCATTCCTGTGCATATAAATGCCTTGCAGGTGGAACCATTTGATTAAATTACTTCGGTTAAGGGCTTTTGATTAGGTTATGTAACCCAGAGTGGGTCTTAATACTTTTACTGGAATCCTTTATAAAAGGAAGAATGAAAAGCTAAAGACACAGAAAAGAAGCTGCAGAGACAGAAAGAAACCTCCAGAAGTTGAAACCAAAGAGAGAGAAAGCCATAGACTAGGCATGCCGAAGCTGAAAGCAATGAGCCTCAGAGGACCAGGGAAAGATGAGCAGATGCTGCCATGTGCCTGATGGCCCACAGCTGTAGCTCGGGATGAAGGCACCTCCTGATGGTGCCTTGACTTAAACAATTGCATGGCCTCAGAACTGGAAGTTTTTTAACTTAATAAAACCCCGCTGTAAAAGCCCACCCATTTCTAGTGTATTGCTCCCAGCAGCTTTAGCAAACTAAGACACCCATCCTTAATGAAGAGACATCCCTCAGTTGACAATGGATGCTGAGTGGGCTACCTGGATTTCTACCGCAATCTAGCAGGAATGAGGTGGTGTTCTTGCTTCTACTGTAAGAATGATGCCAGAAGAAGCCAGTTAAAATAGAAATAAAATAAATAAATTTATTTATTTTAGAAATAAAATAAATAAATTTATTTATTTTAAAAATAAAATAAATAAGATACAGGGTCCCGTGAATATATTCAAAATGTCAAATTTCTATAAAAAAATTACCATTTCAAGAACAAGCTCTCAAACTAATGAAGAAGAGAAATTAGGAGATGACAAAATTAAATGACTTAAATTTTAAATTATTTGGTAAAACTTTTGAATTATTTGTGGCAGATTGAATTATGTACCTCAACAAAGACATTTTTTTCATCTTAGTTTACCTTCATGTAGGTGTGAACTCATTTATAAATAGCATATTTTGAAGATGTATTATTAGTTAAGATGTGGGGATATTTATACATGGGATATTTGAAGGTCTTTCTTAGGTGTAACCCAGCTAGATCAGGATAGGCCTTAATCCCTATTACTGGAGGTCTTATAAAGAAAGCCAGAAACCTCAAGTCAGCAGAAACTGGAATAGTAGACACAAGAGAAATAGATCTCCATGCAACCAAATGCAGACTTGCAAATAAAGCAACCCCCAGGATCACAATAAGCCAGCACCAAAATGATATAGACTGAGTAGAAAACATGGTCTTGTCAATGCCTTGATTATGGACATTTTGCCTCTAAAACCATGAGACAATAAATGCTTGTTTTTTAAGCCAAACCATAGTGTGATATTTGTAATAATAGCCTAACAAAGTGAGAGAGTATCAATTACAAAAATGTTCCACTGAGCAACTATGAATATAAAGACATTGAAAAAATTATAAAGATTCAGCAAAGAAATAGAAAACAAATAATTGAAGAAGTAAAAACAATACAAATAAATTTGTAGAATAGAAAATTACAGTAACTGAAAGATAAAAAGTTAATGGATGGGCACAACTACAGAATGGAAGAAAGGGAATTAAGTAAACTTGAAAGCAGAACAATATAAATTACCTAACCAGAATAACAGAGATAAAATATACTTAAACAAAAATAAAATAAATGAACAGAGACTTGGAGGCCTCTGAGATTATAATAATGAACCTAATATTTTCACAGGAGTCACTGGGAGAGAAGAAAAAGAAAACTGGTGGAAGAAGTATTCAAATAACTCAGGCTTTGGACTTAGTATTGCTGCTGAAATGACTTAAGGCTTTTGGGATATTGTGATGGAATGAATATATGTTTTTAATATAGAATGTACAAGTCTTTTTGGGGTCCAGAAGTAAGGATGTGGTACTTTGGAACTGTGTGTATCCCTGAAAATCATGTTCTTAAAGCTAATCCATTCCTATGGGTGTGAACTCATTGTTAGTATGTTGTTTTGATGAGGCCCAGTTCATTCAGGATGGGTCTTTATCATACTACAGGAGTCTTTTACAAATGGAATGAATAAAGAAAAAGAAAGAAAAAACCATGGAAGCAAGAAACGCTGGACGCGAAGGGAGAAACCATTAAGTACAGCCATGTGCATTACTGCATTGCAGAGTAGGCCAGCATCATCAACAGCTAGTTTTCAGGATATGAACATCACCTTAATGATGAACTTGATTTGGACATGTTCTTAGCCCAAAACTGTAAGTAAATAAACTCCCCATTGTTTAAACCCAGCACATTTCATGCTATTTGCTTTAAGCAGCCTTGGAAATGAAAACAGACCTCAGTAAGATTAATACTTAATTTCTCAACAAAAATATTTAAAGTACTGAAAGAAAGAATGTCAACCAAGAATTCTGTATCTAGTAAAACTATCCTTCAAAAAAAGGAGAAGAAATTTATACTTTCCCAGATGAAAAAAAAGAGAATAAAGATGAATAGGCCTACACCGAGACACCTACTATTCAGAATGACAAATATCAGAGATAAAGAGAGAATTCTGAAAGCAGCAAGAAGAAAAGCAAAGCACCACATGCAAGGGAACCACAATAAGGTTAAGTGCTGACCTCTCATCAGAAACCATAGAGGTGAGAAGAAAGTGGGGTGATGCATGTACTGAAGGAGAAAATCTTCCAGCCAAGAGTTCTGTATACAGCAAAACTATCTTTTAAAAATGAGGGTGAGTTCAAAGTCTTCACAAAAACTGATAGAATATGTTACCAAAAGACCAGAATTACAAGAGCTACTAAAGGTAGTGCTGCAGTGTGAAAGGAAAAATCAAAGGTGAGAAACTTGGAGAAGAGTGTACAAATGAAGATTATTAAGAAAGTTAAATTAAAGAATAAAAAGACAGACAATAGTAAGATATGAGAACAGAAATCAAAATAACAAAATCTATGAAGAGGCTAATGTCTTTACAGTAATAACATTGAATGATAATGGCTTAAACTCCCAAATCAAAAGAATAGACTGGAAGAATGGATAAAAACTATGAGTCACTCATATGCTGTCTACAAGAGACTCACCTCAGACATAAGTACACAAAAAGTTGAAAGAGGAAAGGTTGGAAAAAGGTATTCTATGCATATAGTAACCAGAAAAGAGCTGGAGTAGCAATACTAATTACAGACAAAATATATTGTAAATGCAAAACTGTTATAAGGGATGGTGAAGATCATTATATATTAACAAAACGGGCAATTCACCAAGAAGAAATAACTATTCTAAATATTTGTGCACCTAACCTTTGTTCCCCAAGATACAGGAGACACCACTAACAAAAGGGAAGTGTAGCAGTGTGATATTATTTATAAATTAAAAAAGGAAGGATTATGTTTATAAACTCGTCTGTTCCTCTGAGTATGATACACTTTGATTGTTATAAATTCAAAGGTTTACTTGATTAAATCAAGATTATGGTTTTGATTCTACCTCATCAGTAAGGTGTGACTCAGGGTTGAGTCCCCACCCCCTTGGTGGGCTATATAAGTGGACACTCACTCAAGAAGGCACAGGAAGAAAGAGGTCTCCATCGACACAGAAGAAGATATGGAAGAGGACAGAACTTGGTCATTTTGGTCCTGCCATGTGATAGAAAGGAGAAATCTCAAACAAATAAATCCCCTGGGAGAGCTGAGCCATTCACCTGATATTTTTCTGCTGAAGAGACCAGAGCCCTGAGCAGCTGAGAAGGCCTGGAAAGAAATGAGCCTTCCAGCCTACAGCTGAGATCAGAAGAAACTGGACCCACAGAATTATAAGAGGAATGGAAGGCTGAACACTCGCAGACATTGCCCACAATCTTCCTTCAACATGTGGCAATAAAATTTGGTGAGGAAGCAACTTTGAATTGGTATGGTCTTGTAACTGTAAGCTTTTACCCCAAATAAATACCCTTTATAAAAACCAACTGTGTCAGCACCTCCTTGGTCTGACTAATACAGGAAGAGAAATAGATGTATCTACAATAATAGTTGGAGACTTCAATACACCTTTCTCAGTATTGGAAGAACATCTGGAGAGAGGAAAAATAAAGACAGAGAGAGCTTGAATAATATTATAAATGAACTACACCTAATAGACATTTAAAAAGCAATACATCCCAAAACAACAGGATATGTAGTCTTTAAATGTGCTCATGGATCCTCCTTCAAGATAGACCATCTGTTGGGTCACAAGACAAGACTCAGTAAATTTAAAAAGATTGAAATTATACAAAACACTTTCTCTGATTATAACAGAATGAAGGTGGAAATCAGTAATGGAGAGAAAAAGGGAAAATTCATAAATATATGGAGATTAAACAATACACTCTTAAATAATAAGTAGGTCAAAGGAGAAATTGCAGGAGAATTCAGGGAAAATCTTGAAATGAATGAAAATGAGGACACAGCATATCAAAAACCTATCCAACACCACAAAGACAGTGCTGCAAGGAAAATTTATAGCCCTCAATGCTTGAATTAAACAAAAAGAAAAGGCTAAAATTGAAGATATAACTTAATACATGGAGGAACTAGACAAAAACAGTAAACCAATCCCAAACTATGCTAATGGAAAAAAAAATAGTAAAGATAAGAGCAGAAATAAATGAAATTGAGGAGCAAAAATGTATAGAAAGAATCAACAAATTTGGTTCTTTGAGAAGATCAACAAAATCAACTAACTTTTGTCTAAGCTGACAAAGAAAAAAAGAGAGAAAACGTAAATAAATAAAATCATAAATCACTCCCTGGAAATAAGAATGATCATAAGAGGATTCTGTGAGCAAATGCATACCAAAAAAACTAGACAATGCAGAGGAGGTAGACAAATTCTTAAAAACATATGTACCACCTACACGGACCCTAGAAAAAATAGAAAACATCAACAAACCAATCACAAGTGAAGAGATTGAAACAGTCATCAAAAACCTCCCAAAGATGAAACGCCCAAGACCAGAAGTCTTCACAGCTGACGTCTACAAACCATTCAAAGGTGATATAATACAAAACTTCCCCAAGCTTTTCCAAAAAATCGAACAGTAAAGAATGCTACAAACTCATTTTATGAAGCCTTTATCCCCCTAATATCAAAACCAGATAAAGATACTATGAAAATAGAAAATTACAAACCAATATCCCTAATGACTATAAATGCAAATATCCTCAACAAAATACTTGCAAACCGATTCCAAAAGCACATTAAAAGAATTATACACCATGGTCAAGTGGATTTTAACCCAGTTATGCAAGGTTAGTTCAACACAAGAAAAGCAATTAGTGTAATAAACCACATTCATATATTGAAGAAGAAAAATCACATGATCCGCTTGGTTGATGCACAAAAGTTATTTAAGAAAATACTGCACAACTCCTTGATAAAAACAATCCAAAACAAAAGAATGTAGGAAACTTTACCAGTAGGGTAAAGTGCATATATAAAAAATGTACAGCTAACATTTTACTCCATGGTGAAAGACTAAAAGCTTTCCTGCTGAGATCAGGAATAAGACAAGTAACCCCAGTGTCACCATTGTTATTCAATATTGTGCTAGAAGTGCTAGCTAGAGCAATTAGGCACCTAAATAGGAAAGGCAGAAGTTAAACTTTCACTATACATTGATGGTATGAGCCTTTATCTAGAAAATCCTGAAAAATCCACAACATAGCTCCTAGAACTACTAGATGGGTTTAGCAAAGTGGCTGGATACAAGATTTATACGCAAAAATCATTAGTGTTCCTATACACTACTGGTTTGCAATCTAAGGAAGAAATCAGGAAAAAAAATCCATTTATAAAGGTCACTAAAAGAATGAAATACTTACCAATAAACTTAACCAAAGACATAAAGGACCTGTATTCAGAAAACTACATTTTTTTTTCTAAAAGAAACCAGAGAAGACTTAAAAAAATAGAAGGACATTCTCTGTTCATGGACTGGAAGACTGAATATCATGAAGATGTCAATTCTACACAAACTGATTTAAAAATTCAATGCAATTCCAATAAAAATCTCAATGATGTTTTTTGATGGAAAAACCAATTATCAAATTTATTTGAAAGAGTTAGGGGTCCTGAATACCTAAAATTTTCTTTAAAATGAAGAACAAAGTTGGAGGACTCACAGTGCCTGACTTTAAAGCATCTTACTTAGTTACAGTGGTAAAAACAGCATGGCACTGGCATAAAGACAGAAACACTGACCAATGGAACTGAATTGAGATTTCAGAAATATAACCTCATCTAAAATCAAGTGATTTTTGACAAGGCTGTCAAGCCCTTCCAGCTGGGTTAGAATAGTCTGTTCAACAAATGGTGCTGGGAGAACTGGATAGCCATATCCAAAAGAAAAGAAGAGGACCCCTATCTCACACCTTACACAAAATTTAATTCAGAATGGATCAAGGACCTATATATAAAAGAGACAACCATAAAACTCTCAAAAGAAAATGTAGGAAAACATCTTCAAGATCTTGTTGTATGCAGTAGTTTCTTAAACCTTACACCCAATACACGAGCAACAAAAGAAAAAATAGATAAATGGGACTTCCTCAAAAGTAAACACTGTTGCACTTCAAAGGACTTTGTCAAAAAGTTGAAAAGGCAGCCGACTCAATGGGAGAAAATACTTGAAAATCACATATCCCATAAGGATTTACTATCCATGATATAAAGAGATCCTATAACTCAATAATTAAAAAAAAAACAAAAAACCAAACTTCCTGATTAAAAAATGAGCAAAAGACTTGAAAAGACAATTGTGCAAAGAAGAAATACAAATGGCAAAGAAACACATGGAAATATATTCAACACCCACTAGTAATTAGGGAAATAAAAATCAAAACTACAATGAGCTATCAATTCACACCTAATATACTAACCACTATTAAAAAGTCAGAAAACTGTAAATGTTGAAGAGAATGTGGAGAGATAGGAATGCTTATTCACTGTTGGTGGGAATGTAGAATGGTACAGCCATTGTTGAGGACTGCTTGGCAGTTCCTACAGAAGTTGAATATAGACTTGCCATGTGATCCATTAATACCATTACTAAGTATATACCCAGAAAAACAGAGTAGTGACATGAATAGACATCTGCATACCAATGTCCATAGTGGCATTATTCACAATTGACAAAAATTGGAAACAATCCAGTTGTTCATAAACTGATGATTGGATAAACAAATTGTAGTGTATACACATGATGGAATATTATGTAGGTGCAATAGGAAATGAAGTTGTGAAGCATATGACAATATGGATAAACCAGGAGGACATTATCTTGAGTGAAGCAAGTCAGATGCAGGACAAATACTGTATGATTGTGCTATTATGAGCTAAATATATTGTGTAAACTCATGGAGATTATAATGAGAATATAAGTCACCAGAAAATAGAATGACGGTAGAGAATGGAAAGCTGAGGGTTAATCTGTGCAGAATTAGTAAAAAGTTGTTTGTAAATCTTTGCAAATGAATAGAAAGCACATCATAGTGTTTGTAACTAGCAGAACTATTATATGGGTATGACAGCAGCTGAAAGGGTAAGTCTAAGGTCATGTATATTACTAGAAAGCTAAAAACTGTAACATGGTACTGTATAACATAGAGAAACCTCATGTGAAATATGAATATGGGTGATATTGCATAAATTTATATTTTACAAAATATAAATACAAATAAACTAGAGAGACGGAAACATAATAGCAACTATGTCAGGCAGGGAAAGAATAGAGAGATTGAGAGGTGATAAGTTTTTTGCTTGTTTTTTTTTTTTGTTTGTTTGTTTATTATTATTATTATTATTGAAACAAAATGCTCTAAAGTCATTGAAATTATGAATACACAACTTTGTGGTTTTAATGAATGCCATTGATTATACTCTTTGGATGTATTTATGCTTTTAAATATATGAAATAAAATTATTTGTTTTAAAAAAATCCAGCTTCCTGACAAACCAAAGTTGTGAGATCTAAAATAGAGTTTAGAACATTAATCCTCTATGCTAGAAAACTGAAATGGAAATAACCCAAGACAATATTCATGCATGACTTGAGAAGCCCTTTTGGGGGAAGATGAGTGGAAGAGTCAAAAAAATAAGTAGTGGTCCAAAGTAAAAAATTGACTCATAGTAAAACATTTGAAATCACAGACAATTAGAATTGTAAATAGCCTCTAAATCCACTTGATCAAATCTCTCTTGTTCTATAGAGGAAGAAACTGAGGTTTGAAGAAGGGAAGGTGTTTCAACTAGTCATTTGCAAAGATGTGGGGTAGGTGTGGGATAGTACCAGTTTTTCCTGATTTCCAATTCAGTGTCCATCCTATTATTTAGGGCATATGCCAAAAATCACAATAATTGAAAGGGCATACCAGCAGACCAGACTAAAAGAGAAACGAAGGGAAGAAAATACTAAGAAAGAGGACAGGAGTTAAAAGGCATTTTATAATTTTCCATGGAGTGACTATTGACATCTTGGGTTTTGTGCAGGCTATCTTGTTTGTTTATATTTTTATAAAATGGATCATGCATTTATAAGAGTATATACAACATATATGCACCATTTGCAGGGTGGGCAAACAATGGCTTGGGGGCCAAATCTAGCTTGTTGCCTTTTTTATAAATAAAGTTTTACTTTTTCACAGCCTCAAGTAAAAGTGAGTTGGAGTGGTGTGGCAGTTAGATATTATTTATGAATTCCAAGAGATATAGATTATGTTTGTAAGCTGGTCTGTTCCTCTGGGCATGACAAGCCTTTGATTGTATTAGATTCAGCTGAGAAGTCTGATTAAATTATGTTAAGATTAGGGAATTGATTTAACCACATCATTAGAGTGTGACTCCTTTGGTGGACTGATAAAACAGACTCTCACACAGAAGTAGACTCACAGGAGAAGAACACAAAGGAATAGAGACAGCTCATTAGACATGGCAGAGGCCCCAGGAAGAGAGATGAGCCTGATAGTCTACAGCTGACCTTGTGAAGAGAGCAGAGCAGCTGAGCCCAGAAAGAAATGAGCCCTGGGGAGAGAGATAAGGCTTATGTTAGGCTACAGCTAAGATCAGAGACAAGACTTATATTAGCCTACAGCTGAGATCAGCCTTAAGCGGAAAGAGGAAGGCTGAACACTTGTAGATGTTGCCAGCCATCTTGGATCAACACATGGCAGGAAAGGACCTCTTATGATACCTTGAGTTGGACTCTTTAGTGCTTTGTAACTGTAAGCTTCTACCCCAAATAAATACTCTTTATAAAAGTCAACAGATTTCTGGTACTTTGCATCAGCACCCTTTTGGCTGACTAATACAAGTGGCTATACTATTTTCAGACAAATTAGATTTTAAGACAAAAATTTGTTGAAGTAAGAAGAAGGACTTTTATAGTGATAAGAGGATTGATCTTTAAGCAAGGTATAACAACAACAAGAAAAACATGTATGCACCTAACAACAGAGCCCCCAAAATACATCAAGCAAAACTGGCAGAACTGAAGGGGAAATAACTCAATAATAATGGTCTGTAATTTCAGTACCCCACATTAAATAAGTCTATACTTAAATAAGCAGAACACCAACAAGAAAATAGAAGATTTAAACAACTGTTTTAATCAACCAGAATTAACAGAAATTTGTAAGACACTCCACCCAGCTACAGCAGAATACACGTTCTTCTAAGTGTACATAGAACATTCTGCAGAATAGATAGTGTTAGTTCATAGAAGTGTCTCAATAAATTTAAAAGTATTAAAATCAAATTTGTTTTCCAACTATAATGGAAAGAAATTAGAAAGAAAAAAAGAAAATCTGGAATGTTCAAAAATATGTTGGAATCAAACAACCCACTCTAAAAAGAAGAGATAACAAATGTACCTTGAAAATACTTTGAGGTGAATGAAACAAAAATTCTATTGCAGAAGCTATGGAAAATTTATCGCTGTTAATATCTGTAGTTGAAATGTAGTCAGATCTCAAATAAAAAACCCAACTAGAATACAGAGATGAAACTAAACCTAAAGTAAACAGAAGGAAGAAATTAATAAAGATTTCAGTTTAAAACAGATGAAATAGAGAATATAAAAATAGAGAACATCAACAAATCCATAGGCTGTTTCTTCTAAAATTCAACAGAATTAGCAAGTTTTTGCTAGAATGACCAAGTAACAAAAGAGAGAAGATAAAATTACTAAACTCAGAAATGAAAGAGGGAGCATTATTACTGACCTTATAAAAATTTTAAAAAAATGTGTTATAAGTATAAAAATTTCTGTGCAAATTAGATAGCCTAGAAGATATGAATAAATTTCCAGAAATACAGAAATGACAAACTTTCCTAAGAATAACAGAAAATATAAATAGAAATCTATATCTGTCATGGTTTCTAGAAAAACAGAGCCAATAGAAAGGTAAGATGATATAGATGGATAGATTTATTTATTTATTTACTTATTTATTTGTTTGTTTGTTTGTTATAAAGAATTGGTTCACATGATTGAAGGGTTTGGCCAGTCTGAATTCTATAAAGTGGGCCAAAAGCTGGAAGTTCTGGTAAGAGACATGTTGTACTCTTGAGCCCAAATTATTTACATTGAGAACTCAGGAAGGGGTGGAGTGTATATTCTTGAAACAGAATTCATTCTTATTCTAGAATGCTTGTTTTTTGTTTTGTTTTGGTTTGATTTGGGTTTTTTTGCATTTAAGTTCTCCAACTGATTGGATGAGGCTTATGCACTTTTTGATGAAGGACATTCTCCTTTATTTAAAGTCAAATAATTGTAGATGATAATCCCATCTACAAAATATCTCCACAGCTCTATCTAGGCCAGTGTTTGACCAAACAACTGTGTGCCATAATCAAGAAAAGCTTATATGTAAAATTAACCATCACAACCTCTAAATAGAAAATACATTTAATTATTAATCAAAAATATTCCCACAATGAAGAGCCCAGCACTAGCTTCAATGTTAAATTCTACCAGACATTTAAAGAAGAATCAGTACCAATTCTTCAAAAACCCTATGTAAAGAAAAATAAAAGAAAGGATTACTTCTCATCCAATATTACCCTGAGAACAAAACCAGGCAAAAACATCACATGAAAAGAGAAGAAATAAATATCTATTATGAATGTGGCTGCAACAATCCTCAACAAAATGCCAGCAAACCAAATCTGCCAAAATAAAACAAGAATTATACACTATGACCAAGTAGGATTTATCCCAAGACTACAAATGTAGGTCAGCATATGAAAATCAATCAATGTAATATACCTTGACTGAATAAAGAACAAAAACCATGTTATTACTTTTGTAGAGGTAGTAATAGCTCTTGACAAGATCCAACACCACTTTAGGATAAAAACACTCAACAAACTATGAACAGAAAAAAAAAATCTTAAACTTCATAAAGGTCATTTACAAAAACAAAACAAAACAAATATACTTAATGGTGAAATGTTAAAGCTTCTGCTTCTCTGCCCCCCCCCTCAAGATCAGGAAGAAAAACGAGGATATCTCCTCTTATCATTTTCATTCAACATTTTGTTTGGAACTGTTAGGCAGGGCAAATAGGCAAGAAAAAAATAAAATTCATCTTATTGAGACTAGAAGTTAAACTATCTTTCTTTGACAGTGACATGATGTTTTATGTAGAAAATCATAAGGAATACACAAAAGCATTATTAAAACTAACAAATTGTTACAACATACACAATTGATTTACAATAATCAGTTGTGTTTTAATCCAGTAGCAATGAACCAAGCAAAAATGAAATTAAGAAACCAATTTCCATTTACATCACAAGAACAAAGCAATGAGGAATAAAGTTAATCAAAAGAAGCACAAAACTTTTACATTCAAAACTACAAGGCATTACTGAAAGAAGTTAAAAACCTAATAAGTAGATATTCACTATTGGCTAATCAGAAGACTTAGTATTGTTAAGATGACAATACTCTCCAAATTATACCGGTGGAATCCAATGTCTCTCAAAATTCCAGCAACAATTTTTCAGAAATTGACAAGATGAACCCAAAATTCATATGAAATGCAAGGGGTCCAGAAGGTCCAAAACAATCTTTCAGAAGAAAATCAAAGTTTCAGGCTCACATAGATTTGCATTAGCTACAGAATGTATGAACAGAATGATAATAGTGGATTCCAGGTCCACCACTTAATTATCAGGTTCATGGTCTTGAAAAAATGTATCAGTCATTTATATGGCGTAAACCCCATTCACTCCACATCGTACTGATGAAGAACCAGTAAAGAAGGGGCCACAGTACCCTTAACTGAGATCTTTGTTTCTTCATGTAGCTTATATTTTTTGGTTTCTACGGGATCTAAAAGGCAGATACATAAAATGTAATGATAAATTAGTGGGTTGTGACAAGAACTACATAATGTTGGGAGAAAAGAAGGGTGTAAGAACATAGTTTTTATTTACTATTGAAGTTACATTGGTATCAAAGCAAAGGAGATTTTTATAGATTTAGAATGTTAAATTTAAGGCCAACTACAAAAAAAAATCAGATAATATGTAAGCTCATAGAGACAAAAATAAGAATACTGTTTGCAAGGGACATGAGGAAAAGGAAATGGGGTTAACACAAAATGGATGTAGGGTTTCTTTATGGTAAGATGGGAAATTTTAATAAAGTAGTGAGGTTACTACAACATAAAAAGGTGATTGATATCACTGAATGATATGCTTGGGAGTGATTGGGAAGGGAAAGTTTATGTGGCATATATGTTCCCACAATTTTTTTAAAAAGCTACTAAAGAGACAATAACATTTAAATGCAATACATGATCCTGGATGGGATCTAACAAAGGAGTCGACAAGGCTCTGTGGGACATATTTGGCACATATGAAAATCAGAATATAGACTATAAGCTTTATATCAACAGTAATTTTCTTGAACTTGATAACTGCATTTAAGATGGATATGTAGGGGGAACAGATGTGGCTCAAATGGTTGGGCGTATGTCTCCCATATGGAAGGACTTGGGTTCGATCCCCAGGATCTCCTGGTAAAATAAAGAAAAATATAGAAGGCGCGCCGGCCGCCAGGTCCCTCTTGCGGGTGCATGTGCATGCCAGGCCCCGCCGAGCCATGCAGCAAGATGATGACATAACAGGAGAGAGACGCAAGGGAGAGCTAAGACAAGATGTGCCAAAAAAAAATAGGAACTGAGGTGGCGCTGGTGGTAGGACACCTCTCTCCCTCATCGGAGGATTGAATCCCAGTAAAGACAGGAAGAGAAGTATGAGAAGAGAGGGCAGGAAGCAGACACAGAGAATTAATTGCCCAGTGAATGGACACAAAGCAACAAATAGGGGAGGGTGGTGCTAAAATGGATAAAAGTAAGTAAATAAATAAATCTTAAAAAAAAAAAAAACACAAAAGATGGATACATTAGTGAATATCTTTGTTCCTAAGAAATGTACACGGCAGTATTAAGTGTACAAGGAATATGATAAATTCAACCTACACTCAAGAGTCCAGAAAAATGTACTGAAAAATAGACAGATGAATAGAAAATAGAAAAATAGATGGATCGATAGGTTGATGGACAGATGGATGGAATGATGTGGTAAGTGTGGCAAAATGTTAAAATTGATGGATCTGGGTATTAGGGAAAGGGATATGTTGGAGTTCTATGTATGCAGTGTGCTTTATTTTAACTGTCCTATAAGTTTGAAACTATTTCAAAATTAAAAGATTTTTAAAAAGAGAGGACTGCATACAGAGATGCCAAGAGGATTAGGGAACAAAGAAGAGATGATAAACTGTAAATACAAATCAATTTATAAAGATGGACTTAGATTAGTAGTTATGTAGGGCTGGGGAAGGACAGAGGAATTGAGAGGTGTATGCTAAGGGATGTGGAATTTTTCTTTTTGGAGTAATGAAATTGTAAAAGTTTTTGTGGTGATAAAAGCCATTGCTTATATACTTTAGATGTGATTA
>JAKSZT010054341.1:11089298-11243827 GCA_026826555.1 Tolypeutes matacus | reverse complement strand
TAAAAAAAAAAAAAAAAAAAAAAAAAAAAAAAAAGCATACTGAGACTCTCAACGTTAAGAATTGTCTTCAAATAATGTCTGCGAATTTTCCAACATTGTAGAAATACATATCTTCAGATAGAAAATGCTTGCCAGCTGCTGAGAAATATAAATAAATACAAATAAATACAAATACAAATAAATATAAGTATAAATAAAATATATCTAAGGCTTAAATTTCTTATAATATACTTTCTTTTATTTATTGAAATATATCATGCATACAGAAACATACATAAACAATAAGTGCATAGTAATATTGTGAACTTACAAAACAAACATACTTAACATCATATAGGGCTCTCAAATCTCACCCTACCACCATTACCCTGCCTTGTTGTGAAACATTTTCAACTAATAATTAAAGAGCATCCTCAAAATATTACTACTAACCATAGTATCTTACATTTTGTGCATTTTCCCCCAACTCACCCTATTATTATTATTTTTTTATATCATTGATATGTGATCATACATAAACACTAAGTGTATGGTAAAAGTTGTGAACTTACAAAGCAAACATGCATAACATCATACAGGGCTCCCATACATCAACCCATCACCAACACCTCACACTGTTGTGAGACATTTGTTAAAAATTATGAAAGATTATCATCAAAATTTTACTGCTAACTATATTCCTTATCTTACATTTGGTGTATTTTTCTCCCAGGCTACCCTATTATTATTTTTTAAATATATTTTTATGACTAAAGTTGTAAACTTACAAAATAATGATGCACATGTCCAGAATTCCCATACAACACCCCTCTATCAACATATCACACTGCGGTGGAATATTTGTTACAGATTATGAGATAATATCATCAGATTATTACCAGGTCCACACTGTACATTTTGTACACTTTTTCAATAGTTCCGCATTATCAACACAGTACTTCTTTGGCATAGAGGCATGAAAATTACATTATTACTGTTAACCACAGTCCATAGATAGCTCCAGTTGTATTTTTCCCATGCTTCTCCACACTCCCACCACCCTGCAATAGTGATGTACATCTGCTCTAGCTCACAAAGGACACTTTTGCTTCTGTACTATCAACCATAATTCTCATACACCTCTGTGTATGGGTTTACTGTGTTATTCAGCCCTAGATTATTCTCTAGCTTTCTTTCAATTGACATTTATATCCCTAGACTACCCTTTTCAGCCACATTCCCAATTATAAACCAGTTGTTACTCACAATAATGTGTTACCATCAACTCTATACATTTCCACACTTTAAAATAATGTTAATTAAAACTTCAACATACATTAAACATCAGTAGTCCATCTTAGTCCTCCTCTTATCTCCTTTAAGAATCCACCACCTATGACCAGATCTTGAAGATATTTTCCTATATTTTCTTTTAGAAACTTTATGGTTCTTGCTTTTATATATAGGTTTTTGTTCCATATTGAGTTAATTTTTTTATAAGGCATGTGGTAGGGGTCCTCTTTCCTTCTTTTGGCAAGAGATATCTAGTTGTCCCAGGATCATTTGTTGAATGGGTTGTTCTGCCAAAGCTAGGTGGGTTTGACATGCTTGTCAAAAATCACTTGACCCTAGATGTGAAGGTCTGTTTCTGAACCATCAATTCAGTTCCATTGGTCTATATGTGTGCCTTTATGCCAGTACCATGCTGTTTTTACCACTGTAACTAGGTAATATGATTTAAAGCCCAGAAGTGAGAGTCCTCCAACTTCACTTTTCCTTTTTAAGATGTTTCTGTTTATTCAGGATGCCTTACTCTTCCAAATAAATTTGATAATCATGCTTTCCACTTATTTAAAAAATGGAATTTTTATTGGGATTGCATTGAATCTGTATATCAATTTGAGTAGAATTGACATCTTAATGATATTTAGGTTTCCAATCTGTGAGTATGGAATGTTCTTCCAATTATTTAGGTCTTTTTTTAATTTCTTTTAACAATAAGTTGTACTTTTCTGAATACAAGTGCTTTATATTGTTGGTTAAATTTCTTCCTAAATATTTGGGTTTTATCTGTCAAATTTTATTTTCATCACTCTTTTGACATTTTTAGTTACTTTTACTGACATAATCTTCATTTCTAGATTCTCTTCCAAGCCTCTCACACCTGTCTTTTCTTTTCAGGCTTTAGCACACACTTTAGTATTTCCTGCAAAGCCAGTCTCTTGGTTACACACTATCTCAGTTTCTGTTTATCAGTGAATATTCTAAACTCATCCACATTTTTTAAAGACAATCTTGCTGGATATAAGATTCTTGGCTGGAAGTTTTTCTCTTGCAGTATCTTAAATATACCATACCATTGTCTTCTTGCCTCCCTGGTTTCTGATGAGAAATCAACACTTAATCTTATTGACTATCCCTTATATGTTATGCATTGCTTTTGTCTTGCTGCTCTCAGAAATCTCCCTTTGCCTTTGGCACTTGACATTCTGATTAGTATATGTCTCAGAGTTATTCTATTCAGATTAATTCTGATGGGAGTACGTTGTGCTTCTTGGACATAGATATCTATGTCTTTCGGTAGGGTTGGGAAATTTTCTACCATTATTTCTTCAAATATTCCTTCTGCCCCTTTTCCTTTCTCTTCTCCTTTTGGGGCACCCATGACACAAAACTTTGCATGTCTCTTGCTATTATTTATTTCCTTGAGACATTGTTCAATTTTTTCCCTTCTTTTCTCCATCTGTTCTTTTGTATGTTCACTTTTAGAGGTCATTTCTTCAAGCTTACCAATCCTTTCTTCTGCCTCCTCATATCTGCTATTATATGATTCCAGGGTATTTTTAGTTTCATTTATTGCACCTTTCATTCCTATAGATCTGCTGTTTTTCTATGTATGCTTTCAAATTCTTCTTTGTGCTCATCCAGTGTCTTCTAAATATCCTTAATCTCTTTAGCCATCTCATTGAATTTATTAAGGAGATTTGTTTGAACACCTATGATTAGTTGTCTCAACTACTTTATGTCTCCTGGAGGCTTATCTTGTTCCTTTAACTGGGCCATATCTTCCTGTTTCTTTGTGTGGATTATATTCTTTTGTTGGTGTTTTGACATCTGGCTTTCTAGATGTATTTATTCTGGATCCAGTCTCTTTCTTTAGTTTAGGGCTTTCTTGTCCTTTCTCCCTTGCTGGTTGTGTACTAGGAGCCAAGGATGTAGTTGGTGCTGTAAGCTATGGAGGATCAAGCTGCCCTTATTGCCCCCAGGGACCTATGAAGCTTCTCCCAACTTTCTCCTTTGCCAGGGGTAGGGACAGAGCCACAGTTGTGTGGAATAATCCAAGTCATATAGGCCTAGACTCTATTTGCCCAGAGAGACAATTGAATCTTCAAGCCCCTTCCTCCCCTGCCTCGTTTGGGAATGGAGCGGCAGGTGTGGGCAACAATCTTTTCTTTGTGAGTCTGAAATGACTGCAGTGGCCCTGGTAGACTCCCTACTATTCAGTCCATCCCTGCCAAATGTACCTGCAATTACCCCAGAGGCTGGTGCAGGTCCCGCCAGCTTCCTCCCTGCTAAAAGTGGGGCTGAAGCCCAGGCTAGGGCTGCAGGCCCATCTGGGTGAAAGAAGCTGGCCCCTAATGTCACTGTGATTTTCAGTCAACCTGGCTTTCCCTTATGCTGGGGGCAGAGTAAAAATGGCGGCTACCGGCCTCCTTCTGACTTGAACATGATCAAACTTTAGCTGTTCTTAGGGTTATACTTTAGCCAGTAGAATTTACTAATCAGTAGCTGAAATCCGTGGCCAACTGTCTCTTGCTCCCCTGCTTTTGGGAAACAGCTTCCAAGTCCAGCCACAGAATAGCTCCTGAGGAGGTTTGCACTACCAGTGTAGAATGATTACCGGCCTCTGAGGTGTGGCCTGTATTTTCCGGGAGAGGCTGGTGCAGGTCCCCCAGCTTCCTTCCTGCTGGAGGTGGGGTTGGAGCTTAGCCTAAAGCTGAAATCTGATCTGGATGGAAAGAGGCCAGTCCCTAACAACACTGTGATTTTGAGTCAGCCCTGCTTCCCCTCTTATCAGGGGTGGAGTTAAAATGGTGGCTACCAGTCTCTTTCTGACTTGGCCAGGTTCACACTTTAGCTGTTCTTAGGATTATACTTTCACCAGCTGAATTTACTAACAGTAGCTGAATTTTGTGCCCAATCATCTCTTCCTCCTCCGTTTTTGGGAAGTGGAGCTTCCAATTCCAGCAGCAGAACAGCTCCAGAGGCGGCTTGTGCCACCAGTGGAGGATGGGCACTGGCTTCCGAGGTGTGGAGGGCTCTACTTACAAATCCTCTCTGCATGTGGGCAGTCTCCTTCCTCCATTCTTTCAAGAATGTTGCAGAATGCTCTTCTGGTCTCCTGGAGCCCCCAAACAGGTGGTGTCCACAGCTCTGGGTGATTACTAACTGCCCTGTAGCAGGAGCTGACTATAGGAGCGCTTTACTCTGCTGCCATCTTGCTGGTTGTGTCTTATAATACACTTCTGATTTTTAGCAGACTAAGTAATTTAGATTAACTCTCTCAATGAAAAATCCAGAAAGCTGAAAACAACACAAAAGTCTTCTGACAGAAAAACACATGTGGAATGTTTCCAAAACAGGCCAAATACAAATAAATAAAGTATTATCCCTCGCCCCTGCTCCATGGATGGCCCAACCCATGCCACAGCCCCGCTCATACTCACACTCCATCAAGATCAACCCCACTCATAACACTGCAACCCAACTCCCCTGTTCATTCTCAAACCACCACCCTCCACCTTATCATAGATTATGCCCAGATTGAGCATTGGCTCACCACTCTCTACTCCCTTTCTAATTCCTGGTAACATATCTTTCAGATTTTACCTCCTTGAATCTTTTCAATAACCTTAGTCCTTATCAGTGAGATCATGCAATATTTGTCCTCTAGGGACTACTTTAGTTCACTCAACATAATGTCTTCGAAGTTCATCCATGTTGTCCTCCCTGGAACTGAGGGATAAATACCAAGCACCAATAAACAATACATTTGGAAAAAACCTTGACTAAAAGGGGAAAAGAATTTCTATGACTAAGAAATTTTGAACTGAGTTTACAGGGCGTTTCAGAGGTTACCCTTGTACAGTTCTCAGGTAGATCTCACTTACTGTCACAGTAAACAAAACCAAAACAGGGGTGCTCCCAAGGGCTCTACAGGCATCCAGATATTATAGGCAAAGCACACAACCCCATGAAATCAGCACCCTGTCAGTGGGCCTTAATTTAAAATATATAATAATCTATTTCTCCAATGTAACAGAGTTAGATGCACTTATAATTTCCCTACACATGATTCTTCTACCCTTTATATTTCAACAACAGTTAGCATTATACCCATTAAATATATATCCCAGAGACTTAAATCATTGGTTTGTTCACATGGTGACTGAGTACGGAAACTTAGCAGAGTTGCTGCCAATACTTACCCTCCAGTTCGTTGGAGTCACCCGAGAAAACTAACAAAATGATGATAATGAACAACTCCCATCCCAAAAATAACAAGCAAGCAAAACAGTTCCTTCCACCTGCTTCATAAGCTCTAACCCCCTTCTCAATCTGAAGCAGAGTGGGCATCACCATCCCCAAATTCTCAAGATTGAAGAATGAACAAACATAAGGAAGGAATACAGCCATGGAATTATTATTGTTATAAATGAAGAACTTGTAACATTGATATAAATATAGTGGTTACCAGAGATGCTGTGGGGAAGATGAGGGAAGAAGGTAGAACATAGGACATTTATAGGGCATTGGAATTATTCTGCATGATATTGTAATGATGGATACAGGCCATTAAAACTGTATAAACAAAAGTGTAAACTATAATGTAAACTATAGACCTTGGTTAGTAGCAATGCTTCAATATTTGTTCATCAAGTGTAACAAGTGTCCCACAATGATATAAAATGTTACTGATAAAGGAAAATGTGGGAGAAGGGGTAGGGTATATGTGAATCCCATATATATTCTACATAACTTTAATGTAATCTAATAATTCTCTATAAATTAAGTTTACTACATGGGGGAAAAGTATTAGGAGTCATCATGGGGGTAAGAATGGGGTAGTGATTAGGAAGGGTCGTAAAGGAATTCTCATTCAGCCAGTGTTCTAGATCATGACGTGATATGTGTTTGCAGAGAGATTTACTTTAGAATAGCTCATTACCTATACTTTCTATGCTTTGTTTGCTTTTCTGTATGTGTTATACTTCATGATAAAACAAAGTTCAAAAAAGTTACACCTTTAAAAGAGAGAGAATATTTTCTCTCTTTTAAGAAGAAAGGTGGTATATTTACCAAAGAATATCAATAAGATTAACATTAGATGTCTCAGATAATTAGAAAATTTATCACACAAGGCCTCACTGAAAGGACTAATAAAGGAGTTACCGTCAACCTGGAAAATGTGAAAAACTGAACAAATAGAAATTTGTGAGTTGGAGAGGAAACAATAAGGCAAGAACATGGGAAAATACATTTTATACATAAGTGTATATCTTAATTATTTAAAAAACTATTTTAATATGGAATAACATTTATTCAAATTTAATATAGATGGTGGGACAAGCTTGGAGTCTACTTCAAATGTGCTTGTCACGTTTAGGAGAATACAAATATCAAATAGAGTTTAACTCAGAGAAAAATGTTAAATACAAAAGTGAGAAATTTGAAGGAAATAACAAGCATCAAGCACTGCAGTCATAATATCCAACGCTGCAGAGTAAGAAGGAAGACTTAGCACAATATTGGAGTACCAAATACCAGAGAAGTAAGAGAAAAACAAAGAAAGGTTGTATTGAGTAAAAAAGTAAATGTTTCGCTGAAACAATTCCAACTACTTTATTACTAATACTAAACATATAATGATTAAACTCCCCTACTAAATGAGAGTTAACAAAACTGACAAACCAGTAGTCAGAATCATTCTAGTTTTTTGATGTTTAAAAGAATAAAACATTACATATTAAAACTGCAAATAAAGGAATGTAAGCAGATATTTCTAATAAATATCAACCAAAAGAGAGCTGGTATCGCATTATTAATATTAGATTTAATGGATTTTAAGTTTAGCACCATTAATGGAGAAAAGGAATATAGGTAAGTGATAAAATAAGCAACATACACGTATATGTAGCTGTCATAATTTTGTATCAATATAAAATATATAAAGCAAAACCCAAAATAATTAAAAGGATAAATTGACACATTCAATCACTCTTACAACTACTTATAAATCAAGCAGAAAAATAATTTGCTAGGATACAGAAAAATTGGAAAACACAAATAACATCTTTGATGTAATAGATAATCCCCTTATCTCAAAAATAGATGGTATGCATTTATTTTAGGGACTCCTAGAAATTTGTAAATTTGCCCAAGTGCCAATCTATGAGGATGTCTCCAAAGAATTCCAAGATTTTTCATCATACTGGTGAGGTTATATTAGAAATAAATAATATAAACGTAATGTTATATGAAGATGGCATCTTGAACACATCCCCATTGCCATTACCAATGTCCACTCATCTGGCTTCTGTGAATAACAGTGTCTGGGTTACACAGAGACCTGTCTGTAGGTGTGGCCTCCTACTCAGGTGAGAGTCAGTACAGAGAGCTGGAGCTACCTTTCTAGTCTGTTATTAGGAGAAAAGGGTGATAACCCTTGTTTAATATCTCTATCTCTATCAGCTGATCTATGCTTAACATTTCTATCAAGCATTGTTTTAATTTTACTATAGAATATTAATGTTGTGTGGATAAAATTGTTATATTCTCTACATGTTTTCCTTTTCCTCTTTTAGCATACTTAATTCATTTCTAGTAACAGATAGTTGCTGTGCATAATGTTCCAAGAAAATATCTAAACATTCGTAATTCTTTAGATGTTTCTTAAGAAGAAGTATTTCATTCATTTAAAATAATTACTATATGGTCACAAATATGTCACATCCTCATTTACTGATGTAAATTCTTTGTTCAATTGTCTGGTCATATTGGCTGCCCATTTATTTGATATGATTTTATTTTTATTATTGAGGTCTGAGAATTTTTCATATATTCTGGAAAATGTCCTTTATCAGATATGATATAATTATTTACAAATATTTTTTCCTAGTGTATGGTTTTTCTTTTAATATTGTTAATAGCACCCTTCAAAGAGCAGACATTTTAAATTTTGATGCTGTCCAAATTATCAATTTATTCATTTTTTTAAAATTGAAGTGGAAGTTACCTTAAATAAAATCAGCCATTTTAAAAGGTACAATTTGTTGCCATTTAATACGTATTCACAATGTTATGCACCCATTACCTCTATCAAGTTCCAGAACATTTTCATCACCCCCAAAGTTTAGCACATAGTTATTAAGCAGTCATCTCCTATTCTCCACATTCAACTCCTATCCCCATCCAACCTCTCACAATCACACATCTTCTTCCTGTCTCTATGGATTTACCAGCTCTGAATGTTTCATAGAAATTGAATGACACAATGTGTAACCTCTTCTGTTTGGCTTCTTTCATTCAATGTAATGTTTTTGAGGTTCATCCACATTGTAACGTGTCAGCACTTGTTATCTTTTCATGACTGAATAATGTTCTAATGTATGGATACACCACATTTTTTATTCATATGTTTATTCATATGTTGATGGACGTTTGAATTGTTTCCACCTTTGACTAGTATGAATGTTACAATCTTAAAAGTATTGGGTTCCAATCCATGACACATAATGTCTCTCCATTTATTTAGATCTTCTTTATTTTCATTTAACACTATTTTCTAGTTGTCAGTATCCAAGTTTTGCCTTCTTTGTTTAAATTTATCCCTAAAATATTATTCTTTTTGTTATTATAAATGAATAGATTTCCTAATTTTTTATTTAGCTTATCTAATTTGTTCCCATATAATAGTTCATAGAATTTCCTTGTAATCATTTTCCTTTCTGTAAATTCAGTAGTACAGTGTCCACTTTAATTTATTATTTTAGTACTTTGAATCTTCCTTTTTCAACCCACCTCATTAAATGTTTTTCAGTATTGTTGATCTAGTCAATGAAGCAACTTTTGATTTTGTTGGTTTTCTGTATTATTTTTCCACTCTTTAATTTATCTCCATCTATATAATTTCCTTTCTTCTGTTAGTTGGCTCTAAGTTTTCTATTTCCTTAGGTTATAAAGTTAGATTTTTAAAATTTGAAATCATTTTTAAATTATTTTTTATTAGAGAAGTTATGGGTTTACAGAACAATCATGCATAAAATATGGAATTCCCATAAACCTATTTATAATTAACACTATATTGGTGAGGTACATGTGTTACAATTGATGAAAGCACATTTTTATAATTATAATTATACATTTCTTTAATTATACTGTTTACCATAGTCTGTGATTAAATTACTATTTATTGTGTACTACAGTTTCATGGATTAAAAAATATTCTATTATATAATCTAATATTTCACCTTTTATCAAAATTCACATATGTATTTCAGTGTTCTTAATTACATTCACAATGTTGTGCTACCATCACATTATATTATCAAAACTTTTTCATCATTCTAAATAGGAACTATGTACATTTCAAATTACTATTCCTTATTTGCTACCCCTACTCCATCCCATGGTAACCTATATTCTAGATTCTGCCTCTATGAGTTTGCTTATTATGATTCTTTCTAATCAGAGGGATCATATAATATTTGTCCTTGTGTGTCTTGCTTCTTTCACTCAATGTGATGTCTCCAAGTTTCATCCATATTGTTGCAGGTATCAGAACTTCATTCTTTTTAATGGCTAAGTAATATTCCATTGTATGTATACACCAAATTTAGTTTATCCCCTTATCAGTTGGTGGACATTTGGGTTGCTTCCATCTTTTAGCAGTTGTAAATAATGTAGCTATGAACATCTGCGTGCAAATATTTGTTTTATTTGCTTCAGTCCCTGCTTTCAATTCTTTTGAAATCACTTTGGTTTTTTTTTTTTTTTTTTGAGGTACCAAAGCCAAGGATTGAACCCCAAACTTCCTATGTGGGAAGCCAGTGCTCAGCCACTGAGCTGCATCAGCTCCCATAAGGTTTTTTTTTTCTTTGCTTGTTGTTGATTTTGTTAGTTCATTTGTTTGTTTTTTTGGAGGCACTGGGGACTGAACCCAGGACCTCCCATGTTGGAAACAGGCACTCAACCACTTGAGTCACATCTGCTCCCTGAGGTCATTTTTAATGTAAATATTTATAGCACTACATTTCTCCCTGAGCACTGTGTTTGCTATATCCCATAAATTTTGGTAATTTATTTTATTTTCATTCATCGCAAAGTATTTTTTTTTGTTGTTGCTATTTATTTTTTGCCAGTTGATCCTTTAAGATGGGTAGTTTAATTTCCACATATTTGTGAAATTTCTAGTTTTCCTACTATTACTTATATCCAATTTCATTCCTTTGTGGTTGGAGAAGATACTTTATATGATTTCGATAATTTTACATTTTTTGAGATGAATTTTGTGGCTTAACCTGTGGTCTGTCTTAAAGCGTGATGGATAAGTTCATGTGTGATCTTGGGTAAGTTATGGTGTCCAGATGTTTTTTAAGCAAGCACTATCCTGATTGTTACTGTGAGGATATTTTCATGAATTTAATCATCAGTAATTTAATAATTTGATACAGCTGATTACATTTATGATCAACTAAGGAGTTTTTTTCAGCAATGAGAGAAGTCTCAGACAACCCATTGAAGGTCTTAAAAGGATGATTTCAGTAGTCAGAAGAGAGAATACCTCTACATCAGCCAGTCACCTTCTTCTGGGGATCTCATCATAAACTTTCATCAGAATTCACAGCATTTTCCCTGCCCCATGGAATTCAGATGTGCCCCCCTCTCAGTCATGTGAGCCAATTCCAATAACATATCTAAGATTTGTTACTGGGTATGGTTCTTGAGAAATAGAGTCATAAGGATGTGATTTCTGATTTGGTTATGAGGTCGTTGGAATTGGTTCTCTAATCTAAATAGGTTTTAAGGCACTAATGATTCTATTTCTAATGATCAATATGGCACTGACAGTATATGTCATGTTGACAATAGAGATACACAAAATATCACCATTGGAGTCGGCTTTTGTTTCCAAAAGCTTAGAGAGACTGGAATGTTAGAATGGATTTATCATGTAATGCTTGCTCAGCCATCCCAGGGATATCTAAAGACTATCTTTCTGTCTGGACAGTGAGGAATAAAATTGTAAGACAAACTCCATCATTCCTGAAGAGGTCTATGGTCTTTCTTCTCTGTAGGTCAGACGTTACTATGGGAACTACTATCAATCAACTTAGATACTTAAACACAATGAAGTTGATCAGATCCTAGATTGTCAGAAGCCAAGCGAGAGCACCTAATTTCCAAAGACAAGGTGGGCATGGCTGCCATAATGAATAGTAAAATCAAAGCAGTAATCAAAATAGCCTGGCTTGTGGAGAACTATGGTGTTTGCTGATAGATCATGTAATAACTAGATGTAAAATAGATAAGCATTCTCTTAAATTCTTACTTGATCTGTATAAGCAGAAGAGTTCCAGGAAAAGTGAGCAAAAATTCTAACTTCAGTTAAGAAAAGAATCATGGCTCATCAATCAATTCCCAGACCTGAGACAGTTTACAGACCCAGAAACTCTTAATGAATTGAAGGCCAGGTCTCTTTGGGGAAAATAAAATGATCATTTTGGGGATTTTTAGACACTGGTTTGGAAGTGATAGTAATTCCAAGACACTGAAAATGTCACAGTTATCCACCAATCAGAGTAGGGACTGAAGAGATCAGGTGGAGGTTTAACTAAGGTGCATCTCACAGTGGGTAAGTGGGTCCCTGGATATTTATTCCACTTCAGAATGCACAATTGCATGTGAATATTCTTACTGACCTGATTTTGTGATAATCAGGGTAGGTTAAACATTCGCTACATTAGAAACCATGCATGTGTCCCCAGACCTAGTGTTTCTCCCTAGGTCTGGTTTTTGGAATGCTGGTGATAAACTAAGCCTGATTTATTATATAACCATCCTGCATGGGAAAAGTCTGTAACTTTGGGTATCTTTGGTCAATCTTAAGAGATATAAGCAGGGGAACAAATGTGGCTCAGGTGGTTGGGCGTCCATCTCCCATATGAAGGGATCTGGGTTCGATCCTCAGGACATCCCAGTAGAAATTTAAAAAATGCCTCTACCTAGAGAAATAAAAAATACAGAAGATGCATGGGCCCCCAGGTCCTGTGCATGGTTGTGCCACCAGGCCCCTTCTGTGGGTGTTCTGTCAGGCCTCGTGAGTGGGTGAGCTGCCAGGCCACATCCCAGGTGCACCACCAGACCCCACGAGCCACATAGCAAGATGATAACATAACAGGAGAGTGACACAAGGGAGAGCCAAGACAAGATGCACTGAAAAACCAGGAACTAAGGTGGCACAGGCAGTAGGATGCCTCTCTCTAACATCGGAGATTCTGAGGATGAATCCCAGTGAAGATAGGAGGAAAAGGATGAGAAGAGAGGGCAGGAAATGGACACAGAGAATTGCCCAGTGAATGGACACAGAAACAGCAAAAACGGGGTGGGGGGGAGCTAAAAATGGATCAAAGTAAATAAATAAATCCTTAAAAAATGTATAAGGGAGGAAGATACGGACTATAGTTAGTAGTAGCACTTTGACGATGCTCTTTCATGATTTGTTAACAAAGGTTTCACAACAATGCAGGGTGTTTGGGAGGGGTGATGTGTGGGAGCCCTGTATGATGTTATGCATGTTTTTTTTGTAAGTTCATGATGTTTACTGAATACTTATAGTTTATGTATGTTCATGTATGAATGATATATGATGTACTTCAATAAATTGTTAAAAAAGAAGAATGCGTAATTGGAATAGACATGTTTAGAAACTGGCCAACTCCTCACACCGGTTCCCTGACTTGTGGCGTGAGGGTTATTATGGCAGGAAAGGCCAAATGGAAGTTACTAAACATGCCTCTACCTAGAAAAATAAGAAATGAAGAGCAATACTGTATTCCTGGCTGAATTGCAGAGATTAGTGACACCATCAAAGAGTTGAAGGATACAGGGGTGATGATACCCACCATATCCCCATTCAACTTCCTTATTTGGCCTGTGCATAAAATAGATGGATCTTGAAGGATGAAAGTGGATTATCCTAAACCTAATCTGGTGGTGATTCCAATTGCAGGTGTTGTTCCAGATATGGTATCATTACTTAATCACACTAACCTGGGATGTAGCTATTGACCTGACAAATGCTTTTTTCTGGATACTTGTTAGTAAAGACCACCAGAAACAGTTTGTTTTCAGATGGCAGGACCAGCAATACATATTCACTGCACTACCTGAGGGGTAAATCAACTCTCCAGCCTTATGTCATAATCTAGACCAAAGGGTCCTTGATCGCCTTTCCCTTCCAAAAGACGTCACACTGGTGATGAGACCGTGATGATTGGACCAAATAGGCAAGAACCAGCAATTACTCTAGACTCTTTGGTAACGCATTTACATGTCAGAGGGTGGAGGTAAACCCAACAAAAATTCAGGGGCCTTCCACCTCAGTGAAACTTCTAGGCAACCATTACTTTGGGGCATGTTGAGCTATTCCTTCTATACTGAAGGATAAACTGTTGTATCTGGTCCCTCCTACAATCAAAAAAGAGATGCAGTGCATAATTTGCCTCTTTGGGTTTTAGAGACAGAATATTTCCTATGTGGATGTGCCTCTCTGCCTCATTTACGAAGTGATCTGAAAAGTTGCTAGTTATGCATGGGCACCAGAACCAGAGGAGACTCTGCAAAAAGTCACGGCTACTGTGCAAGCAGTTCTACCACCCAGGCCATATGATCCAGCAATCAAATGGCGCTGGGACCTTCAGAGGCACAGAGAGATGTTATCTGGAGCCTTTGGCAGGCCTCTGTAGGAGAATCACAACACTACTCTTGGGATTTTGGTGCAAAGCCTCGCCATACTGTGCAGATAACTACTCTCCTTTTGAGAAACAGCTTTTATTGAAACAGAAATGGATTAGATTTAAGAACATGTTTTTCTAGGCTGTATATATAGTCTCAAATCACCACAGGCAGTAGTGATTCTACCAAGAAACACAAAAAGTATTCCTCTGAACTGGAAATTAAATTGCCTCTGAATCAACAGGCAAACAAGGAAGTTCCTATACTGAATGGGGTGGTAGACAGACAAGGGGTAAGGAAAAGTGTATTTCACATACAGGAGATCCCCTGGGGCATTTTTGTGCTATTATACTGTCTTAGTTTGCCAAGGTTGCTATGACAAAAAGCACAGCATGGGTTGCCTTAAACAATAGGAATTTATTTTTCTCACAGCTTTCTCTAGGACTCTGTAGCATTTTGGTGTTAGCATGCCAGCAATCCTTGGGGTCCCTTGGCTTGTGGATGCACCTCTTCTTAAATCATATTGTAATCTGTAGTTTGTCCTGGTTGAGTCTGAAATTCCTCTTCTTAATAAGTACTTCTCCAATATTGGATTAAGTTCCACCCTGGTTCATCAGGATTCATCAAAACAGTATCCATGAACGTCTTATATACAAATGATTTCACACCCACAGTTCTGGGGGTTGGGACTTGAAAAATACAACAACTCAGTTCGTGCAGGACTACTAAAGGCTCTGTCTGACCCTTTGGCAATGAAGGTTTGGGTCACCCTAACAGTCACAGAATCACTATTAGCTGAGATGCTTGCTGAGGGAAAAGATAATAGGGAAAGGTTAGAGAAAGAACATAGTTATAAATATCAGCTATGACCAGGTGATCAGTTGCAGAAATGGAAATTTCTTCCTTATTTTGTTATTAATATAGCTGTTCGAAACATAAAGCAAGTATCTTTGTTTTCTTTCTTATCTTACCCCTTATAACATAAGTTGAATTAACTTTACATTACAGTATTTAAGTTATAGGATATTTTAAAAAGAGTGAATATCACTGAAGAATGAGCATTCTCTTCTGGAAAAAGGGTTAATTTGTTTTTGGCTGTATGCAGGACCATTATATCATGTTAGGTGGAAGTATAACTATGTTACTGTATTTATCTGGAGATTAAGTATGTTTCAAGATGTATATTGCTGCCAGGTTCAGAAGTGATGAACTTTTTAAAACTTTTTTATTGGAGTTTATCATTCATATGTGAACATAAATAAACAATAAGTGTATAGTAAAAATTGTAAATTTACAAAACAAACAGGAATATCATCATACAGGTCTCCCATACATCTCCTCACCACCAAAGCCTTACATTATTGTGAAACATTTGTTTCAAATTATGAAAGAACATCATCATCATATTACTACTAACTAGAGGCCATATTTTACATTTGGTGTATTTTCCCAAACCCACCCTATTATTAACAACTTATGTTAGTATTGTATATTTGTTATTGTTCATTAGAGACCATTTTCATATTTATTCTGTTAACCACAGGAGAACACTGGTCTAATTTGTTCCTGTGAAGCTATTTTACAGATGGAATTTGCTTCTACAGTTTGTTATAGCTGCATCCAACAAAGATGGTGGCACTTAGCAATGTGGGCAAGCTCATGCAATCAGTTGGACGTCCTAAAAACTCAGAAATGAGTTTCAGAGGTCAGAAGAAGAAATTCTACTTCAACTTCAACATTGGCTATTTCCAGAATTTCTATCCGGACAGCTTCCCCTGGGAAATTCAGACTAAGCACTTTACTAATACCTTTATCAGTTTCTAGCCTGTGGCCTACTCTAAAGAATTCAAATTTGCCAGCCCTAACAGTTGCATGGGCCATTTCCTTATAATAAATTTTTTTTTTTTTAAGATTTTATTTATTTGCTCATTTATCCCCCCCTTGCTGCTTGTGCTCGCTGGGTCAGCTAACCACGCCGTGCGGGCAGGCTTGCCTTCACCAGGAGGCCCCGGGAACCGAACCCGGGGCCTCCCATATGGTAAACGGGAGCCTTACTGATTGAGCCACAGCCGCTTCCCGATAATAAATTTTTTGACATATACATACATGATGTTGGTTTTTTTCTCTGGAGAACCCAGACTAATACAGATTTTAAGGGTAAAACTGGATTCCTAAAATGAATTAGGAAGTGTTCCTTCTGATTCTTTTTTGGGGGGTAGATAATTCGTGTCCTTTTTCTTTAAAATTTCATAGAATGCACCACTAAAACCATCCAGGCCTAATTTTTCATTTTGGAAGGTTATTAATTGTTGGTTCAATTTATTTAATAGATGTCAGTCTATTCAGATGATTGTATTTCTCCTTGTGTGAGCTTTTGTATATTGTTTCCTGCAATTACTTTGTCCATGTCATCTAATTTGTGCATAGAATTTTTCCTAATGTTCTTTTCTATCCTTTGAATATAGGGTCAATAGCAATGCTCCCTCTTTCATTTCTGATATTAGTTATTTCTGTCTACTCTATATTTTTCTTGGTTAGCCTGGCTAAAATTTTATCTATTAGTCTTTACCAAAACCAGCTCATGCTTTCATTGACTTTATTGTTTTACTGTTTTTAATTTTTACTTCCTGTTGTATTTTTTATCAATTCTTTCCTTCTGTTGACTTTTTGGTTGAAATGCTTTTCTTTTTCTAGTTTCCTAAGTTTGAAGCTTAGATTAATGTTTTTCATCTTTCTTCTTTTCTAATATATGCATCCAATGTACTGTTTTTGTTGCGTCCCACATATTTTGTTAAGTTGTATTTTCATTTTCAATTAGTTCATAAAATTTTTTTATGTTCCCCCAGTGTCTTGTTTTTTTCACTTTGTTTTCAAAGAAACTTTAGGTTACAGAAAAGTCATGTAGAAAACACAGGGCATTCCTATATACCCTGCCCCTCCCCCACTCACATTTCCCCCTATTAGTAACATCTTATTGAGTATGGTACATTTGTTACCATTGATATACAAATACGGAAGCATTGCTACTAACCATGGACAACAGTTTACATTATGGTATACATTTTGCACTGTACACTTTTATAAGTTTTGACAAAATGTATAATGGCCTGTATCCATCATTGCAAAATCATGCAGAACAAATCCAATGCCCTCTGTTCCATCTATTCTTCCTCCCCCCTTCTCCTCAGAACCTATGGCAACCACCAAGTTTCAGTTTTTGAAAAATAATGTTCATAGTTACATGCATTAATATTGAGCGCTTGGCATATTGGTCTTTTTCTTTTATTGGGTACTGCGTATGTATTCGAGAAATTCTTGTCTCTCTAATTGAGAACATAGCAGGACTCTCCAGGATGGGAGTTTAATATTGTCTTGTTCATTGTGTGGGTCTCCACCCACTGAGGTAACACCCTCTAACAAGAGGAACAGTTTCATATTCCATAGAACAGCCCACATGTGCCCTATCCTACATATCCTTCCACCCCCAATGCCCTACACCAGGAATGCCTCCCTGCCGTTTTGCCAAAAGAACATTCCCACCATTGTAGTTTTAACCACAGACCTACAAGCCCCTAGAGTTCACCTGCTCCTTCCTCCAGCCCTCCCCCCAATTCTATGGATAGTCCAACCCAACTCCCACCCTACTCATCCTCACACTCCAGCATTGTCAACATCCCTGCACCACCATCACCCCCACCCACTGCCAAACCACCCCTTTCACCTTATCATGGGTTTTGCCCATATTGAGCATTGGCTCACCACATCTATGTCCCCCACAATATTTTTTAACTTCTCTTAATACTTCTTCTTTGATCCATGTGCTATTTAGAAGAGTGTTGTTTAATCGTCTAATATTTTTCCTTCTATCTTTCTGTTGTCGATTTCTAGTTTGAATTCATTGTGACCTAAGAGAATACTTTGTATGATCTTATATTAGTCAGCCAAAGGGGTGCTAATGTGAAATACCAAAAATGGGTTGGTCTTTATAAAGGGTATTTATTTGGGGTAGAAGTCCACAGATACCGGACCATGAAGCGTTAAGTTTCTTCTCTCACCACAGTCCATTGCCACGTGTTAGAGCAAGACGGCTGCCAATGTTTGCCAGGGTTCAGGCTTCTGGGGTTCCTCTCTTCCCAGGGCTGCGTTTCTCTCCTGGCTTAGCTCCTGTTTCCTCCACAAGGTCAGCTGTAGACTATCAGGCAAACGGCTGGTTATTTTCTCTTGGGGCCTTCTTTCCAACATCAAAACTGCTTCTCAAAAGACTGCTTCAACTGTCCTTTGCCATGCCTTTTATATTCGATTCCCCACCCACCAAGGGGTGGGGTTCAATGCCCTACTGATGTGGCCCAGCCAATGCCCTAATCATAACTTAATCAAGCCCAGATCAACAGATCAGTTTACAAGCATGATCTAATTATATTTTTGGAATTCATAATTACATCAAATTCCCCAATGGTTACAGATCTCTATACTTTTAAATTTGTTAAATTTTTGTGTATTTTATGCCTCAGGATGTGGTCTATCTTGCTGCACGTTTCATGTTAACTTGACAATAATGTGTATTCTGTTGTCATTGGATAAAATATTCTTTAATTTCAGTTAGATCCAGGTGATTGATGCTGTTTCCCAATTCTTACTGAATATCCTTACTGATTTTCTGCCTTCAACTACTGACACAAGGGTGTTGAAGTGTCCAAATATAATGGTGGGTTTTAACAGTTTTTGCCTCATGTATTTTGATGTTCCTTTTTAGATACCAGCATGTTAAGGACTGTTTGTCATCTTGGAGAACTGATCCCTTTCTCATTATGAAATACTCCGCTCTATCTCTGATAATTTTACTTGCTTGGAAATTCGTTTTGTATGAAATTAATAGAGCTACTCCAGCCTTCTTTTATTAGTGTTTTTGTGTAATAGCTTATATTTTAAATATATTTTAATATATGCTTTTCTTACAGACAGCATATATTTGGGTCTATTTTTATTCACCGTCTCTGTCTTTAATTGTATATTTAGATCACTCATTTAAAGTTATTAGTGATAAGTTAGATTAAAACCTACCATATTTGTAATTTGTTTCTGTTCTAATTTTTTTTCCACTCTTTTCCTTTCTTCTCTCGTTCTCATTGTGCATTTCATATGATTCAAATTTCTCTCCTTTCTTAGAATATAAAAATTTTTAGTGGTTGCCCTAGAGTTTGCAATACATATTTATAACTAATCTAAATCTACTTTCAAATAACACTATAACACACTTAAATAGTGCACATACATTATAATTAAGTACTCCCAATTTTCTCCTCATGTCCCTTATAACATTGCTATCATTAATTTTGCTTATCCATATCTATAATCATATAATATAATTTTTCTCTTATTTTGAAAACAATTTAACTGTTACCATCAGTAAATAAGAAAAATATTTCATTTTACCTCCATTTATTTCTTCTTGAACACTTCATAGTTATGAATTTCACATCCATATCATTTTCCTTCTCTTTGAAGAACTTTCTTTAATGTTTCTTGCAAAGCTGATCTATGGTGACAAATTGCCTCAATTTTCATAGGTTTGAGAAAGTCTTTATTTCTTTTTGACTATTGAAAATTAATTTCACTGGATATAGAATTCTAGGTTGGTGCTTTGTTTTGTTTTGTTTTCCTTCCAAAACTTTAAATACTTCACCCTCTTTTTACTTGCATGGTGTAAAAGATATGGCTTTGCATTTTCCTACAATCCTTCCAGTTCTCTCCCTTACTAGTCACAGCAGCCTTTCGTTTCTTAATAGTTATACAACAAGTCTTTAGAAATAACTGTTTCTGAGCTTTTGGCTCATAAATATGCTTAGACTTCTCTTCCAGGAAGTTCCAACGATAATCTGTTCTGTGTATTACTTGGCCACCCTTGGATCAATAGATCCCTCATGTAATTACTGTAAAGATGGAACTTCAGCTCTGCTGACAAATGTTGTGAATGCTCGTTTTAAGTAGTTACTGTGAAAGTGTGACTTCTGCCCTCCTGGAAAACATGAAAATGTCCGGTCCTTGATTATCTGTCCTGAGCACTGCCCTTTTTAATTATGTTCTCCCTTCACGTGCCCTCCCCATACACAGGTAGACATGTAGTATAAGAGACCTCTCTTGCAGTTTTAATTAACTTCAATGTAAAAGTGTGCAAATGTATAGAGTTGAGGTAACAGATTATAGTGAGTAACAGCTGCTTTATAAATGAGAATGTGGCTAAAAAGGGTAGTCTAGGAATGTAAATGCCAGTTGACAGAAAGCTGGAGAATAGTCTAGGGACTGAATAACACCATAAACCCAGAGGTGGATGAGAATTGTGGTTGATGGTACAGACACAAGAGAGTCCGTTGTGAGCTAGAGCAGATGTACATCACTATTGTAGGGTGGTAGGAATGTGGAGGAGCATGGGAAAAAATATAAATGGATTGTGCTATGGACTGTGGTTAACACTAATAATGTAATGTTCTATGCCAAAAATATACTGTGTTGATAATGGGGGAGTGTGGGAAAAGTGTGCCAAATGTACGCTATGGATCTTATGATATTGTTTCATAATCTGTGACTACTGTTTCACCATGGTGTGATGTGTTGATGGAGGGGTGTTGTATGGGAATTCTGCACATGTGCATGATTGTTTTGTAAGTTCACAACTTCTGTCATAAAAATATATTTATATAATAATGGTAGGTTGGTTTGGGGGAACAATACATCAAATGAAAGATAAGGACTATGGTTAGGAGTAAGATTTTGATGATATTCCTTCATAATCTGAAACAGATAATTCACAACAATGCAAGGTGTTGGGTTGATGGGTTGATGTACGGGACCCCTGTATGATGTTATGCATGTTTGCGTTGTAAATTCACAACTTTAACTCTACACTAATTGTTTATGTATGTTCATGTAAAAATAATAATATAATAATAACAGGGTGGGTTGTGGGAAAAATACACTAAATGTAAGATACTTTGGTTAGTAGTAATATTTTGAGGATGCTCTTTAATCATTAGTTAAAAATGTTCTACAACAACGCAAGGTATTGGTGATAGGATGAGGTATGAGAGCCCTTTAGGATGTTATGTATGTTTGTTTTGTGAGTTCACAACTATTGCTATACACTTACTGTTTATGTATGTTTATGTATGAGTGATATGCTTCAATAAATTTTTTAAAAATCAAGGGAAAAAAAAAAGACCTTTCTTGCTTTATGACAAATGCAGCTCAAGCCTCAGAAGTGCCATACTCTCTGTCTGCCGCCCACAGATGAGGTTTTAGGCCACAACCAAGCTCAGACTGCCAAGATGGACTTGTCTGAATCTTTCTTTGGTCTCAGTTTGGTGGGAAACTCTCATTTTACATTGTCCCCCTGCTATATTCGTAACATGAAACTCATCGTTTCTGAAAAGAAGTTATAATTCCTATACTTTTTTGTCTACTATTACAATATTTTCTACCTCTGGTCACTTTCAAGAATTTTGCTTTGCCTTTGGGTTTTCTACAGTTGTATATGATATGCGGAAGTTTTGATTTTTGGTATTGCCCTGATTGGTGTTTGTCATAGTTTCAGTTATTGATTTTTAAGGATCTTCATACAGATAGTCGTGTGTGGCACAAATGACTGACACCAAAGATGTACTTAAAAAAAGCTTATTAGTAATCACAGGTCCTAGAACAGAGAGAAGCAGCAAGCCTTAGAGTCACACGGTAAAACGTAAGAAGCATAAATTCAACCAGGCAGAACAGGAGCAAAAGTTTACAGCAGACCTGGGAACTATGCCTTTTTAATGTTGCATGACTGGACTTGTAGTGGTTGGATTTGGGAATTTGTATGTGACTTTCATGGGGTCATGAAACCAGGCAGGATATGAGGAGGAGCGGGAGAAACTATTTACCTTATACGAGCAGGTGTCAGGGTGGCCACTGAGGCACATAATGACCAGGTCTAAGATGCTGAGACATGATGACAATGCAAAACCCCTGTGCTACTAATCACAGGGTCTGAGATGCTGAGACATTGTGACAGTGGAAAAGCTCCTAGTTTAATTTCATTCACTACATTTATGTACCTCAGAATAAAACCTTTTAATCTTAATCTGTGTTCCTGTGACTATACAAAACCTCTTGAAGCTATTATTTTTAATTAAGTTCTGACCCAATTGAATGAGGTGAGTCTTAATCTGGATACTGGAGTCCTCATAAAGCGGCCCCAGAAATCACAGGAGCAAGGAAAGAGAGGACACCTTCATGGGGTGGGAGGCAGGAAAGCAAACCAAGGCACTCCTAGGATTTTGCTGGCAATCAATACCAGATTACTACTGTCTTTGAGAAGAAAGAAAGTCTTTCTTGTTGATATCTTGATTTTGGACTTCTAGGCTCTAAACCATAAGCCAACGAATTACCTTTGTTAAGACAATCCATGGTTTGTTATTTGTGATAGCAGCCTGGCAAAACGAGAGAGTGTTTTCTGTAATTCCCATAGCTGTGTTTTGGTGTCTGTCAACAGTTTTAGAAAATTCCCAGTCATTATTACTTCAGATAGATTTTCTGTTTTTTTTTTTTTTTTTTCTTCCTCTCTTCCCCTTCTGTGTGTGAGGTTTTGTATTTTTCTAGCAAAGAATCAGTCTGTGTTTACTGTATGTTGGAGTAGTTATAGGTGTCAGAGGATAAAATCTTCTGGTGTATGGTTTATGTTTTCCTTAAAAAACAGAAATTTATTGTCTCACAGTTCTGGATGCTGCAAATTTGACATCAAAGTTGTCATGGCCATGTTCCCATGGGGAGAATTCCTCTGTGCCCCTTCTAGCTTCTAGTATTTGCAGACAATCCTTGGCAGTCCTTAGCCTAGTGCTGCGGTACTTCAATCTCTGCCTCCATTGCCACATGGTTCTGAGAGATGTCTTTTAAAATAATATCTGAGCTTTCCCATTTTCCTTTTAAAATATGATTTTATGAGAGCACTATTGATGCTGTTATGGGGATGGGAAGCATTCTGTAATCCTATGATTAGTTCTCTTTCTTTTAGTGAGCCTGTGCCAATGGGCTGTGGCCTTCAAAAGCCTTTCTCAGATTTCCTTATCACATTTACTAGAGACAACAAGGCTAGTGGTGAACTGTATTTGGGTATTTCCCTTTGCCCATATCAGCTGGGTTTTGGTAATTCCCAAGGTGTTAAGCTCCAGCAAAATATATTCTTGTGAGGGTAATTCTTTGTTAAGGAGAACAGACTGCTATATGAGTGATTCAAAATGGTTACTTTTCCCTTCCCCCTGTTGGAGGTATGAGGGGAATTTTCACCATCTTCACAGTGAGACTGCAGCAGGACTTCTGGATGTAAAACTCATGAAAGTAAGGGTGCGTCTCTAAAGCTGGGTCTCCCAGAGTTTTTTACTCTCAAGCTAATCCACACTGAGCCTCCAGCAATTTGTCAATTACGATTTAAATAGTTCTACTGGTACTAGCTCAAGTGGAAAAGTTCCTTTCCTGAGCTCCAGACATGCAGCAATTCTCTGTACCCAACTTTCTCTTGGGGCAGTGGCTTACCTTTCACCTCAATTATCTGATGAATCTAAGAAAAGTTTTTTGTTTTTTTTCTAGTTTTCAACTTTTGTTCTTGTTGTTGGGATAGGAGTAAAGACAATCAGGCTCTCTGGCATAGACTGGGAATCAGATGTAGGCAATTTTTAATTTTATCTATGATCTATTTTGAGTTAATTTTCAAATAAGGGTATAAGATATGAATCAAAATCCTTTTTTTTTCATGTGGATATCCAGTTTTTCCAGAACCATTGTGATTGAAAACACCATCATTTCTCCATTGAATTGACTTTGCTGATTCAAAGTTCAGTTGTGCACATATGTGTGGGTCAATTCCCAGCCTTTTTATTCTGTTCTCCTTATCTATTTGTCCATTTGCCCATTTTGATACCAGTATCAACTTGTCTTTATTTGTATTGATTTATAACACATATAGAAATAAGAATTTTCAAGTCCTCCCATTGCATTTTTTCTTCAAAGCTCTTTTGAGTATTCTATGTGTTTGGCATTTCCATATGAATTTTAAAATCTTTTTGTCAAATTTTACAAAAGGTCCTGCTGATATTTTCATTGGTATTGCATTGAATATACAAATCAATTTGGGAAGAATTGACATCTTAACAATATTGAATGTTCCAAACCAGCAACACTGTATATCTACTTTTACTTATGTGTTCTTTAATTTCTCTCATTATGGTTTGTAGTTTATAGCATGTGGCTTTTACAAAACTTCAGTTAGTTTTATATTAATTAGCTCATATATCTTGATGCTATTGTAAATGACATTGATTATTTTTTTAATTTACATTTCTGATTGTTTATTAATAGTGTAAAGAAATATAATTTTCATATTAGTTTTGTATCTTTTTGTGTTTATGTATTAGTGTTAGTAGATATTTTTCTGTAGATTTAATCATTTTCTATGTAAATAAAGATAAACTTCTTCTTTTCCAATCCAGATGTGTTATCTTTTTTGCTTTTCCTTGCCTTTCAATACTGGCTAAAACTTGTAATACAATATTGAATTAAGGTGGTGTAATTGGATATTCTTCCTTGATTCTGAAAATTTTCATTTTCAACATTATGTATGACTATAGAAATCATTAAATTGGTACAATTCTATTTTAACAAAATATCTATTCTCTTATCATGGTCAAGATTTTGAAGGAGATGAAATGGTGGAGAAACAAAGAAATAAAGAACAAGTAGGAAGAAAATTTTTTCTCTGTATATTTTTGTATTGTGCCCAAAAATCGGGAGCCCCACATAAACTATGTATGAAATGATAATTGTGTTTAAAAGGTAGAAAATTTATGCTGAGGACAGATGATAAGTTCTCTCTATGGAAAGATCAGGGAAATTTTCACAAAGAAATTACCACTTGCATAAGATTTTCATGAATAAACAGAATTTTACCAGATACCACAATCTGGGGAATACATTTTAGAGTGTGTGATCAGCTTGTCATATTAAATATCTTGCTTTGTTTGGAAACTACAAGCAGTTTTGGAATAATTGAAGTATGAAGTACAAAATGGAGAATGGTTGAAATATTAAATTAGAGATACAGAAATAATTAAGTCATGGATCGGTTACTTGAGTATTTGTAAAAGGAAGAACTATGGTTGGATTTGTATTTTTGGTTTAATCACTCTGTAACATGGAAAATGAATGTGTAAAGATAAAATACATTGAGAGGAGAGACTACTTGTAAAATATTTGTATGATTGTTTGAATTCTAGAGATTTAAGATAAGCTTAAATAAAGTTATTGACTGGGAAGATGAATAGGTGTGAAAATACTTGTGAGATAATAAAGAGTTAAATTAATTGGACTCAGTAACTGGTTGGCTAGCAATATTGAAGGGGAGAAGTGGAGACATGGAACACTGCTATCTGTGTTTTCATGATTGGGTGGAAGTGGGTGTTGTTATGAAAGTAACAGAAATGAAAATTAATAAAGATTTGAGCCATGGAGGAGGTTTGCGATGAAGAAATTGGAAATGATGAGTTCAGTTTTTGTCTTATTGAATTTGTGTTCTAATTAAACTATCCAAGAAGAAATGTCCCACCAATATTCTCTGAGTTTCAAAACTAGATATCTGAATGTGCTAGTTACTTACTCGTCATCACCATATTTTTCTGATTTCTCTGAGGAAAAGACATCTTTGGAACCCTGAGTGACTGAAATAACACATTACAAATAAGACGTTCTCATCAGTTCTTCCTCAATCAACCAAATAAGTTAAAAGGAACTTAAGTTACCTGAACTTTTGGGACATCCCAATATGCTCCGTGTTTTAGAATTTGGGAATGAGTAAAGTTTTAAATTTACAAAGAATGCTTAAATTTTCATTATCGTATTTGAGGGAGGTATTCAATATTCTTCAGTTACACCCATAAACATAAACCCAAGGTAAAAATAAAAGCACTCTTATTTTGAGTCCTCGACAGCAGGTTGACATATGTCCTCTCACTTGGAAAAAAGAATTTATCCCAGCTTTTCATAAAGTAAAACTGATATAGCTGTATATATGATTTGGATAAAACTAAATTATCAAGATTCTGATTCAGATTCAATGGGAATAAGCCCTCAAATCAATATATTAAAATTATTGTAGCATCCATATTTTCTGAATATGTTATATCCTTAGAAAGTTAGTTTCTCTTTTCATTTATTTTGATTAGTTAACAATATTACCAGAAATGGACTGTCATGGGTAATGCATCAGTAAACTCAAATCTTCAATATTATTCTTAATACAAATAGTTTATATTACCTTATAAAATCACCTTTATGACATGAACTGAATTACCTAATAAAGTAGTGGCAAAAACACTAAAATGAACGCCATCATTATATTCAGTTAGAAAGAGATATCTTTAACTGGTTAGGATTCTGACCGGAATAATTGCACTCAATTTGTTAATAGGTCTGTGAGTTTTTATAGGCAACAATTTTTAACCGTTCCACTGACAATTCAACAGTCATAAGACGAGCTCTAGTTCTGCCATCATCTCACTGCATGAACTTCAAATTTACATTTGGCAAGCAACAGGAAATTACTTTACCTACAGTGCCTATTCTGAAATATAATTTAGGACATGGTGTTTATTCTTCTGTTTTAATAGCATCTACTGAGAAATCACTTTTATTGAGAAGCCAAACAACTGGAATTTATTTCATGCTCTATAATTTTATGAGAAACAAGTGATAATAAACAGGCTGATACAATGACTATATTCATAAGCATAACTTGGAGACTATGGTCAGTACAAATGCTGTATCAATAATGATGCATTCTATAATGACATACTGGGTGTATGTAGAAAAAAAGGTGGTTATTATTGACTGTACTATCTGAAAAAGAAGATAGCTCTGGAGCCTAACTACTTGAATTTGAATCATTATTATTTAGTGTAGTTGTAGCGTTAGGTTCAGGTCTTATATTCTATCTATGGAAAAATTGGAACATATCTATTATGTATGCATTAATTCTCAGTTCATTATAAATATTTATGTATTTAAATAAAATAAACTTATTAAGAGCTGATTATTATTATCACCATTTTACAGATGAAGAAATTGACACATTAAGTGGTTGCAAAACATGCGCAATTCCTGCTAGTGAAGAAGCCATGTCATCAGATTACCTGATTCTCCACAAGTACCTACAACCTTTATTCTTTCATGTACACAGCTCATATACTGGCATAGAAAAGGGCGTGATCTAGCCATCTCGCATGTGTCAATGAAAGGAAAGTACAGTCTATTGCTTTTAAGAAAATATAATTCAAATTAAAGTTGCAACTATGATTTCTTTACCTGAAAGATAGCACAAAAATAAGATGTGGACCCTGAGTTGGTTATAACTTAAGTGCAGAGGTAAATTAGAAACCATTTACTAGAAAATATTATACAGTCTTAGATGATCATTATCATATTATTCTTTGGGTAAAACTAACTACGCTGTTTCAAAAAAAAAAAAGTAAACTTGCATTTCTTATTTTTTTAGATCTTCCTTTATTGCAGTTAATGAATGTCAATTTTAGGTTCATTGCATTTGTATAGTGTTTCCCCCTCACTGTGCCAAAACTGTCATATATATTTTCTACTGCTATCTATTATTTTCCATACACTTCAATCAAAATTTTGGCTTTTAAATATGCAAATAATGGTTATAGTAAGATTATACTGGATGATCTTCTTAGTTGTACAAAGAGCCATGTTCAGTGACCAGCAGACCTATTAATTGTATTAATCCAGTCTGTAGTTTCTCTATGGTCTTCCCGTACGTAAATATTAATATATCCTTTCTGCTTGTTTGTTTTATTGTTTCTTTGCTTTAATTCTTTATAGATGTTTTGAATAATGAAATTGGTCATGTTTTGTCTTCAAAAACGTCAAAAGATATTCTGTAGCAAAAATAAATTACTTCTCTACAGCAAGTTGAAAGTTGCATTCAAAAACAACAGTACATTTTGTGTACTTTTTTCAGAACTGGGTTAAATTTGTTTCTTATCTTCCTTTCTTTGGCTTTGATATCTATTTTTTAGACATCTTTATATCTATTTATGTATCATCTATATCTACGTATCTAGCTCATTCAGCTCTATTTATTATCATAGTTAGTGAATTCTATAATTTGCATGGAATCAAGAGTAATATTTCTATGAATTCATATAACCAATAAAAGGAGACAAAGCAAAGCATGGGATAATCTTCAGGACATTTAAAAATGTAAAGTTTCAAAGTCAGAGGCCACAGAAGCCTAACTAAAAACAGATAAATAAAAATTGGCCTCTCATAGGCCCATCAATGGTGATACATTAAGTAGTATTCACAAAATACTTCTATGAGTCCTAATGTGGATATTTATGGTTAAAAATGAATGAGATCTTTATTTGGAACACATACTATTTGCAGTACTATCAAAGAATTGTTTGTATGATCTGAATTCTTTTCTCATGGAGTGACAAGAATGAAGGCTGTCGATCAATTCTGAAAAAAATAAACAACTGAATCTTATAAATATAGGCTACAACATTTGAGGATGACAGCAGGTAGTAATTCTTAAAAGGAGAGATATGGATTTGTTGTGACGTGGAAAGCACAGGGCAACTTCCCTCCTCAGAAATGAAAATGCACACCATCTTTAATGCTGTGGATTGCTGATTATTGACCTAGAGCTTAAGTTTTGTTAATGCTGTTGATTGTTGAATATTGATTTGGAGCTTAGGTTTTGTAGTTGTTATTGTTTGGTTTTGTTTGTTTATTTTCTATGATGGAATATTTCCATATCCTCCTGCTTTGGCTTTGTAAATAGTAATCCTTGGTAGTATAACACGTTTTTTTTCTTTTCTTTTTTTTTTTTTGTAAACATTGCATTGAAGTATAATATACCATAAAGAAAAGCACACAAATCATGAGTGTGCTAGTGAATGAATTTTCACCAAGTGAACACATGCATGCAACAAGCACTTAGATAAAGAAACAAGACATAAACAGAACTATGGAAGCCTGCCATGCCCTTTTCATTCACTAAACCCTCCAAGGCTAATCATTTTTCTGTCTTCTAGTACCATAGATAAATTTTTCCAGCTTTTGAACTTTATATAAACGAGATCATGGAGCATAAGCTCTTTACTTTTTGTTTCTTTAATTCAACATTTAGAATTTGAGGCTTATTCGTGTTATTTTATATGTAGTCATAGATCATTCTTTCTCAATATCTTCAAAAGAGCTTCCTGCAACATTGTAAAAGTTTTATACTTGCCCTGTTACATCTACACTGTAAAATACAGTACCCATGAGCCACAAATGACTATTGAACACTTCAGATATGGTCAACTATAACAGTGAAACTAAATATTTTAATTTAATTTAATTTAATATAATTTACATGTAAAAACCAAGCCATAACATGTGGCTAGTGGTTACCATACTGACAATATAATGTGAGCAAACTTTTGGGTGAGTACACCACAATTTAATAGCCCATTCTTCTGTGGAAAAACATTTGATTAGTGACACATTTACACTGTTATGAATGGTATTTTTATGTAATATCTTTTAAATGTCTTTGTAACATATATATATATTTCTATTGTGTATTTATGTAAGAGTAGTATTACAAGTTTAAACTTTAATAAACACTGCAAAATAACTTTCCAAATTGGTTACACCAAATTACCCTCTTAACAGCAATGTACAAATGTCTTAGTTACTCCATATTCTCATCAATGGTATTGTCTGTTTCTTTCATTTTTGATATTTTGCAGGTATATGATAGAGAATTGTGATTTTAATTTCTGTTTTTCTGATTATTAAAGAAAGGGAGAATCTTTTCATATTTTTATTAGCCATCTGGGTTTCCTCTTTCATGAAGTACCCATTAAATATTTTGGCCTTTTTGCTAGTCAGTTATCTGCTAGTTTCTTATTGATTTGTGGAAAAATTCATTCTATATTCTGTATTCAACTCCTTTGTTTAATTTATGTATTGAAATATCTATTCCCAGTACACAGTTTGCCTTTTAAATACTTTAAGGGAATCTTGATTTTTAAATGTTATTATTCTAAATGTTAGGTAATTTATCAATATTTTCTTTTATCATTAGAAGTTAAGATTTCCTCTAATAAACTATGATTACCTCTTAAAAATATGCTCATGTATTTTTCCAAAACCTTTATTGTTCCACTGTTTGCATTTAGAGTTATTGTGAAGTTAGTATTAATTTTTGTGTGTGGTTTTAGGTAGAATCAAGAGTCGTACTTTTTCCATATGTTGCCCCAATGTTATTTTTTTAGTACTTGCATATCTTAAAATCAGAATAGCTTTTTTAAAACTTCTTTTCACTGTTGTTTGTTTTTGTTTACAACAGTCTTTTTTTACTCCTTCCTCTGAAGGAGTGGAGGAAAAAGAAAAACTCAATCACTCAAATGAGGAAAACTCCAAATTGATTAGTGGTAGAAATTTTCATTATTTAAGGGTAGATTTATTAGTTTCAAAATATGAGGTCACACCAAATCTTGTGGTACTACTGGAAAATATTTAAAGATTTAGAGTCTTAGAATAGCTATGGCACTATCTTTTTGATTGGTAGAAGGTCTGACACATTTCTATATTATTAAAGAGCATCCAAATTGCAATTTTATTTTTAGGGTATTTTTTTATTTTTTATTTTTATTTGTTATTGTAATATACTTTTTAATTTTTTTAAAGAAACTCATATTACATAAATGTTACATAAGAAATATAGGGGATTCCCATATGCCCCACCCCCTAGCCTTCCCACATTTTCTCACATCAACATCCTTCATTAGTGTGGTATATTTCCCACAATTAATGAACACATCTTTGAGCATTGCCATGAAGTGTGGATTATAGTTTACATTGTAGTTTACACTCTCTTACACACATTTTTGTAAGTCGTTATAAGATATACAATGGCCTGTATCTGTCATTGCAATGTCATTCAGGACAATACCCAAGTCCTGAAAATGCCCACATATTACCACTGTTTTTCCCTCTCCCACCCCCCAGAACCTGCAGTGGCCCCTGCCTCCACATCACTTGTAAGAGTTCTTCCATTGCTGGGATCACAATAAGTCTATAGTAGAATAGCAGTAAGTCTACACTAGTCCTGAGGATTCTGGGATGGTGATCCCTGCTCCACCCCATGGGCTTAGATCCCATGGGGCAGATGGCTGGGATTATCTTGCTTGCAGTTGCAGACTCTATCTGTTCCTTGAGATGGTCGTTGTCAATCATTATCTCCTTTTTAGTTGTCCTGGGTGAGTCCAATGAACTGGAGAGTAGATGTTGCAAATCTGTCGAGTTTCAGGATTCAAACGGTACATGGATAGCCCAAAGATTTAAGTCTCTTGGACATATGCCTATCAACTCTTGTACTAACTATAGGTTAAAGTAGAAGGGGCAGAAGAGCCATGGGTAGGGAAATCACCACTGAGTCCAACATTGTCACACTGGGAAGCATAGGATATATTCTAAATTAGGGCCACTGGCAAGGTGCCAAACTCCTGATCTGTCTGCCTTGCCTATAGTGTCTGGATGTCTCCAGAGCCCTCAGGAGCCCTGCTATTTTAGGGAATATTTACTTTGGTAGTCAGTGAGATCCTGCTAAGACATGCATAAGCATAACATTTGGAATGACCTCTTGGCCCAGTTTGAAGTCTCTTAGCCATATAAACTCATTTGTCTTTCCCCTTCCCCCGTTTTGGTCAAGGTCTTTTTCCAGTTGCATTGCTAGTTGGTTCTTGGTAGTAATCCCTTGGTGCCAGGCAGGCTCATCCCCAGGAGTCATGTCCCATGCTGGGGGGAAGGTAATGCATTTATACGCTGAGTGAGGCCACGTTAGAACAACAAGGAAGTTTTCAGGAGGTAATGCTTAGGTACCCTATAATACTAGGTTAAGTTTCAATTTCAAAAGTAAAGGTTCATAAGTACAGTCATCACTATAAAGGGCCCATCAATTGTCCATCCTCTTTCACTAGTCATTGCCCCTGTACTCAGGGGATTCTTCTTGTCCCATCCAGGCAGAACTTCCCTGCATGGGAATTTGATATTCCTTTGGTAATTGTGTTATTCTCCACCCCCATGAACCCTTGAACACATGTATATGCCTTATAGGTATGCGAACCTCCTTCCATGCATTCTACATCTCTGACACCCCACAATTTGGAGGTGCAATTTTAAGTTCTTATTACCATGATTATCAACTTAAATCACTAAATGGAATCAACTGACACTTCTCTAGGACTCATAAGATCTTTCAACAAAGTGATGGAGGTGGATATTAAATAAATATATATATGTTAAAATAAATTATAGTATTTAATAATTAAAATATTCACTAGTTAAAGCAAATAAAACATTAATAACTGTTTAAAATAAGAAAATAAAAAACCCAAGGTTTATAAGAATATATTCATACATTTTATTTATTATATTCATAGCATTTATGAAAATGCTAAAAGGAGTACTGATCTGTTATGGAAATATTCAGTTCTGTATGGTTCTCAATTATGTCCTAAATAATCAATATGGTCAACAAAATATAAATTTAAATACAAGCAAAATATTTATTGATAAGAGAAGAAATTCAATTGATACATTTGGTATATGTAAATAGGAACTAACTTGAAAATATAGATCTATTTCCAATTGTATTGTCTCTGAAAGACTATATCATTGAAAACAACTTAAAATTATTGATAAATATAATAGTAGTCTTTCTAAAGCTATCAGGAGCTGACTTTAAAGTGAAGACAGACATTACAAGAAAGAAAAATTGTAGGCAGGTCTCACTGAAGAACTAAGTTCCAAAAATTGCAAACAATGAATTAATGACATCAATATAGTACTTTCTGTCCTCTCTTCTCCTTTCTTCCCCTTCCCTCCTGTCCTCTCCACTCTCCTCTCCTCGTCTGTCCTCTCTTCTCTTCTCTCTCTCTGTTTCTACTTCTCCTACATATCTATACCCTATATCATAAGAAACAAGTTTGTTTAATTCTAGTATTTCAAAGCTATTTCAACATTCAAGAGTCAAATAGTAAAAATTCTCAAGAAAATATTAACAAATAGAGTAGAAGAATTTATAAAAAGCATTATACACCACACCCATGTAGACATTATTTCAGACATGCAGAACAGACAAAGCATTCAAAATTCTGTAAATGCAATCTACCATATCAATAAGTTAAAAGAATATGATCATAACAATTGAAAAATAATTAGGAAAAATCCATTTACCATAAAATTTTCAGTAAGCTAAGAGAAGATGGAAATTGATGATTTACTCAACTGATAAAAGAATAAATATATGCAAAAATGTGCATCTAATATAAGTAATGGTGAAATAGAGACTGTTTTTACCCTAATATCAAGTAAAAGGCATGTAAGCACATCCATTATCACCGCTCTTATTAAATGTAAGTCCATATTTACAGAAGACATAATTGTCTATGTAGTAAATTCTAAAGAATCTACCAGACACTCACATAACTAATAAATGAGTTCAGTAATTTTGCAGGAAACAAGATCAACAAAAACCAAAATCAACAAAAATTGATTGTATTTCTGAATACTAAAAACGAGCACATGGAAACCAATACTGCCTATAATTAATTGCTCTTATGATAATGAAATATTTAAGCATACATCTAACAAAATATGTACAGGATTTTTTTGCTGAAAAATGTAAAATGCTGATGAAACTAATTAAAGGAGACCTAAATAAATGGAAAGGCACATTCTTTCCATAGATTGGAAGACTCAACCTAGTAACGATGTCAATTATCGCCCAATTGATATAAAAAGTTTGAAGCAATTCCTATGCAAATCCTAGCAGATATAAACAAGCATATTCTAAAAGGAAAAGGAGCTAGAAGAGCTAACATTCTTGAAAAAGAATAATAATCTGGAAGGAGTAGCACTGCCTAATGTTAAGGTGTGCTATAAAGCTACAATAAACAAATGATTATTGTGTGGGTGAGGCATGGACACATAAATCAATTGAACAAAATTTAAAAAAACTAGGGATAGAACCATAAGAGTAGGGCCAATTGATTTTTCAAATTATGAGATATCATTCACTTACCACAAAATTCACCTTTTCAAAGTGTACAATTCAGTGCTCCCTAGTATGCTCACAAAATTGTACAACAATCATCATTCAAATGCCAAACACCACAAAGGAATTTCCTACCTACTTTCACTCGCTCTCCCCCTTTAGTCCCCAGCAAACATCAATCTAATTTATGTCTCAATGAATTTGCCTATTATTGTCATTTAATATAAATGGAATAACGCAGTATGAAGCCTTTTGTTTCTATGTACTTTCTCTTAGTATAATGCTTTCAACGTTCATCCATCCTGTAGTATGTAGTACTTAATTCCACTCTATAGATGAAAAATATCCTTCTGTGTGATATACCATGTCTTGTAAAATCATTCATCAATCTATGGATAACTGGGTTCCTTCACCTCTCTGGTCATTATGAACAATGCTGCCATGAAAACTTGTGCACAAGATATCATGTAGACATATGCCCCCAATCACTAGGGTATAAACTCAAGAGTAGAACCAATGTTAACATCACGTACAACTTTTTGAGGAACTGTCCAAATTCTCTCCAAAGCCACTGAACCATTCTAAATCACCAGCAGAAAAGCATGAGGACTGCAATCTTTACATATCCTTGCCAACATCAATCACAGTCTATCCTTTTTACTATGAATGTCCTAGGTTGTGTGAAGTGGTATCCCACTGTGATTTTGATGTGAATTTCTCTAATGTATAATGATGTTCAGCATCTTTTCATGGGTTTCTGCACCATTTGTATATTTTCTTAGAAGAAATGTCTGTTCTGTTCCTTGCGCTTCTTACAACTGATTTTTTTCTTTATTTGTTTTCAGAGAAGTTATGGGTTTACATAACAAGAGTGTATAAATTACAGGATTCTCATATACCGCCTTATTAACAACTTGCATTGGTGTAGTACATTTGTTACAATTAACGAAAGCGCATTTTTACACTTGTACTATTAAGTACAGTCCAAGGTTTACCTTAGGGTTTATACTTTGTGTTCTGCAGTTCCATGGATTTTTTTTTTTTTTTAATTATCTAGTAACAAATATACAACCTGAAATTTCCCTTTTAAACAAATTCAAATATATAACTCAGTGCTGTTAATTACTTTCACAATGTTATGCTGCCATCACTACCATCCATCACCAAAATTCTTCCATTGTCTCAAATAGAAACTCTGTTCATTTTAAGCTTTAACTCCCTATTTCCCACTCTTACCCTGTCCCCTGGTAAACTATATTGTAGATTCTGAGTCTATGAGTTTGCTTATTCGAATTAATTCATAACAATGAGACCATACAATATCTGTTCTTTGGTATTTGGCTTGTTTCACTTTACATGATGTCTTCAAGTTTCATCCATGTTGTCGCAGGTATCAGGACTTCATTCCTTTTTATAGTTGAATAATATTCTATTGCATGCATATACCACATTTTCCTTATCCACTTGTCAGTTGATGGACACTTGGGTTGTTTCTATCTTTGGACAATTGTGAATATTGCCACTATGAACATTGGTGTGCTAATATCTGTTTTAGTCCCTGCATTCACTTCTTTTAGGTATATATAGAGAAGTGGAATTACCAGGTCATATGGTAATTCTAAACTTTCTGAGAAACTGGCAACCTTCCTTCCAAAGCAGGTGCACAATTTTACATTCCCATCATCATTGAAGGATGTGTTCCTATTTTCCACATTCTCTCCAACACTTGTAATTTTCCATTTTTTTAAAAAAGTAAGCATTCTAACGGGTGTGTAATAGTATCTCCTTGTGATTTTGATTTGCATTTCCCTAATGGCTAGTGATGTTGAGCATCTTTTCATGTGGTTTTTGGTCATTTGTAAATCTTTGGAGAAATGTCTCTTCAAATCTTTTGTCCATTTTTTTTCATTCTATTGTCTTTGTTGTTGAGTTGTAGGATTTCTTTTATATATTATGAATATTAAACCATTATTGGACATGTGGTTTCCAAATATTTTCTATCATTGTGTAGGTTGTTGTTTTCACTTTCATGATAAATTCATTTGATGCATGTAAGTTTGCAATTAAGGTGAGGTCTTATTTATCATTTATTTTTTGCTTGTGCTTTGTGTGTAGAGTCTAAGAATTGATTGCTTAATACAAGGTCCTGAAGATACTCCCTCTATTTTTTTCTAGAGTTTTATCATTTTTGCTCTTATATTTAGGTCTTTGGTCCATTTTGAATTGATTTTTGTGTGTGGTGTGAGGTAGGGGTGCAACTTCATTCTTTTGTCTACAGATATCCATTTTTCCTAGTACCATTTATTGAGGATAGCATTCTTTCCCCACTTAAGTGGACTTCATACTCTTGTCCAAAAATTCCCCTACCTGTTAAAAAAAAACCCTATTATTAATCCTTAGAATTGATATAGTACCTTGGTTACAATTTGTGAAAAATATAGCAATATTATTAATTATAGTGAATAATTTGCATTAGTTATTTTTTCTCGTATACCACTCTTTGATTAATACCCTGTAATAGTGATATACCTTTGTTATAATTCATGAAAGAACATTCTTATATTTGTACTTTTAACCACAGTCATCATCCACAACAGTGTTCACTGTGTTATATAGTCTCAAGTTTATCCTCTAGCTTTACTTTTATTGACATATATAACCTTCAGCTTCCCCTTTAAGTTACAATCACACTCATAAAACAGTGCTGTTGCTTAACTCACAATAATGTGCTACAATCACCTCTATCCTTTTCCAAACATTTACAATTAAGCTTATTAACAATTCTGCACACATTAAACATTGCTTCCACATTTTCTATCCTCATTCTATCTCCTATACTCTAACCTATACTCTAGATTTTAACTCCATGAGTTTACTCATTATAATTAGTTTCTATTTGTGAGACAATACAATATTTGTCCTTTTGTGTCTGAATTATATCACTTGACATAATGTCTTCAAGATTCATCCATGTTGTTGCATGCATCAAGACTTCATCTTTTCTTATAATTGAATAATATTCCACCATATGTATATACCACATTTTGTTTAACCATTCGTCTATTGATGGATCTTTGTATTGTTTCTATCTTTTGGCAATTGTGAATAATACTACTATGTGCAAATATCTGTTTGCATCCCTGATTTCAGTTCTTCTGAGTATATATATAGTAGGGGGATTGCCAGATATTATGGCCATTCTATACTTAGCTTCCGATTAACTGTCAAACAGTCTTCCACAGTGGCTGTACTATCCTACATTCCCACCAGCAGTGAATAAAGGATACTATTTCTACACATCCTTTTAACATTTGTGTTTACCGATTTTTAAATAATGGTCATCTTGTAGGTATAAAATGATATCTCATCGTGGTTTTAATTTGCATTTATCTAATAGCTAGCAATACTAAGCATCTTTTCATGTGTTTTTAGATATTTGCATTTCTTCTTTAGAAAAGGGTATATTCAAGTCTTTTGCTCATTTCTTAATTGAGTTATTTAACTTTTTTTTTGTTGAGTTGTTGGGTTTCTGCATAGATTCTGAATATTAAACCATTATTGGTATGTGATTTCCAAATATGTTCTACAATTGAGTAGGCTGCCTTTTCACTTCCATGGTAAAGGCCTTTGAAACAAAAAAGTATTTAATTTTGAGGAGGTCCCATTTATCCATTCTTTCTTTCAGTGCTCATGCTTTGGGTGTAAAGTCTAAGAAACCACTGCCTAACACAAGATCTTACATATACTTCCCTACATTTGCTTCTAGGAGTTTTACAGTCCTATCTCTTTTATTTATGTCTTTTATCTACTTTGAGTTAATTTTTGACTATTTTGTCAGATGGCGGTCTTCTTTCATTTTTTTTGTATATGTATATCCAATTCCCCCAACACCATTTGTTGAAGAAACTGCTGTCCCAGATCAGTACATTTGGTAGCCTTGTCAAAAATCAATTGACCTTAGACTTAAAGGTCTATTTCTAAACTCTCAAATCGATTCTATTGATCAATAAATCTGTTTTTATGCCCTCATCTTGCTGAATTGACCATTGTAGCTTTGTAACATGCCTTAATGTCAAGAAGTATGAGCCCTCCACCTTTTTCATGATAATTTTGACCATTTGAGGCCCATTTCCCCTGTAAATAAATTTGATAATTTAACTTTTCCACTTTTGCAAAATAGGGGGCTGGAATTTTGATTGGGGTTGCATTGAATCAGTAAATCAATTTCGGTAGAATTGACATCTTTTAAATTTTTAAAATTTTAATATTTAAATTTATAATCATATTTTATTTTTAAAGAAATTTTAGATTTACGGAAAAATTACTCCAAAAGTATAGGGAGTTCCCATGTAACACTGCTCCTTCCCCACACAGTTTCCCCTATTATTAATGTCTTACATTAGTGTGGTACATGTGTAACAGTTGATGAACCAATATTGAAGCATTGCTACTAACCAAAGTATATAGTTTACATTATGGTGTACACTTTGTGCTGTACAGTTTTATAGGCTTTGACAAATGTGTAATGTCATGTATCTGTCATTTCAGTATCATACAGAGCAGTTTCACTCACCGAAAATGCATTGTATTTCATCTATCCATCCTTTCACCTCACCTTTAAACTCTTGGCAACCACAATCTTTATATCAATATCCAGCATATATAAATAATGCTACAACTCAATAATAAAAATATAAATAACCCAATTTAAAAAAGGGGAAACGACTTGAACACTTTTCCAAAGAGGAAATACAAATGGTTAAAAAGCATATGAAAAGATGATCAACATCACTATTTTTTTTTTTTTATTATTATGGGTAAAAATCAAAATTCTCACAATACATACAAACATTTGCAAAATGATATATAAATATATATGCATATATGTGTATTTGCTTACAAAAATGTTTTATATATATATATATATACACATATATTTTAAGAGGTGCTTAGATTACCCAAAATATTACACGGAACCCACTGGGATTCCCATGTTGCCCACCTCCCACACCTCCCACCACATCCCACACAAACATCTCCCACAGTGTGGCCCACCACCCTCAATGAACTTACACATCCTGGAGCCTTGCCACCAACCATAGACCACAGTTCACACTGTAGACCACACTCTCTCCCACTCAGTTCTGAGTGGTGTGTGCTAATTTAAAATAGCCTACATCCGTTGCCACAACAGTACTCAGGACAACCTCCAACTCCCAAAGAAGCCACTGTATTTCAACTGCTCGTCCCCTCCCTACCCCAAAAGTGTCAAGTGGCCACTGGCTCCATCTCATTGTTATAAATGCAAATCAAAACTGCAAGATATAATTTCACAATGACTATACTACTGGCATTAAAAAAATAGAAAACTACAAGTGTTTCATAGGATGTGGAAGAATAGGAGCACTTATTCACTGCTGGTGGGAATGTTGAATGGTGCAGCCACTATGGAGGAAAATTGGTGGTTCCTCAAAAAACAATGTATAGATTTCTTTGCCATATGATCACTAATCCCAGTACTAGTGTATACTCAGAAGAACTGAAAGAAGGGATAGGTAGAAGGGAAGTAGTAATTGGTGAGCCAATGCTTAATCTGCAGAATTTATACTTAGGTTGATTGCAATGGTTTGGAAATGGATGGAAGTGATTGTAGCATAGCAATGTGAGTAATTAACAGCACTGAACTATGAGTGTGAATATGGTCGAAAGGTGAAGTTTTGGGCCATCTATATTGCTAGAAAACCTATAATTTTCAATATACTGGTTCAATATATCTCTCAGAGACTTAAATTTTCATGGTTCACTTGCCAGTTAACCCTGACACCCAGAAGAGATGTGGCCAACTGCTACCCTCCAGGTCTTTGGGCTTGCTTGGGCAACTATCAAAACAATGATAATGGACAAGTCTCATCCCCCAAATAAGGTGTACAACTACAAGCAAAACAGTTCCTTCCATATGCCCCCTAATATCTACTCCCCTCTCAGCCTGCAGCAGTCAAAACAGACACCACCCCAAATCCCTCAAGATTGAGGAATGAACAAACTTAAGGGGGGGGGGGGAGGAGAGTAACAATGGACCAAAGAAGATGTGATGTTATTGTAGTTATTATCTGTGTTAACAGAAATGACATATTAACAAGATTTAGTCTTCCAAACTATTAAGATGAATGTCTTTCCATTTATTTAAATATTGAATATTGAACATTTTTAGCAATGTTTTATAGCTTAATGTGTACAGGGCCTTTACAACCTTGGTTTAATTTATTCCTAGATATTTAATTCTTTTAGTTATTATTTTAAATGGAATACTTTTTCTTTATTTCCTCCTCAGATTGCTCATTACTCTTGTATAGGAATTCTACTGGCCAAAAACACAAGGTTTCTATCAGAAATTTATCCACCTGTACTGCCAACATCCAGTATCTCCATAACATGGCCCAAACAGGAACCAAACATGTGAGAATAAAATCAAATGGGAAAATAATTCCATGCAGGCCACTTCTTAAAGTTTTGAAATCTCTCCCTAATAAGACTCTTTTTTGTTTATTTTAAAAAGTCTACTCATACTGTTTTGCTTCCTATCCCCCTCCCTCCCTCACCCCCTTCCTTCCTTCCTTCCTTCCTTCCTTCCTTCCTTCCTTCCTTCCTTCCTTCCTTCCTGCCTTCCTTCCTGCCTTCCTGCCTTCCTGCCTTCTTGCCTTCCTTTCTTATTTCCTTTCTATTTTTAATTTATCCTGAGTTTTTTTAGGAGAGATGCCATGGTGGACATACACAGACATGCTGAGGCTGGGTATTGCTTCATTACAAAATGTTTGAACCATTTTGTTTTATTTGATATTATTTGAAAACAAACTCAATCCCAAATCATAGCAACTAATTTGTATATATTAGCAAGTTAATTCTAAAATTCATATGGAAAGGCAAAAGATCAGTATTAGCCACTAGAATATTGAAAAAGAAAATCAAAGTTGAGGACATGCATGATTTGACTTCAAAATTTTTTATAAAGTTACATTTATTATACTTTATATTACTTTAATATAAAGTTGTTTAATATTATTTGTAAGTAGATAATTACAAATTGAACAACTGTGAAAACCCACTAAATATCAATTAGAATGGCTAAAATAATTAAAAAAACAACAACAACGAAAATATCAATTCCTGGTGAGGAACAAGAACAACAGAAACCCTCATTCATTGCTCTCCAGAATGCAAAATAGTACAGCCACTTTGGAAGTTTCTTAGAAAACTAAACCTAGTCTTACCATACAATTCAGCAGTCACACTCCTATGTATTTTCCCTGCATATTTGAAGACTTATGTCTTATACATAAAACATGCATGTGAATATTTATGGAAACTCAATATATAAGCACCCCAAATGGGAAGCAACCAAGATGTCCTTCAGTAGGTAAATTGATAAATATATTGTAGTTTATACATAAAATGAGATAGTTTTTCAGGGATAAATACAATTGAGCTATCAAACCACTAAAATCTGTAGATGAATTTTTTTTAGATCTTTTTGTATTTATTTATTTAGTTCCCCACCCCTCTTCTGGTTGTTTGCTTTTTAAGCAGTCACGGGGAACCAATCCCACGACATCTGGTGTGGGAGAGAGGCACGCAATTGCTTGAGCCACCTCCTCCCCCTGGTCTGCTGCGTCTCTCACTGTCTCTCCTCTGCATCTCCCTTTGTTGTGTCATCTTGCTGTGCTGCAATGCTGGCCATCGGCTCTCAAACCCAGGGCCTCCCATATGGTAGACAGGAACCCAGTCACTTGAGCCACATTCTCTTCCCACGCAGATGAATTTTTAGAGTATCTTGCAAGCTGAAATAAGCCATTCTTGAAAGGGTATGTGTTGAATGATTTCAATTACATAACATCCTGGAAAAGGCAAATTATAGAGATCTTAAAAAATCAGTGACTGCCAGGGGTTTAGAGAAATATGGAAGTGGGTTGAGTAAGTGAAGCACTGGAGATATTTTAGTGCAGTGGAATTTTTCTGAGTGATAATATATTGTTGGATACATGAAAGTATGCATTTGTCAAAACTCATAGACCTTTACATGCTTATAAGACTTAACCTTAAGGTATATAAATTTTAAAAATTCTTTTAGGGGGTAAGGAGATTCCAGGAATAAAAATATAATGGTATTACAAATATAGGAATCAATCTCACTGAAGGAGGTGGGAGAAAATGGTGCAGACCTGAGTAATTTCTGAACTGATTGGAATTCGTACATTAAATGAAAAGCAAATGGACAGAAAGCCCAGTACTCTATTTGACAACGTTTTTCCTTTTTTCCACAGGAGTTCGGGTAACAATTCTGAAACCACTGTGCGTGTTTGCTAGAAGGGGACAATTAGGCAATTGAATACATGTATGGTAGAGGCTGGGAACCAAGTTTGTCATTACTGGTGTGAGAAGTCCAGATAAGCAGGGGAGGAAGCTAGAATGATCCATATGGTAAGGGGTTAGAGTTGGAGACAGTATGAACTCATGTGTATCTTGATATAGATACAGATGAATTCATATAGAAATATTTATTGATATGCACAAACACATGTGTTAATATGCTCATATATATTTCCTTGCTCTGTCAGCTGAGAAAGCCTAGGAACGAAAACAACCCAAAAGTCATAAGCATAACAAGTCCCAGATCTTGATTTCTAATAACCTTGTCCAACAAAAGGAACCATGGCTCCTTGGAGAAATGGTTTATTCTAGGACTGTGGCAGGAACAGATCCAAAATGAGCCCGGAGCATATTACAAGGTCAGAAGTAAGGAGGCTCTGTAAAAACTTGTTGGGAGTATGTCAAAGGGACACAGAGGTCAAATGAAAGAGTTCCCAATGTCAAAGATGGAAAAATTTGAGCAAGAAGATAAATATGGTAGTACAGGATTATAACACAAAATATAGACTAAGTACATATGTGAGACCATACTAATATAAACTAATTAATTAATTAATTAACTAATGGGGGGGAATATATATATACCAAGCAGAAGAATTTCAAATAATTTATATAGATACACTACCATCAAGGAACACAGTGATTTCCTTTCAAAGAATAATGTTTGGAAAGAAGAATAAGTAATAAATTTACAGTGGAGAAACTTGACAGTCCATACCTCAGCCAGCTGATCAAGGTTAACATCAACAGAGATAAGTCATGTTGATTTATGTGGCCTTTATATGTGATGAAAATGCCACTTAAACCTCTGAGGTCTTCCTCTCCCAAATACATAATTCAGAGGTAAATGAGAAAAACATCAGATGAATCAGATAAAATTAAAGGATATCTACAAAATACCTGACAAGTACTCCTCAAAACTGCCAAGGTCATGAAAAACACGGAAAGTCTGAGAAACTGTTATGGCCTAGAGGATCCTAACGAGATAAAACGACTAAATGAAATATAATATTCTGGATGGGATACTGAAACAGAAGGAGACTATTAGGCAAAAACTAAGGAATTCTAAATAAAGAATGAGGACATTATGTTGAGTGAAGCAAGCCAGACACAAAAGGACAAATACTGTATGAATGCATTACTATGAACCAAATATATTGTGTAATATATTATTTGATTCAAAAAAAAATTACATGTATCCATTACATTTAATTGAGAAATGTATATATTTATTCATCTGTGTTTACTTTTTAGTTTTTAATTGTTTATGTTTTCAATTATTAAATGTACAAAATAAAGTTTAAAAAAAAGAATATACTTAGTTAATAATAATGTATCAATATTTGTTCATTAGTTGCAACAAATATTAGTTTGGTGTAAAAGTAACTGCAGTTTTGCATTGTTGAAATTTGCCGTTCGATATTGGAATACATTCTTAAATAAATGTGGTTATGTTATACATCATTTTAACATGCATTTCTTGCTTTATATTTTTTTGCTAATGATTTACTACTTGCTGTTTATTTTGTATTTATTTTGGACTATGGAAATGATGTTAGACAAAAAGCAAATTCGAGCGATTTTCTTATTTGAGTTCAAAATGGGTCATAAAGCAGCAGAGACAACTCACAACATCAACAATGCATTTAGCCAGGAGCTGCTAACGAACGTGCAGTGTAGTGGTGGGTCAAGAAGTTTTGCAAAGAAGACGAGAGCCTTGAAGATGAGGAGCGTAGTGGCTGGCCATCGGAAGTGACAACGACCAATTGAGAGCAGTCATCAAAGCTGATCCTCTTACAACTACACGAGAAGTTGCCGAAGACCTCAACATCGACCACTCTTTGGTCATTCAACATTTGAAGCAAAATGGAGAGGTGACAAAGCTCGATAAGCGGGTTCCTCATGAGCTGACCAAAAATTTTAAAAATCATCCTTTTGAAGGTCGTCTTCTCTTATTCTATGCAAAAACAATGAAACATTTCTTGATTGGATTGACATGTGACGAAAAGTGAATGGACAGAGATGAAGCTCCAAAGCACTTCCCAAAGCCAAACGTGCACCCCAGAAAGCTCAAGGTCATTGCTTGGTGGTCTGCTGCTGGTCTGACCCACTACAGCTTTCTGAATCCGAGGGAAACCATCACATCTGAGAAGGCTGCTCAGTAAATCAATGAGATGCACCGAAAACTGCAATGCCTGCAGCTGGCAGTGGTCAGCAGAAAGGCCCAATTCTCTTCCACAACAATGCCCGACCGCACATCCACAACCAACGCTTCAGGAGTTGAACGAATTGAGCTACGAAGTTTTGCCTCATCTGCCATATTCACCTGACCCCTCGCCAACCGACTACCTGCTCTTCAAGCACCTCGACAACTTTTTGCAGGGAAAACGCTTCCACAACCAGCAGGGTGCAGAAAATGCTTTCCAAGAGTTCTTTGAATCCTGAAGCATGGATTTTTGCCCTATAGTCTATGTCCCTTTTTTGCCCTATAGGAATAAACTTATTTTTTGTTGGCAAAAATGTGTTGATTGTAATGGTTCCTATTTTGATTAATAAAGATGTATTTGAGCCTAGTTATAATGATTTGAAGCTCATGATCTAAAACCACAATTTCTTTTGCACCAACCTAATATACCACACTGATGTAAGATGTTAATTACAGGAGAACATGGTGTGGGGTATACACAAATAGTCTCTACTATTGTGATTTTTCTCTAAATCTAGAACTGTTCAAAAGTAAAAAGGTTTATTTTTAAAATGTGACATAGGGTGCATTTTTTGCTTTTTTCCCCATTCTCTTGATTCTCTTCGGAAATCTTAACAACATGAAAATAATCTGCTATATATACTGTTTAATCAAAGGTAATGTAGAAATTGAAGTTTTCATATCTAAACATGCTTTTTCTCTCAAAATGCAATGTAAAAGACTGTTAAATACTCAATGCCTTTTGTAGACTGTGCAAAAGAAATTAAAAGGGACATAGACTGCTAAACTGCTTCACTGAACTGATACTCCATGATTGACTTACTGTGACAAATAGCAAATGAGATTTTTTAAAACACCTCAATGGCATAGTGACTAGTTTTTCTGCCCCAAGTATCCAGTAGGTAACAGAAGCCAAAATGTTTTTTTTTTTAAGAAAAATATCATATTTTATCAATATAAGAGATTAATTTCAGCAGAGCTGATTTCCATGAATATGTTTCCCTGCAGACATCACCAAGGTCAATGTAATCTTGACTTGTCTGGGGCATTTGTACTGATTACAGTCTTCCTAGAGCAAATAAACCTCACCATCTATCAAGTTTACATTATAAAGTTCAGGTTGAATATTTCTATTTCCAGCTCAGCTTTTACATGGACTGCTGGTTTTTCTTCCTTTCCATGTCCCTTGGCTTCTTGTTATATACCTAAAACCTCAGATTATCCTTATTAATCTTACGTTAAATAAGATTTAATAAGATCTTATGTTTCTTGGTGACCTTAAGACAGAAAGAAACAAAGAAAGAAAGAGAGGGAGTCATGGGGTAGGGGAAGAGAAAGAAAGAAAGAAAAGAAAGAAAGAAAGAGAAAGAGAGAAAGAGAGAAAGAGAGGAAGAAAGGAAGAAAGGAAGAAAGAAAGAAGGAAAGAAGGAAAGAAAGAGTGAGGGAGGGAGGGAAGGTGGGAGGGAGAGAGGGAGGAAAGAAGGAAGGAAGGAGAGAAAATGTTATGTTTTTGGATTAAGTACAGTAACTATACATGTGCACTGAACTTTCAAGTATAAACTAAGCCATATGTTTATATTAATTAGGATTCTAGTTAATTAGAAAACTAATGATAGGCTTCTAAATGTGGAAAAATGGGTAACGATGATCTTCATAGGACAATGATTTCAGGAGAATTACATACTTTTTTTTTCTACATGAATTTTAAAATACATGGCCTCATTCAGTGCAAAAGTAGAATAATAAATAATAAAAATATTGAACTATTATAGTTAAAAAGTGTTAGCTTTAAACAAAATTGTGAAGTTCTAGATATTCATCTTTAAGTATTTAATCCATTTGAAAATCCCTTTAAATATTCGTGATTTATAATTTCTTTCAATGAAGGGCTCCATTGAAACTTTTCCTCCAATATTTCTGATTCTCATACATCTAGTTAAACTAAAAAATACTGTACTTTGACACACAAAAGCATTCTTGTATATTTTTAAGTGTAAAATAAGATAGAATCCATTTGTGCTTGTGCATTAATGAAAGAATATTGTTGTTGAGAGAAAAACCTTTCCTCTTCTTTAATAAGTTTTTCCTTGTCAATGTTCAATTTAAGCTGTTTACAAAGCTCCTTTGGGAAGGTTGACCTATAACAACATAAATATGGAATTTTAAAATGAGAATTTTAGACATATTAAAGGAGAATATTATATAAAGGAGAGATAACTTGGTTGCCTCATGATTTTTTTCAAAACATGAATCACCTCTCTCCTTTATTCTGGTAATAGAACCCTTCATTTATTATGAGAATTACCCCTCCCTTACTTGATGTGGTCAAAGAATGAGGCCTCCCATCAAAGAACTGTGGTGCAATTCTGAGCCAGGTCAGCCGGTGTTCTATCCCCTTGGAACTGAATTTTGGTTCAGGAAAGGGCATATGGTCATCAGATTTATTTTAATACACTGAGAAAAAAGATGGCGTTTTCCTTTAGTGATTATCGACAAATAAACACATTTAGCCTAGGTAATTTGATTTTTTTTCTGCCATCCTGTAGACAAATCCCACAAGAGAGTGGAATCTACACACTGGAAATCCATGACAAACACACTCACTCGTATTCCTAAATACATTTTTGAATGTCGCTATCAGGCTTTGCCTCAACCTATTTATACCTTGACCTTACCAGTTAGATTTTGACTATGTTTACCTTGGACTTCTGTCACATTCATTGGAAGACAGCTGACACTCACAAATGTATGCATGCAACTAATTTCTTGACCTGTGATCCTTTTGTTTTGTTTTGTTTTCTGACTAGCATTGTATTTAGCAGTCTGTGTAAATGAGCTTCTATACATTTGTACAAAGGACACTACAATCCTTTTGATTAAATAGTAATATAAAGCACATCCCTAAATACAAAACCACATCAAGATTTTCAGGAAGTCACAAGTACCAGAGTTGTTTCTTTTAAGATATGTTTTAGTCAGGGGCTTCTGTATTGTAGAAATGAAAACTTTGGAAAATGTGAAGTGTTAAAAAAGCTCTCCTCCAAAATTGTATAAACATACCCGTTTGAGTGCTTTTGTATTGGAAAAACACTAATTGGTCTTTGTGGGAATACAATTAAGGAATTAAAATGTGTACTTGCCAAATCAGTAAAATCTAAATAGGCAGAGTTGAAGAATTTTGCCATTAATCTGCATTTAGTCCCATTTGTCATCCAATAGAATTATGACCTCATTATTTCAATGTCAATTTTTAATGTTTTACTTTTGTGGCAGGAATTTTTATTTTTTTTTACCTGGAACATTTCTAAATTTCACAATTGGAAAACAGTATTTACTAAGATATAATTAAGTTTAATTAATATGTATGACTTTTTCCTCCTATTCATGGTAAAGAAACATTGGAATTAGCTTTAGTAGATGATGTGCCAACCTAGTACAAAAATAAGACTTTTAGTTTAGAAATGTTGGCACATCTTCCTTTATGGACTATTTCAGTGAATCAAATAATTAATTTGGTATATAAGTTTAATGGCGTTGGAAACTGCAGTGGCCTGGCTTGTTTCACATCAGAATTAGAGATGTGCCAACTTGTCACAACTCCTCTGCACAAAGTACACTATAGTTCTTCACACCCCTTTGAGTTCATATCAATCATTTGAAAATAACATTTTTTCCTCAGAATGAGCTGTCACTATCAATTTGAATAGTGGCTGTTAAACTGGAATTCATCCAAATTTTCAGCAAGCCATTTGGTTTGTTATATCACAAAGCAATGACTTGCAAAACCATATTTTTTCCACACAGTTTTAAAACAAGTACAATGCTATCTATTTAAAGACAACAGTAATAATTTATTTTTTTTCAAAATTTTATTTAAATTTTTGTTGATGTTTGTCATTTTTCTGATTCAATTTCCAACAATCAACTAAAAGCTTTTTTCCCTAATATCACCAGTATTTTGATTCATACTTACTATAACTCTGATTTTATGTGATCACTAAACTGCAAAAGATCTTTTTGACACCTAGTTTCTGTTCATATTATAAACATTAGATACTCGTTTTAGTTTCCTTGGTTGGTCAAGCAAATACCATGCAATGGGTCAGCTTAAACAATGGGAATTTATTGGCTCACATTTTTGAGGCTAGGAAAAATTCAAATCAAGGCATCATCAAGGCAATGCTTTCTGCTGGATGACTATGGCATTCCGAGGCTGACTGCTGGGGAAATTTGCTCCTCAGCTTTTCTGTCTCATGGCACTGCACAAAGCATCCTCTCCCGGCTTCTCCCTTGTCTTCCAGATTTCAGCTTCCTACTGCTCCCATTGTGACTTTCTATCTGTCTGAATTTCATTTTGCTTATAAAGGACTCCAGTAAAAGAATTAAGACCCATCTTGACTTGTGCCACACTTTAACTGAAGTAACCTCATCAAAATGGTCTACGTGTAATGGGTTCATACCCACAAGAATGGATTAAGTTTAAGAACATGTTTGTTTGTTTTTCTTGGGTACATAGCTCCAAACCACCACAATGCTATTCAGTAAAGATAATATTCAGAGTTAAATACTATTTTTCAAATGTGTTTTTCTTATTTAGCACATTTGCTCTACCTGGTGTTTCATGAAAGCTCTATGATTTAGGTTTGTTATTTATATTGCCATTTGTTCCTGAATGGGACACAATCTGATGCATGAGACTGAAAATAGAAAATCAGTTGCATTTTTTTACCTAAAGGAAAACATCTGTTGTTCCCTTCTTCATGGTCTTTGTTTCCATTTTATCCCACATTTAATACAGGTTTTGGAGAGAAAAAATAAAGCATTTATTTTATCAATCACAGACATTTCAATATGTATAACCTATTAATTTCAATTAATATTCATAGTCAATTCAAATGTGCTCTATAAACTCCCATGTAAGACATGTTCATAGAAGATTATTACATTGCAACCAAAGTCAATGCACAGAAAACATATTTCACAGTTTGTGGCAAAATTGATACCTAATACGAGGGATTTGTTATTGATGTGGTTCCCGACTGGGGTGATTGATTCTGAGTCTTAGATCTGAGTAACCTACTGTGACACCTTGGACTCATTGTTACTAGAATCTCTGTAGCTATCAGCTATGTCACCCAGAAAACGGGGATAAAACACTAAACTGCCAACATCTCAGGAAAGTGGTAAATGTAAAATAGTGCAACAAACATAAAAGACTTCATGATGGTTTTCCACACAGCATTGCTTTTAAACAAGGAAACCATTTCATGGCAAATGAAGTACAGAAATGGGCACATGTTCATGGAATTCACTGTACTTACCATCTTTCCCATCATCCTGAAGCAGCTGGATTGATTAAAAGGTGGAATGGCCTTTCGAAGACTCAATTATGATGCTAACTGGGTGGCAATATCTTGCAGGACTGGGGCAAAAGGGTTCTCCAGGAAGTTGTGTGTGCTCTAACTCAGCATCCTCTCTTCGGTGCTCTTTCTCACAAAGTCAGGATTCATGGCTCCAGGAATAAAAGTGTGAAATGGGAGTGTCATCACTCAGTATTACCCTAGTGATCCACTAAACGAATTTTTGCTTCCTGTCCCTGCAAACACAAGCTCTTCTGGTCTACAGGTTTAGTTTAAAAAGTTGGAGTGCTTCCATCAGGAAATACAATAATGATTCCATTGAACTGGAAGTTACTGCCACACAGCCACTTTGGGCTCCTCATGCCTCTGAATCAACAAGTAAAGAGGGGAATTACTGTACTGCCTGGGGTGATTGATCCTGATTATCAAGGGTAATTTACTTCTACACAATAGAAGTAAAAAGAGTTTGCCTGGAATATAGAAGATCTCTTAGGGCATCTTGTGGTAATACCATGCCCTGTGATTAAAGTCAATGGAAAATTGCAACAACACAATCCATGAAGATCTACTAATGGCCCAGAACCTTCTGGAATGAAGGTTTGAACAACCCCACCAGGCAAAGAACCACAGCTAGTTGAGGTGCTTGCTGAGAATAAAAGAAATACATAATGGGTAGTGAAAGAAGATAGTTACAAATATGTTACAACTGTGTGACCAGTTACAGAAATGAGGACTATATTGGTTATGCACTTTTCTGTTATTCTGTTTACTTTTTCTGTTATTAATATCTTTTCTTTACTACCTATCTCATCCTCTATCATACAATACAATTTGTATTAACGTTATTTCATAGTATTTAAGTTATAGAATATCAAGTTTATGAGTGAATTATTACCCAAGGACTTGCACCCTCTTCTGAAAGAATGTGTTTTCAGATGAATGTAGAAAGAGATGAATTATGTTAGGCAAAAATATGATGTTTTGTTTGTTTTTATTAAGATATTAAATATGGTTTTATGAGATATGTATGGTTTACAGTTTGACAAAGGATAGACTATAATGGTTAAGTCCATGTGTCAACTTGGCTAGGTTATGGTGTCCAGTTGTTTGGTCAAACAAACAATGTCGTGATTGATACTGTGAGGATATTTCATGGCTTTAAATCATCAGTAAGTTGAACAACTGAAGCCTGGGAAAATCCCCCGAGATGGGTGTTGCTTCTGTCTGTACCTGTATATCTGTCCCTGCCTCCCCTCTCCCAAACCAAGGCAGATCTCCCCACTAATAAAGTGTCCAGTGTCATCAAATATAATATATATATATATATATACAATAAAATTTATATTAACTTTATTTTATAGTTTTTAAGTCACAGGATATCAAGTTTATGAGTGAATATTACCCAAGGACTTGCACCCTCTTCTGAAAGAGCGTGTTTCCAGATGTTTGCAGGAGAGTTGAGTTATGTTAGGCAAAAATATGATGTTTTGTTTATTTGTTTGTTTTTATTTAGAGGTAAACAATGAAGATTGCATCTACCATCAACATAGAAGTCTCATTGACTCAGCTGAAAGCCTTAAAAGGAGAAGTGATGATTTCAGCAGTCAGAAGGGAGAAATTCAATCTCTTCTTCAGCCAGCCAGCTTCTCCTGGGGATTTCATCAAAAAGCCTTGAAAAACTTCATCAGAGTTCCCAGCTTGCAGCCAGACCTGTGGAATTTGGCCTTGCCGGTCCCCTCAGCCACATAAGACAATGGCTATAATATAAAGCAGCTCCCCTGCGAGTTCTCTTTCCCTAGAGAACCCCGATTAGCACATTGTCCAAACCAGCAAACTGAGCTTGACGCAGCCTACAGCTGCATCACCTTCCAGAACTATGAGAAGCCAAGCCTTCACATAGTACCAGCATTTACCTATCTAGCAACCCTCAGCATTCAAACTGCCCTTGTTGAAAGCATTCAAAGCTAAAAGTAAGCTTTCCCTGCCAAGTCCTACTCACATTTAAGCTTCATTACCAACTCAATGACTTGAGGTTTTATGTTACTCGGTCCAGTTGGTTTCATGCTTCTACAGATAGCAGGAACATAATGATATATGTGCAGCTGGCCTAGAGATCAAGTTGTCCACGTGCAAAAGAAACTTGGAGATTTGGGGAACAGATTTCTACAAGAAAAATAATGAAACCAGTAGGTTACTTGATGATTATTTGATGCATTGGGCTATTTGGAAAAATATTTTGTTGAGCAATTGATATCTATGCATAAAATCTGGAGAATAAAATTTACAGTATGTTTACAGCAGTGTATACAGATGTAAAACATGAATGGGCTATTAATCTCATAATAAAAGTTTCAAAAAAGGAATCATTATCAAAATATATATTTTGGCACATCATTGGACATTGTCATAATGATAATAAACACAAACTATTGATTTAACAAAGGTCATATATTAACCAAAAAGTTATATTTCATTTATTGTATAAGTTATATATTGATGGAGGAGGGGAACTGATGGAATTGAAAAAATCTTTTTGTACTATAAAAGGAATTATTTAGATGATGTCTATAATTGATCAGTCAGAAATAACATATCCACTGCTCTTTAGAATTATGAATGAAAACATCTAGGTAATTTGCCATTTTTTATATTCCTCAGTCTTGGTTTTCAATATATGCCTCTATTACTTTAGTATAAGTTAAAATAATACTTGAAAAAGTATGAAGGATATATTGTAATTCAAGAAGTATGCCATTTTATTCAGTTAAGAATTCTTTTCAATAACCAAAGAAATTTCAAAACCTTCATTGTGTTGTGCCTCTTTACTTAAATTATTAATGTGATTTTTTTCCTGGTATCAATTGGAATTTCTACTTCCAGTCACCAGAATAGGTCCAGAAATAGTTATATCCTAAAACAAAACTTTTTCCTAGTTTTGATGATTAAAACACATCTTTCATTCAAAAACTTAAGTTTTCTTTTCTTTTTTAGTCAATGATGCTCACAGTATAAGTTCATTAAGATGCAAACCATTCTGTGTGGCCTCTTCTGAGTTATTTTTCACCTGTTACCTTGCTATCCAGGCCAAAATGTTTGGCTTTCTAAACATTATTTTCAAACAACAAACACCGAAATAATGAAACACTGCTAACAAAACAGAGCCCATAGAATTCCATTGAAAAAGAATTAAATAATGGAGTTGGAGGCTTTGATGGCATGTCTATGGTACCACAAGGTGTGGGAAAACATTGAGATCATCTGCAGAGAGGGTAGAATGAAGTAGAAAGGGTACTTTGTGCACTCCATGAGTGTGGTATCTGTTTATTATACAGCATTGAATTTCTATCAACTCAGTAATTTGTTACAAAGATTTACAATTTGGATCATTGAAGACACTCACAAAACAACAGGGAATTATCATATAAAGCTTTATTTAAAGGCAAAGGATATAGTACTGAAGGAGAAAGAAAACACAAGCAAGCTTTGGGGCTCAGGAGACTTACAGGGACAGTCTCCTGGGTATTTTCTTAGTCAAACAAGACGTGAATCATCTCTGGGTATGAACCACTATGACACATGTACGAAATCTTGGTTTTAGGAAAGGTCCCACAAAATTTTTCCGTGGGGTCTTTTACGACTCTCAGGACATGTAGTCAAGCCAGGCTGTCCAGTGGATTACATCAGGTAAAAGCCACTAATAAATAAGCTCGTCCTGGGTACCACCAGGGAAGGATTAAGCTTTAAATCACACATTAAAATCATTAGTTAGCACACTCATCTTTATGTTGTCAAGAGTTCCAGTCATTCCTGGAAGCATGAGCTTTGCCAATTCAGCTATAAAACAATTCTATCTTACCCAGTGGTGCATAGTAGGGACTCAGTAAACATTTGTTAAATGACTGCACCAGTATAGAACTCAAGCCAGTAGAAAATATAAGGCCAGAAACATGAAGTACATGCTTTGACACAAATCATCCTTGATTTAAATGCATATGAATTAAAACCAGAAAGAATAAATTCTGTTCAAATAATTCAGGAGTCTGTGGTAATAATTATTATACATATGAAATAGGTCAATCTATTGGTTTAGTAATTCGTTGAAGAAATCAACAAATATTTGTTGAGAGGTTACTTTGCTCCACACATGGACTTTCCCTGCTCTTCCATTAATTTTATAAAATACGTATCTAGAGGGTTTAGCAGATCTAACTCTTCTATAGAGTGGGCTTTCTGAAGCTCCAGTTTCTTGAAACAGTTTTGTATTAATACATAAAAACAATTCATTGCTTTAAGAGTATTTTATTTGGATCCCGATAAGACATATCCTAGGAAAAACATTTCAATAACTGGAAGGTCAACTGTGAGGAATCAAATTGTTCATGCAAATATAGCCAATGGCATCATGTTGTTATTTTAGAGCTGTAATTACCACTTGGGTGGTTCAACCTAAATTAGGCTGGCCAAGATTGCCTGGAATCATAGATCAGCTCTAGTCAATTCTTAAAGAATGCAGAATTTGGCCTTAAGTTAAATTTATAAAACTAATAAACATTTTCTGGAGCAGTGCTTACAGATCAATCAACCGAGGACCATCTGCCAGATAGTTACTGAGGTACTGAATTATGAATGGGCTAGTAAAGAACATTACCTATAAATGTTTTATTTCACTTTGTAGTTATGAGATATGTTTTATTATGAAAATAGTTAATATATTAAAGTGGGTTTGTTACCTTGGCTTAGCATATTTCTAAATTTTAGTATCCATTATGCATGCAAAATGTTTTGTGGAATGCAATATTTTAGTACTATTTCTGCTTCAACTCTGGTATTCTGGAGTTTCGCATTTCATCTTGTCAAGATGTTCTAATTGTGCGATGTTTCAGTTTCCTGATTCTTTCATATGATATTCATTAATATCATAATATCCCACCCAACCACGACAAATGAAGCCCAAAGTAATAACTTGTTGAAAAATGAATCAAATGAAATGTGGAGTCAGTTTATATAGCAAGGAAGCTAAAAAGCAATATTTTTCAGCCAGTCTATATTATCACAAAAAGCACAAAGTTAAAGCTAGAGAGATATATTATATGAACAACTAAACTAAGAAAGTTATACATGATCACGACATTGTCACTTGATGATCCCCTTCCATTTCCCCCAGTCTCTCTCCAAACAGAAAATAAGAACTTTACTTGAAAAATTGAATGCAGTTACCAATTCACATTATATCCAAATATCTATCATAATGGGCTGGTGTTATCATGGGGTTTACTTCATGTTTAAGTCGTTTTCTATTAATCATAAATAAAGAGAAGTCTGGCTTAATATCATAACAGAAAAACATTTTGCTTTAGTATTTCTGCTTATTTCTTTACCATCAAATTCATATATTCTCAAGTACTTTTTTGTAATAATGACTTTTGATTCATGGAAATGGATTTGGGTATTGCTTATTTTATTTTAATTGAAGATTTAAAATTTATCAGAACACTTGGGGCCAATATTGACTTAATATCTCTCTTTTCTAGTTCAACTTGACAATTAAACAGTTGTTAGAACTCAGAAATTAGCATAAAGCCATGAATTCAATTATTCTCACAGGTTTTGTCTTCTGAGTGAAAGAAAAATCAAAACCTCACCGTGTTCTTCTGGAACAGAGCAATCGTACAAGTTCTGCAGCAGTGTCATTGATGGAACTCAAAATAAATTTCTCCAAGTAATGTAGATTTACATTATATAGTTTCAATTATATACTCAATAAAAAAGAAACATCCCTCTTTATTTCAATCCTCCATAAAGTATACACATCGTTTTCAGAGTGAATATTTTTTTCTTCTTGTTTATAGCTATACTCCCAAATATGTATTACTGAACAGAGGAAGAAAATAAAAATAAGAATTTAAACTACCCTACATTTTTCAGAAGACTATATTTTTATGACCATTTAGAGCTCTTTAACTACTAGTTTTTTGCTCTCTTTGCCAATTTTTCCCCCCTAAACCACAGATGTCAGTTCCTACTCATCTGCTGCTCTTTGTCTTACTGACACCCTGCAGATTGCATGGTTAGTATTCCAGCTCAAGTTAGATTACTTGAGTAAGAAAGGAATTTTGAAATCTGTTGTCTTTTCCTGTGAGTTCTCTTTACCTTCATCCCACACATATTTACACTTTCGTAAATAGATTTATTTCTATTTTTTAAAAATATTGAACAATTCAAATATATGTAGGCATTGGTTTTGGTTCTGAAAATTCTCAAATACAAAGCAATTCCCTTTTGAATACTCATTTAGAGTAGGGGATTGTACATGGCAAAAATTTTTAAATGCCAGTCAATTATATAGATATTTAAAGCAATAGATCAATGATTCTGTAAAAACACCAAAAGGGGTCATTTATTTAAATATATGTCAGTGGCATTTGGCTTGTATAAATCAAACTCAAATTGAAATTAATTTTCAAATATTATTTTTGTATTGTTTATGTGAAATACTACCTTTTTGATAAATCACAGTCTAAAAAAGAGATTTTCAAAATATTTGACTACTTAAAGTTAATCTTTTTGCAATATTGCATAAATATTTAAGTCTTACAAATGCTAATGGCTTGAAATTGTCCTCATTCACTTAAGGACTTCTCTACGTGGCCTTGTATAGTACATAAGAAATCTATTTCCATTTTTTCCACATCTTCTGTATGTGTGACTTCCATCATCAGTAACATCATAGCTCAACATCTTAAGGAACCCCAAATCATCGCCTTTGTCGTCTTATTTTCAGGAAAGAACTTATAATTCATTTACATTATAATTAAAACTTGAAATTTGAAAATTGAACATTGATTCAGAAGTTCTGGGAGAGGTCCAGAAATGTTTAAGACACGGTCATTCTGACTCCAATTAGAAGACATGGTCATTCTGACTCCAGTTCTTTGACCAAATTTTAGAAACCTTACATGAAGGACTAGGTGAGCAAGTGCAGCGTGAGGTATTTCCCCACCCATTAGCATTTTAACTTAATGTTATTATTTGAAGCTAAAGGAATCAGTCATTTACTAATGGATGGAGGGAAAAAAAAAACGAGTAGGGAAGGAAACTTTTCTCTGGTAAATCCTTAAACTTTACCACAAAAATAAATTTGCATAATTTCTATATAATTAGACAAAAACAGGTAATTTGATTTACTGGAATATGGATTAAAATAATTCCCAAGAAAGTTTGCAAAATATCATACTTTTCATAGGCACGAGGTTTGGAGCCTGTCTACCTGGAGACAAGTCCAAGTTCTTCGATGTACTCAGTGACCTAAGCTACCTACATTTTAGTTTCCCAATCTATAAAATTCTTTTTAAAAAGCCAGTGCTTCATGAGGTTATTGTGAAGATGAAAAGCATTAAAACATCTAAAATATTTAGAATAGTGCCTCATATGTCACATGGCTTAGTAATGGTTAACTAAAATTACTTTTTGGCAGTGTCAATTATTATAGAGTGAATTTGCTTTATCTTAAGTAAAATGACACTGGAATAAGTTGATATCATTTTGCTCTTTTATGTAATAAAGGGTTTTATGGGAAACTTTCCTTCCCTTTTTTACACTTTTTGTTTGTTTTTATTTTTTAAATAAATTTCATTGAAGTATATCATTCATAAATGAACAAACATAAACAATAAATGTATAGGCAAATTTTTGAACTTACAAAACAGACATGTCTATCATCATACATTGCTTCCATACAACTCCTCAGCACCAGTACCTTGCATTGTTGTGAAATATTTGTTACAAACTGTGAAAGAGCATCATCAAAATATTAACTACTAACTATAGCCAATATCTTACATATTTTTTATTTCCCCCAACCCACCCAATTACTAACACCCTGTATTAGTATTATATATTTGTTATCATAGAAGAGAAAATATTCTCATATTTGTCCTGTTAAACACGGTTCATCACCCACCACTGGATTCCCTGTGTTATACAGTCCCATGTTTTGTGCAATCCATACAAAGTGTATATTCATTGGCTCTTATTTTCATCACAGTGCTGTCATCACCTTAGCTAATTTTAGAACATTTTTATTACTCCAGAAGGAGAAATCCCATACTCCGTTATACCCCACTATTATTGTCATTTATTTTTGAAATAACACCTTCGTGCTATTGTTGCAAATTATGAAACTATTACTGTTAACTATCATCCATAAGTTACATTAGTTGTAATTTTTCCATCTATCCCCATCTTCTTAGCACTTTGTAAAAGAAGAGTATTTTTATATTGATACCCTGAACTATACTCTTCATGCACCACCAAAATCACTGTTATACATTGCTCAGATGGTACTCTAGTATCATTTCAATTGATATTTACTTCCACACAATACCCCTTTCCATCACAATCACATTTATAAATTGCAATGTTAGTTGTGCTATTATATGTTACTCTCTATTACACCTTCTAGTTCCTAGCAACCTGTACCCTAGTGTTTACCTCCGTGAGTTTACTCATTGTATTTAGTTCATATTAGTGAGACCATAAGATTTTTTTTCCTTTTGTGTCTGGCTTACTTCACTCAACATAATATCCTCTAGGTTCATCCATGTTGTCATACGCATCCTGATTCCATCTCTTCTTACAGCTGAATAGTATTCCATTGTGTGTGTATAACACATTTTGTTTATCCATTCATCAGTTAATGGCCACTTGGGCTGATTCCATATTTTAGCAATTGAAAAATACTGCTATGAACATCAGTGTGCAAAGGTCAGTTTCTGCCTTTGCTTTCAGTTCTCCTGAATATATTCCTAGTAATGGGATTGCTGGGCCATGCGGCAGTTCTATATTCAGCTTCTTGAGGTATTGGCAAACTTTTAAAACATATTAATAGAGATATTTCTTTGATATTTGTAACAAATCCATCTTTGTTATTTTTGCAAATTCCAGGGAATATATAGAAATAGAATAATGGCAAGCTTTTGGGACATAAGCAATCTGAAAGTTCCCTACCCACACTTTGACTCACAAAACCATCTAAGAAATGAATCATGCAATAGATGTATGCAAAATTAGATATCCCATTAAATTCCTGCTATGCTTTAATGGCTTCAAAAGTTTAAAGATGTTGTATGTAATTAGGAAATTATAATGTATTATGGCTTAATTCCATGCAATGATTTTACCTTTAAGCTTTGTCAAATCATAATTTTCTTTGAATATTTACATAAAATAGTGTCTCCCTAACTTGATTTGTACAAAGATTCAATATATATATATATATATATATATATATATATATATATATATATAATTTAAAATCATTTCAGCATCTGTCTTTAGTACTATCATTTAAATCTTGCTATTCTATAGCCTTTGGTACAGATGGCTGAAAGAATGAATGGTCCATGTGGAGCATTTCAGTTTTCTGGTCACTGCTTTATCATGTACAATCCCTGGGGCTCTGCGCCTACTTTATTTTGTTTCTGGCAGCCGTGTATATACTGGAGGGTTCCTATTTTCATCTGCGCATTCCTTTACTGTCATAACAATCCCATTTTGTATTGGAAATTGGTCTTCTCTGAGGCTTAAATATTGCTTTATGTTCTTTATGGCTTATATATTCTAAATGAAAACTAAGATTTATGACGCCCTAGAGAGACCACTTGGTTTCAGTCTTTCAAAGAAAAATGTTACATTAAAGACAGCGTTGGTAACCCTGCAGTGTGTCAGAACATTTCGTGAAATATTAACTATGCTAGAAAAAATGATAACAGCATGCTTAGTTATGGTGCTAACAATTATTGTATGTGTTATTGTGATACTATGGATATTCACAGCATTTCTTCAAGACAGTGTTCAATATTAGACCTTCCCTAGAACTAAAAACCCCTTCTTCATAGCATTTCCTAAAGTATTCTCTGTGTATCACTACACAGAAAGTAATTGATTAACCTTAAAGGAATTCATCCATTGTCTTGTAGAATAATCTGTCTTTTAGTTTAAATGTGAAATGTTAATAAATTCCACTGGATGCCATATAAATTATATGTCCATCCAAAGCAAAAACAACCACTATTTTTAAGGCTCCTCTTCAAAGGGTTATTTTTATATTATTTCCCCAAATTCCATCTAAATTAGCTCATGAAACAGCTTACACTGAGACCATATTTTAAGGTAACACATACAATACTGTCATTTTAATCATTATATGAAATCCAGTCTCCATTTCCTTTTTCTTTCTTTCCTTCTAAATCCTAAATCATATGATGTTAGGATCAAGCAGGATCAGCCTTGGACCATAACATTTTATGAGAAGATTTGTTTTTGAGATAATATAATGATTTCTTCCAAGTCTGTACACATAATGACTTCTTCCAAGTCTGTACACTTCTATTGTCTGCAAATTTCTTTGGCAAAAATCAGATTTATTGTCTTCATATTTCTAATACCAGAATTTTTTTCCATATCTTATTGTATATTGGGTTTAGCTGATTGAATTCCTCCTCTAAAAACTGTTGCTTTCTTAATTTCTGTTATGCCATATTCATTGCTTACAAAAAACCATATCTTTTCTTTTTTTTGCTAGCAGAGTTTCAATTTTATGTTCTCCATTTTATTTACTTAGGAAAAGTGTCTAACACCTTAAGCCAACAGGAAGATTCTCCTTGCTGGGAAGAATGGATATTGGGGACAACTACCTGTTTTAACATAAGGTCTGTGTTGGACATCAATCCAACCTCCAGTCATGAGGTTCCCGGAGTGTGGGAAAATAAGCACTCTTTGCACATACAGACTGCTATAAACCCAAAGACCAGGTGTATCATATTGTTTTATAATTGCAAAATGAATTTGCCAGATGGGTAAAAATGACTAACTGTTATCTTTCAATATGTAAAAGGATCACGTTTTGCCCTTCGGTTAGTGGAGCGTTTAGTCAGGGGTCCACAGAAATGATGCAATTCTATGTGTCCACAGTCTTCTCACAGTTATGGTTGGGGATGTCAACACTTTTTTCTTAGAAACTGATAAAAAGTACTAGACAGAATATCAACAAAGATACAGAAGATTTGAACAACACAATAAATGACAGGATCTTTTTGAACTTTATAGAACGCTCTTCCCAGTGACAGCAGAATAAACTTGTATTAAAGGATCCAAGGAACAATCCCTAATTTAGACTACACCCTGGGACAAAAAACAAACAAACAAATATCAGCAAATTTCTAAGAACTGAAATAATAAAGAGAATGTTCTCTTAACATAATGGAATCATACCTGAAATCTAAAACAGAAAGACAAGAAAATATCTAAACATGTGGAAATTAAAACAACACATTTTAAAATATTCCATTGGTCAAAGAGGAAGTCTAAATGTACACTTAAATACACCTGCACACAACTGAATGAAAATGAAAATACAGTATATTAAAATATGTGGGATGTATCTAAAACTATTGAAAGGGAAATTCATAGCATTCAATTATTCTCTTTTACCTCTTGTGGCTACAAACATTGTGGATTACCTCTCAAAAGGCATTCTTTTACCTTCTATTCATAGAGGCTGAAGACTCTGTTATCAGCTTCTCAGACTCCTTTCCATCTAGGATCTGTCATGTGACCTGGCTCTGTTAATAAGAAGTAAATTAAAGTTCCTGGTGTAGCTCTCAGCCACTCTTACGAGAGCAACAGCTTTGATTGGCTCGTGGGATTTGCTGTTTGTACTTCCGTACCTTTGTCTTGCTCTATTCTTTCTATCTGTATTACAGATTTGATGGAGAGAGGACCCATAAGCATGTTACAGTCATGAGAACAGAAGCTACGCACTAATTATAGTAGAATAAGAATACAAAGGAGCCAGAGTAGCAACAACTTCCTTGGATTGCTTGAATTTCATTTTAAGTGATTAAAAAATATCACATCTTGTTAGACCATGATGGTTGGATTATCTATTTGTTATTGCTACACACACAAATCACTGAAAACATCTCTAAATTAGAGAATGTAGGAGGAGTTTTTCACCAAGTTAGTTCTCCTGTTTTAGTGACACCTCATTCTTTTCATTAAGTCATGAACTAGTTCTTGGAGGCTTTCCTAAATATGGTGATGTTGGTGATGATTATTACGATAACAACAAAGAAGCAGAGGAAAATCACGGTATATAGGAAGTTATTGACCCCTTACTTTGTATCAGGCATTGTTCTATCACAGGATTTAAAGCTGTCATTTCTCTATTTTACAGATGATGTAGCTGAGCTTCTAGTTAAATTATTTTCTAAATATATGACAGCAGGAGAGTAGCAGAGACAGAATTCCAAAGTGGGTCTGTTTGAATTTTGAGCTGTGTCCTCCTCGCAATAAGCTTATCTGCATAATAGCTATTCACATGTGCTGAAAGATATGACACTTGTTTGGCAGTATTTTTCCACTTGGAATTTCTCTGAGTTGGCAAAAGTTGTAGGATGGGCTTCAAATATACTCAAACTTATAAAAAATATGGAAAATATCATATAATTAATATATCCTGAGAAGGTAGATTACTTATCCAGATGTGTAAATATGATTTTACAGATCATGTAGCTGAGGCATATTGAGCTTGTAAATATTACTTCTTTTGCAAAGATTATAATTAGTCACGAGACTACTTTTAAAATTTAGTTTTTGCTTTTTTTGTCTTTAAAGTCATGTATTGGTCAAAAGAAAACACTAAAGAGACTTTTAAAGAAATACAGATGGCTAAAATGAAGGAAAAGTTCTCATACATTTGGAATGTTTTCCATTTTAAAAGACTTTATACTTCAAGCTGAGTAAAAGAACATTAGCTTTACACTGTACTGTACTTTATTATCAAATTCCCATTTTTATTTGCTTAGCTTTAATTATCAATTCACTATGGGCATGGATTGTATTTTAATTACTTATCATTAAAGGTTAAAAACTAAGATTATTTTGTGTGATTTTTGCACTTTATATTAGTTTCATTGTTCATACCACAAACAAAAAGGATAGTACTTAACATATATAATTCATTTATATATTTTTAGATATTTTAACATATATCATTTTGAATGAACAAATCTAAGACAGTCAGACACAGGTAAACCTTTATCTGTTTTTAGAACACATTGTAATGGCTTAATTCTCCTTATGATTCAATTTATACTGTAATACAGTCACAGGCATATTCATTTGGCAGGCAGCAGAGAGTAATTCTTTTATCTGACTAAGTCGTTTCCTATTACTTGCTGTACTCTCTTGATAGTAATAAATTCTTTAATGTTTCCTAGATTTCAAATCAACTATTGCTACATCTAGATGCAATAGAAAATCAATAATGGATATACCAATTAGATATAATAGCTAGAATGCTGTTTTACCTCCAGGTGTCACAAACAATAATTACTGTGATATATATTGGAAAGAACAGCAAAATACTATAATTTCAACAATAAATTTGTATGTATATTTAAAAACATATTCATAAATACAAAAAATGAAAACCTGCAAGAGCAGATAAGGTAAGATTTTTATGCATATGGAGGGCTTTTGTTCTTTGAAAAACTGCCTAATTAAGATACTGCAATATATTCTGTATATTCACCTCCTCCCTGAGACTTTCTTTCATAAATCACATTCAAATGGTTTATTGTACTGACACAATGCTAAGCAATGCAGTGTCTGTTTCTGTTACTGTAACAACAGTAGGGTCTGCGAGGCTTGGTTTTCATACTGTGTTCCTGTTAATCTTTCCTTCTTAATTCATTTTTAAAGACATTGGTAGAGGGCATATAATCAATGTGTATAATAAACATTACAATTCTGAATAAAAATCCTGAGTAGGATTATAAATCCAAGAATTTCACATGAGAGCAATATAGAAGCCAACTCTAGTATATTATATTATGGGTTATAACACTTAACTGTTATTTTATCACTGGGTGTCAACCAGCCAGAATCTTTTTGCAAGTGTTGAATTTTGAAACTCTTTAAAATAGCTCTGTTAATATTTCTTTAAAAATTCTTCTATTCAAAACTGTTAAAGGTTTGTCAATATTAGAATCACCTCAAAATTGAAATGTTTCAGAAATTTATTGTATTTTATGAATTCATAAAAATAGACTTTGAGATTACATGATTGGTCATATAATCTCATATTTCATAAAGGTGTTTGCTATGTTGAGATATACATTTGTTGCTTGTTTTTTTTATTGTTGTCAAATATATTAGACCTGAAAAAGCTGTTCAATGAAAATTTAAATCTTATAAATTTATTTGTGCACTTTACTTATATCTCATGTCTCAGGTAAATAATTCTTTTGCTGCTTCTTTAAATCATGAAAAATATAGCCAGAAACAATTGAAAAAATATGAGAAAACAAGTAGAAGTGCTTTTCATATTATTTATCAAGGGTTTTACTTTTAATTCCAGATCAATTCAATGGAATGATTATCAAAATTCTGTCTTATGAAAGTTCACAAATCTGCAGGTCATAATCTTTTACAGATTGATTTATTACAGTTCCACCTAACTTAACACCAGAGCATTAGTTAAACATTAACACCTCTAACATAATTTTACTAAACTAAATTTGGAAATTTAGTTAAGATTTGATAGTGAGATGATAGTGAGACTTTTCTATGTTGGAGGGGTAAGATATAAATAAAGTAATATGCATATTTGAAGAATGTTAAGATTGAGAAAAACAAGACTTTCAAGGAAATTGATATAAATAAAAAAGAAAAAGTTTGGAAAAGATAAATATGAAATAAAAATAGTGATAGGTAGAGAGACCTGGGATAATCTTTCTTAGCCATAATTAAGTGTTGAATGATCCTGAGTTATTGGATAAAACATGTTCATCTTCTCAATATGCTGCAGTGAGTTATTATCAGCTCATGCATTATATTTATATCATACATTTATATCATCTCAGCCGCCAGTAAAACTCTTCACCAAAAATGATATTACATGAGCTGACTGACCAAGATAGTTGCATAAGAACTTCCAGAGTGCCATTCCCCTCAGAGAATCTTTTAACAACTAGCAAAAACTGGCAGAACAATCTTCCTCAGAGTTCTGAATAAACAGTAACTTGCAGAGCTTGTAGTAACTGGGTGAGTGCTGAACAAAATAAATACAACTTAAAAATGGATAAGTTTATGGCATTCTTGGTGGTACTTCCTTTTTTTCCTTCTGAGATTGTGTTCCCATTGTGAATACCTGGCTTGTTCCATAGGGAGCAGAGTAACCCCAATGAACATACTGGGGAGCCTCTGTGTCAGTGCAAATCTATCAGGTGGCAGCCTGAAAGAATGAATTAGAACATTCTTCTCAGCCTCTCTTTCCATAGCTTGCCCTGCTGACAGGAACATCTTGCAAATAGATAAAGCAATATAAAAAATGAAATCAAACCACATGAGGGCAAAGGATTACAGGCTTTAATACATACACTAGAGTACCTGGGAAAGTGGGAGTCCAATTCATAGGAAGTAGAGAGGTATTCCATTTCAGATTCCTATAAATGGGGGAATACCTAAGAGCATGAGTGAACCCAAGACAAGGACAAGAGAAAGCTCAGAAAAGATAGAGTGGACCCCACATATTCACATTGGATTCACCTTATTGATTGGAAGGCTAAAATCTAAAGGAGAATATCAGTCAATGACAGTTGTTTTTAGATTTGGCTAGTTTGTTTTTGTTAGCATTTGTCAAACAAGGAAATCTCTGTCGTATCACTAACTGGATAGAAACGTAAGGAACAGACAGCTCATAGAATAAATTCCAGAGTTAACATATTAAATTATTAAAATGAACAGGATGTGACAAAAGATTATAAGGCAAAGAAATAGGAATTGATTATCCTTCAAAAGGAATAATATGAAAATCAGAAACCATAAAAGAAGAAGAGTAGATTTTGGACAATGTATGTTTACTATTAAGATTAAATTGCTATCAAAAAATATTATTGCTATAGATTTAGGATGTTAAATTAACCCCATGGTAACACAAAGAAAATGTATGTTTAAAAAAATAGGTACAGAAGGAAATGAGAAGGAATTTAGAATCGTACACAAAAATTTAAATAAAAATAAAAGTAGGAATGACCAAATAGCAAAATGGCAGAAGAAAGTCCTGAATTATCTGTAGTTACTTTACATGAAAATGTATTAAATTATCTAGTAAATACTTTAATGGATAAAATAAAGTATGACTGAACTGTATGCTGTTTACAAGAGACTCACCTTAAATTCAAAGGCACAAGTAGGTTAAATTGAAAGGATGAAAAATCGTCCATGTAAGTAGTAAACGAAAGAGAGGTGGGTATCAGGTAAAATAAAATTGTAAAAAATATTAAAAAAAAAAAACTGTTATAAGGGACAAAAGGGGTCAATTCAACAAGAAAATAAAACATTTATAAATATATATGCACCTAACAGCAGAACCCCAAACTAGATGAAGCAAATTTGACAGAATTGAAAGGACAATAAAGAATTCTCCATTAATCATAGGAGACTTATCGTAACATTTTCAAAAATGAATAGAACAGCTGCAAAGAAAATCAATAAGGAAATAGAAGACTTGAATGATACTATAAACCAACAAAGCAAATAGATCTATATAGAACATTTCACGCGATAGCAGAATACACATTCTCCTGTAGTGTACATGGATCATTCTCCAGGATAGACCATGTTAGGTTACAAAACAAGGCTCAATATATTTAAAAACATTAAAATCATACAATATATATTCTATAACCACAATGGAATGAAGCTAGAAATCAATAACAGAGGTGGAACTGGAAAATTAACAAATATGTGTATATTAAGCAACACACTCATAAACAGCCAATAGTTTACAGAATAAATCTCTAGGTTAATAAAGAAATAACTTGAGGTATGTGAAAATGAAATCATAACATACCAAAACTTACAGAATGCAAGAAAGGGAGGGCTGAGAGAGAAGTTTATAGCTATAAATGCTTACATTAAAAAAGAAGAAAGATTTCAAATCAGAGAACTGATCTCACAACTGGAAGATCTAGAAAATGAAGTGGAAACCAAACTCAAAGTGAGGAAGAGGAAGGAAACAAAAATATTAAAGCAGGGATAATTGAAAAAGGAAATAAAAATGCAATAGAGATTAAGTGAAACCAGTAGTTAGTGCTTTGAAAAGATTAATAAACTTAGTAAACTTTTAGCCAGACTTAGAAAAAAGAGAGAACACAATAAATAAAATCAGAAATAAAATGAGAGGCATTAGTATGACCCCAGAAAAATAAAAAGGATTATAAGAGGTGTGCACTGGTGCTTCATAATATGAAAATCTATTAATGTTATACATCACATTAATAAAAGGGAGTAAAAAAACCCTAAATGACTATCTTAGTTGATACAGAAAATGTATTTGACAAAATCCAGTACCGATTCTTGATAAAAGCACTTAGGAAAATAGGAATAGAAGGAAACTTTCTCAACATGATAAAAGGTATAAATGATAAACCTAGAGCTGACAGCATCCTCAGTGTTGAAGAATGGAATTTTCTCTTGTCAGGAATAAGACAAGGATGCCCACTGCCACTACTATGATTCAATTCATACTGGATAATTTAGACAGAGCAATTAGGCAAGAAGAAGAAATAAAATGCATCTAAATTGAAAAGAAGAAATAAACGGCATGATCCTACACATAGAAAATCCTGAGATATCCACAACAAAGCTATTACAGCTAGTAAATAAATTCAGCAAAACAGTGAGCTACAAGATCAACATTAGTATTACACACTAGTAATGAGCCATCTCAGGAAGAAAGCAAGAAAAACTGGAAAAACTGCAGTTCCAACTAAAAGAATCAAACATCTAGGAATAAATTTATTCAAAGATGGAAAGGACTAGTACATGGAAAACTACAAAACACTGTTGAAGATAAAGACCTACATAAATGGAAAGATATTTTGTGTTCATGTACTGAAAAACTAAATATAATTAAGAAGCCAATTTTACTCAAAATGATTTAGAGATTCAATGTAATCCCAATAAAATTTCTAACAGTCTTCTTCACAGAAATGGAAAACCCAATTATGCCCTGAATAGCCAAAACCATCTTAAAAAGAAGAACAAGTATGGAGGACTCTTGTTTCCCAATTTTAAAACTTAAAGCTATGGTAATCAAAGCAATGTGGTATTGACATAAGAATGGTCTTATAGACAAAATGGAATTGAACTGATAGTTCTGAAATAAACTGTTGCATTTAGAGACAACTGAGTTTTTACAAGAGTATAAATCCACTCACTGGGGAAGAATAGTCTCTTCAAAGAATTGTGCTGAGAAAACTGGTATCCACATACAGATGAAAAATGAAGGTGGACTCCTACCTCACACCATGTACGAAAATTAACTCAAAATGGATCTTGGACCTAACTATATGACCCAAAACTATAAAACTCCTAGAAGAAAAAAGCACAGGGAAGCATCTTCAAGATCTTGTATTACACAAAATCACAAACATTAAAAGAAAAAAGAGATAATTGGGACTTCATTAAAATTAAAAACTTTTTTCAGCACAGGAATTTCCATGTAAAGAAAAAAAAACTTATAGAGTGAGAAAAATATTTGAAAACTACATAATAGTTTAATATCCAGAGTATATGAAAATTCCTCCAACTAAACAGAAAAGCAGAAAGACAAGTCAACCAACAGCAACAACAAAAAAAAATAGGCAAGAGACTTGAATAGACATTTCTCCAAAGGGATGGAAAGGGTCAATAAAAATGTGAAAAGATTCTCAACATCATTACCCACTAGGGAAATGCAAATCAAAACCCAGGGAGATACTATTTCACACCCACTAGTATAGCTACTCTTTAAAAAAAAAAAAAAAAAGAAAGCAACAAGCATTGGAAAGGATGTGAAAAAATGGGAACACCCTTACATTGTTGGGAGGACATTAAAATGGTGACGATGCTCTGGGAAACAGTTTGACCATTCCTCAGAAAGATGAGCATAGAATGGACCCATCAAACCCATTGCAAGATAAATACCAAAAAAATGCAAAGCAGGGACTTGAACAGATATTTTCACAGATGACCATAGCGGCATTATTTCCACCTGCCAAAAGATGGAGGCAACCCAAATGTCGGTCAACAGATGAATAAGTAAACAAAATGTAGGATAAACATACAATGGAATATTATTCAACCATAAAAAGGAATGAAATTCTGTTACATGAGACAACTTGGATGAACCTTTGAAGACATAATTTTTAGTGGAATACACCAGACACAAAGGGACAAACAAATATTGTCTGAATTCACTTACATGAAATAAAATATAGAATTTCATACAGTCAGAATTTAGAAATCCAGTTATCAGTGGTTGCAGTTTGCTAAGGAATTGGGAATTAATGCTTAATTGATATAGAGTTGCTTTTTAGGTTGATTGAAAAGTTTTGATAATGGACGGTGGTAATGGTAGCACACTGTTAATGTAATTAACACAATTGAATGTAGTGAAAAGGGGATATTTTAGGCTATATATATGTTATCAGAATATATTTTGTGTGTGTAAAAATAAAAAGAGACTTTGAAGAGGAGACTATCCATGTACTCTGTTATTAATCTCATCACTAAATTCTCAAGATTTAAAAAAAAAGGGAAGAGAATGAATCAATTTTTTTCAAAAATAAATATTTCTATGAACCTCTTCCAAATATCACTGCTACTCTTATTTTCCTTTGCTAAGCTTTGACAGTAATACTTCATGATATATTTAACTTCTGCATTATACATTTTGGAATAAAAATATATGTGTAGCTTCCTTTACTGTACATTTTGAAAAATACACAGAGAATATAATTTTTTTTTACCCTCAGTATGAATTTCAAAACTTTAAAAATGATGCTTGTTCTATGGATGGGGAAAAATGAATAGTAAATAAATAGTTTTTCCTTATTTTATTGCAATTCTAAATATTTAATTGGTTATTATATTCATGATTTATTTATTTTGTTCAATCATCTCATTAACTTGCCTTTAGGAGCTCAGTTTTATTAAAGTCCAGAATTTCAGGTCAGTCCTCATCTCCCAGACTCTAATCTTTATACATTTTGCACTTTCCTATCTGCACCTTCCTCCACACATCCCCACCTCTTGAAATGCTTTCACTTTGCCCTTAGAATTCAAAGTCAGCAAAATCCTCAATGTCTTCTATGAACATGATTATCAACATATTGTTCAATCGCAAACCTGATTGTCTTGAGGATACGGTATTCCTTGAAACCCTGTCAAGTATTGGCTCATTGTTTTTGTATTAAAGTCCAGAATGTAAGGACTGTCTCGCCTCAATCCAAAACTTTCCTCTCCCAACCACATTTTCAGCAGTTACTTTGTTTTCCTTTATATCATTGGGTTTGTAGTGATGAATGTAGCTTTATTTTAGTTTCTCATTTACACGATTAGTCTTTTCTTGCACCTTTTTTCTCATAAATCTCTCTGCTTTTATTCCAATACCATCACATTATATCAGTTGTTACCCTTAATTGTTATGGTCATATTCTCACCCTTGAGTTGTTCTCCTTATTTCTGGGTCATTTTATCCTCTAGCTCAATGTGACACTCTTACAAACTCTTCCAGTTTCTCTGTATACATGATTGATATCCTCAGTAAGCTCTTAATGCTACATTGAAATTACACGATCTATTCCCCTAGATGATGACTATTTCATAGCTTCTCTTTTCTCCTCAATCCCAAACATTCCTCTCCCAACCACATTTTCAGCAGATTACTTGCTTTTTGTTTCACTGAAAAAGTAAAGAATAAAAGAGAGCTCTTACAACACATCCACCCTTGGGCCAGCTCAGAAGCCACATAATCTGCTGTTCCATGGAGGAACAGAGTGTGCTCTTAACGCAAGTCAATTATGTACTAGATCCCACTACTCTTTACTAAAGAAAGGACCTTCTTCTATCTGTTGCCCACTCTTTCTTTGTCATCCATATTTATTTATTACTTTGGATTTTTTCCATGAGCATACACACATGCTGTTATTTCTCCAATCATAAAAAAGACTTTTGCTTAAACCCACCTTTGTTGCTACCTATCAATGCATTTTTTGTTCTAATTTGCAAGAAAACTCCTCAAAATGTTTTTATACTCATGTCTTTTATTTCTCTTCTCTACTCCCATTCTTTATTGAATTAAATCGATTCAGAATTTTTACCCCCAATACTGCCCTTTTCCAGTTCATGACCGACTTGTATGTTACTAAATTCAAGGATCAATACTTGTTCCTCATCTATTTGCTCCTAATCAATTCTTTGTTTCATATTAAGTTATTAAATGACATAATGAATACAGTCTCCAATTTCATAGAACCATTTTTTGCTACTCGGTGGGTTAAACACTATCTAAAGAGAAACACTTTGAAACCTAATAAGACAGAAAAGATGCAAGTGTTCAAAGATGTCTTTAAAGAGGCAACACATAACATGACATTTTAAAGAAGTGAGAAGGTCAGATAAATTAGCCAGAGAGTTCAGAACACCTGCATATAAGGCAGTTGAGAACACTATTCAACAGCCTTCCTTAGAGGACAAAAGGCTATTAGAGGAGAAAAGAAGCAACTTGGTGAGTAGCGGTATCGACCCACAAGACCTCAGCAAGTATCTTTGAAACACAGGCTTTACAGAAATTTTTTGAGCTTCTCTGCACAAGAAAAGGTTGAATTTGTTCAAATTGGAGAGAGTAGAATAGGAGAAAAGGGGAAAACTTTGGGGGCTATTTGAGGGAAGATGGAGAGAACATAATAATAGAAAACAATGCTACTACTACAGAGATAGAAAACGAGTGGCATCATGGATGCAGAAGATTCTTAAAGAATTTTTTTTACTGTGTAAAGTGTGAAATAAACACCCTCTTCATCAACTCTATAAAATTGCAATAAAGTATATATTATTCATCAATGTTCTTTACTTAAGGAGAATTTTAAGGTAGATTTAACTCACAGTGGAAAATGTGCTAAAATTTAAATTTCAAGATATAGAAATTGATTTATGTAGCCACAAGTAACATAAGAAAGGAAGAAAGAGAAAAATGAAGGGAGAGTACAGGAAAAGAAAATAAATGAAAATTTATTTGAGTAAAATATTTTAAATGGGGCATATTCACGATTTTGAAAAATCCAGCAGAACACCTAGATATAAATCCTTAGAAACCACTTAAAATTACAGTAAAAAAGCTTCTAAAACACATCCAGACAGAATTCAATTTCCTGGAATATGGTTCGGTAGACTATTTGAATGAATTTTACTGCTATTACAAAAACCTGAAAATCCAGGCAAATTATTTTTTAAAATGTTTAATTGTTAAAGAGTCAGTAAGGGATTAACAGAACCAAAGGTAGAGGAAAGAAATAATTGAGCAAAGTAAGCAGAGGAATACAACCACTTTTTCTTTATGGGTATTTGTAATTGGGAACAACTGATTTTGATGCCTTTTGGCTTAAGGAGTACAATAATCAAAGCATATCCCAGTGTCCACGTAGGATGAGAAACTAAAAAGGGCGCCTACTCACAGGTGACAACTTCAGGGTGAAGGTTATGCCAGAGGTCGATGATATAATAGTCTCAAAGGGGTGTGGGACATATTAACATTTTTTTACACTTTAGTCATTGTATTAGTCAGCAAAGGGGTGCTGATGCAAAGTACCAGAAATCGGTTGGGTTTTATAAAGGGTATTTATTTGGAGTAGAAACTTACATCTACCAGGCCGTAAAGCATAAGTTGCTTCCCTCACCAAAGTCTGTTGCTACATTTTGGGGCAAGATGGCTGCTGAGGTCTGCAAGGGTTCAGCCTCCCTCTACCTCTTAAACATGGGGTCCCAGTTTCTTCCAGTATCAGCTGTAGGCTGGCATAAGCTCATCTCTTTCCTGGGGCTCATTTCTCTCCTGGCTCAGCTGCTCGCTCTCCATAAGGTCAGTTGTAGATTACCAGGCTACCCAGGTATCTCTCTTCTCAGGGCCTCTGCCGTGTCTAATGGAGCCTTCTCTCTTTCCTCATGGATCTGCTTCTCTGTGTGCTTACTTCCTGGGGCTTCAATGTCAAAACTCCAACTTTCCCTTCTGCCATGTCCTTTTCTCTGTGGGTGGGAACTCAATGTCCTACTGATATAGCCCAATCAAAGCTTTAATCATTATTTAATCAAATAAAAGTGAAAACTCTGAATCCAATCCAATCTAATATGCTCAGAGGAGCAGACCAGTTCACAAACATAATCCAATATCTATTTTTAGAATTCATAAACAATATCAAACTGCTACAGTCATATACTCAAATACCGGGTTGTATCCTGGTTTATGTTAACTCCAACAAAGGCACTGAGGTGGCAGAACCTCGGGTATTCATGAACAATGGAAAGCAGTCTAAAATAAAAGACATATAAATGAAAAGAAGTAAAACATCATGCACTTACACAATGATTAAAAGTCCTGTAAAATATGGTCATCAGAATTTCATTTGGCTTTTACAACATTTTCATAGTAAGACATTTATAGTATTCATTACTAAGATATAGAGCTGTTCAATCAAATAACCAAGGGTATACAACCAGAAAACATATGAGCATAAAGACATATGAACATAGACACAAAGCAATATATTTTGATTCCCAGTTCATTAATCCTTCACTTAAACATGTAATCCTGGAGGGCAAGTTTTGGAAAATTGGCATCTATGTGAAGGTATATGTTTTTGTGTGCTAGGCTTTCGAAATGCATTATACCAGAAATGGTTTGGCTTTTAAAATTAGGGATTTATTATACTGCAAGCTTACAGTCCTGAGTTCATGAAAATGTCCAAATCAGGGCATCATCAGGAGATGTTCTCTCCCCAAAGTCTGGCTGCTGATGCTCCTGGACTCCTCTGTCACATCAAGGAACATGGAGGTGTCTTCTGGGCTCTCCATTCTCTCCTGGGTTTTGTTGTTTCAGCTTCTGGCTTTCTCTCTCTTTGTCTGAATTCATTCCATTTTTAAAGGACTCCAATAGGAGGATTGAGACCCTCTTAAATCTGGGTCATACCTTACTGAACTAATATAATCAAAAGGGCTTTAAATGAAATAACCTAATCAAAACACCCCACCCACAATAGATTCCTACCCACAAGAATGGATTAGCTCCAAGAACATGATTTTTCTGGGCTCCATAAAAGCCTCAAACAACCACAGTATATATTTTATTTTGTTTTGTTTTTCCCAAAAGTCAGTGGTACTTTATCATTGTGTTGGGAATACTTCACTTAATTTGTAATAATCATTATGCTTATAATTAACAATGTATATGTATATAATTATCATATATTTATGTATACTATATATTATAGAAGTAAGCTATATACAGTATATATTATATATATAGTTTATTTTCACATATACTTTCATATATATTTACGTAATTTATTATGGGATATATAATTCTAATAAACTTAGAAGTGCTATTTGGCTTTGTGAGAAAGACACACTATATAATAATTAGCTAAGAAATCTTAACCATTACTATTTTGTTGTATATCATGGCTACATAAGAATGTTCAGCAAGAAAGTAAATTGTTCACTAAGATATAAAATACTCACTATATTGGATTGGAACTGAAAACAGAGTTCAGCCAAGATGCATTATTATTATCATGCTAGTCAGTTTCTATATAGAAATATTAATGGCTATGACTCTTGATGAGTGTGAAATTTTAAAAGTTGTATTTTGGAGCTGAGTCAACAGTCACACTTCTGCTAATGGCCCCATCTTTATTAGTAAACATAAGAGAAACCTAAAGGTGCATTTGTTAAAACAAAATATTCGGCTTTAAAAAGAGCAGCAAGGAAAAAGCAAAAAGCAACAAATGACATAGGATTCTATATGTATTTCAGAATAATGTATTTCAAAAGATGAGAGTTCTGGCTCTGATTTTTAGAATTTTAGGCAAAGTTTTCTTTAAGAATCATGCTTTACCATTTTTTAAAATTAAAATTACCTTCCTCATTATATGTCATTATTTCCTTTCCTCCCCCCAAATGACTAGATATATGGTAATCTATTTATGTGAATAATGACCATATCTAAACAATTCTGCAGACTATAAGAACATATGTAATCTAACCTATAACTTCTCTAATAAAGAAAAAAATGCCAAAAGAATATATGTAATAAAGCTATTTGATAATTTAAAAAATAGCTATTGAAGGAAAATGCATTGTTGATGCTATTATCTTAGCCATATAAAAATATAAATGTGCTAGCTATATCACATAAAGTGAAAGAAAAACAGCTAGATATATATTACTATGTATTTATACTTTAATTTTTTTCAACATATAAAGCTGCTAGTTTTTATCAGTTTTACTCATGTACAAAAATAGCATTAACTTTTGCAATAACATCTTCAAAGATGAAGGACAAGGACGCATTTTTCAGAAAAGCGTGACCATTTATAACATTTTAAAATGCAGAATGGGAAACATTATGAGATAGATTACTTTCCCAAATAGAAAATGAATGGAATCTAAAAGTTATTAAGAATGACATTAATAAAATAGTGTATTGGGGATTTTATTATAAAATGTTGATATTAAAAGAGTGACCACATTTTGTCTGATTTCATTTATAAGATGATTCAACCATGAAAATAAATGCTGACACTGTATGCAGAAACTAATCAGGGTGTGGCTAATGGAAATACGTCAGCAGTGCTAATGACAGCCATCCAGATGAAAATTTCCAAGTGTTTTGTCCATTCTTTCTATTCCTTTTCACATTAGGTTTCATGGCAAGCAACATAAGTGCAGAAAAGCAGAACATATTTCGTATAGTCATATGTCCTTATTAGTCACTCACAACTGCTACTTGGAGCAAATTAACACACCACATTATGAACTGTAATTATTTCAGACTTTGAATAACTTTCCTCATTATTCTTCTATATGACCTTCACTCTAGTTCGACAAACCTGCCTACCATTTTCTGTATCTATCTCTTTACTTCCTTTAATTTAGTTTCTCTTATTTGTTGTCTCTTCCCCATTCCTCCTCCCCAATCTATGCCTTGGGTTAAAATTCAATTGTAACTTTGTGTTTGTTTTCTATAGAACACCCAAAGGAACTCTGCAAAACCGGTCCAGTTCCTTCCCTCCAGCTAACTGCCTGTTCATGACATAGCAGGGAGAGAGCAAGAGAAGGGAGACAAAGTAGGAAAATATAAAGGAAGTTTGTTTTGAATCTTTCATGGGGAATATGAACTGTAGGCATCTGGACATAAAAGAAAAGACTGGTTTAATAAGTAGGGTCTGCAAGAAAAATGGAGCTGGCACAAAAGACATTTCAAATTGTTCAAAAAAAGATAAGTGAAAAAAGTAAAGACTAGGAGGAAATGTATGAAAAAAATTAATGAAAGTCAGCAAGGTCATTTTGCCATCTGTGAAATGAGCAATAAATGCCAAACCAGGTTCAGGGCAAAGCACTCTGGCTGTGGCTGATTGGCAAATGGTGAAGTCAGGGTTCAGGGCTGAAAGAGAAGGCAGAAAATCATAGAGGGATTAGTATCTCAAATAGAAGTCCAGAGGAAAAGGAAAAGCAAAGTCTGAAAGAGCAGGAAGGTTAGAGAAAGAGAATGCAAGCAAAACAGGAAAAAAAAATCTAAAAAGGAAGAAAAGAATAACTAATTATAAAGGAAGCTCAATAAGATTGGCATTGATTAAAGCCAGAAAAATGCATAAGGAAAAACAAAAAAAGTTTTGCAAAATTAATACATATCAAAACATGAAGATAAGAAAGTCTTGAAAAAGGAAAAATATCCTCTATTATTAATATACATAAGAGAAAAGATCAGATATTTAATTATGTAAATGGTTTTTAGAGGCCCTGCCTTCATGAAATGAAAGAACTCTGATAACTACAAAACAATGACAGAAAAAAAGTTCCATAAACATCATTTCCCCAGGGAAAAAGAAAAAACAAATTACTGGTTGCCAGTTGAGGTTATTTTATGCCAGCAAATAAGACAACTAGGTAATATTTGAATGATGCTCTGCCTTATGTAAAGAAAGTTAATTAAGACAAGGCAATTGGCATTGAAAATAATGTACAACAAAAAATTTTTAACAGGCAATTGGCTTGTTCATAACTTAAAACTATGCTAATTCATGGTAAAAACTGAAAAAAAGGAAAATGAAAATGTCTTGAAGAACTAAATATTAAGAAGTCAAAATAAAGAAAAACAGTTTAGAATTTTTAGAAGCTTTTATTTCTCTTTGTGAAATTAATTCAAATTAAAGGAAGCGTGGCAGGCAACAATAAGAGTTGAAGCCGTGTGTAAGAGTATATGCCTGTATTTATAAGTGTGTGTTTTAATTAGAAATAATATTGACAAAAATAACCTATCAGAATACAGAAAGTGTAATATAAAACCTAAAAATGTTTCAGAAACAGCTATGGTCATTAATGAAATTTTGAGACTGGATAGATAAACGCAGTGAAAGAGTTGTGTATACGGGCGTAGGTATAATAATACACACAGAGAGGAGAGATGGTGATAAGATTCTGGGAATGAGCCATTGCCTTTTTTTAACATAAAGAGGAAAGTTTCAGAAATATACCATTTTCTCAAGGTTGTTGACTATATACTACAAAATGATTATTGTTTTATTGCAAAGATTGGTCAAATATATTTAAACTTGTCTGTTGAGTTTAAGAATGTAATATACCTAGATGGAAACCAACCTGGTAAATAAAACATTCTGTAAATGTTGATTTCTCATTCTAACTCTTCTGGGAAGAGAAGTTTTAATATAATATTAAGGCAGAATAGACTCAACCCAAAAATCAATCTTTACTAATTGGCTTAAACTTAAGACAATATGAACATAGCAAAAGAAATTATTTAGTAAATATATATAAGAATTTACTATATGCTATATCATCCCATTGAAAATATAGAGCAAATTAAAGAAATAAAGAAAAGTTAAATCCATGTTATTGCATGAAAACTCAACTGTGATATGAGTTACTTTGAGTATAATTATTACACAAAGCACAATACATGATTTCCAGGGAGCTTCTGAAATTAATTTTTATTTTTTCCACATTAAAGATCTAGTGAATCTCTATGTCAGTGTGTCCCAACAATTTCCTCTTTTGTTTGTATCTGAATCTCTCTTTATTCTTTGGTGAGTAAATTCTCCTGACAAATGTTGTGTGTTCTGAGCTATACTTTCTCCTTAAATGTTTTTAATTTATTTTTTAATTTACCTGCCTTAAGTTTCATTCTACATGTTCTATACTCTATGAATTGTGACAAATGCAGTCATTTGTCCACAATCACAATCTTGATACACAATAGTTCCATCTAACCAGAAAAAAAAAAAATATCCCTCCAACCGCCCCTTTATAATTTAAACAATCACTCAACACCTAGAATCTACTTAAGTGTTTTCTCTCCTTATTTTAACACCTTTTTTAGAATGTCATATAACTGGAATCATATAGTATATAGCCTCTGGGTCTGGCATCTTTTACTTAACAAAATTCATTTGAGATATATATGCAGTACTGAGAGTATCAATAGTTTCTCTTCTTTTTATTCCATTGAATGGAATAACACAGTTTGTTTATCCATTAAATTGAAGGACTGTTCATTATTTTTGGTTTGGAGCTATTATGATAAAGCTTCTATAAATATTCATATGCAGTTTCTTGAATGAACATAATTATTTATTTCTTTTGGGTAAATAGTAGGAAAGGAATTGTTGCACACTATTGTATTTAACTTTTACAAAACTGCCAAACTGCTTTACAAGGTGACTGTACCATTTTGCATTCTCATCAAGTATGTATAACGTTCCAGTTGTTTTATATCTTTTGCTTTAAATTGGTATTGTCAGAATTTTTTAACATTAGTCATTCTAATACGTGCATTGTTGCAGCTCATTGTGGTTTTAATTTGCATTTCCTTAATTGCTAGTGATGCTATTTCTTCACCATCTGTATTTCTTCTTTGGACAATGGCCTTTTCAAGTCTTTTGCCCATTTTTTAATCTGGTAGTTAGTCTTTTTATTGTAGAGTTGTATGATGTCTTCATTCAGCAGAGATATTAAACTCTTATCGGATATGTGATTGCCAAATATTTTCTCCCATTGAGTCTGCTGCCTTTTCACCCTTTTGACAATGTCCTTTGAGGTGCAAAAGTGTTTAATTTTGAGGAGCTCCCATTTATATATATTTTTTTCTATTGTTGTTTATGCTTTGAGTATAAGGTTTAGGAAACTAACACTACAAGTCTTAAAGAATTTTCCCTGCGTTTTCTTTTAGGAGTTTTATGGTTGCTATTTTATATTTAGGTTCTTGATCCATTTTGAGTTAATTTTTATGTAAGGTATGAATCGGGGTCCTTTTTCTTTTTTGGATATGGCTATCCAGTTCTACCAACACCATTTGTTGAATAGACTGTTCTGGCCCAGCTGGGTGGGCTAAATAGCCTTGTCAAAAATCACTTGACTGTAGATGTGAAGGTCTATTTCTGAGTTTTCAATTAAGTCTTTTGGTCAATCTTTCTGTCTTTATGCCAGTACCATGCTGTTTTTACCGCTATAGCTAAGTAAGATGTTTTAAAGTCAGGAAGTGAGAGACCTCCAACTTCATTTTTTTTTTGAAAGACATTTCTGAGTATTTGCTCCACTTACCCTTCCAAATAAATTTGATTAGTGGCTTTTCCATTTCTGCAAAAAAGGCTTTTGGGACTTTTATTGGGGTTGCGTTGAATCTGTAAATCAGTTTGGGTAGAATTGACATCATAACAATATTTAGTCTTCTCATCAATGAACATGGAATGTTCTTCCATTTATTTACATCTTCTTCAGTTTATTTTAGAAATTATTTGTAGTTTTCTGACTACAGGTCCTTTATATCCTTGGATAAGTTTATCCCTAAATATCTAATTATTTTAGTCACTATTATAAATGGAACTTTTTATATCCTCCTCAGAATGCACATCAGTAGTGTATAGAAATGTTATTGATTTTTGTGTATTAATCTTGTATCCTGCAACTTTGCTGAACACATCTATTAATTCTAGTAGCTCTGTTGTGGTATTTTCAGGATTTTCTAGATATAGCATCATCAGTGAATAGTGAAGGTTTTACTTCTTCCTTTGCCTTTTATTTCTTATCTAGCCTAATTACTCTAGCTAGAATTTATAGCACAATATTGAATAATAATGGTGATAGTGGGCATTGTTGTCTTCTTCCTGATCTCAGTGGGAAAACTTTTAGGCTTTCACCACTGAATAGATTGCTAGCTGAAGGTTTTTCATGTATGCACTTTACCACATTGAGAAAGTTTCCTTCTGTTCCTATCTTTTGGAGTGTTTTTGTCAAGAAAAGGTGTATTGTAAAATGCTTTTTCTGTATCACTTGAGAGGATGATATGATTTTTGTTCTTCAACTTATCAATGTGGTTTATTACACTAATTAATTTTCTTGTGTTGAACTGTCCTTGCATACCTGGGATAAAACACATGTACAATTCTTTTAATGTGCTTTTGGATTCAGTTGGCAAGTATTTTGTTGAAGATTTTAGCATCTATATTCATTAGAGATATTGGTCTGTAATTTTCTGTTTTTTTTGCAGTATTTTTATCTGGGTTTGATATTAGGGTGATGTTGGCTTTGTAGAATCACTTTGGGAGCATTCTTTCTTGTTCAATTTTTTAATGATCTTGAGGAATATTGGTATTAGATTGCCTTTGAATGATTGGTAGAATTCAGCTGTGAAGCCATCTGGTCCCGGGCTTTTAATCTTTGGGATGAAATCTCTTCTCTTGTGATTGGTTTATTGAGGTCTTTTATTTCTTCTGGGGTCAGTGTACTTGGTTTGTGTGTTTCTAGGAATTTGTCCATCTCTCTTTTCATATCTTACTATTTTATGTATTTTTATCCTTTAATTTACCCTTCCTAATAATCTTCATTTCTACACTCTTCTCCAAGTCTCTCAACCTTATTTTTACCTTTCAGGCTGCAATGCTCCTTTTACTGTCCTTTGTGATTCTGGTCTTTTGGTAACATATTCTATCAGTTTTTGTTTGTCTCTGAAGTCTTTGAACTCACTCTTATGTTTGAAGGACAGCTTTGTCAGATACAGAATTCTTGACTGGCAGTTTTTCTCTTTCAGTACATTAAATAAATCATACCACTTTCTTCTCACCTCCATGGTTCCTGATGAGAGGTTGGCACTTAATCTTATCAAGGTTCCCTTTTATGTGATTCTTTGCTTTTCTCTTACTGTTTTCAGAACCCTCTCTTTATCTCTGATATTTGTCATTCTGAATGGTAGGTGTCTTTGGGTAGATGTATTTGAATTCATTCTGTTTGAGGTGTGTTGTCCTTCTTGGACATTTATGTCTTTCATAATGGTTGGGAATTTTTTGGTATTATTTCCTCAACTATTCTTCTGCCACTTTCTCATTCTCTTCTCCTTCTGGGATGCTTCTGGGATAATGCAAATGTTTGTGTGTTTCCTGTTTTCATTCAATTCCCTGAGACTATGTTCCACTTTTTCCATTCTCTTCTCTTTCTGTTCTCCTGTCTTTCCAGTTCAGATGTCCTGTCTTCAAAATCATTAATTCTGTCTTCAACCATTTCAAATCTGCTCAGATGTGTCTCTAATGTTTTTCTCTTCTTCTGTTATTCCAGGAGGCACTGGAAACTGAACCTGAGACCTCTTATGTGGGAGGTGGGTGCTCAAACACTTGAGTCACATCTGCTCCCCCTCTAATGTATTTTTTTATGTCATCCAACATATCTTGCATTTCCATAAGGTCTGTTACTTTTCTTTGCAGGCTTTCAAATTGTTCTTTATCTTTATCTAGTGTCTTATTAATATCCTTTATCACTTTAGTCATATTTTCTTTTAATTACTTCGATTGATTTAGAAGATTTTTTTGTGATTATCATTGACTAATTGTCTTAAATCCTATATCTTTTCAGTATATTTTGCTTGTTTTCATTTGGCTGGGACAACTCTTCCTGTTTCCAAGAATAGCTTGTAATTTTTTGCTGATGTCTACTCATCTGAATATGTCAGTAAATTTATGCTGATGGCTATTTTCTCTGTCTTTCTATTTTTTTCCACAGCTCTTTGATATTTGGTTCAACTTATTCTAAGTCTTTAAAATTGCCTAACTTAAATGATCAAAATCATTACAGGGACTCACTAATGGGACACAGATTTTCTTCATGGAGGTAAGAGTACAGAGAGAACCAAAAGTAATTTTTGTCGATGTAATTTCCAGACAAGCCAGCAGATAGGACTTGTTGGTGCATCTTTCTACCATGGTGTTTCACTCTCTGTTTTCCTGTATTTTGGTCTGGTCAGAGCCAGGATTCAAAGCAGACTCTGCTGACTGAATTCACTGAAGAAAATCCACCCCCTGAATCCCCATCCTTTTTCCCTTGTAACACCAGACAGGGAGGAAAATGTCTGTTTGACTCTCAATCACCTGCAATGAGCAAGAGGTTTTACCCTGGCTTATTATCTTTTAGTTGGGGGAAGGGAGCCCTTCTTAGCCATCGTGGGGGCTTGGTAACTCACATTTGTTGTTTTGTTCTTCATCTCTGTGTCCCTCACTTTCTTGGGAATTGTGAAGCACTGTACTGGTCAGCTGACCTCCAAAGCAGGTCCTTTGGAGAGCTTTTGGCTCTTTCTCAGTTGTTTAGTTGAGCCCTTCCTGCCTAATCCAATGACGTTTTTCCACAATCCCCTCCTTTCATATTCTTTTAATGTTTTTGGGCTCTGTAGAGATGTTCCCTTTTTCATTCCAGATATTGGTAATGCGTGTCTTCTCTTTTTTTCTGTCTAGAACACTATCAAATTTATTGATATTTCCAAAGTATCAGATTTTGTTTTTTATCAATTTCCTTTATTGTTTTTCTTATTCAATTTTATTTATGTCTGCTCTTATCTTTGATATCTGTTATTTTGCTTGTTTGAATTTGACACTCCTCTCCATTCTTTTCTGTTGGAAGAATGAGACCTTACTTCTTACTGAATTGAGACCTGACTTCTTTTTTAATAAAAAACTCTTTTTTACTTTCTAAGACAAATTCAGCAAATAAGTACACAACCCTCCCCCTATGTGGGACAACTCCTGGGAATGAGCCTCCTGGGCACTGAGGGATTAATGCTATGCAGTAACCAGCAATGCATTTGGAAAAAGACCTTGACCAAAAGGAGGAAACTTCAAATACAAAAGAGTTTTATGGCTAAGAGATTTCAAAATGAGTTGTGAGTTAATTCCAGAGGTTACACTTATGCATGTCTCAGGCAGATTACACTTACTGCAACTGTGAACAAAGCCTCAAATAGGGGTGCTTCTGAGGTCTCTAATGCCTTCTGGACACTATAAGCAAGATACACAACACCATGAAATCAGTACCCCATCGTTAGGCCTTTCCTTGGAATATACGAAAACTTATTTCCCCACTGTAATATAATTAAGCTCATTTAAAATCGTACACATGACTCTTATATCCTTTTTTTTGATCCTGTAATTAGCACTACACTCATTAAATATATGTCTCATAGACTTAAATATTTAGTCTGTTCATATACTGGTTGAGCCCTGAATCACAGAAGAGTTCCTACCAAAAACTATTCTCCAGTTCATCGAACTCTCCCAGCACAACTAACAAAGTGATCATGGTGGACCACCCCACCGCCCAAAACAGAGAGTAACTAAAATTGCAAGCAAAACAGTTCCTTCCATCTACCCAATGAGATCTAAGCCCTCTCTCAATCTGAGGCAGAGTGGGCATCACCATCCCACAGTTCTCAATGTTATGGAATGAAAAATCATAAGGAGGAAATGTAACCATGGACAAAATAAACTTATCAATATTGTAGTAATGGAAGAAAATGAAACATTGATATACATATAGTGGTTATCAGAGGTTCTAAGTGGAGGAGGAAGGAATAATAAGTGGAACATAGGTCATTTTTAAGGCACTGGAATTAAGTGTAAACCATAATGTAAACTACACAGCTTGGTTAGTAGCCATGCTTCAATATTTATTCAACAATTGGAACAAGTGTACTACACTGTTGTAAGATGTTATTAATGGGGGAGATGTGGGAAGGGAGAGATGAGGTATATGGGAATCGCTTATACTTTTGATGTAAATTTCTGTAATTTAAAACAACTTTTAAAATGAAGTTTATTGCATTAAAAAAACAATTTAATCATTTTTCTAGGCACAATTGTAACCTAACTCCGAAGGTTCCTGCTTCCTGCTATACACTCACTATCTTTATGTATCAATACCAGACTAATATAATGCTATAATTTTATCCCAAAGCATCAATTTACCTGAATCCCAGATAATTTTCTTTTCCATTTCCATCAGTTAAACATATTTCTTTATTTTCTTCACAATTTCCTCTTTGTTATTTTTGAAGTTTATTAAATTTCCAAATATTTGGAGACTTTTTACCTTTCTTTTTTCACTTTGAGTTATATAACATTTATGTCAAATAATATACTGTGAGTGATAATTGGATAGGGTTGAATGTCAATGATTTTTCATTGAGAACTTGAAAAGAATATTTATTCCATTATTTTTAGTAAAATGTTCAATAAATATCAATCAGGTAAAGTTGGTTCTTAATGTTGTTCAGGTCTTTTATGTCTTTGCTCATTTTCTGTCTAGTTGTTCAATCAATTTCCAAGGGATGAATATGTGCACACGTATTTAGAATCCTTATGTCTTCTTGAAAATCAACTACTATATTGCTATGTAAGTTCTGTTTTTATCCCAGCAATATTTCTTCTGAATTCTAATTTGTCTAATATTACTATAACCATATCAACATAGTTTAATTTGATTCATGTTTGCAACTACTTTTACTATTTTTTTTTTAATTTATTGAAGTATTTCACTCATACATGAACCATAAATAATAAGTGTATAGCAATAGTTTTGAACTTACAAAACAAACATATAACATCATACCGGGCTCTCATACCTCACCCTACCACCAACACCTTGCATTGTTGTTAAACATTTTTAACTAATGATTAAAGAGCATCCTCAAAATATTACTATTAACCAAAGTACTTTCCTCCAACCCACCCTATTAATGTTATTATTATTACTATTATTATTATATCATTTATATATGAACATACATAAACAATAAGTGTATAGTAAAAGTTGTGAACTTACAAAGCAAACATTCATAGCATCATACAGGAGTCCCATACATCAACCCTCCACCAACACCTTGCATTGTCATGAGATGTTTGTTACAAATTGTGAAAGAATATTGTCAAAATCTTACTACTAATTATAGTCCTTATCTTACATGTGATGTATTTTTTAAATATATTTTTATGAAAGAAGTTATAAACTTACAAAACAACCATGCACCTGTACAGAATTCTGAAAAACACGCCTCTATAAACACACCACACTGTGGTGGAACATCTGTTACAGATTATAAGAAAATACAAACCAATTATTACCAGGTCCACAAATGTGTACATTTGGCACACATTTTTCCATAATCCCCATTATCAACTCAGTTCATCTTTGGCATAGATGCAAGAATATTACATTATTACTGTTAACCAAATCCATAGCTCACTCCAGTGGTATTTTCCCCATGCGTCTCCATATTCCTGCCACCCTACAATAGTGATGTACATCTGCTCTAGCTCACAAAGGACACTCTTGCATCTGTACTGAGCTGGGTGGGTTTGACAGGCTAGTCAAAAATCACTTGACCATAGATGTGAGGGTCTGTTTCTGAGCCATCAATTCCATTCCATTCATCTATGTATCTGTCTTTATGCCAGTGTTTTTACCACTATAGCTAGGTAATATGACTTAAGGTCCGGAAATGTGAGTCCTCCAACTTCGCTTTTCTTTTTAAGATGTTTCTGGCTATTCAGGACCCCTTATCCTTCCAAATAAATTTGATAAGCATATTTTCCATTTATTTAAAAAATGCTGGTGGAATTTTTATCGGGATTGCATTGAATCTGTACATCAGTTTAAGTAGAATTGTCATCTTAATGATATTTAGTCTTCCAATCCATAAGCATGGAATGTTCTTCCACTTATTTAGGTCTTTTTAAAATTTCTTTTAACAATGAGTTGTAGTTTTCTGAATACAAGTGCTTTACATTGTTGGTTAAGTTTATTCCTGAATATTTGAGTTTTATCTGACATATTTTATTTTCTCCAATCTTTTGACACTTTTAGTTAATTTTATTGATATATGTTTCATTTGTAGACTCTTTTCCCAGTCTCTCTCTCTTGTCTTTTCTTTTCAGGCTGTAGCACAGCCTTTAGTTTTTCCTGCAAAGCAAGTCCCTTGGTTACAAACTCTCTGAGTTTCTGTTTATCTGTGAATATTACAAACTTGCCCTCATTTTTGAAAGACCATCTTGCCGGACATCAGATTCCTGGGTAGAAGTTTTTCTCTTGCAATATCTTAAATATATCATACCACTGTCTTCTTGCCTCTGTGGTTTCTGGTGAGAAATAAACAGTTAATCTTATGGGTATCTCTTACATGTTATGCAGTGTTTTCTTTTGCTGCTCTCAGAATTCTCTCTGTCTTTGGCATTTGACATTCTGATTAGTGTGTGTCTCAGCATTGGTCTATTCAGATTTTTTCAGTTTGGAGTACATGGTTCCTCTTGGATATGGATATCTATGTACTTCAATAGGGTTGGGAAATTTTCTACCATTATTTTTTCAAATATTCCTTCTCCCCCTTTTCCCTTTTCTTCTCATTCTGGGACACCCATGACATGTGTTGTTGCACATCTCTTGCTATTGTTTAGTTCCCTAAGACTTTGTTGAAGTTTTTCCAATCTTTTCTTTGTCTGTTCTTTTGTATGTTCATTTTCAGAGGCCATTTCTTCAAGCTCACCAATCCTTTCTTCTGCCCTCTCAATTCTGCTATTATATGATTCCAGTGTGTTTTTAATTTCATTTATTGCACCTTTCATTCCCATAAGATCTGGTATTTTACTATGTATGCTTTCAAATTCTTCTTTGTGTTCATCCAATGACTTTTTAATATCCTTAATTTCTTTAGCCATCTCATTGATTTTATTAAGGAGATTTGTTTGAACATCTATGATTAGTTGTCTAAACTCCCTTATGTCATCTGGAGGCTTATCTTGTTCCTTTAACTGGGCTTATCTTCCTGTTTCTTGGTGTGGATTGTAATTTTTTGTTGGTGTCTTAGCATCTGACTTACTAGAGTATTTATTCTGGATGCACTTTTTCTCTTTAGTTTAGGGCTTCCTGCCCTTTTATCGCTTGCTGGTTGTGTAATAGGAGCCAAGGACATAGTTGGTGCTACAAGCTGTGGCGGCTCAAGCTGCCCTCGTTTCCCAAGAAGCAATGAAGCTTCTCCCAACTTTTTCCTTTGCCAGGGGTAGGGACAGAGCCACAGCTGTGTGGAATAATCAAACTCATGCAGGCCTAGACTCTAGTTGCCCAGAGACTCTGATAAGGCTTCACAATCCTTTTTCTCCTGCTTGGGGCAGGGATGGAGCTGCAAGTGTAGGCAGCAATCTATGCAGTACAGGCCCAAGATGACCGCAGTTGTTCCAGTAGACTTCTGATTATTCAGTCTGTGCCAGCTAAATGTACCTGCAGTTACCTGGATAGGCTGGTGCAGGGCCCTCCAGCTTCCTCTCTGCTAGAGGTGGGGCTGAAGCCTAGGCTAGGCCTGCAGGCCAATCTGGTTGAAAGAAACCGGTCTTTAGCTTCACTGAAATTTTCAGTCAGCCCCGCTTCCCCTCATACTTGGGGTGGAGTCAAAATGGCAGCTACTGGCTTCCTTCTGACTTGGACAGGCTCAAACTTCAGCTCTTCTTAGGGTTATACTTTAGCCAGCCGAATTTACTAATCAGTAGCTGTAATTGGTGTCCAACTGTCTTTTCCTCTCCTGTTTAGGAAATGGAGCTTCCAATTCCTGCCACAGAAGAGTTCCTGGGGTGGCTTGTGCTGTCAAAGTAGGATGATCACCAGCCTCTGTGGTGTGGCCTGTAGTTTCCTGGAGAGGCTGGTACAGCTCCCCCAACTTCCTTCGTGCCCGAGGTGGGCCTGGGCTTTAGACTGGAGCTGCAATCTGATCTAGATGGAAAAAAGCCGGTCCCTGCCAACACTGTGATTTTCAGTCAGCCCGGCTTCCCCTCACATCAGGCACGGAGTTAAGATGGCAGCCACTGGCATCTTTCTTACTTGAACAGGTTCAAACTTTAGCTGTTCTTAGGATTATACTTTAACCTGCAGAATTTACTAATCAGTAGCTGAAGTTGGTGCCCAGCCATCTCTTCCCCATTTTGGTAAGTGGAGCTTCCAATACCAGCCGTGGAACAGCTCCCAAGGCAGCTTGTGCCTCCAGTGGAGGGTGGGCACCGGCCTCTGGGTCGTGGAGGGCTCTACTTACGAATCCTCTCTGCAGATGGGCAGTCTCCTCCTTCCATTCTTTCAAGGATGTTGCAGGATGCACTTCAGGCCTCCCGGAGCCCCCAAACAAGTGCTCCCTAGATAGCTCTGGGTGATCACAACTGCCCTGTAGCAGGAACTGACTCTAGGAGCTCCTTACTCTGCCACCATCTTGCTGGTTGTCTGTTCCCTTTACTTTTAATTATCTATGTCTTTATTTCTAAAATAGTTTTCTTGCAGATACCATATATTTGGATCTTGCTTTTTATCCATTCAGACAATCTCTTAATTAGCATTATAGTTAAGCACTATAATTAAGCATTATAGTTAGTATTAATTATAATGGCTAAAACTATTATAGTCAATGTGATTATTGATATGATTTCAGCTAATAATATATCTTGCTAGCTGTTTTTTATTTATTTCATTTGTTCCTTGATTTTTCCTATTTCTGCCTTCTTTTGGATTAACTGAGAATTTTTATCAGTACATTTTATGTCCTCTATTGACTTATTATTTACACCTCTTTATAATTTTTAAAATTGTTACCCTAGATTTTGCCTTACTCACCATTAGTTGATCAGCATCTACTTTAAAGAAATATTTTATGATTTCATATGTAGTGTAAGGACTTTACAATAATATGGTTCCAAATTCTTCTACAAACCCTTACACTATTCTTCTCATATATTTTACTTTTACTTATGCTATTAACACACAATACAATATAATGTAGTTGCTTTTCTTAAGACAGTTATCATACAGGACAAGTATATGAAAGAAAAATTGAATTATTTAATTTCCAAGTCTCTATTCTTTTGTTTAAATCCATATTTCTACTTGGAATAAACTTCTTTGGCCAGAACAATTTTCCTTAACATTGCTTGTAGTGCAGGCCCGATGCCAATTAATTATCTCATTAATTTTGTCTGAAAAAAATATCCTTCATTCGTGAAAATATTTTCCCTGGGGTATAGAATTTTTAGCTGAATAGTTTCTTTTCTTTCTGCCTTTCTTTTACTCTTTTTCTATCTCTATATCTCTATCTCTGTGGCTCTCTATCTCTATCTCTCTGTCTCCATCTCTATTTCTAATCTCTATCATCTCTTTTTCTTTCTTTCAACACTTGAAAGATGTGACTTCACTATCCTTTGGCTTGTATTATTTTGAAAAAGAAATTCATAGTTCCTATCTCTTATATCTGCATGTAATGTATCTTTTTCCCTCCGGCTGCTTTCAAGACTTTGCCTTTACTTTTCAACAGATTGAGTATGATATGTCTAAGGGTGTGAGTGTGTGAGTGTGCATCCTTACACAAGCACATTTGTGTCTGAATATATCTTAGTATGCATCCCACTTAAAAGTGTCTAAATTACTTGAATATATGATTTGGTTTTTGTTGTTTTTTAAAACTCTTGTGTTGTGGTTATACCACAAACGGTGGCTTGAGCAACACAGCCTAACTCTGAGTTTCACCAACAGCCTTAATCTACGAGTGCACTGCCCTCTGCCTCACCCAGGCAGCCAACATCTGCTTGCTGATAGCCATTTACTGCTAAATTCGGTGTGTCCGTCTCACCATTCTGCTCAGAACCCCTGGTAGCTGCCGCTACCCGATCGCCGCGCTCGCTAGGTAGGGCCCCAACGCCCACGGCTCCATAGGCCTAAAATGGGCGGTAGGCTATCATCTCGCCAAGCACCCCAAGTCCGCGCCCTTGCCGGACTCCTAGACACCCACAAGTGCAGAGTTTCAATTCACCAACTACAAGTTTATTGGGACCTTCTCCTTCCTTTTAACCCTTGGCTCACAACTTGCCACCTTTGGGACCCCGATACTTATTTACGCCTTATCGACCGTGTTACCAATGCCATGGAACACGAAGGGAAGCGTTTCCCTCCCGGCCTTGTGCCTACGCTGATTACCAACCGCTCCTGTCTCCAGGGCTCTCGCCCCCCCATGTCGCAGGTTCTGTCCTCTCAGTTACGCGATAAGGAAGAAAAGGCATCTCCCTCTTGCCCCGAGTCTGGCTCTGACTCGGACCGAGACTCCGATGCGGAGTCTCTTATCGAGCAGCTTAACAACGCGCTCGAACTAGACCCGCCCAAACAAACCAACCTTAAGCCCCGCCAAGATGGCGAACTTCCTCCTTCTTCCCCGACAAAAAACAGGAAGTCGTTTAAGAAGGAACTAGAACCGCCCCATAGGGCGGTAACTCCCCTCTACCCGCCCCTCCCTGTCGAGGGCGAAAAAACAGGCGGGCCCTCTGACGCTGCCGACGTGCATGCGTCAGGTCGGCCATTTTATGAGCCCAAACAGCCATTTTGTAATGCCTTCGGTGCACGCGCACCTGGTCAGCCATCTTGTAATTCCGAGCGGCCATTTTGTGCCCCAGCTGACCCTGCAGTCGCATCCGCTTGGGCACCCTTCCCCGCAAACCCCTGGGCTAGTCCTCCGCCCAATCCCTGGGCGCATATAACGAGCCTCCCTCAGCGCTCCGCTACCCCAAACACCAACCCTTTCACTCCCGCCCCGGCGCAAACACCCCCGCCAGCCGGTAGCGCTACCCCAAGCGCCCTACCCCCTCCCGTCTCCTGCTTCCCCATGAATGTCACTCCCTCCCCACAGCGCCCACTCCCCTGGTATCCACATGACCCACAAGACATTAAACGCCTTAGAAAGGCAGTTAAGGAAGATGGTTTGGGAAGTCCATATGCCATGCAAATGTTAGAGGAGATTTCCACAAACCTCTGTATCCCCTATGATTGGATCTCCTTGGCTCGGGGTATCCTCTCTCCTGGCCAATTTATAGACTGGAGAGCCCACTTTCATGCTGAGGCAGAAAAACAGGTTACCACCAACGCCGCAGCCGGTGTACAAATTCCGGCTGACGCCTTCACCGGCTCCGGCCAATTTGCCAACCATATAGTTTACCAACAAGCCCCGGCCGGCTTCTGGATTCAACTGCGTGACCTTGCCCTCCGAGCTTTTCGCTCGTGTTCGGCTATTAAAGCTGATAATTTCACCAAGCTCACGCAAAACAAAGACGAGGACTTCTCTGCTTTCGTCTCCCGTGTCCTCCAGTCCTGTGAGCGTAAAGTCACAGACCCACAAGTCCAAACAGCCCTTGCCCGAGAGCTCATCTTACAAGGTGCCAACCCCATCTGTAAACAAGCCATTGCTCCTGTCTGAGAAAAAACAATTCATGACTGGGTTGTGGCCTGTAGTGGCCTCGATATGCATACTGCTGCGTTCACACAAGCATTCACGGCCGCCATGGCATTGAATGCGAGCTGCTTTAAATGTGGCAATACTGGACACTTTGCCAGAGACTGCCCTGAAGTGCCCGGGCTGCCTGCTCCCGCGGCCTTCCCCCCAGCCACGCCCCCCTTGTCAGCTATCCCACAGAGGCTCTTATCAGCTACCCCGCAGAGGACCTCCCACGCCCTGCCCCCGTTGTGGCAAAGGTTATCACTGGGCCCGAGACTGCCGCTCTAACAGCGCGCCACAGCCTTTACACTCCACCAGGGGCAGGTCTCAGCCCCGCACCCAAGAGACCAATAAGCAAGCTCCTCCAAAGCCGTGAACTGGACCATTCCCATCTATCAGAGCAGGCCCACTCTCACCTTAAAAGTTAAAGACCAATGGTACACAGGAACAGTAGACTCAGGAGCAGAAATCAGCTGCTTCCCAGAATCATATGCCTTTATTACTTCCACCAGACCAGGTCCACCAGTACAAAGTGCCACAGCTGAAGGTCCTTCCCTCCAAGCCAATATGCTTGTAGCTTGGGAAGATGAATAGGATCACTCCGGCATATTTCAGCCACTGTTTATTCACGGGCTCACCTCCATTCTATGGGGCAGAGACGTCCTTGAACAGATGGGGGCAACCATTAGTACTAAACCACCGGACGGCCGCCATATCCTGTTCTCTCGGCCACAAAACCACCAGCCCCCCCAAGTGTAGAAGCCATTGCTTGAATAGAACCACCAAAACCCATTCCTCTTGAGTGGGACACAGAGGAACCTATATGGGTGGAGCAATGGCCCCTACCGTCCCACAAATTACTTGCCTTACAGAAGCTGGTAAAAGAACAATTACAATTAGGCCACATAGAACCCAGCTATAGTCCTTGGAACACCCATATCTTTGTAATTTACAAAAAAGATAAAAACACATTCCGTCTCCTCCATGACCTGAGAGCGGTAAATGCTCACATAAAACCCATGGGCTCACCCCAGCCAGGTCTTCCACATCCCTCTGCAGTGCCTTTAGACTATTACCTTGTTATTTTAGACATAAAAAACTGCTTCTTCTCCATACCCTTACATGAAAAAGATAAGGAGAAATTTGCGTTTTCAGTTCCCCAAACAAACAACCAGGGCGCCAATACTCGTTATCAATGGAAAGTGCTACCACAGGGCATGAAAAATAGCCCAGCAATATGCCAAATTTATGTTAGCTATGCCATCCAATCTCTTAAAAATCGGTTTTTCGTCATCCACTACATGGATGACATCCTCTTGGCTCATGAGAACTAACAGATACTATCTGAAGGTTTCCAAGAGTTAATCCACAACCTTCAGCAAATAGGATTGACAGTAAACCAAGACAAGGTACAGCGACAAGCTCCATTCACATTCCTAGGTTACAGAATAACTGAACAAATTCGCCCAATCACTCCTCAAATTCACTGCCCAGACAGTCTGAGCCTCACAGAATTACAAACCCTGTGTGGCCAAATCAACTGGATGCGCTCTGCTCTGCCCATCACAACGGCAGAACTACAGCCACTCTTCAGGCTATTGGAGACAAAAGGTAATGCTGCTGCTGCAGTCCATAAAACCATAAAAATTACTCCAGCAGCCAGAGCAGTTGTTGCTAGAGTTTCCAACCTAATAAATGACACTAAAAACCAGCACTATTTGCCTGAAAAACCCATTCAAGCCATAGTCCTCTTAACCCAAACAACCCCCACGGGAGCGCTATGGGAAGATGGGCCCCTGCTGTGGTCACATTTGGCTAAATCTCGCACTTCAAAAATATTCCCTCTCGCACAGGCAATCATTCAGTTAGCTCAAGATTTAGTGCGCCTAAGTGTCCATACTTATGGCGTTGAACCAGCCACTATCATCTGGCCATTCTCTAACAAACTTAGACTTCCAAACTCTCTTAATCAGCTATACAGGGCAAGTAAATAACCACTACCCTAATCACAAAATTCTTCAAGGACTCACAACGCTGCAGATTACGGGACTGCAGCACCCCTTTCCATCCTCTACCCCTGTAGCCAATGCAAGAGTAGTCTTTACTGACGCCTCAAAAAAGGGGTTTGGATTTGTCTCATTCTCCCAAGATTCCGAGATGCCACACACTCGTACCCTCCGCCTCAATGACTCTGTCCAAAGAGGAGAAATAGAAGCCATCATTCTAGCTCTTCTCACTTACACCTCTGAGCCTCTTAACATCTTCTCAGACAGTGCATATGCTTGCCAAGTCTGCAAGGTTATAGCCTTTAGTATGTTTTTCCCATCAGACTCTGATCTAGACAACAGCTTGCATACATTGCAGCAGCTCACTGAGCGGCGCCAACACCCCTGGTTCATCACTCATATCCGTAGTCATACAGGGCTACTTGGACCGTTGCCAAAAGGCAATGAGTTAGTCGACTCCATCGTGACTACTTTAAGTCTCTCAGCCCATACTAACGACCCGATAGTGCAGGCACGGAGCTTACACTCTCGATTCCACTTCTCCGCATCTGCCTTAAAACACCTATTTCCAGACCTAACTGCAGAGCTGTGCAAACATTTCGTTCACAGCTGCCGGCGCTGTGCTCCATTTTTGCCTCTGGGACCATTACAACCCCAAGGTACTAACCCTAGAGGCTTAAAACCAAATTCTAGATGGCAAATGGACGTTACCCACGTTCCTTCCTTTGGCCGCCAAAAATATGTACACGTAGTCAAAGATACCTACTCTGACCTAGTTAGTGCCATGGCTCTACCAGGAGAACGAGCCTGCCATTGCGTAGCTGCTATGAGATGGGCCATACTCCTCATGGGAGTTCCTTGGGACCTAAAAACAGACAATGGCCCAGCATACCGAAGTGCCACGTTCCAATCATTCTTAAAATTATACAACATCACTCACCATTTTGGCATCCCTTATAACCCACAAGGACAGGCAATTATCGAAAACACCAACCGCCACCTCAAAAATCTTATAACACAAGAGAGGGGAGAGAACCCCCACTGCACCCCCGATGAACTTCTAACTATTGTACTAATAAAAATCAATTTATTTAGTTTTGACAAAAATGGGCTGTCCCCTATGCACAAACATTGGGGTGCCTCCTCCATCTCCACTCCACTTCCTCTAGTATATTGGGAAGATCCAGAAAATAACAAGTGGCAAGGACCTCACCCCCTCCTGTGCCAAGGTAGAGGCTTTGCTTGTGTTTTCCCAGAGGATGCTCCCCAACCCATCTGAATCCCGGGACGCAACATCAGACCCGCCACCGCAGACCGAGCGCCTAACGAGAAAGGAACACAGACAGCTGAGGCGTCTAGTCTACCAAATGACACGTGACGTTCTGAACGACCCAACTCCTCCAACAGAAGAACAACTGCTCCTCTATCTTTATCGCAGAGTCCGCGCACAAACTCCCCCTTCAGCCTAACCAACCCATCAACCTAGTAGCCCTTTTAATCCTCCTTCTTTCCGCAGCCACAACACCTGTCCTCTCTAACTCATCTCACCAACCCTTCAATTGGACAGTCAAAGTTGTGGCCAATGAGAAAATTTTGCTGTACAATGTCACTGCCCAAGCCCCGTCTTTTGAAGTGCATATTTGTAGCCTTATAGGCTATTCTTACTCACAAAACTTCAAGGCATCGTGCTGTTATCATCATAATACATATTTACTCAGCCCTACCGGCCATATGGTCTCTGGTTTTTACATCTGCCCTTCCTCCGCCACAGACTGCCGCGACCCCACGCACTTCTATTGCTCCTCCTGGGGCTGCGAAACCATGGCATACGGCTGGAGCGCTGCTCCAAATCGGGACTCCTACCTTACCTTCAAAACTGCAAATAGCTCCCGATGGGATATAATTGTCCTCACTGTTAAAGACCCTTCCAACACTGCCTGGCTAGAGGGCCGTACATACGGCCTTTGGCTATACATGGAAAGCTATGATTACGGCGGCCTGTTCATAATACAAAAGGGGGCCACCACCCCCACTGTTCCAATTTCCGTTGGCCACAACCCAGTCCTCAACCCTCCCTCTATTCCTGCACCCCCTAGCAATCAGTCTTCTAACTCCATCGCCACCCCTCCTACCCCACTACCCTCGTTACAAATCCACAACCCGCTCTGTCCTTAGTTAACGCCTCCTTTTCCACTCTTAATTCCTCCAATCCCAACCCTACCGCTAGCTGTTGGCTGTGCCTCTCCTCCTTAATGCCTTACTACGAGGCTATAGCCACTAACGCCTCCTATCAACTCTCCTCAGAAGACGCTCCTGCGTCTTGCAACTGGAACCAAACCCAAATAGGACTAACAATCCAGTCTGTCTCTCGGAGCGGGCTCTGTATCACTAAAATCGGAAGCACTGTTATTCCCTCCATGAAAACCCTCTGCAACCATACAACCACCCCTGAGGCAACCACAAAATTTCTCTTACCCTCCAATAACACACAATGGATCTGTTCCTCCACAGGCCTTACCCCATTCCTCAATGTTCGCACCCTCAATTACACCAAGGAAACCTGTGTGCTTGCTGTTCTGCTCCCCCGCATTATCTACCATAGCAATAACCACTTTTTTGACTCCTGGCAGCGTCATCTCCTACCAACCTACATACAAAAAAGGGAACCTATCACCGTCATTACAATTGCCACACTTTTAGGTCTTGCAGGAGCTGGCACCGGAATTACAGCCCTAACCTTACACAATAATGCCTTTTCCTCGCTCAGGTCAGCCGTCGACGAAGATATCGCCCATCTCGAAACAGCCATTAACCACCTAGAAAAATCTCTTACATCCCTCTCCGAGGTAGTCCTTCAAAACCGCAGAGGGCTAGACCTCCTCTTTCTCAAAGAAGGAGGCCTCTGTGCCGCACTGGGTGAAGAATGCTGTTTCTATGCTAATTACTCGGGCCTCATCCAAGACAATTTAGCCCAAGTAAGAGCCGGGCTGGAAAAATGTAAAAAGGAGAGAGAAGCCCAGGGGGGAGGTCTCTTCTGGGGATTCCAAGGATTCCTCCCCTACATTCTCCCTATTTTAGGCCCCCTAATCATTCTTCTTGTCGCACTGGCAGTCGGACCATGGGCCATTAAAAAGATCGTTCAACTTGCAAAAGACCAAGCTAATGCCATTTTCACCTCATTTGTACAGGTCCACTACCAGCGGCTCGCCACCACCGAAGACCCCCCCCAAGCCTTTCCGACCCCCCTGCACCCGTTCCTCCCACAGCCACCCCCCCTCGTCCTCCCGACCCCCCTCTGCCCGTTCTCCCCACAGGAGCCCTGCGCCGCCTGTTGCCTCGGCTCCCCCTGCTGTCCTCGCCCTCAAGCAAATTCAGCTCTGAGAACCCGCCCTCAACACCATCCACTACTGCTTCCTCCAGTCTGAGACCTCGCAAAAAACAGATCCTCCAAATCACATATTAACGCTACTTTCAGACTCTCCTCGCAGGTTCATTACAAATGCAACCCTGTCATTTATACAACAACCAACAACAAAAAGGCTCAAACCCTAAAAACTTTCCCTTTATTCCCCTCCCTTCTCTCCCATTCTTTACGCTGCCTTCCCAGTTCATGTCCCAGGCTGCTCAAAACCTGATATGGCCACTTCCTTCCTGCTGTCATCGGTACCGCTGGGTGCAAGGCAAAGCACTGCAAGAGACGGTTAAAAATGACAACAGCCTAACTGTTCTCTGAGGAGCACGCCTCATTAGCACAAGGGCTTGTACTAACTGAGCAGAATGCTCAATAAAACATCGGGCTGGCTAGCCAATGACGGGCAACTGGACTGACCCATCATTCAACCTAAGACAGGGACATGGCCTTCTGCTGCCATGTTTCCCAATGACGGGTAAGACTGATCGGGTGCAGCCCCGACCTAAGACAGGCACAGACCCTCCCTCGCAAATAACACATTTGCATATATAAAATCCCTCCTATAATGAGGCCTCTACTTCCCCCAGCTGGTCAAAGCCAACCTCCCTTTCCTTAAAAAAGGAAAAGGGAGAGGTGTTGTGGTTATACCACGAACGGTGGCTTGAGCAACGCAGCCTAACTCTGAGTTTCACCAACAGCCTTAATCTACGAGTGCACTGCCCTCTGCCTCACCCAGGCAGCCAACATCTGCTTGCTGTTAGCCAGAAAAAGCCTGCCCACACACACCCTCCCCCTTCCTGCACAGCCAGGAAGAGCCACACCGCCAAGGCCACACCTTATAAGGCGAAGAAACTGCCCCCGGCCTATCACGCCCAGCCCCGTTTTCCTTTCCCGCCACCATAACCCTATATAAGCATCTGTACTTCCCTTAATAAATTAGACCTGCGTGCTTACCTCGTCTCTGCGGTGGTTCTTTCCGCCATGCGCCCTCCACGCCTGCGAGCCCCCGTAGGAGCCTAGGCCTCTCCTACCCCGACCAGACAGGACGCTCCCGACCACACCCTTGGCCATCATTTCTCCAATATTTCTACTTTTCTTTCCTTCTCTCTTTTCTCTCTGTGATTCCACGTACAAATGTCTTATATCACGTTTGCTATTACCCCACAGTTCTTGCATGCACACTACATTTTGGTTTTGTTTTATTTTATCCTTATGTTTTCTTTTGCCTTGATTCATGTATTTTCTGTTGAAATCTATTCAAGTCACTAGTTATTTTCTTGGTCACATCAAGTATACTGATTAGTCTGTCAAAGGCATTCTTCATCACCATTACAATGCTTTTCATTTCCAGTGTTTCCATTTGATTCTTTCTTATAGTTTCAAATTTTCGGCTGAAATGCCCCTTCAGATCTTGTATGTTGTCTCCTTTTTCATGAGAACTTTTTAGTATATTATTCATAGCTATTTTAAATTTCCTGCTTTTAAATCTTGATGTATCATATTTGAACTCTGTTGACTCCTTTGTCCCTTAAAAATGTGTTGATTTTTCTTGCTTTTTTGTATGCTTTCTAATTATTTTTGCTGTAGAAAACCAGGTATCTTATGCAGGGTGGTATAATAGATACTGAGATAGTGATTTTAGGTCTAGAAATGGACTCATGTTTTCTTTTGCCTTTAGTGTGGGAATTTTAGTCAATTTATTCAGAAATTAATTTGAATTTGGAGTTAACTGTTGCTATGGTTGCCGTCAGTGCATGGGTTCTTCAGATTTTTCTAGTATTACCTTGTGTTTAGAGGGAGGCCAGGATTGCCAGAGGATTTTTTCCAATGTCTGTTTGACCCTGAGCTTTAGAACATACCATGTTTGTTGCATCTCAAACAGGGTCTCTATCCAAGTCCTGGGAACTCTCCAATAATTATTCCATTGCTACTTGTTAATTGCTGTTTCTTAGCCTGGTGGAGGGAAGGTGGATGCATCTTCTGTTGTTCTTTTTAAGCCTCAGGTTCAGGCAACTAATGCATCTTTGGATGTCAGGTGTGTGTCCCCTCTCACTGCTGCCATCCTGATCACAACCTGATTTTGAAACAAGGAATATTTCCATCCTATGGTTAGAAGGTTTTTGTTTGTTTCCATTTCTTTCCCCAGTTTCCGTGGACTTTTGCCAGTGTCCTCAGGGTGACTGTGGTTGTTTCCCTATCCCAACATTTAAAATCTTGCATTCCTTAAAGGAAATCATTGAGAAACTTCTGGACAGAGTGTCATGCCTTTTCATCTGAGGCTGCTATATCCTTGGTTAGTTACCACTGAAGTCCATGATCTGTATAGGGTATAAATTAAATTACTCTTTTATCTCTGTTCCCCAAATATTGTTTATTTTTTTGCTAATTCAGAGTTGTGCTTTGCCATTTCATTAATATCAAGTTAGTTAGTTACACTTCAGCTCCCTGAAGAGATCAAGTTTCGGTTTTGTTAATTACATGGCATGTTGTTATAAGTTTTAGAGCAAGATTTTCCCGTTGTCTACCGAAGTAGTAGCCAGAAGTCCCCTTCGCCCCCCCCCATAACATTTTGAACTGAACAGGTGCTTTTACTATTTGTTACCTATTTTATCTGAAAGTTCCTAAAATTCATATTTGAAATGCTAACTGTATATCTACTTGACTGCCAAGGAACACCGCGGTGCCGCGTTTGTCGTCAATTAAATTCTACCATGCAGTTTTGTCTTGCTCTGCTTGTGAGGTGAATGAGAGTCTCCACTCCTAATGATAACAAGTGTTAGTCCCAATATTTTTTCAATCTAGAAGTGTTTCTCATTTCACAGGATTGCTCTTTATGTGACTCCTTTATACGAGCCTTTATCTGAAGCAAGTTGGATGTTCTTTTACAGTCCTTCATATTCTTAAATCTATGAGCACCAGAATAAAATATAGGCAATTCAGGAACACAGATTTGCTTTCATTTGTATTATGAATTTGACTACTCATAATTTGTTTGTAAATTACTTTGATGAATTGGGTATCTTAGAAATAACAGAAGCATCATTTTCAAACTTAGATTCATAAAGCTTTGTATTTTGTGAGGAGGCATATGGTTCAGAATTAGCACTCCTACTGGAGAGATGGACACATCAGGTTATCATGGATACTGACATTAAGAATTTCTTTCTAGTGACTTCCTATGCCTGTCCTTCTTCATTCTCCCAAGCTCTGTTTTGATTATAGTATAGCAACCAATTTACCTATATTTACAGAAAGAAGCTCAAGAGGTTGGGATGATTCAATTATTCTATGCTATATTGGGTTTACATTTTACCTGTAAATTAATAAATTTGTTTTCTTGGAAATGCTTGAATTATACATGTGAATCCATCTAAATTTCGAGTTATAAACAAATATGAAATATTAGCTATCAAAATTAGGTATAAGAAAAATATGGAAATGTACTGGTCACACACTTAGACAGAAAAATAAAGGTTGTGCTTTACTTAGACAATCTAATGAGGGACCGTACATACAAATGGGCAATGCCAGACCATATAGAATAAGATAACTCTTACTCACATTCTGCAGCAACCAGTCCTGTGATCCAAACCACAAACTCTATAGCAATCAACTCTAAACAACCAAGACTTAATCAATAACTAACTGCTTCCCTGAATTCTGCCTCCATTTCCACCTGGGAAAGCTAAATATACTTCCCTAAACACTCATATCAAATGCCCCTCTTCTCGTTAGCCCACCTCCTGCTTTCCAATACCAAAAATTCCAATCAGGACATACCTGAAGCTTTCCCCTTTTTCCACTGTAAAGGTTTTACACTCTCCTGTCTGACTTTGAGTCTCTACCAAACACAAGTGGTGACTGACTTTCTGCTATAGAAAGCTCTGAATAAACAGCCTTTGCTTTTTCTCATTTAGGTGGTCTTTCCATATGATATAGAAACTTCTCCATTTACTGTTTTAATTAAATATTTTTAGAAATTTAATATTTTAAAATCTCGTACCAAGTGTATATAATGTCATGTAAAAGAAGCTGTAGAAGTTATACAGGCAAGTAAAACGTCCTGTCTTCTTGGATCTTAACTTTTTCATGCTGAATATATTGTAAAAATAGGAGAAACTTGTAATATCCTTCAGAAAAGTAAATTTCTCAATCTATCATCTCAAAGTAATTAAGCACATTCACGTATTCATTCAGGAAACATTTCTGGGCACTTACCATGAGCCAGACATAATTCTAGATGCTAAGATTAAGTCTATCACAGCCTATCAGAGATCAGCATGAAAAATGTTGTGACCCAGAATATATAGAGTTCATTCAAAGTGTCAGAACAAGTTTTCTAGAAGAAACAATATCTAAATTGAGGACTAAATGAAGAGCAAGTGTGAAATAGGTAATGAAGAGGCACAAAATGTGTGTTTCAGGATGAGTGAACTATGTATGCTAGGCACTTTTTACAGACAAAAGTCTACCTTAGGAAATAAGTTATGAGAATATCAGATAAATGATAATATTATATAAAAGAAAATAAGATTTAAAAAATCTCCAGAGCCTAGCACTGTGATATAATGACAATAAAACTTCTGATAAAAAATGCCTTAGGCCAGACAATGGTGATGTAAGTGTTATGATCCTCAGTGTTGATTCCATAGCTTAAAAGCTGATATCGAGAATAATATACTATTAGTTGTATAAAAGGAAAAAGATATTCCGGTTAAAGAACATATAAAGATATTTTTTTTCTTCATTTTAAAACTGAATGTTTATGAATGTGATAGTTTGTGTGAGAAATACCAACTTTGGTAAGTTAAAGGCTAAAGACCTTATGTTCTAAAAGAGGGTTAGAGCTGTTGAAATGAAACCTTTCTGGTGCTTAACCTGGAAAGAGGTATACTCTAGTGCCACTGAAACAATATGTGGGGGTTTTGCTTAAGATGTTCCTTTTAACAATAGACATGTACTCTATAGAATGTCATTATTTTTCTGCTTTAGCTCACTCTCCTTTGGTTTCCTGGGTGCATTTAAAAAAAAAAAAAATCTATTGCGTCTTTAAGTTTAAAAACAAACAAACAAACAAACAAACCAAGAACTTAGATAGCTGGCTTTTACTCATGCTTATGGTTGGAGTTAGCATTTAAAGGTGAAACTCAGTAGGACGGAAGGGAATAGCCAAATAGTATATGTTGTATTATTATTATTATTTTAAACATAATGTAAGCTTTCCAGGCCTATGGCCTATGACTGCATATTCTTTTAGCAAGGAGAACCTTGCAAACTAGTTTTCTTTATTGATCTGAGGAGTCACACAGCTCAGCCCAAATCAGGATATAAGAGTGTAATGAGTGACTTACTCACTTTACCTTATGTCCATCTTGGCCATTTAAAACCTTGAAAATGGTTAAATTTTTTAAACAGTTGGATCTATGTCCCCTTGTTTTCCCAGGTAAAGTCTAAAACATATCTGGTATAGATTTCAGAAAGAGATGCCTCTTGAATATTTCTTACCTGGCAACTCCAAAGGATAGGAAGAAGGATATATCGAACTGGTTATCGCTTCTCTTTAAATGTCCTATGCTGTTGCTTGGTGTGAGAGACCTTGGAATACCAAGCAATATTCAAACATTTACAAGGTCATGGAGACACCACTGCATATTACATTGATGGCAACGGTTCAGTTACTTGGAGAAATTTAAAGGTTACCCTTAGCAAAGATGTTAATATTTCTAAATGCTAAAATATGCTACAAGTTTTTGTAATCTCAAAGTGTGCAGTGAATTACTTTTCAGAGTTACTGTGGTATCATGTTTACTCTTTGTGCACCTGATATGCAAAATCTGAAGAGACCCTTGGCCTCAGGGAGTTAACATTCTTATGGTGCTGCTGCTGCAGGCAAATTGCATCTAAGCTTATTAGAATATTGCTTGGCTATTAATTATACAATTTTTGGAAGGATCCCTTGGCCAACAGTTCTCAAAAGCAGAAGGCTATGCTACATTTCAGGCCATTGATGTTTGAGTTTGTGTGTTATTAGCTCTTCTGTTAATAAACTCCTTTTCCCCAGGGAGCTGTGCAGGTAATGCTCATTAACGTGAATCAGATGAGAAATCATTCTGCATAAGAGCATCTTCATCATCCCTACACCACCCGTGTATGCTCTTCTGTGATATAGCTGTCAAGAAATGGCCCAAGAATACTTACTCTGCTCCATAAGACTGTACATCTTTCAATTTTCTTTTTCTTTTCCCAGAGTTTTTATAGCATTCTCAACCCAAAAGGACCAGGATTTGCATATAAGCCTTTTATAATTGAATAGTGATCTTAATTTCAATCTCTGTATATGACTTTTGTACCTCTATTCTAAATAATTGTGATAAATGTGGAGAGCTTCCCTGAAGTTCTAAGCAGTCACTATTAATCCACATTTTCAGTTGAAATTTTGCCTGTATCATAGTAATTTCCCATAATTTCTCTGAATCAAGGGGTTTACTTTGCATGTTTATTAAAATGGATTTAGTTGAAAGTGCAAAAAAAAAAAAAGAATAATATACTAAGAATATTTACAAGAATAATAATACACATTTTTAAAAAGAATTCATTCCCTCCTATAATTTATTAGTTCAGGACACATTCATGTATCCAGTTGCATAGTAAATATTTTCAACTACTGTAAAGAATTAGTAATAAATCTAGGAGAAACATGAGTAGATAGAAGATATGGGATATGAGCACAGATGAATGTCTGTGGGGAAAAATGAAATGCTTTAAAATATATATCATTTAAACAAAAGCTCACCAAAGAAAAGAATTATTTTTAATATTCCTTTTCTACATTTGAAATTGATGGGAAAGTTCAGATTCATTATCACGAAAAGGGATCAGAACATGTAGAGGGAGTGAAAGCAAGAAAAGAAAGGATAGATGAAAGCTACAATACATGGGTCAGCAGAACCCTGTAATAAGTATAGGCACTAAAATAACAAGATACTCACGTTGGAATATTCTGGAAGAAGTACACTGAAAGAAAGAAGAGAGAAGAATGGATCAGGGAAAAATAAGAATGGGCATATTTGAGGCTGATACAGAAGAGACACACATTGCATTTCATGTTACAATTGATCAAGTTTCTGACATGCTATATTTTTATATGTAAAAATAATGATCAAAAATTGCTCAATGTTTCTGACAATGTAGAAAAAAATGATTTTCAAACAATACACATTTTACTGTTTTAAAGCTAGTTTCAAGAGAAGATACAGAACCTATCCAATAAAAATGTTGTGAGTATAAATGAGATGCCACTCCAGAAATTTTTTAATAAAAATCTGTGAGGATAAATGAGATAATATACTGAAAGTACTATGAGCATCTTACACACACACACAACTATATAAACACATTGAAACACATTGTGTTTTTGTTATTATTGAAGGTTTTCCCCTTACCTATTAGTTATTGAACCCTTAAGCATGATATTGAAAAAGAGAAGGAACATTTACAGACAATGGTTGCAAATGTCCTTATACAGATATTAAATAATTTAATATCAAGTATTTTGGTTTACAAAATATATTGAATCTATATGCTTGCATATTTACATATACATGTAAAATATCTAGTTTTTTATTTTCATCTACGGATATTATTAGTTTGAGACAAGCAAAACTTACTTTAGAAGAACTACTACATTGTAAGAATTTTATTCATGATTAAATTTAGCAATCTACTATTTATTATTCATCTGAATATTTCCTTATTAATTTTCAGTATAACATCTTTTAAATGTTTATTGGGAGAGAAACATGCTTTACTGACTTAATGCTCAGGTATTTTACAAAGCATTTGCTACATATTCACAATTACAGGCCTAAACGCTCTTATTAAGTATTCATATTATCCAGTGTGAAAGCTTGTTATCATGTAGAGATAAATCATGATCAAGAAAGGACAGGTGGGCTTAAAACTAGTCATTTGCACCTTTTGTGAATAAAGACATAAAACGAAATGTGATCAATAACGCTTATTTTCAAAGTTATTTAAAATTGACACCAATGATATTATCCTTGTTCAACAGCTCCTTGCAAAAAAAAAAATAATACAAGAAACAAATTGCATAGAATTATTATTGGGTGACAGTGCCAGTCCATGTTGGTATTATTCACTGCATTTAAATCAAGGTCACTTTATTTTATTTCTACTATACCTTTTAAATTGTATAATTATAGAAGTCATGACAGTTTTCATTAGTGATGACAATTATCTTTATTCTTATAACTTTGATGCATTGATGGTACTATCTCCCTAAATTGCAGTTTCATGCTTGATTTGTGTATTCCATCACCCATACTAAGGAAATGATTCACTAAAGGGTTAACAAAAAACATTTGTAGCTTTTCAAATTTGACTTAGGTTCTCAATAGAGTTAAACTACAACCTCTTTTGGACTGGAGTGCTATTGTAATAATTTGACAAATAACACCTTAATGACCTGAGAATCAGAAGTAAAGCTTTGAGCATTGCATTAAACCTAAATTCAAAGTAGTTTTTATTCAGAAAACCAATGGTTACTAACAATTGTCTCATGGTTGATACCACAGTTTAGTAACAAAGTTTATTGCAGACAATCATAGCACGTTCTCCTCCTCCCCCCATTTCCCAAGCTTACATTTACTATCCAGAGTGTGTTGTGGGAGATACTTGTAACTATCTAAAGTGCGGCAATAAAAGAAGCCTTGTATGGCTTGTGTCTGTCTAGAGAGACACTGCCACAGAGCAAGGCAGGTGTGGGTTTGGAACTTGACTGCTCTGAGCCACATGGCTTAGCTTCTCTGTGCTTTGACTGCCTGCTTCTAAATGGAGTGAATTATAGTGCACACCTAAGTGGGGTTGGCATAAGCATCCAGCAACAGCAATGGGTTCCAGCCCTCCAGCTCTCTTCTACATTCCTGTTACTGTCTTTTATGGACCACCCGAGTCATGTTCCCTCCTCAGAAATCTGATTACTTTCAATGTCCTCTGTCGGAGTTCCTGAGGTACCAGCAGCCCTGGAAAGCAAGACTCAAAGGAAGGAGTAAGCAAGTGGAAAAGGAGTACGAGGCAAGGTCAGAGCTCAATTCAAAAGAGCCTTGAAAGATCTTCCTTGCTCATTGTCCGTCCTTTCTCATATTGTTATATCTGTCTCTCTTACTCTCCACAAACCCATGTTTATAACTCTGTTCAAGGTTTGCTTCCTTAAATCTGTTTTGACGAGTCCATTATCCTTCATTTATTGTATATAGAATTATAATGCATGATTACTGTTACATGCTAGCTCATTTTCAGTCTCCGTTACTTTTCACTTTTATTCTTAACTTATTTCATAGTTGAAGCTGGCTTCCTTAACAGGATTGTAAATCCTCTAAGCACAAAATCTGTGCTTTTTCTCTCACTTTGTCCTCAAGCTCAGGCTAGTATATGGCACACAGTGTGAATAAGTCGATGGTTTGTTAAATGATGCTATATAACATTTACCATGAAGCTTAACAAAAGAGGTATTATATTTCATTCCCTTCACTCTACTGTTTACTTGCATTTTTTTTCCAGGACTCCGCAACAATGTATTGTTTCCCTAAGGGGATTTGGGCTGTGCATTCTGAAGCCAATGAACACCTGGTTGTCTCAATAGCTTATATTTCCTCAGGAAAATATAATTTGAACTGATATTTTATTTGTTTACTTTTAACATGGAAAAGAGCTGTTCTGAACAGCAGAACTTCAGTCTACAATATTTTGCTTGACATCTACATGATTATATGAAAAGAAAAACATTTTTAAAACAAAAGTATTATTTATAAAAGTATTTATCAAAGGAACTTCACATAAATATTTTCATTATAATACCTAGTTATAGCTGAATTTCACTGGAGTTTAATGTAGATAACCAGAAACTTTTTGGCCATATACTCAAATGTCAATTCATAAAACTATATTTAAATGAAAATTTGTGGTTGGAGGGAGACATAGTATCAAGCAGGGTTGTCCTACAGCTGTTATGAATGCTCAGCTGTTTGCCCTTTCCAGTTTCTTTCTATCCAGGGAAAGAAAATGAGCCGCTGGATAAGTCTGAAGAAGAGCAGTTCTATTTTACATTTAATTATGCAGGCTATTTTTTGCAGAAGAGTTAAATGCTAGCTGCCTGACTTTGCTGCATTCGAACTGACCAAGATATTCATTGGAATTCTGCAGCTGTTTGAAAAGCATTTTTTTTTTGGTAAGAAAAATATGAAAAGCTATAGATTTCTGTTATTTTTTCAACAATCCATGATCAAATAAGATCATGTGCTCAAGAATATAAAATGTAGAAAGAGAGCTGCAAGATTTTGTTTCCCAGCATTATTGAAATATTAATGAGGCAAAAAATAAAGTTCATTATTCAGTGAGCATAGTATAAATCTTTGAGCTATTTTGCTGTCAAACTAAAGCTGAAATTATAAAAGAGACATGTTCTCCTCATCTTCATCTGAACTCATCGAATCTTCCAATGTACCTGATACATAACACATTAAATATCTGGGATAAAATAGGCCTACTTTGAAAAAAAAAATCCATTAAACTTAGAGAACTTTTTGCAAATAAGAATATTGATCTGAAAATAAGAATAATTTTGACATTTTTAAAACTTGCTGGGTTTTTTTTTTTTGGAATTATGTAAAAATATTCTATTCAATCAATTATATTGATGGAGGGTACTAGGATCTAAGGTTAAGAAAAAGTTTGGGTTCAGAATTTGAATGCAAATGCAAGCTAAAATTATTTGGAGTTTATTCTCTCAACTCTAGGAATAGTTCAAAATGTTTTTTAAACATTTAGAAAAGCAAAAGGGGAGAAAGAAAGGCAAAATGTTGAGAAAATTTTAATTGCGAAGAAAATTAGAAGAATGGGAAAGAAATATTCAAGGATGAAAACATGTTATAAATGCAACAATTAAAAGTTCTAAATACCCCTTTCCTCTCCTCCCCTCCCCTCCAGGTCCCTTCCTTTCCTTCTGTCTCTACCCTTTTCCCCTTCTTTAACCCTTCCTGTCCCTTCCCTCCCCTTCTCTTCCCTCCCCTTACACTTCCTTCACCTCCCTTTCTTTCTCTTTGCCCCTCCCTTCTCTCTTAACATATCTGCATCTACATATCTACATCTATACATATATATTTCTTCAGAAGTATCTACCAGTCACATGTTTTCAAGCATCGTCTCTGTGTGAATAACTACTCAATATATGCCTCTAGTCCCTTAGAAATGCACTTTTGGGGTCTATCAAATTATAAATTTTAATTCTCAATATGGACAGTTACAGTAAAGAATAAACTTTCCCTAAAAGGCAAAATCTCCCTCTGATAACTGCTTACTGGCTTACAGTATATTCTTAGGCAAGTTAGTAGACTACTCTAGCTCTTAGAATTCTAATCCGTGAAATGAGGGAAATAATAATACCCATTTCCCAGGATCTGTTATGAGAATTAGATTTTTTTATATAAAGCACTTAGGCCTGACTCTTGCAGAACGTAAACTGTCAATAAAAGTTTTTTTTTTCCCATTGTTTTACAGATAAAATGGAAAATCATCTACAGCCTCATTCTTTGCCTCAGGGATTGTGGCTTGTATTCAATGATCACTTTAATCACAAATTGCCCCGATACTATTTTTTTCCTATTTAGAAATACTGCAGAAGGACGAGGCAACTTACCACTAGGTAAGCCATTTGCATGATTTGAACCTCATGTTAGTTTTCTTCTGTAAAATGGGAGTAAGAATTACTAATTAATTACTTTAACAGCTTATTTTGACTATTGTACTGCTGTATTTGGTAACATATTTAATTTCAATGAATTATAAAGCACTACTTAGATTAATATGCCTATTGGGATTGAAATTCATACATTGTGACTTATTAAATAAGTTTCCCAAGGGCACAACATTCTAGAGTGAAATGTTTATTCATGGATATCAACTTTGACGGGTATATAGACCAACTATATTTGTTAAATACTCATTATTAGATTTGAGTGCCTAAGTATTTAAAATACTCATTATTGCCTTACCTAATTATTAACTAAGTTTTACCAGGTATCGAACCCCAAAGATTATAAAGTGATATGAAATTTTGAAAAACTAAAAAACTTCAACACCAAATACTTACGGATAATTCATAAAAATCTTATTGCATGAGTATGATTAAGACCTGATGCTTTGTCTCACCATCTCATTGAATGCTTGGGCTATGTTGTATCAGAGATTAATTAGCTCAACCCTCTGATTTTATCCTTGAGGGAAAAAAAAGGAGCCTCAAGATGAATAAGTATACAAGGCCAAGGTCACTGAAATATTTAGTGGCAGAGGTAGAATTAGAATTCAGGCCTGCTGCCTCAGTCTAAGATGCTTTTTATAATAATACTCCATGTGATAATATCATTGAGTGATTTTTAAAGTTGTGTCCATGACCTGTGAAGTAAGATACAGTATTCTTGAGAGATGCTAATATGTTAACTATTTAAATAATTCTACAGAACTGGCTAATCATATTCATGTAGGACTTGGAAGGAGTACATTCAAGCAATGTCTCAACAGAGCCTCATTTTAGAGAGACTCCATTTATATATATTCTGACGTGATTAAAATGATGTTATAAAAATTCTTTAATGGTATCTTCTGTTTGTGTAATGAAAATATTAATCCACTTTAATAATCATTTAAAACCACGATTTTGTTATCCTGAGAATATTGTAACATTGAATACACTAAAGTAGTTACGACATTTAATGCCAAGGCAACACATAAGACAATTTACATGGTTATATTTACATATGCAATCTCTAAAAGATGGTAACTCTAGAAAATGGGATGTTGATATTTAAAGAGATAAGTATTGAAACTATTTATCTAATGAATTTAGTTATATTGCATTAATAAGAACTTTGTTGTGTTTTAATATCCAGAAAGTATCATTTGAATGAAAGCTAAAATTAAAAAAAGAGAATCAAATAAAAACTTTTTTTTAGTTTTCATTTTTAATATGCAATAATGAGAAGTAGATCTACTACCCTACTCTTTTTAAGATAATCTGTGATAGATTTTATAGCTTTATTTTATGGTCATAACCTACCTCATTTATTTGAACTCATCACAGAATAGCTGTTACCCCATGAGTTGTAGTTTTCTTCCCTTCAAATTTAAACATTAAGTATATATGCTTGTAATATTTAAGTGAGATATTTTCCCCTTTTCCTTTCCTAATATTCTTAACACCAGAAAAACTTTAAAAAAAAAAAATATCACTAAGAATTATCATCCAGAACATCAAACATCACATTAGATTTTCATACACTGATGGTTCAAAAGCTATTGTGGTACAATGCATTGTTTATAACTGTTGGTTATTGATCATGCACCAAATAAAGACATGTTGAAGTCTTAAATTCCAGTCCTGTGAGTGGAAACTCATTTGTAAAGTGGACCCATTAAGGTGTGACCAAACAGAAGAGGGCTTTAATCCAGTATGACTGAAGTCCTTGTAAAGAAAATAAATTGGACATAAAAGTAAAAGCCAGGGTTGGAGAGAGAGATTGCCATGTGATAGAGGCAGAAACTGAGCCACCATGACAACACTACTGATTTCAGAGATAACATGGCATTCTGATATCTTAATGTTAGCTTTCAAGCCTGCAAAGGGGTGAGACAGTAATTTCCTGTTAAGCCAATCCATTCCATGATATTGGTCATAGCAGCCATGGAAATTCTCATGCCAAATGACCACTGGTAGTGTTATTTCTGAGTTATATTTTATCCTGGTTTTGTAAAGTTGATTCAATGTTACTTTAAACAGCTAAAAGTTTGCCTTATTCTGTCTCATCTCATTTTTGTACTGCTTCTTCTAAAATTCCAAATTTAAGAAGTTGTCTTACCAAATATAAGAATTGTGGGTAAATTAATAATTAGCACATTCACATTAATGGCTTAAGAGATTCTACACTTAAAGATTTAACTTGCTACCTCAGTTTTATGAGTCCTGTGTTCCTATTCAGAATACTTATGTTAAAAAAAAAAAGTCTACTCATGAGTTATGGCAAGTAGTCAGTTATCTAATAAAATCCATCTCATCCCCTTCCTTTTTTTGGCATAACTTGGTTTTGTCTATTTACCATTTATAGATACATGTGCTCAGGAGAACCTTTCCACCCCTGAAAATGGATCTATTTTGGTGAAGGACACATACATATGCCACCCAAACTGAGCTGTGGCAGTTTGATACTGTACGTACTCCAGAAAATCATGTTCTTGAAACTAGTCCATTCCTTGTGGGTGTTAACCTATTGTAGGTGGGTCCTTTAGATTATTCCAGTTAAAGGTGATTTGATTAGATTACTTCAGTAAGGCATAGCCTAGAGTGGGTCTTACGTATATGAATATACAGAGAAAAAAAGCCACAGAGCAGAGAGAAAGCCACAGGAGCAAACATAATGCCATGAGAGCAAGGAGCTGAAATCAGTAGAACCCAGGAGAAAGGAAGCCTGAAACTGAAACGAGACCAAGAAGAGAAGGGAGATGCCACCATGGCCAGGCTTTGGGGTAAAGGCATCGCCTGATGATGGCTTGATTTGGACACTTTCACAGCCTCAAAATTGTAAGCCTGCAACCTAATAAATCCCTATTGTAAAAGCCAATCAATTTCTGGTGTATTGCCTTGGCAACCTTTTTCATACTAAAACACTAGCCAATGGATTCAAGTGAAGTTTGCTGGGAGGTATTTGGGAAAGGTTTTTTATCCATCAAAAAGGTACAATTTATTGGAAATGTATTCATGTTTGATATTCTTGTTTCTGCCTGTGACAAGTAGAACTTGTAACCATGGGAAAAGTGATTACCAAAGCATTGAGAATGGTAGAACAGATAGTTGCAAATAAATTGTATCCATGATTGCAGGGTTGGGGTGAAGTTTTTATGACAGTTTGAATTTTGTGAATCCCAAAAATGATTATGTTTTGAACTAATCCATTCTTGTGGATGTGGGCTCTCTTGATTGCATTAAATTCATTTAAGGGATCTTTGATTAGATCACTTGATTAGATTGCTTTACGGCTTTTGATTGGACTACATCAGTGAGGCATAAACCAGGTTGGTTTTCTGCCTGCTTTTTAAGTCTTATATAAAGTGAGAACACACAGACAGAAGCAGAGACACAAGAAAAAGAGAGCTCTGCTATTTTGACCCTGCCGTGTGAGAGGGAGGACTCCAGTTTCACCTACAGCTGCAGAAAGACAAGTCCCAAGATGCTCCAGGGAAGGTCCAAGGAGGGATGCCTCATCGCCCACAGCTGGGCTCAAGAAGAAAAGAGAGAGACTGACAGACCCACCATCTTTCCCTGCGTCATGCTGGACTCCAGAATTTGTTAGCTGCTGCCCTTTGGTGAGAAAACATCTCTGATGATGCCTTGATTTGGACATTTTTGTAGCCTCAGAACTGTAAGTTTTAACCCCAAATAAATTTCAATTTCAAAAGTCAATGCATTTCTGGTATTTTGCATCAGCACCTTTATCAGACTAAGACAGATGGTTTACATATATCTACAGCAAAAAGCATTCTCTCCAGTACAAAGGTCAAAATAGTATCTGAGCTAATCAAAATTACTAAATAAAAGATGCTTTTTGACAGACGAGGTTCTGCTGTATTTGGTACCAATATTGAGTGTATAAATAGAGGACACGTCCTTCAGATATAATTCCTCATTCCCCACAAGCCCTTTTTCCCTTCTACCTCTCGGCTACATTTCTAAGAATTGAGTAATGAGGAACAATGTACACAACATGCATCAGACTCGCAGACTGAAGTGCTGGTATGGAATGTTCTTATCCTTTAATTTTGTGACTCCTTTAGGAATGCTGTGTCATTAGTATTTAAATCACTTCATAAATATTTCACTTTAAATACCATTGTAATGTCTTGTGTACGGCTTAATTTGTGTTTAAAATAACGGTTTTGTATATTGAGACAATTTCATCAGGGCACTTATACGATTAAAAAGAGATTTAATGTAGTACTTTATCTTTACTTTGAGTTGACCATGGAGCACAAAGGAAAAGGCCATTTAACTGGGCAGAAATAAATTCTTATAAAGAAAACCTTTGTTTTTTAAAGAAAAATAAACATATATGTCTTATAATACACACTCAGGAAAATTTAAAACACTGCTATTTAAACAGGATAATGGAAGAGGAAAACATAGTAAGAGGGGAGGAAAAGACCTCAAAGTCCTGGAATAATTTTGTATGGGTAGGTTGAGAGAAAGGGTGGCAATAGAAAAGAAAGTCATTTGGGAATTTCTGAGGCTTATTTAAATCTTCATTTTCATTGATTATTTTTTTCTATTGTATGCCCATTAGAATGCCATTCCAGAGTATTCAAGAATTTAAAGGCCAAATGGACTCATTCTGCAGGAAAAATCTTTCAAGGATAATTTCTTCAGTGTTCCCTAATGCACATGGAAATGTTGATATTTGTTTTTTCCTTCTACCTCTGCTATAGGTATATCTGATAACTCAAGAAGCAAATTGCTTTCCCAGAACATCCTATTCCTATTATCTCTTTCTTCTTTTTTTATTTAGAAGAGCTTACTAAAGTAAGGGGTTATATTTTGTACTTTGCATATTTTATAGTATTCAGAGAGCTAAGCAATAATTTCTGATTCATTAAAACATTCCATTTAAAGATCTGTGTTATGATAACAGTAAAGTAATCTGTTCTTGTCTGAGCCTCAATCATTATATCCCTTATCATAAAATTGAGATTTTGGAACATTTTTAAATTCCATCAAAATCTAGAAAAAGTAGGAGGAAATATGACACCAAATTACTACAAGAACAAAACTGAAATTTTAACTTGCATAAATGTTTTAATAAAACTAAAACAATTCTATATGATAGTTTTTGACATTTGCTCTTTTTAAAAATTTGTAGCATAGTATTTTGACCCTGGAGACAAAGGGACACAATAGAGCTGAGTTTATACCTTTGGAGAAAATCACACTGCTTTCTTGTGAGGAAAGTTAAACAGTATAGATTCATTGAAAGAGATTATGATTAACTGTAAATTTCACACAAAAAAGCTATTATCAGTAAACTTATATTTAAATCTAGGATAATTTGACATCCAGAGTTGAGGAGTAGGTTCTGGGTATTGAATGTGGTTTATTTTTCCATTCTTAACTGACATCCCAGCAGACATTATATAGAAGAGAATAATATCAAACCTGTATTCTTTACAAGCTTTGTCCAAAACGAAAGATAAAAAGATGGGAAATTTGGAAGAAAATTACGAAGACATGAAGACAGGATGAGAATGTTCAAAGAATATTTTGGAAAAGTGCAATCGTGATAGAATAAAGAGACTTATGAATGACAATATTTTAAAAAAGAATGGCTGAGACTATTCTAGACTTGATGAAACACATAATCCTCATATTCTAGAAATTTATTAACTCTAAAGAAGTTACTTCTTAATATTCTTCTAGATATATTCTAGTGAAATCACAGAAAAGGTAAAATTACAGAAAAGGTAAAATAGACAAGTCTTCAAAAAAATCAGTTTTCTTTCAAATGATCAGACTTAAATTATCAATAGATTTTTCAAAAGCAATAAATAGATATCATAAGACAAGTTACACAATGTGTTCTTATTGTATTGTATAAACTGCAATGAGGCCAAAACAGTCACATTCAACTGTATATATAGAGCAGATCACTCTGTGTTAAGTATCTCAGAGCATAATCTAGTCTTCAAGTGCCTTGAATTATAAGCTGAGTTGACTAACTTCTTTGAAGACTAGAATAAAATCATCATAGTGGTTGCTGCTTTTATAGAATATCCATTTAAAATATGGACAATCTTATGACTTGTTCAAGGCATGTGTCTTCTCTCCCTCTATGCTGAAAGCTGTCACTTAACACTTTAAAAATTTTCCTAGGATGAGTTACAACAAAGATATTAAGGAATGATCATATCTATAATATACTTATGTCAATATGAAGGTGTGGCAAGCAGCAGTGTAGTAGCAGTGTCATTGGAGCAATTGAATACATTTCAAGTTGGAGAAATCAGCTGATACTAGAGTGGACTTCATTCAAATTGAAACACGCTCTACACCCTATGTAGCAGTTAGCCAGTTTGATATAGTTATGAATTCCAAAAATAGATATTGGATTATGGTTGTAAACTGGTCTGTTAATTTGGGTATGATTAAGTTATGATTAGAGAGTTGACTGGGCCACGTCAGTAGGGCATTGAGCCCCATCCCTTGGCGGGTGGGGAATCAAATATAAAATCCATGGCAAAGGACAGAGTTGGAGTGGTTTTTGAGTTAGAGTTCTGATGTTGGAGTTTTGATGCTGGAGCCCGGGGAGGCCAGCAGAAAGAAGGGCTTGGTCGCGAGGAAGGAGAGAAGGCCCTGGGGTAGAGATGAGCCATTTGCCTGAGAGCTGACCTTGTGGAGAGAGGCAAAGCCCAGAAAGCCTCATAGTCTAAGTCTGACCTTGTGGAGATAGCAGAAGAGCTGAGCCCAGAGACGAGCAAGCCCCGGGAGGAGAAGAACCCATGAAGCCTGAACACTCCCAGACATCAGCAGCCATCTTGCTCCGATATGTGACAATAGACATTGGTGAGGGAAGTAACTTATGCTTTATGGCCTGGTAACTGTGGACTTCTACCCCAAATAAATACCCTTTATAAAAACGAACTGATTTCTGGTATTTTGCATCAGCACCCTTTTGGCTGACTAATACACTGCATGGAGAAGTTGAGATTATTTTTATGAATCCGCAAAAAGGAGAAAGATTATATTTGTAAACTGGTCTGTTTTCTGGGTGTGATGCTCTTTGATTTTTATCAGATTTGGTGAGAGGCCTCTGATTAAATTTACTTGATAAAATCAATTTAGGGCTTCTGATTGTGCTACATCAGTAAGGTATAGCTCAGGTTTGGTTCCTGCCTCTTTTGGCCTATATAAACAGACACTAACTCAAAAAGACACGGAGAAGAAAATATGGGAAGAGAGAGAGCTCCATAGATGTTCAACAGCTAAAGCCCCAGGGAGAGATGAGCCATTTCCTGATAGTTTGCAGCTGAAGAGAACAGAACAGATGAACAACTAAGAAAGCCAGGACAGAAACGAGCCATATGCCAGACTGATATAGGAAGCCCTGAAAGACAAGCCCTATGCCAGCTTACAGCTGAGATTCAGAAGAACCTGGGGCCATGGAGCCTCAAAAAGAAGAGGAAGCCCCAGAAGGAGAGACCAGGCAGAGAATCAGCAATATCTTGCTTCAACACGTGGCAACTGACTTTGGCGAGAAAGCAACTTTGAGGTGGACTCTTCAGGGCCTTGAAATTGTAAGCTTTTTACCCCAAATAAATACTGTTTATAAAAGCCAACAGATTACTGGTACTTTGCATCAGCACCCTTTTGGTAAACTAATACCCCACATGAGAAATACAGTATAATAGTTGGACATAACAAATGTTATTGCATATGCATGTATGAAATTTGTGAAGGGTACAAATTAATCTAATAACTTGCTGAGGTGAGAAAAAGTAATTACGTGTACTGATATTATGACCCAATGAGGGAGAGTGGGTAAAATAAAGTACTTTCACAAAAAAGACTAAGAAAATTTACTTCTAATGGAACAAAGCTAGAAAATTGTATTAAAGGATTTGGGAAGAAGAGGATTGATCTCACAAGATAAGTTTTAGAAGAAATATTGATGAACAAATGGATTCACAATGTGAATGAAAATAACAATAATGGCTAATTTGGTGAGTACACAATGTAGTGGAATTATAACACTAAAAAGTGCAACATGGAATACAAGAGCTAGTAATGAGAGTCTAAGGTCCTTATATTTTTTCAAGGAGATTGTGGTAAAGATTAAGTTTTTAAAAATCAAGTTTACATGAACATGGCTTAACGGTAGTCACTGATGAATATAAATAGAATGTTGAAATTCTAGGGGGCTAAAAACTAAGCAATTCAAAGGGAGATTAGATTGGAGAAAAAAGAATCAGAGGGAAAAAAACAGAATCAAAGTAAAGCATGAAGAGTGGGTTATAGCACTTCATCCACATATATCAGTAACTATGGCAAATAATTTGTTGAAAAAGAGTTTGTATTTTCCCCCTAATTTATCTGTTTGTCACTTACAAGAACATAGAAAGACTGAAATTTAAAAGTTAGGTAATAATGTTAGTTTTGGTATATAAAAACAGAAAATAAAATAACTTTAAATTAAAAAATTAATAAGGATAATGGTGGCTCTTACAAAATAATAAAAAAATCACCAGAAAGATTCTATAATTTTAAATTTGAAATACCTAATAGCATATCTACTAGACAAAATTACAAGGTCATATTGACAAATTCATATCGTAGCAGGAAATAGAACAGTTGAACTATTTTCTGTGTATCATGAATATAGCAAAGATTTTTGGGGGTAGAAAACACTAGAACCCTAAAGAGGACCCTAAAGAACTATATCCCTACCTCTGTGAACCTTTGAAGAATCCACTTGACATTTCTGAGCTTCAGTTTTCTCAACTGTAAAATGACTGGCTTGTATTACAATATGTTCTGAGTTCAAACATTTTGATACAAATAATACAATATGTGATAATACATTTAAATACATATTCACAAGGTCCACTTCCAGAAGATAGATTAAAGACACTTTTCCTTCTTCCTACCATTAAATACAACTAAAAACTCTGGGTATTTTATATAAACATTATATATAAGAAAACTGAAGGTGGAGTGAAGACAAGAGACCAGCTTGTGACCTCAGCATCCAAGGAACGACATGGTCTTAATTCCTCTGAGCTTTCATATTGCCTTGCATACTTCAGACTCTTTGCTGGAGAATCTGGCAACCTAGAAACACCAACTGGTGAATACAATAAAGACCCAACCAAAATCTTCTCTCTCTAGCCATAGCACCAGGAAAGAAGAAGCCTAGCAAGACAGAAAACTTTTAGTTTATGATCACTCTACTCCAGCAGATCACTACAGGAAAAACTGTGGCCTCACCTATCCCCATAATATCAAAGACCCAGTGGGAAGCCTGGACTTGCATGCTCACCAAATTGTACTGGGGCACCACCAGTAAATCGCCTTCCTCTTTTTGGGATGGTGTCACAGAAGACTGAATAGGGAAATGGGAGTTTCATCCCTGCCAGGTGATAACCAGGAAACCTCCCCTCTGGGTTTCATCCATGCAAGGTGATAACCAGGAAACCCTGCCTCCTTAGTGTCAGTGGAGACCACATGGAGGGCCTGGATTTTCATCCTCTCACTTTACAGAAACAAGGTGTCCCTCACCCTCCCCGATGGGTGTTGTCAGAGGAGGCCTAGTGGAGAGCCAGAATTTTTTTTCACTGACCAGTGGTAAGAAGCCAATATCCCCTCATAGTGTCAGTGGAGGCCATGTGAGGAATAATAAAAAGAAACTTTTACCGTTCCAGTAAGCTGGTACCAGCAGAGTCTTAGATGTGAATCAGAATTGTTACTCCTGCTCAGCAATAACTAGGAGCCCCTCCCCACATTTAGAGTCAATGGAAGCCAAGGGGGAATCTAGATGTCTATAATCACCTAGCAAAAGTTGGAGAAAACACAGGTGTCCATCAACTGATAAATGGATTTAAAAAATTGTGATGTATACACAAGCTGGAATATTATACAATGGTAGGAAGAAATTCAGTCATGAAGCATATGACAACATGGTTGAATCTGGAGGACATCATACTTAGTGAAGCAAGCCAGACACAAAAGGACAAATACTGTATGGTTGTGCTCTTATTAATGAAATATATTATGTAAACTCATGGAGTTAATTAGAATATGGGTCACCAGAAAAGAGAATGATGGTACAGAATGGAAAACTGAGGGTTAATCTCTGCAGAAATGGTAAACAAAGGTTGTTTGTAAATCTTTGAAAATGAATTGAAACGTTGAAAGTACATCATCATGTTTGTAACTAACAGAGTTATTATATGGATATGACAGTGGTTAAAAGAGTCAGTCTGAAGTCATGTATATTACCAGAAGGAAAGCTAAAAAGTGTAACATAGTACTGTATAACATAATGAAACCTCATGTAAAATATGAATACAAGTGGTTGCATATGTAAGACTGTTTTTACCAAATATACATACAAATAAACTACAGTGACAGAAACAGAATAGCACCTATATACAGCAGGGGAAGCATAGAGAGATGGAAAGGTAATGAATTTTGTTTTTTGTTTGTTTTCCTGTTATTAATATTGAAATAATGAAAATACTCTAAAAATGAAAAAAAAAGTAGAAACAGATATTAAATAAACAATTTTGAATTAAAAAAACAACAACCCTACAGATAAAACAAAATGGAATTCTAAAGAATTTTCTAGTAGCCCTCTGGAAGTTCTGAAAATATAACAGAGAAAAAGGAAAACAGGATAAACAAATAAAAAATAGCATGAAAGAGAGAAACACTAATATAACAATGAATATATTAAAATAAAATGTCTAAATAAACCATGTTAAACTAGAGATTGATAGAGTGAATTAAAAAATCATTACCCAACTATATGTTGTCAACAAGAAAAGCACTTCAAATATACTGATACTAGTAAATTGAGAGTAAAAGAGTAAAAACAATATGTAATATAAATGTAATCAAAAGAGAACTGGAGTGCTTATATTAATATCAGATAAAGTAGACTTCAGAAGAAAGAAAATTAATAGAGACAGAGAGGACCATTACATAGTGACAAAAGGTTAAATCCACCAAGAACAAAAAGCAATCTTAAATGTGCATTGAAAAAAAAATAGCAAAAAAAAAAATCACAGTAACAAAAATAGAATTCCAAATGCTTAATATGCAAACTGAGAGGAGAAATAGATGAATCCACCTTATGATTGGATGCTTCAAGCCCTTCCTAAGTGACTAATAGGACAATTATACCAAAACAGAGCAAGGACAAAGAAGAATTCCAACAATCCAGCAACATAAAAGACCTAATCTACACATATTAATGGCAGAGTAATCATTCCTTTCAAGTGTCCCTGTAAAACATACCAAGTGTGGTGGTTTGAAACTGTATGAAACCTAGAAAATCATGTTCTAAAACCTAATCTCTTCCTGTGGGTGTAAACCTATTATAAGTAGTATCTTTTGAATAGGTTGCTTCAGTCAAGGTGTGTCCCATGTTAGGTCTTAATCTTCTTGCTGCAGTCCTTTATAATTGTGATGAATACAGAAGAGAGAAAGAAAACTATGAAGCAAGAAGCTGAAAGCAATGAAATCTTGAATAGAAGGGAGAGACTAGCAGATGCCACCACATGCCTTGTCATGTAACAGAGGAGCCCAGGATTACATGCAATCAGTCTTCAGGAAGAAAGCATTGCCTTGATGAGACCTTGATTTGGACATGTTTTTCTCAGCCTCAAAACTATAAGCTTGTATGCTAATAAATTCCCATTGTTTGAAGCCAACACATTTTATATTATCTGCTTTGAGTAGATTAACAAACTAAAGCACCAAGATAGAGCATATCCTGGGACATTAAACAAACCTCAACAAATTAGAATGAGTTGAAATCATAAATAGTGTTTCTCTCGCCACAGATGAATCAGAGTAAAAATCAATAACAGAGGGATAAGAGGAGAATCTCCAAAAAGAAATCAAACAATGTACTTCTAAACAATTCATAGCTCAAGGATGAAGTCTCAAAAAAATAAAATACAACATAATATGAATCAAAATGAAAATACAACATAATAAAATTTGTGGGACAAATCTAAAGCATTTCTTATAGAGAAATTTGTATTCTTAAATGCCTTCATTGCAGCAGAAGAAAAGTCTCAAATCAATGATACAGTATCTTCCTCAAGAATATAGACTGCCATGCTTAGTGGCAATGCTCCAAAATGTGTTCATCAATTGCAATGAATGTACCACACTAAGGAAGGATGTTGTTAATGTGGGGAAAAGTGGGAGGTGTGGGGAGTGGGGCAAATGGGAACCTCTTACATTTTTTAATGTAATATTTTATGTAAACTAAGTATCTTTTAGAAAAGATAAAAATATATTAAAAAAGAAAAACAAACAAAAAGAATGTAGAAAAAAGAGCAAAATAAAGTTAAAGAAGCAGAAGAATGGCAATAATAAATTAAAAGCAGAAATAAAGGAAATTGAAAGCAACAAAATACAATAGAAAATAATGAAAAAAGAGTTGCTACTTAGAAAATTGCAATATAATTCACACACATCTTGCAAGACTTAAAAAGAATAAAAGAGAGAAACAACAAATTACCAATACCAGAAATGAAACAGGGGCTCTGACTGCAGAGCCTGAAGACATGAAAACATGAAAATAATAAGGGAATACTACAGAAAACTTTACACAGACAAATATATCAACTTAGATGAAATGGACAAATCCTTGAGAATCACAAAATATGACAATTACCCCAATATATAATAGCTAATTTTAATAGCTATATCTCTATTAATACAATTGAATCTGTAATTAAAATTCTCACTAAAAGGCAAACTTGCCAGGCCCTTACTGTTGCACTGGATCATTCTACTAAATATTAAAAGAATTAACACAATTCTACACAAACTCTTCCAGAAAATTGCAGAGGAGGGAACACTACTCAATTTGCTTTATGAAGGTAGTAGTACTCTAATATTAAGACCAGAAAAAAAATCCCAAAAAAGAAAGAAAATTACAAGTCAATACCCTTCATGAATATAAAGAAAAGCCTCAAGATAAAGCAAAGATAATTTACCAAGATATAAAAATAATTATATTCCATGACCAAATGGGGTTTATTCTAGGAAGGTAAGGCTGTTTCAATATTCAAATATCAATAAATGTAATACACCATGTTAACAGTCTTAGAAGGAAATCATATACTCATATAATTGATAAAGGAAATTATTTCTCAAAATTCAACATCTATTCATCCTTAAAAAATCAGAAATATAAGAATAGATTGAAACTCCTCAATACGATAAATCTATCATGATAAAAAGAACTCTACAGCTACCATACTTAATGGTGAAAATTCAACTCTTTCACACTGAGATTGGGAACAAAGCAAGGTTGTCAACTCTCACCACTCTTAATTAACCAAGTGTATTAGTCAGCCAAAGGGGTGCTAATGTGAAAAACCAAATATGGGTTGGTCTTTATAAAGGGTATTTATTTGGGGTAGAAGTCCACAGATACCAGGCCATAAAGCTTTAAGTTTCTTCTCTGACCAAAGTCCATTGTCACGTGTTGGATCAAGACAGGTGCCGACATTTGCCAGGGTTCTGGCTTCTAGTGTTCCTCTCTTCCCGGGGCTGCGTTTCTCTCTGGGCTTAGCTCTTCTGGTTCCTCCACAAAGTCAGCTGTAGACTCTCAGGCAAACGGCTCACTTCTCTTCTTCTGGAACCTTTTCTCCAACATCAAAACTGCTTCTCAAAAACTGCTTCAACTCTGTTCTCTGCCTTGCCCTTTATATTCAATTCCCCACCCACCAAGGGGTGGGGCTCAACGCCCTATTCATAACCTAATCATGCCCAGATTAACAGATCACTTTACAAGCATGATCCAATTATATTTTTGGAATTCATAATTACATCAAATTCCCCAACAGTTACACCAAGTATTAGAATTTACTGCCAAAACCCAAGGCAAGAAAAATTTTAAAAAGGGTATATATATTAGAAATGAAGAAACAAAACTTGTCCTTACCTTGAAGATTATATGATTGTCTATGTAGAAAATATCAAGTAATCTACACAGAAATTTCTAAAATTAATCAGTAAATCAGCAAAGTTGCAGAATAGAAGATTTGTATGCAAAAATCAATTGCATTCCTATATACTTGCAATGAAACTGTGGGAACAGAAATTGGAAATACAATGCTATGTACAATCACTCAAAAATACATGTATGTTAATCTAATAAAATATGTAAAAGACTTGTATACTAACAACTACAAACACTAATGAAAGAACTCAAAGAAGTTCTAAATAAATAAACATCAAATTCTCCTCAGTACTCTATCTTTAAATGTGATTCCATGAAAACCTCAGCAGATATAGAGAGGATAAAACTAAATTCCTATGGAAAGGCAAAGGAAATATAATATATGAAAGGATTTTGTAAAATAAGGTGGGATAAACCAGTGTACTCAATATTCAAGACTGACTTATAGATTCACTAATCAAGATTGTGTGATTTTGATAGCAGTTTAGATGCATAGAGCAATGGAACTGAACAGATAATCCAGAAATATATGCACACAGATATGCCCAAATGATTTTTGGATAAGCTACAAAAACAATTCCCTGGCAAAAAATATATATATAGCCTTTTGAACAAATAGTGCTAGAGAACTATTCTTTTTTCTTTTGGCTCAATGAATCTCAACCTAAATTTCACACCCTATATAAAAATAAAGTCAATCCGGACTATGAACTTGAATGTAAAATGTAATTGTAAAATTTTTAGAAAAGAAAGAGAAAATTTCAGGATCTCTTCTCAGTAAAGAGTTCTTAGACATAGCACCAAAAGCAGACAGATAAAAGGAGAATTTTATAAATCAAGTTCACTAAAATAAAAGCGTTCCATGCAAAGACAGACTACAATTTGGTAGAAAATATTGCAAGTCACCTATCCAACAAAGTTCTAGTATCTAGAACATATAAAGAGCACCCAAGACTCAACAGTAAAAACACCATCCAACTAGAATGTGGACAAAAGACAGGGATAGATTTCATTTAGAGGCAATATAGATTGCAAATCAACAGGTGAAAAGGTGTTTAACATCATGAGGCATTGAGTACATGTAAATTAAAACTATAATGAGAGATCACTAAATATATTTCAGAATTCCTTAAATAGAAAGAATTTCAAATCCTGGCAATAATGCATAGAAACTAGATCACTCATACATTGCTGCAGAAATGTAAATTTTTCCAGTCACTCTGGACAACAGTCTACCAGTTGTTCCAAATATACAACTATTCCATGACCCAGCAATTGTATTCTTGGACATTTATTTAAGAGAAATGAAAACTCATGTTCACCAAAACACACCTGAAAACAAATATTGATAGCATCTTTATTCATAATAGCCAAAAGCATTAAGAATAGCCAAAATGGATGTATGTTTAAACCAACTGTGATATATACAAACCATGAAATAATTCTCAAAAGTAAAAGAAATGTACTATTGAGATGCAAAATATTTTGAGTAAGTCATACTTTAAGCAGTGTGAAAAAAAGCCAATCCCAAGAGGGTGCATATGTGTGATGTGAAATGAAAAAAATTAGAGAAATAGAGAAATATTAATGATGCCCTGGCATTAAGAGCAGTGTAGGGGGATGGAAGGGAACTATGTGTGTGTCTATAAAAGAAAAACTCAAGGGAGCTTGTGTAATGGATTTGTTCTGTATTTTAACCATATTGATGACAATATCCTAGTTATGATACTGTGCCAGAGTTTGTTAAGATGTTCCCATTGGGGGAAAGCAGGTAGAGGGCAAGGGTCTCTCTTTGTCTTATTACTTAAAATTGCACAAATATACAAGTATCTCAAGATAAAGTGTTTAATTAAAAACACCAAAAAAACCCACCACATATTCTCATATATCATCTAATTTTATCCTTTGTCCAAGATTTCTTTAATATTTTTCACCCACCAAAGCAATCCAAATACTAAGTAGATGTTTGCTAGTTAGTTTAAGCAAAAGCTGTTTGAAATAACCAAAACTATAATGATGTGATCTAAGACAATCACATACCACTCATTTACCTGGTTTAGGTGGAATGTGCCAGGTAAACTGGGAGCAGGTGGCACTGGGGGTGGGGAGGAGAATACACTGCTTCACGTAAAAATGGAGGAAAACACACCAACTGCAATTCAATTGTCTGCTCTTCCCAAGCATATGGATCATCACAATTTTAGCTCTATGGAAAGGTGGAAGCAGGACATGCAAGGTTTTATGGAACAAGTCGATGATGGAATATGTCATTTCTGTTCACATTCCGTTGACAAGAACTTAGGGGCACATGTACCTAGGTGAAAATAGTCATTGTAGGCTAAACTCCATTGAGGTATAAATAATCCCCAGAGATTAGTCTTTTCACATTAAAATTTCATTTCTTGTTGATCCTAAATCCAACATCCATGTTTAACGTAGAGGCTTTTATTTTTTTATTTTTATTTTTTTTTGTCTAAGTGGTGATTTGGGGATGCAATGTCTCACCTCTTAAAATTCACAGGCTCCATTCTCACCCTCACCAGTGTTCACAAATTTGCATGAGTAAAAATCTTTCATCTTTAAATATTATCTGTAACCTCTAAAGGAGATAGCATGTGTTCAATAATTAATGCAAGGCAAAAAACAGTTTAGGCAGTAACAGAACAGAAATCACAAATACTGCATTATAGTAGTTGCAGATATCTTAAAACATCACTTATTCTCACTGCTACTTGTAAATTATGATAGTGTTTGCATCCAATATTATATAATTTTATTTAACATAGTATAAAAAGCATATATTTTATTATATCATCAATTCATGTTTTATATATTATCATAACTCTCGTGGAATGTAATTGGTCCCATTGTAAGGCTAATTGTGCCATTTTACGCATTCAATGTCATTCTGAGTATGGTCCATAGAACTCATCAGATACCCTAATTTATCTATGGCACAAAAAAATTTAAGAAACCCTGTGAATTCAGTCTCCCTGTGGACTCTGTCATTCTTTAGATTCTTAGTGTTTTCTTGGGTCCTCTGATTGAGATTGCCTGAGAAGAAAAGAGAGAAATTGAGGAGAATGATGCAGAATGTTTTAAGGATCAAACTTGGAAGTGGCATACTTCACTCTCATCCACATTCCATCCAACCTAGAAGCAATGGGGCCTGTAAATGTAGTGGTGCTATATGCTTTAAAAAAAAAAGTTATTCAGTTATTGGTATTTTCTATCACAATGTACCCTCCTATTCATAAAACATGTTTTGTTCTCTTTTTAAAATGTAGAACACATTCATGATCTTTGCAAGGGCAAACTGTATCTCAACTAGGTATTTGTTATTCCGCCCTCCTATTTATTCTAACTATCCTATTTTTGTTCATAACCTCCTTTTGAAAGAGTGATCCTGATGACAGTAATTAGTCTCATACCTAAAACGTTTTTTTTTTTTTTTCTTTTTTTTTAGTCTGAGCTCTTTGTTTCTTAAGCAATGTAATTCCCTCAAAATTTAGTAAGTCCTAATCACTTCAATGTGATTGGGCTAACCAGTGCCTAAGTTCTTTCATAGACATAGCTCAATTATTTATTGCCACATTCCCAAGACAATACTCTGAATGTAGTATCGCCTTGCAGTTCGATATTGTTCAAAGCCTTTTAAAATTTCATTTACAATAGTTTAAGGGGTAGATTCAGTTGGATTCCAACACTGAGAAGCCATGAGTTTAGAAATCTGTTTGATTTTTTATTTGAATTTCTTAATTATAAATCATCCAATTTCTTCCTAAACTGTTCTCTTTCTTGTCATACCTATCCAAAATTAGTCACTAACAATCAAGAATACAAATAGGACATTGTTTTCCAACTTCTTTCCTTATATCTTGTAGTAGAGATGCATACAGTCAGCTGTCCATGCTATCATAGTTAATAAGTTACCAAATGTATTCCTGATATATCATATAGAACTTTCCAGGTTTCAAAGTAAAGTTTTCGCCACTCATCAGCTGACCACTAAGGCAATTCTACACACACACATACACACTCATATATATACATATATACCTAGTTTTTTCATACCAGAATCCCATTTCTCAATAAGAATTTCTGTTTTAGTTAGGTTCAGCTATACCATTCTGCAGCAATAAAGTTTTATTTCTTGCTTAAGCAAATGTGGATCTTCTTGTTGATGTAAGACTTCAGGGTCCTTCTCTTCCAATCAGTGAATCAGAGACACAGGCCCTTTCCATCTAATATTTCCACTTCTTCTCAGAGTCTTGGGGTTTGACAATGGATTCCCTGCATCTAATTGAGCAGACAGAAGATGTGTGTGGGCGTTTGCATGGAGCAATTCTGTGACTAGTCTAGAAAGTGAGATACATCAAATCCAATGCCTCAGACTAGTCAAATGATTACAAAGAGATGTAAGGAGGCCTTGGAGGAAGAGTGATATCAGTGAACACAAGCAGGTTTTAATAACCTGGATAGGAAATGGGGTTGCTGAATGGGCAGCCCACTTAAAATTCTATTAATTCAAGACAATGGTAAAAATGGAGTTTGATGACCAAATAGTCTCCATTTCAATTGTGAACATAAATCTTTTAAACATATCAAGATATAAAGAAATGATAATGACTAAATGAAAAAATACATATTTTAGCAGTATAAGTCAGTGCTTTTTTTTTTTTTCTTTTAAAGATACTTTAGATTACATAAATGGTACATAAATAAGGGATGCCCAAGTGCTCCAATCCCTCCCCCTCCCAAACTTTCCCACATTAACAACATCCTTCAATAGTGTGGTACATTTGTTACAATTGATGAACACATATTGAAGCATTGCTTCTAATCATGGATTATAGTTTACATTATAGTTTATACTCTCCCCTGCAAATTTTGTAAGTTATGACAAAATATATAATGGCCTGTATCCATCATTGCAACATCATGCAGGACAATTCCAATGTCCCCAAAATTCCCCCATTTTGCACTTATTTTTCCCTCTCCCTCCCATCAGAACTTCTTGTAGCCACTGCTTCCACATAAATGGTAAAAGATTTTCCATTGCTAGAATAACAATAAATCTATAGTAGAATAACAGTAAGTCTGCTTAGTCCATTGTTCATTCCCCAATCAAGGATTTTGGGATAATGATACCCTTTCTGCTTCTAATTGAGAGGCACATGGATGGGACTATCTTGCTTGCAGTTGCAGATGTTCTCTGTTCCTTGGGATGAGTGCTGTCCATCATCTCCTTGTTAGTTGTACTGGGTGAGTCCAATGAACTGGAAAGTAGGTTTAGCAACTCTGTTGAGATACAGGGCCCAACTGGCAAACGGACAGACCAAAGATTTAAGTTGCTTAGACATACATCTATGAAGTACAGTACTAACTATAGGTTCAAATAGAAGGGACAGAAGAGCCATATGCAGTGAAACCACAATGGAGTCCAACTCTGTCACACTGGGGAGCTTAAATTCCAAAGTCAGGCCCATTGCAAGGGCATCAAATTCCTGAGCTGTCTGCTTTGCCTATAGTGTCTGGATTTCTCTAGATTTCTCAGGAGTCCCGCTATTTAAGGCACTGTTTACTGTGGCACTCAATGAGATCTTGCTGAGACATTCATAAATGTATCCTCTGGAATGACATCCCAACTCACTTTGATATCTCTTGGCCATAAAAACTCTTTTGTATTTAACATTTACCCCTTTTGTTAAAGGTCTTTTTCCAGATGTATTGCAAGTTGGCACTTGGTAATAATCCTGTGGAGCCAGGGAGGTTCATCCCTGGGAATCATGTCCCAGGCCAGGGGGAAGGTAAGGTGTTTATATACTGAGTTTGTTGTAGAGATAGGCCACGTTCGAGCAACAAGGAGGCCTTCAGGAGGTAACTCTTAGGCAACAATAATACCACACTAAGTTTCCATTTCAAAAGAAAAGGTTCATAAGTACAATCATCAATATCAAGTGCCTGTCACAATGATCTGTCCTCTCTTACTAGATACTTACCTTATACTCAGGGGAGTCTTACTTTTCCATTAGAGAATGTAGCAGAGCTTCCCAGGATGGGAATTCAATATTCTTTTGGTTATTGTGTAGATCTCCACCAACTGTTGCAAAGCCCCGTGAGCACTTGAACACATTCATATGCTTAGAGCTATACCCCAGGTGAACTCCCACCCCTGCATCTCCCATCACTGGCACCACACACCAATGATGAATGAATGATGAATCTTGAAGGCCATATGTTGACTGAAGTAAGCCAGGCACTGTAGGACAAATATTACGTGAACTCACTGATATGACTTAAAGAAATTGAGCAGACTCACAGAGCTAGAGTCTGGAAGATAAGTTTACAGGAGACAGAAAGGGAGTAGAGGGTTGTGAGCCAATGCCCATATGGGCAAAATATATGATAAGTTTGAAGGGTGTAGTTGTGCAGTGGATGGGTGTAACGGTGTCGTGATGCTATGGGTTTGGCGGGGCTGGTCTGTGAAAGGGGTAGTGTGGAGGTGTTGGGCTGTACTATCCATAGAACTGGGGGGAGGGTCAGGGTAAAGAACAAGTGAACTCTGGGAATTTACAGGTCTGTGGTTAAAACTACAATGTTGGGAATGTTCTTTTGGCAAATATGGCAGGGGAGGGTTAATGGTATAAGGTGTTGGATGTTTGTTGGGGGGCCATACGGGACAGGTCACACCTGGGACATGCTTCTATGGAATATATAAGTGTTCATCTTGTCATAGTGTGTTATATCAGTGGGTGGAGACCCACATAATAAACAAGAAAATATTAAATTCCAATCCTAAGGAGCCATGCTGTGTTCTCAAATAGAAGGGCAAGAGTTTCTTGAGAATATAGGCAGTGCCTAATAAATGAAAACAGACCACTATTTCCAGACCTCAATATTATTGCAAGTGACTATGAATCTTATTCTTCAAAAAGTGAAACAGTGGTTACTATAGGTTCTGAGGGGTGGGAGAGGGAAGAATAGAATAAATGGAACATGGGGCATTTTTAGGGCATTAGAATTGTTCTGCATGATCTTGCAATAAGGGATAGGCCATTTTAAATTTCATCAAAATTTATAAAAGTGTACGGTCCAAAATATAAATCATAATATAAGCCATTGACTATGATTAGTAACAATGCTTCAATATTTGTACATCAGTTGAAACAAATGTACCATCCACATGTAAAATGTTATTAATAGGAGAGAGCGGGAAAGGGGGAGGGCTTTGGGTATATGGGAATCCCCGTGGAAAAATATCTTTAAAGTGCCCATTTGATCTAAAATGTTATATATTGCAATTTACTATATAGTATGTCTATATTATTTTAATATAAAAACTGTTTTGCAACTCCCTGTGCAACTATGTTTTGCAAATCTTTGGGGGTAACCATGGTTCTCCAACCCTATGTAATCTTTCAGTTTCTACTCATTAAATATGTAGTGAGTACCTAATCTAGGGTAATAATACAGTGGGGGCCTGGGGAGACAACAGTGAACAGGATGACATGACTTTCAACTTCATGAACTTTAGGGTTTAACTGATCTGATATTTTTCCAGTCACACCCCCACAGCCCTTTAGGATAAATGCACCTCAGTTTGAGAAACTCTGATTTGCCCATACCTGAGAGGGATGTAGGTTTAATTTTTTAAAGGAACCCAAGTCTTAAACGGGCTTGAGTGTTCATTTGAGATTTCACAAATAATGAGTCATTTGTGATCAAATCTCAGCTCTTCTGGAATCCTTTCCAGTAGTGTATCCCATATTCTACCTCCCTATCAGTGTTTATATGTCAAGTTTCTAAAAGTAAGGGAATTCTATGATATTAAGGAGTGCCAGAAGTAAGCAAAGATACTGAGGGAAGTAATATCTGAAACTCTGGGAACAGTTGAAATATTAGGAAGAGATAAAGGGTAGAGAATATAGATTAGATCCCTTGATTTTGTTGTTGTTGTTTTCTGAAGAACTCAACATTTTTGACACTTGCATTTAAGGCTTCTTTCATTTGATGAAATAAGTATAAATTAAATCAAATCTATATTTTATAGCCTTTAATAAACAAGTGACTACTTAAAATAAATTAATTTCTAAATGTGTTAGACATGGAAGTATAATCTAAAACCGTGAAAAGATCTATTTAACAAGATGTGAAAAATTGTAGCATTTGACACAATGTTAATTCAGGGTAGATAAGCTCACTTGAGGAACATTTATTCCAAATGATCTTTCAGACTGCATTCAATCACATCTAATATATGCCTTTTGAGGCTAAGGACAGACTGAAAATTATTGTCTACTGGATTTAAAGATAGTACTTTTCAGGAAAATTTACACTGAATCTACAACTTTAAGGAGAGGAAATGTCCAGTAATTATGACGCCTTTGGCTATAATACCCTTTTATTTTCAACAGAGACACCTTGACATTCTTCTTCATATATGCCAGATTTCAAAAGCCAAACTGATTACCTCAATTTTTTTTGCCTTTGTGATCTAGTATTAGGAATCTGTACTTACAGAACTAAATAATATTTTATTATAAACTATGAAACTTAAATACAAATTGTTTTATTATGTATCAAAAAGTTCACTCTCTTTGTAATTATTTTCTAAAGCTATTCCAATAGATGGCATTAGTTTTTATGTATCGTTTTATGTATACAGCAACATGGGGTTCGTTAGCTTGACTTACATTTCAAAAGTAGGGATCTTTTCTGTTTTACCTCAATGCCAGTTGTGTGCTGACTGCCTGCTGCTTTCCAACTATGTACCTAGAATTTTGTAGTTTAATTGCCACTTGCACAGTGGTATTGCACATAAACACAGCAGCTGCTACTGTATGTTGGAAGTGGCTCAGAAAAAGCTATGGACACTGTTCAGCTTTGACTTAAAAGCCAAAAATTTTAGACCCAGCTGCATTACTCTAACAGCTTGGCAATATAATAATTTAACAAGAAGAATTCAACTCATTGGAAGTCTTCTTACAATATGTTTGAAACCACACTAGAGAAAATTGCATGGAGCCATGTGGTCTACAGTTAAAACTTTCCAAAAATGAAGATTGCCTTTTCGTTTTTCTAGTCACAGAGGTCTTTATATGTTGTTCCTTAGTATTCTGTATTGCTAGAGATAGCCACTAGAGATAAGAAAGCTAATATGAGTTTTGGATACTTTCCTGTTACCAGGTAGAGATTATGTTCTTTTTGGCTAAGCCAATTAAAAATGTGAAACCAAAAGGGAAATGCACAGGAACTTTGACAGACGACCTTTGCTGCAACAGCTTGCAGGTTTTAATGAACACTCTGTTATATGGAAGAGGTGGCCTGATGTCACATTTTAAATATAGTAATGACAAAAACTCTTCCACTTACCTTCTACTTGTGTCTCTATACAACATTTTTTGGGTGGGAAAAAAAATTAGAAATCCATTTTCCCCTTTTTTCTCCCCATACACAAACAAATTGTTGTGCATTACAACAAAAGGAAATCAAGATAACTTCATTTGTTTACTTGTCTTGATGTCTAAGCCTGCCTTATCCAATGCTTTCCACTTCTCAGTAACCAAAATCCAAATAGCATTTTCAAAAGAATAGAGTTTCTCACAGCAATTGGGAAGTTAGGCATTAGAGATCTTTGATGGGATATTATTGTTATTGTGATGTTGTTTTTATTCTTTCTCATGATTTTTAGTATGCCTGAGCTTTTCTATCAAGAGCTTGAGCTCATTTCTTTTATAAACATGATATTATCTTCTAACCCTTCTTTGCTGGTGGGCTATTCCAGTGTAGTAATACATCACCAAATGTTAGCTCTGCCATTCTGGTGCTTTAGGCACCTAAATGTGAGAGAATGTTAAGGTTTTCAGGACTAAGGGATTCCTTCAGAATATAGTAGAACCAAATCCGGAATTGATTTCCAATACTTGGAAATAATTTTAACTGTTCGTTTTCTCTTATCAGTATTAAAATTATTAAAGAGACGGCAGTGATAAGCCCACACAAATACATTAAGGAATTTCTCCGAAGTAAACGTTTAGCTGTACAATTCAGCTATGAAGTGTTTCTAAAGTTATATAATTAAATAAATTGAAATATCTTTTTTTTTTAGTTTTTGCCTAATTAGTTAAAATATTTACAGCCTAAATAATGAGTTGGCTAAATATGTTAATTCAATTTATAAAACTAGATGCAATAGAAGTATATTTAATGGTTAGGAAATATTTATTCTATACAGATTTTTAAATAGATCACATTGAGTATTATCCCAGTTCTGTGGTGGAAAAATTATTGTAGATATGTTAGTAGTGGTCATTCATAGAGAGTGGAATTATAGGCACCTTATTTATCTTTTTCTCATTTTTCCAAAGAGTTAATGCAATTTAAATTTCACAAATGATTTTCTCTAAGAGTTCTAATCACCCCAAAATGGCAGTGTATAAAGTCAAGGTTTACAACGACATTCTTCATGAAATAATAATATTAGGTACATTAATAACTGGGCAAATAGAGAAAGATAGACGATATAGAGCTATAGAAACACACTTGATATAGTGGATATATCTGAAAATTGAGCACAATGTCGATAAACACTGCAACAAAGAATACATTAAAATAATAGAAAAGAAAAGATATAGAACTATCCTCCAGGTTTCTGTAAATTCCATAAATCAATCACTAGAAAGAGAAGAGAGTCACATTGAATAAAAGTATCCAATGATAGTGGTTATCAGAACAAGCTCTTATCATTGTCCCATTATTCCTCTATTTGCAGAGGTCCTTTACATTATTATAAGTATAACTTATATAATCATTTCATGAGCCCATGAATCTGTCACCTTTTATGCTGGTAACAAACAAACAAAGCAAAAGAAAATACTTTTTTAATGCCTACAGCAATATGCATTTAATTCTTTTTCATGTTACATGAAGTATGCAATTCAATAATGACTTTGCTTTATCTGTATAACATGTCTGGCTCAGTTACTTTGATCATGTCAATCTAGAATGTAGTGTTAAGGAATAGCTAGTATTTGAGACATTTTGTTCTCATGGTGGAGAGAAATTAAGAGGGCCCCAATGAAACCATATAAGTATATTTAAAGCTTTTTCCTAGGCATGATATATATCAATTCTTCTCAGAATCCATTGAACAAATTGAGCCCCACGGGCAAGGTAAAAGTCCATGAGGCCTGTGATGATTAAGCTAATGTGTCAACTTGGCCAGGTAATTGTGCCCAGTTGTTTGGTCGAGCAAACACTGGGCTAATTGTAATACAAGCACATTTATGGACTTTAGTTACCAGTGAGTTTACTGCATAGATGGCTGATTACATCTACATCGATTGCAATCGAGGGAGATTGCAATCAGCAATGAGTGATGCTTTATCCAATCAGTTGAATGCCTGAAAAGGTGAAGTGATTTCAGCATTCAGAGAGAATTTCCTGGCTCGTTTTTGGACAGCCAATGTCTCCGGGAAACTCATCAAGGACCTTCACTGGAGTTTCATCAGAGCCCCTGGTTTGCAGCCTGCCTGAGGAACCTGGACTTGTGTATTCCCACGGTCATGTGAGAGACTCTTATAGAATCTCATACTATTTACAGATATGGTGTCTTCAGTTGGACTCTTAAGGCCTTGTAACCGTAAGCTTCTACCCCAAATAAATACCCTTTATAAAAGCCAACAGATTTCTGGTACTTTGCATCAGCACTTCTTTGGCTGATTAATATAGTTGGTTTTTCCTGAAAGGTCTAATGGAAATAAAAGATTTGACCTCCCTTTTAGGAACTGAAAGCTGTGATGTGTTTGCCTGATTGTTCTAGTGGTCAGATCTACTGGGTTGATTAGTCTCATTTTTTGGAAGATTCTTCTTTCTGCTTTTTTTTTTTTTCCTACCTAATTCCCAATTATCATCACTCAATCCTCATTATCTTAATTCAGATCTTCCTAACCAATTTTTAAAAATAAATTTATATTTTAAGAATATTTTATTAAATATTTTATGCAGTAATACTTTCATGTGCAGAATATAAGGATGAAAGGTAAGGTAGATATAAATAGCATACAAGAAAATCCAGCTGCATGAGAAACTGGGAATTTTCACCCCCTTCTCCCTTACCCCTTCATCCCCAAATAGTCACTACCTAGAATTTCCTGTCCAATATTTTCCAGATTTTCTTTATGTTTTTACCACATGTATTATATCTACATACGTTAAGAAGTATATATTTTCTGGTTATTTTTTGTTATTTATTTATAATTTAATAAAGTTTAATGAAATTGATTCAAAGACGTTCTTTGAAATTATTTCAATTATCTGTACTTCAGTTACATACAGTTAAATAATAATATTCCTCAGTTCAATATTATCATGCTATGTTATCACTGTTAGACAAAGTTCATTTTTTAAATAACTTGATTTGATTGAATGTATCTTTCCATTTTTGTCTCATACTCCACATCAGGCAGTCATTCCATATTATTTTGTGTGCATATTTTTATATATATTGTTTTGTACACATATATAAACCTTTAATACATTATTTACCTCATGCTGCTTTCTCATTAATCAGTATGTGTTTGAAGATCAATTCAGCTAATCATTTGCACATTTAATTCATTGTTTCTAATTATTTTATTACTTTTCCACAGTGACTGTTCATCACAATTTTTGTGTGCATTCCTCTTGGAATGGTCTTGACATGCAATTTGCTACCAGATCTCTGACACTACAAATAATGCTGCATCTGCATCCTGATGCGTGTCACCTTAACGAATCACTTGATAATTTGGGGGTGTTCCCAGGAACAGAATTGCAGGATTATAGTGCATGTATGATGGATTATTATATTGTTCCTCCCCTCATATCGCAACTTGCTACTGTAAGACTTGCTGTGCCTTCCTTACACTGGATGTAGTAACCAGCTGAATTGCTTTGGTCAATAAAAGGTGCTCAAAAATGACAAATACTCATTCAAAGTATGAGCTCTAAGAGCTACAGTGTCTTTTTTCCAAATTCCCCTTGCTCTTTGCCTCTTTCATCCCAGATCCAACAGCCTACTGCACCCCAGACTCCAGAATGAAGTCATGTGGAGACATACAATGATATGTGAAGCAGAGAGGTGCAGAGGCACAAAAAACCAACAGCTGGCATGAAGCATGAGCAAGAAATACACTTTTGTTATTGTGAGCCACTGAAATTTTGCATTTTTTTGTTTACCATAGTAAGCCTAGTGAGAAATAATTATTATGAAATGTGTATATTTAATCCCAATGCCTATGAAAGATTGCTTTCTAGAATAATATCTAACTCTTATGTTACTTTCATTTTTATGATTACCAATGTCATTGAGTTTCTTTCATGTGTTTGCTAATTTTTTTATTTCCTCTCCTTTAAATTGTGTGTTCCCCTTTTTCTACTATTTTAAATTAATGTTGTTTTCTTCTTTTTGATTCTTATTATATTCATTATATTATTATTTGTTTTGTTTAAATATAAAAATAATTATAATATAAAATTATTATAAGGACCTACTTCAAATTCCATTAACTTTATTCAGTGTCTTTCATTTAATAGAATCCTAAATTTTGAATAATCAAATCATCTGGATTTGCCTTATATTTGAAGCAAGTAAAATTTTGTTTTAAAAGTCTTCACCAGGAAGCGGCTGTGGCTCAATCAGTAGGGCTCCCGTTTACCATATGGGAGGCCCCAGGTTCGGTTCCCGAGGCCTCCTGGTGAAGGCAAGCCCGCCTGCGTGGCATGGTTAGCTGACCCAGCTAGCACAAGCAGCAAGGAGGGATAAATGAATAAATAAATAAAATCTTTAAAAAAAAAAAAAAGTCTTTACCAATTTCAAGAGTCTATAATACAAATATATACCTCTATATTTTCTTCTATCATATTTAAACATTACCTTTCACATTTATATCTTTAATCAAGTTAAGGACCAAACTTTTTTCAGATGGAAAAGCAGTTTTATTTTTTTATACAGTTTGCCAGTTTTCCCATCACCAACTAAACTATGCCTTTTCTATCTACTTTAGTTAGCCAGAGCTACCATGAAAAATTCCATGCAAGGGTTGGCTTAAACAACAATAATTTATATTCTCACAGATTTGAAGCCAGATGTCCAAAATCAAGATACCAGCCAGGCCATGCTTTCTTCCAGAGTTGGTAGCATTCTGGTGATGGAAGTCTTCCATCTCAGAGAAATCTTCCTTCTTTCATCCTGTGGCTTTCTCCAACTTCTGGCTTCAATGTTTTCTTGCTTCTCTGAATGCTTCCATATTTCCTATTTTTATAAACCCTCCAATAATACAGATTAAGACCCAGCCTGTTTCAATATGGCTATACTTTAACCAAAAATAACATCTTCAAAAATTTCTATTTACAAATGGATTCACACCCACAGGCAAGCAGTTTAAGATTAGGAAAATGTCTTTTGTGAAAGACCTAATTCAATCCCCAATATCCCTTAATTTCGATTCCCAGTTTGATGAATATTGATTCTATATCTGAATTTTCCTTTTTGTTTCATTGGTCAATTTGCGTGTTCTTGTGCAAATGTTTTACCATTTTTATTACTATGACATAATGTCATTCACTATAGGGAAAGATTTTTCTCTTTTTCATCTTTTTAAAAGGTTGATTTATATTAAATATCTTTAGTGTTCCATATAAATGTTATAATATTTAGTAAATAACCCAAGAAGTTAATGTAATTTTTATTACTATTGCAACTAATTTGTAGAGTATTGACTTTCTATAATGTTACCTCAATTACGTAATAGGTCATAATAGAACATGCACAAAAATGAAGGCTTTTGATTTCATGCTCATTGTATATTACCAAAACCTCAACTTCTACCAAGTAAAATATAGTGTTTTTTTAGTACTTAATGCTATTTGACATTAATAGTAATGATAATCTACCAGAACATATATTACATCTGAGTGTCTACATGCATTCATATTAATAGATTTGGTACTGAAGACTAATATAAAGAAAAATTGTGAAATATAACATATTGTAATAATAAAAATCAAATGAAGCAAAATGTCTCACTGCAAAGCAATTTTACCTATCCTGTTCTCTTTTAAAATTTTAGCAAATAACAATGGTATGCTTTGTATAACATTTATGTATGCCTGAGGCAATATTAAAACAATTCTTCAATCAGTTTAACATATGTACACAGGAAAAAAAATGGTAGTTATTTTTTATATGATCTAGCAAGTGGAAGAAAACATGGAAAATTGGGAAAAGAACATACTGATGGCATATTACAGATGTTATTTCAAGGATAATATTGAAATGGCTATTTCAAAGGGTATCATCCTGTTAAGAGCTGAACTGTGAGTTCTTCTACTTTCCTACGTTCTCTTTGAAATGGAAATGATAAGAAACTTTAATGTCTTGCCCAAACAAGAAGACGTGCAAAATCAAAGCTCTACTTGGCAAGAGATAAGAGGCATTGCAAATAAAGCTGGGATGAAGAAGTATAACATGCATAGTCCCAAAAGAATAAGATAGAATCGTTGGGGATTTCAAATGAAGATATAGAGGTAGTTAGAGATATCTCCTATATGTGCTATCGTCTAATAGTGGTTGCATAAATATAATTCTGTGGGAAAGAATATTATGGCAAGCCTGGTCAAATGGGTGGATATACTGTTATTTCACTCTAGAAAAATTCCCAAAGGTTTTCACTTGACATTGTTTCTTATCTTAACTGAGATATAAATTATTTTACTATTACATAATAACATTACTTGCATATGAAAAAAGTAAAAGGAAAAAGTTAAAAGCTGCAGTCAGATTTTAATGTCATGAACTTGTAGAAATAAAGAAAACAGTATATTTAGACTTATGCTCAGGAAAACTATGCAGGTAGGGCATTAGAGGTAAAGTACTGAGTATATCATTCTGAACTGATTCTGCCCAATGACTGAACTCCAGAGGTGCTTGATCTATTGTTTCTTAAGTTCTGTTTACCTTGTACAGGGGACGTCTTACAGTATTGATGCTTGTTATCTTTCTTGTATTGTTATCTAATAAGAGCACTTTTAAAAAGAGTAAATGCTGTAGCCATGGTGTAGCAATCAAGGAAACTGATAGCTCAGCATTTGACAGCTGAGTTCGGCAGGGTGCTTCTGCTGAATACAAATCCATCAATTTTCCTCGTTTTCAGAAAGACACTACTCCATTTACTCTGTCAAAACTCTTTCTTCCAGACCTTGTAGGTACATGCTGGGTGTCAAGAAGCATCACACTGCTATTATATAAGTGTCTGGGATTGTTTCTCATTCAGACTAGAGTTTCAGAAGACAAACAGTCTAGTATTCCTTTAAATCAACGAAAATGAAAATACCAATATCTAAATTAGTACAGATGAATTTATAGAAATCAATTGTTTGACCTATATTAACTTTTCTTCTATTTGTAAGCTTTTCTTCTTCAGAAATATGAATACATATTCTTTATTTGGCCATTTCTTCCCAAATTTAAACAGTCTATTTTTAAATTCCTACTAAAAGAAATATTATTTTTAGACATCTATCATCTGATAAAATCTTAAAATGATTAACTTTGAAATATTTTGACACTGTAAATGGACTAATTAGAATTAAGATGAAATTATAAAGTGAAACTTAGCTCATCTGTCAGGACATAAAATTCTGTTGGATTTTTTTAAAAAGTATGTTTTCCATCTTCCAATCGTGTATGCTTAAACATGAATGAGTAACTGTCCATCATAAACATTTTTAACTTAAATTTTAGGAAAAACTGTTTGTACTGTCTATAAAATTTCATATTTTTTATTATTTTGAAGTTATTATGCCATATCTAATTCGATCCTAGCACAATTGATCAAAATAAGTATTTTAAAACTTCTTCTTATCTGTAAAATCTCTTAAATTATATTTTAAAACATTATGAATATAAATAAGATGTAAATTTTCTAAATTTTCTAAATCTAATTATCAGCTTAAGTCCTAAGATTATAAAATAAAGAATATTGGACTGACTAATGAAATGACACTCATTCAAAAGAATTTGAAGTTCTGTTTTCCAGAAAAAAATAATCACAGATCAAGATATCAATAAATTTATTGTAAATTCTGCTAGGTTTTTAAAAATAACACAGGCAACTTTTTCTCTTACGTTTACCAGCTATTGTGATACATAGCTCTCTCTGCTATGAATTTGCCATCCTCAACCATGGTTTATTCTGCCACCTAAATTTAGAAATGACATTCATTTATTCTCTATCTGGCAAAGCTCAATTGGCCTGAAGTTTAGTCAAAAATATAAAGTTACCGGTCATTTTTATTTAAGTGACAACTTCTAGATACAAATATTTTTTAATTAAACCGTGATATTGAGTTGAGACGTTATAGAAGTTTTAGGTAGGTATCACATTGGTAAAACAGGAACTCACACAAATCACAGATCTGCATTTATGAATAAGGAAGACAAGATACAAATGGATAATTACACATAGCTTATTAGAGTCATGAAGAGAGCCTATGGCATTTATATTTATATTAGCATTCCATATTACATCCCATATTCTATTTAGAACAACAATGGGTAGTTGTGATGGTTTGGAGCTGTATGTGTCCCCCAGAAAAACATGTTCTTAAACTTAATCCACTCCTGTGGGTGTGAACCCATTGGAAGTGAGACCTTTTAATGAAGCTACTTCACTTAATGTGTGGCCCAGCTCAGTCAGGAGGGTCTTAATCTTATTACTGGAGCCCTTTTTAAGCAGCATGAAATTCAGGCAGAGAAGGAAAGCCACAGGAAGTAGCCAGAAAGCAACAGAACCTGGAAGAAAAGGAAGAGGCCAGAAGAGGCTGCTATATGCTTTGCCCTGTGGAAAACTAAGGAAGAATGAAGATTCCCTCAGCCAGCCCCAGAATGCTGCAACACAGGGAGAGAAAGTATCACCTTGATAATGCCCTGCTTTGGACTTTTTTTTTCCAGACTTAAAACCATTAGCAAATAAATTCTGATTGTTTCCATCGAAACACTGTGTGCTTTTTCTTGAGCAGCCGAGGAAACTAAAGCAGTAGTTGAAACTCAAAATTAACTATTTCCCAAACCTGTGAAACATACAATTCAGTATGCCCTTTACCTACTAGATCGTAATCAAGATGAATAAGTAGGATGGATGTGACTCCAATGGTTGGGCGTCCGTCTCCCATATGGAGGAACCTGGGTTCAATTCCCAGGACCTCCCAGTAAAAAAAAAAAAAAAAAAAAAAAAAGAATAAGTATTTATTCTTTTATATGAATATACATTGTTTTTTATATATGACCATGAAAATTATTATTGACAAGGCTTCAAATCCTTAGCAACTCTTAAGTATTTTATCTAGTACAAATTCCTTCCAAGGTCTATTCTAAGTATTTAGGGAATTGAATTAAATCTTTCTGGCTGTTTGGTAACAGTATGGTGAATTACTACTGCAAGGAAGTTTTTAAGAACTTGGAAAATCCATTCTTCTTCCAAATATCCGCCTTTGCAAGAAATTTTTTGTTTGTTCTGAAGAAGTCACAATTTATCTTGATAGTTATTTTCTATTCATTAAGAGGAAGGCAGTTTGATTAACATGGTTAGGTCTGAAATGGTTACAAATTAAGTCACTTTTCCAGAGACAGTTTGTAAATTATTTTATACATTAAGGTCAGTAGGATTGTAGTTTCTCAGCAATATGTTCTTGACAAAATAAAAGCAACAGCCCATTTTCATAAAAAATTCAAGAAACTATGGACTAACTTAGAATACATCATTCAAATATTCCACCCATTTCCCTCCAGTGTATCTAAGGCATTCTTCTGTATCTTTTATGTCTTTGCTCTCAAGTTTTAGTAAGAAAACAAATCAACTGGGGATCTTATAAAAATGTTGGTTTGATTTAGTAGCTCTGGGTTGGCACCAAAGACTCTGCATTTCTAGCAAACTCCCAGGTAATGCTTATGTTTTTATTTTCTTGAAACACATTTTGAGTAACTTCTAGGTAAGGCTGAAGATTCTGGTTTTCTAAAATACATAAAGTTCTATGAAAAGAACTTTTCATGGAAAAGGTAAAATTCATTATCCCTCATATTTACACTTGATCATATAACTTGATTGAAGGAGGGTGTTTTAACAGTTTTATTTTCTACTTTCATAAAGGTTTATAACTAATACTGTCTTAGATTCATAAGGGAAAAGGTTAATCAGATTAGTTCCTGTCTAATAAGAGTCTAGATATTGTGGTCAGCTTTATTCTCTCAGCTATTAGGTCATTCACCATTGGTTTGATTTTTAATGGTTTCTTATTAAGAATTGTTAACTCACTGATAGACTAAAACCTTAAAAAAAACTGCTTGACCTTTATGCAATGTACTTTTTAAGAGAAAAAAAAATCAAATCTCTTTCTGAGAAATTTTGGAAAACCAGATATTTGGACCTGTATTTAATGCATACATATGTCATTGTGTCTCTGCTCATACAGATTTCTAGAACTCTATACCTAGCTCAGTATCCAAATATATAAAGTATCTGAATCGAGAATGACAAGAGAAAGGGTGATGAGTTTGTCTTTGTGTGTGTGTGTGTGTGTGTGTGTGTGTGTGTGAGAGAGAGAGAGAGAGAGAGAGAGAGAGAGAGAGCGCAAGAAAGAAGATGAGATAAGGAATACAAAAAGGAAGAAATAGTCCAAATAAGGTACAATTCTTAACTCTTCATATATGCAGCTGTGTCAGGAATTAATATTTGCCTCTCCATAATCCCTAGGATCACAAGCCATTGCACTCAGGTCACCTACCTTTACCAGAGAGCCATCTGGCTTACACTGCTTTTTCCCTAAGTGACATGAAGCATCTATGTGATTTTGGAATTTTTTCCTTGGTGGTTCTGTCATGTGTTTTATTAAAATCCAGTCAGGAGCTTGGAGTTACTCTGTTGTAGGGAAAAAAACAACACATTTTAAAATTATTACAATTATTCTAAATACAATTCTTTTATTTTTCCCCACTCAGACCCCAAATATGCAATGAAAGTAATCAAGAGATACTAGCATACCTTTTATTAATCCTGAGGGAATGTTACATTACTTGATTCATGCCTGCATTTCAAAATTATTTGACTTGCCAGAAAAACAGAGAAAAGAACAATCATCTAGACTAGTTTGGTTTACAATGGCATGAAGTATTGGATGAAAGATATTTGGACTAGTGGCATCTCAAAAGTGATCTGAATCTGAGGCAATGTTTCTTGGTTTGGTTCTCATACTTCGTCTATCACATAAACACAATTTTTATCTAGGGGTACTTTCAATTTATTTTCCACTATACATTAGTCATTTACAGGAAATCCTCCCATGTAAATAATGGGAGTTTTTTTTTTCCATGAATAATCCTCATATATAAATGTGTTCCTCTAAAGATTCCGCTTTGTAACCCCCTTATTTAAGATAAATAGGAATGAAGAGGGAGAAAGTCTGAGCTCTTGTTCTCCTGGTAACACCATTCCCTCCCTCTCTTCCATGCTGCTCTTAGCAGGAAAGGAGGCATATCATAAATTCTCCTTGCTCCTGAAAATTTCCCCTTTCTTGCCAATCCACTCTAAAACTCAAAGTCCCAGAAAATAGTTTAAAGGAGACCGAGACTAATCCCACATTGCCTTTTTGCCTATTTACATCAGTCCCCATAAAAAGTCCCTAGTGCCTGGGCTTCCTCTCAAATTTTGACTTCACAAGCCTTACAGATGCCATCTCCACATAGCAGTAACCCAAGCCTGTGTTCCACCCTTCTCCAGCCATTGCGCTTTCTGCAACTCAAATCTCATTATTAGCAAAACTTTTTTAAAATTTCCTTCCACATTCTTGCCATAACTGAAACCTACCTCTTGTCTGAAAATAGCTTCTGAACTTGCAGGTATCTCTAATTATGGTTATTTTCCCCCAATTCTCCTCACATCACTGGGAGTGGAGATAAATAGATGTATTAGTTGCTCTTCTCTATGACATACACACCATCTCTTCTTTCTTGCCGTTAAAACCCTTCAGATTTCAAGCCCATGTCATCAGGTGATACTGCCCACTATACCTCTTCTGGGCAGGCATCCACATTTCCTGTTGTTATGCCCCAATATGTCTTGAATATACAAACTCTAGATTATTATCGTTTTCTCTTACATTATTCCTGTACTCAAAAGTCAAAATTTCTGATGGTCAAAACATTTCATTAAACAGGGAAAAATGCTTTGCCTCCAGGAAACTTAAGGAACTCCTCAAAATCAATAAGAATCTGACAAATAAATAGAAACAGAAGGTAACTAATGGTCAAAAATATATAAATATTGATTATCATACCAAAACTCACAAAGATAAGACTACGTATCCACTAGATGGATAAAAATTAATATTTCTGAAAAGTCTAAGATATGGTGAGAATAAGGGAAATTTAATACCCTCTTGGTGGCAGTGTACTGCAAAAGTTTTTGTATTTTGTAATTTATTTATCTAATAAAGCTAAATATGCATGCATCTTATGAATCATAGATTGTCTTTTGTGGTATTTATCCTACAAAAATGTATAGCAACATGGTTTATAATTGCAAAAAGCAGGAAACAACTAAATGTTCTTCAGCATCTAATTGTGGTATATTTACCCAAAGAAACACATATATCAACGAAAATGCATTATTTTATGCATGCACAACTATAAGTAGATATTTTTTAATTATGTTAGTGAAATAAGCCAAGTACAAAAGATATCCTGGTGACTCATTTATATACATTCAAACATAAACCCATCTAAAGTATATTATAAAGGATGTGTTTTTAGGTGGTAAAACTAAAAAGGAAAACATTGATGTGAACAGTGTACATTTCCAACTCTTGATTGTCTCTAAGAGAGAGTAATGGTGTTTTTATGTTCTAGGCACATATCAGGAGCTTCTAAAGTACTAGCAGTTTTCTATGTCTTTACTGAGGTTGAGATTACACAGATTACACAGATTTGCTTTTTATGATTTTTAACTTAATGGAATATGTTACTAAATATGTTGTTTATTTCAAAAATTTAAAAAGACATATAGAAAATTCTTTGAACCCTTATATTAATTACCTATTGTTGCTATAACAAATTACTGCAAATCTAATGACTTAAAGCAATACATTTTTGCGATCTTTTAATTCTAGAGGTCAGAAGTCTGAAATCAGTTTCATGGGCACACGGTTTCAGTGTGTTGTAAAGCTGCATACCTTCTGAAGTTCTAGGAATGAATCCATTTGCTCATCTTTTCCAGCATCTAGAGCTTCCAGCATTCCTTGACTCATGGCTTTTTTTCTCCACCTTCATAACCAGTAAATCCTCTCTTCTTTTTTTCCTCTGCTTCAGGTACCACATCTCCCTCCCTGACTCTAATCCTCCTGCCTTCCTCTTAACAAAAGCCCTTGGGATTACATGGTGCTCACAGGATAATCCAAGGTTATCTCACCATCTTGAGATTCTAAATTATATCTGCAAAATTCCTTGGCCACCATTTAAAGTAACCTATTCAAAAGGTCCAAGAATTAGGATGGGAACATTCTGGGGGGACTCTGATTATGTCTACCACACCCAAAATTCCCTTTCAGATACTAATTCATTTATCTTCTTACCTATACAGAAGAACATATCAAAAGTTTTTAAAGTAGAGATCTCAAATCATCCTTTCTCATTTTATCTGGAAACCACTTCATTCAGACTTTTCTTTCCAATATCTTACATGCAAACAATCCTTGTTAACCATTTTGATCAACAATCCAGTGACAATTTCTCTATCTTCATTATAACCCACCATAATTAATTGAAAATTTGAGCCTTCTGTATTTCTGTACACACTTATAATTTTTTTTTATTTTTTGGGTTTTGTTCTAGTACCGTGCACCTCTACTTATCCTCCAGTAACCAAAGGCTACTTTTTTTCAGTCACTTCTGCTGATTCCACCCCATCTCCTTGAACTTTGCATGCTGTGGTGCTTAGAAAGCAGTTCTTAGGTGTCTTTTCTATATTCATCAACCCCTTAGGTGATCTCTTCAGGCTCATTTAATTGATGATTCCAAAACATATATCTCTAACCCAAACTTCTCTAAACCCAGTTGTTTCACATCCAATTGCCTAAAGGACATCTCTTCCTATGATACAAGGAGTTATTCCAAACTTCACATGTCCAAACCTGAACTTGTGCCCTTCACCAAACTTGTTCTTCCCACTCTTTAAATGACAATTCTGTTCTTCAATATCTCAGCCCAGAATCTTTGTAATTACTCTCAACTGCTCCCTTTCGCTCACACCTGATAATCATTTCTTTAGCAAATTTGGTTGTACTTCCTTTAAAATATATCCAGCAACCTACCAATTTTCAACATTGCCCCTAGTGGCACCTCGGTCAAACTTCCACTTTGTAGGCTACTGACATTCACTACAGCAAGAGATGGGTAGGATTTTGGTCCTGGTGTTTGCATTTGCCATTCTAGATTTATTTCTGATGAAAGCAACCAGAATGATCCTTTCAAAAGCATAAGTCTTATTTTGTCACTCTTCTGTTAACAAGTCTCCAAAGCCATCCTACAGCACTACTAGTCAGAGTCAAATTCTAAACATAGCAAAACAAACAAACAAAAAACCCGTATATAATCCTACCCCTTCATCCTTCTCTAATTTTTTTTTCCTTCTACCGTTTGTTTTGCTTCTTACGTTATTGCTGTCATACTGGCTTCCTTGCTTGCTTTCACAAAGGCAAGCATGTCCGTCCCTGAAGATTTGTCCACTTGCAGTTTGCCCTACTAGGAAAGCTAATTCCTTACCACTTGCAAAGTACCTGATTACTTTCTGGTCTTTGCTCAAGTGTCATCAAATTAGTTAGGCATTCCCCAAAGAGCTTTAAAAAGTTAATAAATTACCCCTGACCCTCTTGGTCACCACTAGTTTTGTTTTACTTCTTTCCAGGGCACTTTCATCATCTGGCATGATATTTATTATTTATTTACTTTCTGTTTACACCTCTAAGGCTCTAATATTGAGTAGAGCATGGGCTTTGTTTTATTACCCCTTGTATCTCCAGTCTAAAACACTGTAGGCACTCAGTAACTATATGCACAAGTGACTGATTAAATGGGTAATAACACTCTATACTTTAATAAAAATGATTTGTTCTCAAAATTAACGATGCTATGATAACCACAATTGTTTGCTTTAGCTTGCAATTTAGACCTAGGGCTTACTGGAAAATAAGATCTCTGATAATGGACATCTGTGAGTTGTGGACGAACATGGCAATGGAAGCTGGAGCCTTACAGTGCCTCACAGCAAAGATTTGCTGGTCTTTTGGAGATAGGACATTTTATGGTACTATTAGGGGTACAGGACGATGATAGAACAGAGATCTGGAAAATGTTGCTTTTAGAAATGGAGATTCTTTTACTTATATCATCAAATAATGTACGCCTCTAAGACACCATGGGGCATTTTGATGGCCTGCATCCCATTGTTGTTTACCTTTAGGAGAAGAATTCAGTACCTGGAATTGACTAAGGCAGTCTTTAATGCTGTTAGCAATCCTAGGCTCACATTAGTGAAAAAAACTTTCTGATACATGTATCTTTATATACACATATATCTTTATATATATATACATACATACATACATATTTAGAAAGAGAGACAGAAACAGAGGAGATAGAGTTACAACGAACTCTGCCAACATGAGCTTGATCTACACTCAACATGCAATTTACATTTTCACGTAAACAGCCTCTCACCTATTAGCAGAGGTGGGTGCAGCATCTCAGAGCAGAGAAGGGCAGCAGTTTTCCCCCTTCCTGGCTAGAAATACGATGCTTCTGATAAGCGGCTATACAGAAGTGGCATCTCAGGGATGGTGAGTTTTTTGCCAACCTTTGATTAAGGTAACTAGTATGTACCAGATCCTTGGTAGTCATCCATCTGTAATGGGTTGGGGTTGTGAACCTGCGAGAGGGAAAACTCCTGGCTCTAATTCCCCACATACCTTCTTTGGCTTGAGTGTGCAAGGTCAGTCTGGCAGTAGCAGGACGGCACACCCAAGGTCCCTGTGCACCTGTTTCCACATGTCTAGAGCCTTCTCAAAACCAGCTCCTTGCCTGGGAAAATCCATGCTACCCCTTCAAAACTTCTTGTGTCCAACCTGGGTTTTTATTTTTCTGGCCAGTGAGATGCCCCTCCAGGATAAGCCACAAAATAAAAATTGTTTAATTTCACTGATTCCATATACAAGTAAAATGCCCTTACATTTGCATTTAAATTTGTACTTTTACTGAACTTTTTATCGTGCTTCTTGAAAAAAGAGTACCCGATTTTCATTTTACACTGGACCCCCAAATTATGTACCTGGAACTGCATTTGCCATATAATAGAAATCATATTTTAGCTCAACTTCTATAGTCACTGATAGTGTTAGTTTTCTATGGGTGGCTAACAAATTAGCTTAGAATTTATATGGCTTAAAACAAGAAACTTCACAGTTTCTCTGGATCAAGAATCAGAAGGTCGATGACTTGTGTCCTTCCAGCTCAAGTTCTTTCATAAGGTTGTTGTTAAGCTTTTTTCAGGGCTGTGAGCTCATCTGAAGACAATTTGGAGGAGGGATCCACTTCCAGATTTTCTCACGATTGCAGGATTCTCCATAGAGCTGTCTCAAAACATGGCAACTTCTCCTAGGGTAAGCAATTCAAGAGAAAGGAAGAGAGAGAGAGCCCAAAATGGAAGTAGCAGTTTTTTATAATCTAATCTCAGAAATGACATCCCATTATTTCTGCAGTATTACTTTGTACAAGCATGTCATTAAATCCATCCAAAACCCAAGAAAAGATAAATTATAGAATGGTGTGAATATTAAGTATTAAGATCTGAAGATCATTGGGAGAACATCTTAATCAGCTCCTAAGTCCCCAAAGATTCATGTCTTTCCCATAGGCAAAATATACTCACTTCCTCCCAAGGCTCCCAAATGTCTCATACCATCTTAATTATGAACTTTCAATGATGTATGTATACGTGTGTGTGTATACATACATATATATTTGGATCATACAATGTTACACAATATCTTTGATTCATAGTAACACAATCATACAGTATTCATATATTTGAATCATACAATATGTTACACAATATATTTGGTTCATAGTAATGCAATCATATAGTATTTTTTGTGTGGCTTGCTTCACTCAACATAATGTATGTATACATTTATATGTATCCAGTACATTTAATTGAGAAATGTATGTTTTTATTTTTAAAAAATGGCTTATATATAAAATTATTCCACAATGTACATTTTTTTAATGTAGAGAAAGAAGTATATAGCCTTTTTAATCTTATGCTACAAATATTTTTCTTATTTTTAAAAATTTTGCTTCTCTTTTATAAATTAACACAATTTTCCTTATATCACCAGGAAAAAAATAATGAATAGCTATGGACAGTCTACCAATGCAACTGCAATCAATAACAAGCACATTCTAGAAGTTGTTCTTGAAACTTACATTTAGTTGAATTTCAAATCAATATCTGGCAATCCATAATTGAAGGTAAGAATATTGAACATATACATATTAACATTTATTGAGTAAAGAGAATATTGATTCTCAAAGGCAAGTTCATGTTTGGTTTCCATTTAAAAATTTTACAAGGTGTAAAATATTTACATATGCAGGCCTAGTAAACCAACCCATTCATGCTTTGGTTTAACTAAGAATGTATTCTGATTCAGGTAACAGAAAATCCAACTTAAAATGGCTTAAAAATAATTATCATTTTTCTCACATAACAAGAAATCTAAAAGTAAATAAAGCCTGCATCAATTCAGTTGATCAAAGATGCCTGCTTTTTTCTCTCATTGTACTGTCTTAAACAAAATGTGCTCATTTTATTCTCCATGCTTGTTACATTTTGTTCTCAAGATTACTGCTGCTTCTGCCCTCCAAAACACATTTATTTTCAAAACAAAGTGACAGAGAAAAAAGGGCAGTGTTATCTATGCCTGCTCTGCTTATGAAGAAAATTTACAAAAAGAAAAGCTTTCTAAAAAACACCCTCTAAAAAGATCTGCACATGGATCAATGGCCAGAATTGAGTATATGGCCATTGAACTCAGTTAATGAAGAGACAAGGGGCCACAGGCACCAAAGTGGAGATCAGTATTCAACCCAAGAATTGATTTCACATCCTTTCCCTTTAATCTCTAAAGCAAATTTATTTCAGTGCAAGATTCAGTAAAACACAAACCAAAATAAAGCTGTAGTTCAAGGAAATGACGTTTTATACATTTAGTAATTTGCATTAAATCACCAGAGGATAACCTTGAATGATAAGGAAAGCTCAGGCTGGCTTCCATTTACAATGCCTTGCATAGAACTTCCTGTAAGGATTATCTACATAATCTCAAGAGTAGAACTTTGTGCTAGCTATGTGGTCAACATATTCTCAAGCCTTATCTTTGTCCAACCATTCAAAGGTTGCAACTAGGTTGGTCTCTACGTCATTCTCTTCTTGATCAGAGTCTTTCTGGTAGCTTGACTGGATTTACCCCTGCTCTTCTTGAATTTTCTGTAAATTTTTAGATGTCTATGATTACTTTCTATGTAATATATTATTTGGGTCAGCCAATGTCACACCACTGTTAAAAGATGCTGAGAACAATCATCCAATTTATAATACCTTAAATATTATCTTAACCTATAAAAGTGTTGTAGAAATAGTATGTTAACAAAATGACAATGATTGTTGTAAGGCAATCATAAGCAGACATGGATTCCTGAAGATGATTCAAACTTTTATTTTTCTCAGTTGCATTTGTGTGCATATAGATTTGTCATCTGATGGTCATTCAAAGTGGCATAATTTCCTCTCATTTTTCTCCATCATATCTTCCCTTCCTCATTCTCTTTCTGGCTTTATATTCTTCTGATTCCCAAATCCTCAACTCTACCTCCACCCATGCTAATGCATGATTCTAACTTCATGAAGGCGGGTTAGCTGTAGATGCTTATAGTTGTTACTCATGGAAGATTAAGGGTTATCAGATTGTTCATCATTAAAGGACAATACATAGTCTGGAATAAGTATTGCAAATCACATTTCTGATAACTTATATCTAGAAAATGTAAAAAAAAATAAAAAATGCATTAAGAAAATAAACAACCTAATAAAAATGTGCAAAATATTTTGAGCAGACATTCATTAAAGAATATATACTAATGACAAATAAGATAAATTGATAAAAAATGTTCAACCTCATGTGGCAGTAAGAAAGTGCAAATTAAATCCATGATAAGATACCATTGCACCTTATAGATTTCATATTAGAATGAAAGAAAAAAAGTCAATACCAATTGCTGGCAAACACGTAGAGCAATTGGAACCTCATGCATTTTTTATAGAAATGCACATTAGTTCAACTATTGTGGAGATAAATTAGTAGATTTAAAGAAAGAATGATAGACATTATGCATACTTGTACCAAACTACCCTGAAATTCTATAACTGGATACTGAACTTACACAGATAAAATCTTGAACTTAGACAAACTTGTACATGAATGTTTATCGAGACTTTATTCATAATGACTAAGAACTGGAAACAACCACCAATGTGTTTCATTTATTAAATGTATAAACAAACAGTAGAACATCCATACAATAAAAAGCTACTCAGCAATGAAATGGAACAAACTACTGAAACATACAATGTGGATGGATTGCAAATGTATTATGTCAATTGAAAGAAGCCAGATTCTAAAGGCTAAACAATATATGATATTGTTCATATGATATTCTTTCTGGAAAACTAAAAACTATAGAGATAAAATTAAGGTCAGTTGTTGCCAAAAGCTGAGGGTGAGGGAAAGGATGACTACACAAAGGCATGAGGGAGTCTAGGGTGATATAACTGTTACATATCTTTATATTGGTTGTGCTTACATGGCTTAAGTGTTTGTTAAGATTCATAACACTGCATACCAAAAAGGGTCAATTGTACAGTATATAAATTATATCTCAATAAAAAAGAAGCAATCAGAGAACTATAGAATTTCTTGATTTGCCCTAAATCTTTTATCTTTCAGAACTGTGGTGTTCGTGTGGCCATGAAACAGATGCAAAGCCTGATCCTGAAGGATACTGAATGGAACATTAATTGAAGTGACACCTTCACTTCATTTATTATGTAAATTTTTTCTTTAGGAAAAAGTAAAATCCAGGGGATTCTAATGCAGGCATTTGCCTGAATTCTGATGAGCTTAAACTCTCTATAGTGGCCTCCCTCATCAGCAGAAGCAGCTCCGCCTCCCAGATCTGATGAGGCTGGTCCTGCTTTGTTAAGAAGCGAAAGGAACTGTAACAACATACTAATAGAAAAGGGGATAATTCTTGTCCTATATTTTGTTTATACTTCTCCTTGCCTCCATACTTCTCTTTGTCATCTTACTTCCAGACCACAGCATGAGCCACGGAGCAATGACAATTTCTGAATTGGAAAGAGGAGCATTATAACACAAAAGAGGCAAAATTTTGCTTATTAAATAAGCAAAAATATTGGAAAGAAGAATAAATAATTTTATCTCAGAAAGCTTGTTTCTTCTCAGGGTCAGTATCTTCTGGCTGGCGAGCAATCTTCAGGGTTCCTTGGCTTTTTCGTCACATGGCAATGCACATGGTGGCATCTTCTTCTTTCTTTTCCATGTCCCATTTACTTTCAGCTTCTGACTTTTCCCTGTGGCTTCCTTTCTGTATCCAATTTCCTTTGCTTATAAAGATTCCAGCTATATTGGATTAAGGATCCCACCATTTGGTATGGAAGTATCTTAATTAGTAATAATTTCCAAGGTCTTATTTTCAAATGGATTCACACACAAGACCAGGGGTTGGGACCTGAGCATGACTTTTGTGGGAGACATGATTCAATTCCCAAATGTCTGCTCTTTTAAACCTAAAAGGACTTGTTCTTTCCACATGCAAAATAAATTTATTCTATCATAACATCCCAAAAGCCTTAAGCCATTTTAGAACAGTGGTACTTTCTAAGTCTCTTCAAAATTAATTAAGGATGTGTTCTGTCTTGGGGCAAAATTCCTCTCTAGCTGTGGACCTATTAAACCTACAAAACTAGATTTCTACTCACTATACACAGTGGTGGAGCAGGCATTAGATAGATGTTACCACTGCAGAGGGGAGAAATTGGAAGGAAAATAGGGTCATGGATCCCAAACAAGTCCAAAAATCAGCAGGGAAAACTCCATTAGACTACAAATTCTGTTAGTTATCTGTGGATCAAAATGTTTTATCTTCTGGAACTGTTGGACCGGCAACCCCACCCTTTCCAAGTGCTTATGATGTAGCCATGCTCTCTCCAAACAGTGGGATGTTGGATCCACCCTCTCAGAGCACAGGACTGTCAGCCAGCTTCTTTGTGAACACCAGGGCCAGGCCCCACCATCTCTGGGCATTGGGTAGTTGCACTCTCCCTGAACCACTGGGCTCTAAGTGCCTGGGAAGATGACATGTCCTTCCCACACATGTTGGTGAGCCCTCTCTCTTTGCTCCAGAGATCATTGGTCCAGACCTCAGCTTTCAGCCTGAGAAGTCATTCTTCCTTCAGTTCATTCCTTCTCTGTCCCTTTAAGATATTGTTTCTGTTCATAAAATTTTGCAAAAACCTTGTTGGCTTTGCATGCAGTTCCAAAGGGTCCAAACCATCAGACAATTGACCATTTCATGCATCCTTCCTGGCTTAACTGTATTTTCAATTCTGATTTCCATAGAGATGGCTGACTAGACCCATTTTCAGCCACACCCTCTTCAGTAAAACTGTCCTTTAGAGCCCTGTTCTATGGAGAAAACTTCCAAGAAGCTCAGGATGATTTCTTAGAGAGCTGCCTTTGGCCCTAGTCTCAGAGCACACAGGTTTTGAGTTTATTGTAGACACATGTGGCCACACATAGTTCATAGTAGTTCCGTTACCTGTGAAGTGAGGCATAATAATGCAAATGAGGCTAAGTATAATCCTGAGAATATCCCTTCCTGTCCATTTAGTAAACCAAAAGTAATTCCACATTGCTGGGCAAAGAGTAGATGTTAGTGCCACCACCACCAAAGATGCAGGGTGTGGGGGCAGGATGAGATTCCTGAAACTTCCTGGCAAGAAAGGATTGAGTTTAAAAGTATTATCACGGATTATCTTTATTTGATTAGGATATAACTTCAACCACTGCTGTTATTCAGAAGCAGAACCACACTGAGCATATCGTTACTCATTACCTGATATGTAGCTATCTTCATTTTTTCTTATTTTTAAATTGTTTTTTTCTTTCTTTTTTTTTCTCTTTCCTTTCCTTTCCTTTCCTTTCCTTTCCTTTCCTTTCCTTTCCT
>JAKSZT010054341.1:10978206-11089288 GCA_026826555.1 Tolypeutes matacus | reverse complement strand
CCTTTCCTTTCCTTTCCTTTCCTTTCCTTTCCTTTCCTTTCCTTTCCCTTCCCTTCCCTTCCCTTCCCTTCCCTTCCCTTCCCTTCCCTTCCCTTCCCTTCCCTTCCCTTCCCTTCCCTTCCTTTTCTTCTTTGCTTTTATTTCTTTTATTTTCTTCACTCAGTGTAAAAATAGAACACACAAGTAGTTTTTTTAATCTCACAGGCACAGCAGTAAAACTTGACAGTATGTCCTCAGTATGCCAGCTATTTGTCTTTGTCTATAATTTACTTAAGGAAGCTGATTATCTCACCATTTCACAGAATGTCACACATTGGTTATGCTACTCATGCTACCCCATTGATAAACTCCATGAAAATCAGGGGTCTGTCGTTCTTAGGTGGTCTGGGAATGAAGACATTCCTTCCTTATGAAATCCAAATTGCTGCCCTTGCACTCTTTCCCTTTAAGAAAGAGGTGCAAAGCTTGTTTTGTTTTCTCAGATTTTGAATAAAACTTTTACCACTATTTTTTTTTTTTTTGAAGTTTGAGTATGAGTTGAAGGATGGTTGAGGTTTTAAGTAACCAAATGGGCTGTAGAGGATACGGTTGATATAAATTCTTTCTCCCTTCCAACTTGCTTCTAGTGAACTGCCAGTCTGTTAAATGCTGGAAGTCTATTCCATATTTTAGATTCTTTGCAAGTAGAGTTCTTGTAGAAAATTGGGTTTCATCACTAAGGTGAATCAAGCTTGGGAAGACAAAAATGCCCTAATTTTCTGCTATTTTTATTTTTCTATTTCTGCTGGATAGTGGCTGTCTTTTACTAATATTCTTACCCACAGCCAATTGCAGTAGTGATTGTAGTAGCAGGTTCATGTAAAGGCTTCCTGTCCATGACAGCAAATGTAAAATGGCATGGATTATGTTCACAATAGTTCCAGCTTCCAATAATCTTTTAAGCACTCGGTTCTTCTATTAAATGTCTTTCTCTCCTTAATATAGTTTGGGTGGTTTCTGTTTCAGGCACTGATCCTTGACTGATGGAGTTCAAGTATGTGTGTTGACATTTCAAATGTAACAATTAGAGAATATAAACAGAATGTATATGTTTCAAGGCAGAGAAGGTAAATGAAACAATACAAAAAATAAAAATAAAAACAATAAGAGCAACTCAACTAATAAAAAAGAAAAACCAGAAAATAAGAAGCACAGTCAGTACAGGACAAATTAAAAATGCAAAAATTTGGGTATATCTCTAAAGTCCGAATACAATAATATTTAAAATAAAGGCAACCAGACAGAATTGTTGACTTAATAGGTTTGTATTGACAGAATGCATTAAAGAAAATCTAATCTATTTACCAAGAATATATGCAAACATAAATAAAAAGATGCATTGCCCTAAAATATGAAAACATCAAACACCAACTGAAGGAAAATTTATTTTAGCTATTATTTTATGTACCTAATTACATACATTCAACATATATACAATGGAAATTGACAGAAATATATGGAGATAGGAAGAAATACATCAATATAGTGAGAAGTTCTAAAATAATACTCAGACATAATAAATTGGGCACACTTATATGTACGTACACAAACACAACTAGAAATACCTTGTATGTCCATGGGAGATTTGACAACCATAATTGACAGGATGAACCCAAAGGGAATATATATATTCCTAACCTCAGCATTAGAAAAAGCCCATTTTTAGGGCACAGTTGGTAAATTTAAGGAAATGTAAGTATCAATCATAAAACCAGTCATAAAAAATATTCCTTAAAGAAAATGAATAGCAGAACATGGTATAAATCAATAACAATAAATAATTAAGAAACCAACAAGCTTAACATCTAGAAAAATAGATAATTCATGTTTAATTAGAAATAAAACAAAAATTAGAAAATATTTAGAAATGGAAAATATCAATATATAAAACGTGCATGTGATTTCAGAAAAACAATGCTTATATAAAAAATTATCACCTAAAGTAAATGTTTTTGATACAATAAAAGGATGAAAATAAGTGAAGTAGTAATGCAATCTAATAATTCAGAAAAAAATCCCAGAATATTGAAAAAACAAAGAGAAGAAACCAATACTAATAAAAGCAGGAATTAATAAAATTGAAATGAATATACAATTTATATTTTCAAAAAAATTAAACACAATATAAAATAATGAAATGAATAAAACTTTGACAAGTTTGATCAAAAGAGTAATAAAGTATAAATAAACAATATGAGAATTTTAAAGGATCAGAAATGCATTTACTGCATATTTTAAAAAAGAATAAAAGAATAAAAAGAATACAAAAATAATTTCTTGTTAGTATATTTTAAGTTTTTAAATACACACAACTGACTCCAAAGAAATAGATATTCCAAATATTCCTGTAACTAATTTATATTTTCAAGAAAACTTTTGTTTACACTCACACATACACACAAGGTCAAATTTTAGTTATATTTAATCAGTTAAGGGGTACATGATTCACATATAGATAAAGTTTTCTATATCTTTTTAAAGAATTCAAGCTAAGTTGTTTTAATAAGGATACTTCCAAATACAAAGGTTTATTTTGAGAGTATATTTTTCTCTCAGACATAACCTAGAGGCTCCACAATTTAATTCAGGGACTCAGGTTCTTTCCATCTCTTAGCTCTATTATTTCCAAGAGCACTCTCCTCTTCCACCTAGCTGAAAGTGATTTATCTCCATATTTCATTCTACATTAAGGAGAAAAATAAATCCATCAGTGCATCTATGTTTTTAAGGGACTAACAAACAGTTTTCCACATCACTCCTATTTCACATGCCACTGACCAAAACATAATCAGATTACCACTGTAATGGAAGTTGATAAATGTAGTCTCTAGTTAGGCAGCTGTCATAATTAGGCTAATGTGTCAACTTGGCCAAGTGATGGTGTCCAGTTGTTTGTTCAACCAAGCACTGGGCTAATTGTACTGCAAGGACAATTCATGGACTTAAAACATCAGTGATTAGATTGCATTGATGGCTGATTGCATCTATAATCAACAGAGGAGATTGCCTTCAACAAAGAAAGATGTCTCATCCAATCAGTTGAAGACCTTAAAAGGAGAAGTGATTCAGCATTCAGAGAGAGAATTCCCATCTCTACTTCAAATAGCCAGCTTCTCCTGGGCAACTCACTGAGGACCTTCATTGGAGTTCCTGGCTTGCAGCCTGACCTATAGAATTTGGATTCCTGCATCCATACAGTCAAGTGAGACAATTTTATAAAATCTCATGATATTTACTGATATCTCCTGTCTGTTTTGATTTCCTAGAGAAACGTGACTAATAAAGCAGCTATAAAAGTGAACTTAGGAAATTCTATTCTAAAGGAAGACGTTTCTGCCACAGCACAAAATCATGTTTTGACGTTAATATAATAATAATTTTGAAACTTGAAAAGGTTCATAGTATAAAGGAAAATAACTAGGTTGGTTTATTTGAATATAAGTAATGTTTTAGCATGTCTAATTTGAAAATATATTTAAAAAGATAATGCACTCTCAATTGGTTGTGTTTATTCCAAAAATGAAGAATTTGATATAATGTCTTTTTGCATTAGCTGGTATTTCTTTGTATAATGTTGAACAAGAGTGGTAGAGGAGATATTGGGTCCTTATTCCTGATCTTAGGGGGATGGACCAAGTCTCACACCATTAATTATGATGTAAACTATGGATTTTTTTTGTAGAAGTTCCTTATCAAGTTGAGGAAATTTCATCTATTCCTGGATTGGCGAGTTTTTTTTTTTTTTTTTTACATAAATGGTGTTGGATTTTATGAAATGCTTTTTCAGCATCAGCTCTATGAGCAAATGCTTTTTCTATTTTATCTTGTTGATAGGGTGGATTGCAATGATTGATTTACAAATGTTGAATAAACCTTGCATCGATGGAATTGATCCCATTTGTTCATGATATATAAATATTTTTATGCATTGTTGGACTAGATTTGCTTATATTTTGTTCAGGATTTTTCACCTGTGGACTTTAACAATGGGGATTTATTAGCTTACAACTTTACAGTTTTGAGGCTGAGAAAAATGTCTGAATCAAGGATTCATCAAGGTGATGCTTTTTTCCCAAGAGACTAGCTGCTGACAGTCCTCGGCTTCTCTGACACATGTCAAAGCACATGGTGGCATCTGCTGGTCTCTTTTTTTCTCTTCCAGGTTTCATTGATTTCAGCTTCTTCCTTCTGTGGCTTTCTCCCTCTTTGTATAAATTACATTCTATAATAAAGGACTCCAATAAAAGGATTAAATTCCACCCTGGGACATGTCTTAACCTCATCAAAAGGTCCTTTTACAATGGGTCCATACCCACAGGAATGGATTAATTTTAAGAATATGGTTTTCTGGGGTATATATAATTCCAAACTACCACAGTCCACCTTCTGGACTCCCAAAAGACATTTTTTTTCCATATATAAATACATTCAGTCCATCACAATATCCCAAAGCCTTGAGTCTTTTCAGTAACAATACTAAATACAAAGTCTCATCAAAATCAGTTATAGGTATGGTCTTTCATGGGGCACAATTCCTCTCTATCTGTGGACCTGTGAAACCTAAAGAATAAGTTATCTACTTCCAATATAAAAGGAATGGACACTTATAGGGTAAACATTACCATTCCTATATGGAGTGATTGGAAGGAAAACAGGGGTCACAGTCCCAAGCAATTTGGGAATACTGCAGGGCATTCTCCATTATATTTCAAGTTCTGAGATCATCCAAAGAACAATGATTTGTCTTCCTGGTCTGATGGAGCAGCAGCCCCACCATTTGCAAATGCTTGTACAATGGTTCTGCTCTACCTGAGTACTGGGGCACGGCTCTCCCTAAATAATAGGGTGAGGGGTCCACCCTTGTCAAGAATCAGTATGGCAGCCAGGCTGTGAACTTCATCCTCATCCTACAATAGAGTAATGGCCAGCCTCTCCGCAATCTGAGAAAACTGCATTGGTAACACTGCTCTTAAATAGCAGGGCAGAAGATCTGCCCTCTCCCCGTGCCTTGAAATTATACAGAACATTTTTTCTGCTCATAACGGAATGGGGCTAGATATCAGTAATGAATGGAAAAGGGAAAATTTATAAATATATGGAGATTAAACAGCACACTCTTAAATAATCAGTGGGTCAAAGAAGAAATTGCAAGAGAATTCAGCAAATATCTTGAGACAAATGAAAATGAGAACACATCATATCAAAACCTATGGGACACCACAAAGGCAGTGAAGAGAGGGAAATTTATAGCCTTCAATGTTTATATTAAAAAAGAAGAAAGAGCTAATATTGAAGCTCTAACTACATATCTGCAGGAATTAGATGAAGAACAGCAAACTAATCCCAAACAAAACTGATGGAAAGAAAGAGTAAAGATCAGAGCAGAAATAAATAAAATTGAAAAAAAAAAAAAAACAATAGAGAGAATGAATAAAACCAAAAGTTGGTTCGTTGAGATGATCAACAAAATCGACAAACACTTAGACTGATAAAGAAAAAAAGAGAGAAGAGGCAAATAAATAAATCAGAAATGGGAGGGGGGCATTTACCATGAACTCCACAGAAATAAGAGATCATAAGAACATACTATGAACAAATGTATGCCAAAAAAAAAAAAAAATACACAATGTAGATGAGATGGACAAATTCCTAGAAATACAAGGACCACCTACACTGACCTTAGAAGAAACAGAAGACCAAACAAACCAATCACAAGTGAAGAGATTACAGCAGTCATGTAATATCTCCCAAAGATGAAAAGTTCAGGACCAAATGGCTTCATAGGTGAATTCTACCAGTCATTCAAAGATGATCTAACACCAAATTCACTCAGTCTTCCAAAAATTTGAACAGGAAAGAATGCTACCAAACGCATTCTCTGAAGCCAATATCACCCTAATACCAAAACCAGATAAAGATACTACAAAAAGAGAAAATTACAGACCAAAATCTCTAATGAATATAGATGCAAAAATCCTTAACAAAATGCTTGTAAAGTGAATCCAAAAGCACATTTAAAGAATTATATACCACAATCAAGTGGGTTTCATCCCAGGTACACAAGCGTGGTTCAACACAAGCAAACCAATTATTGTTAAAAACCATATTGATAAACAGAAGAAGAAAAATCACATGATATTCTGGATTGATGCAGAAGAGGCATTTGATATAATATAGCACCCTTTCTTGATTAAAACACTCCAAAGGATAGGGAAAGGAAGTTTTCCCAATATGATAAAGTGCATAAAACCTACAGCTAGCATTGTACTCATCAGTGAAAGACTGAAATATTTCCTGCTGAGATCAGGAACAAGACAAGGATGCCCACTGTCACCACTGTTATTCAATATTGGGCTAAAAGCTCAAGCTAGAGCCAATAGGCTAGACAAAGAAATACAAGGCACCAAAATAGGAAAGAAAGAAATAAACCTTTCACTATTCACTGATGATATGAACCTATATGTAGTATCCCCTGAAAAATCCACAACAAAGTTATTAGAACTAATAGCACATGGCACGAAGTCTGGGCTGTCTGTGATTTTCTTCAAAAACTCCAAGTAATCTTGTCATAGAACCAACTGATTCTATTGGTTTAATATGGCGGGGTTTTTTGCCTTTATTTTTTTTCCAAATCATGTGAGAATTTTCAATAATGTGAAGTAAGGCATTTGAATGCTTGGATAAAATAGAGTTGAAACCTGCTGAGTAGGGAGGAAATGAAATCATGAAAGAAATAGTAGACTGAAAGAAAATATAGAGTTTAACAGACTGGATGATTCAATGTGATCAAAGGATTCAGTGGAAGCAACATTCTGTACAATCATGTATTGAACATATTAGTTTTCTTCATATAAGTGATGATGATAACAGACAGACAATGTAAAATTATTAACCAAAACTAAAAAAAAAATAAAGTCACTTGCTTATATATATATATATGAAAAATAACTAAATGACTCACTGATCCCTAATGCTGCTGGTGACAAATGAAGAAAAAGCATTTTAAAAGGAAATTTATTAAAGATGTCCTAGAGTATGGTCTTGTAAGCCAAAAGATAAACACAACTTGGACATTATAAAGAATTTGACAAGGATTATAACATTTATTACTATATTTTCTTCACTTTTATAGTTCAGAGATAACTTGTCACATAAAAAGTATAAGTATGAAAAATGCTAACCTGAATTAAAAAGGAAAATGCAAATATAATTACTTAACATTCTTCAATATCTATGTGATTTTTTTAGCTGAAAATATTTAAAGATAAGAAAATTGCAGTTATAATCTTTGAATAAATTATCATGGGAATAGATTCAGAAGTGAAAAAATGGCAGGGTGGATTAATTTTGATATCAGTCACTTTATGATAGCAATATTTGGTTCATCTGTTGGGTACCAGGGCTGACTATGGAAAAATCCTCTATGTCAATCATTATGAATGACAGTAATGGAAAATAATGGAATATGACAAAGGATAAATGATAATAATGAACAAAGAATGATGAGTTTATGTAAATTTAGATTCCCAACAAGTGAGTTATAATCATTACCTATCCACAGTTTGTCTGCACAATGTCAATCAGTTCGTTCTTACATGGTGTTGGAAAACAATAGCTTCTGTTGCAAAGTTCATGCTTACACAGGGTATATTTTGCACTTGTCACACAATTTTGGATTTACTTCTCTCTCTTCCTGAGTTCCATTAAGGCTTTCTTTGTCTACATAATAGAATCAATAATAAATGTCTTTGTTTCTCACAAAGACCTTTCAGCAATTGCCTCTTTCTAGAAACTTAATTGAAACCATAGCATAGGTTTGATTAAAGCTCTCTTACCTCTTCTTTGTACTAGTTCTATGTCATCTGTGCTATGATTCTACAAATATTGGAAATTTACATTTTCTCCAAATACACTGTATTCTTTCAAGAACTATCAATAAACGGCATGTATAATATGCCCAGGAATACTCTTTGCATTCCTGGTGGGGTAGATTTATTGAATTTCTTGGATTTGGTGTAAAGAAAGTAGTCATAATTTAAAATGTTATCATTATCCATTCACCATTTATCTATATTGAATTTCCTAGGGATTCATCCATGATTTTGCTAATTGTCTCAGCTTGTACAATTCCATTTATTAATTGGTTTATTTATTTATCACAAGTTTATTGAATATCAAGGGTGTTTCAGGCACTTTTCTAGGCACTTCAGAAAAACTGGCAGTTAAATGTGCTGGCCCTTTATGAAGCTTCTGCCCTAGAGAAAAATAAAATGAAGTGTAAATATCAATAATAAATACTATTGAAGAGAATTAAACGGTACAAAGAGATAATACAATTGGGAAATTTAACCAAATCATGGAAGTTCAGGGAAGGATTTAGATAAGTGTCAACATGTAAAGAATTGCTTTGTTGTAAGGAACACAATCTTGGAAAACTGGCCAGAAAATGGTGAATATGAAATAAATCTAGAAAGTATATGTAGCAAGATGTGAGGTAAGAGCAAGAAAGAAACAGTACATGTGTGTGGTTGTAGGGTGAGGGTGGATGAAATGGTATGTCATTTATTGTCTTACAGGCCTTGCTAAAAAATTCTGTTTATGTTAAAAAACATTGGGAAAGCATTACATGTTTTTCAGAAGGAGTGAAAATAATCGTGCTTTACTTTATGGTGAACTGTTCTGGCTGCAGTGTGAAGAATAAAGCAAAACAGGAAAGATCCAGGCAACTCAGCTAAAGGGTTACTGAACTAGTCATGACAGGAGAAAATGGTTTTTGGAATAGTTGGAGGTGATAGAAATGGAGAGGAATGTTAATTTCAATATATATTTAGGAAACACAAAATGTAAAACTGGTGATGAGAGTGATGGAAATGGAGGCTTAATGGATGATTCCTGGGGTTTTGGTAGCGAGAGTATTGAATTCATATAAAGAAGTTACTCTGCAAGAAAAACATATTAGTGAAGAAACTGATGAGTTTGACTTTGAATATACTCAATTTGAGGAGCCTATGAGATATTTAAGATTGAATATAAAATGATATAAATGACATTTAAAAGCAAGCTAGAAAATGAAGATAATTGTGCTATGAAAGCCATGGAAAGACTGAGTCAAGATTTAGAAATTGTCAATAGTGTTGGATCTACTGTAGAAAAAATAAGATGAAAACTGAAGTAGAGACCTATATTCGTCATGGTTCTCTAGGGAAACGGAACCAATAGGATACATCTGTAAATATTATGAGCTTTTATAAAATTACCTTACATGACTGTTGGGGTACATTATTCCAAATTCTGTAGGGCAGGCTACAAGCTGAGAACTCCAGTGAAGGTTTGTAATGAATTCCCTAGGAGAAGCTGGCTGGCTGAGGTAGAGATGAAAATTCTTTCCTCTCCTCTGGGTCCCATTTCTCTTAGCTTTCTGGTTTCCTTGGTGCCAATGTGATGCTGATGCACAGTACCAGAAATCTGTTGTCTTTTATAAAGGGTATTTATTTGTGGTAGAAGCTTACAGTCACAAAGTCTTAAAGCATAAGTTACTTCCTTCATCAAAGTCTGTTGCCACGTGTTGGAGCAAGATGGCTGCCGACATCTGCAAGGGTTCAGGTTTCCTCCTCCTCCTAAGGCTTCCAGCTTCTTCCAATATCAGCTGTAGGCTGGGATAAGTCTTGTCTCTCTCTCAGGGTTCATTTCTCTCTGGGCTCAGCTGCTTTGCTCTATACAAAAGGCCCATTGTAAACTATCAGGTGAGTGCCATGTCTAATGGAGCCTTCTTTCTTTCCTCATGTATCTGCTTCTCTGTGTATTTACTTCCTGGGGCTCCTTCACCTTCCTACAAATGTCTGTACCAAGTAATAGTTATAGAATTGAGACTCAACTGCAGAATTAACAACACAAAATAGAGCCAACACTGAGATCCCCATTGAACTAGCTTCCTTTGTTGGAATGTGGATTATTGAAACCTATGTCTCAACAGAGCATATACTTTGTAAGCTTTTCTCCCTGCCTATGTGTTGGCTGTTTATCATTTATCCTACTTTGTTATTTGCTTTGTTACTGAATTTAAAATAATATTTGCATTCATTTAGTATAATAAAATTTGATTTCATGCTCAAAAAAAAAATAATAATAAAATTCCAAATAACTCCTCTGCTCTGCCATGTAGTTTTCTCTGTCATACTGACATGGCTCAATCAAAGCCTTAAAAATAATTTAATCAAGTAAGAGTGAAACCTCTGATCCCAGTACAATATAATGTACCCATAGGAACAGACCAGTTTACAAGCATAATCCAATATCTATTTTTGGAATTCATAAACAATATCAAACTGCTACACTTGGCTTCCTTTCTCAGTTTCTGTGGGTTTCTCTATGTCTCTGCAGCTCCTACTCTCCATATTCATTCCGTTTATAAAGGACTGCATTAAGTGGATTAAGGCACACCTTGGATCATGCCCTACAGAATTAATCTAATCAAAAGGAAGTTCCCACCTACAATAGGTTTACACCCACAGGAATGGATTAGCTCTAAGGACATGATCTTTCCTGGGCTCCAAAAAAGCCTCAAACTGCCACAAGACTCATTGTGTTAAATCACATGGAGATCGTTGTTCAGCCTAGCAGAGTTGTTTTTTGGAGTGCAGGGACTAAAACTCCCCAAAAAATAAGTTGAAAAGCGAGTGTTAGAACACTTATCCCTACTAGCATCATGTTATATTATTAATTTGTAGGAGAATGGAAGAGTAAGTTAGTGTTTTGTGACAAATATTAATGAATATGTGTCATAAATATACTAGATATTTTATATGTCACATTCCAAACTAATAATTACATGATGGAAAAATAAGCATATTTTGATATTACAGATGAGAATTCTGAAGCTCAGATAAATTAAAATTTGGTTTGTACTTAGCTGTTAAGCAAAAAAGCTAAGATTTTGTTACAACCCAACTCCTGAAGGGCACCAGTTGGTACGGCCGTGACGCCAAAGAATGTACTTGTTACTGAATCAGACATAAGTTTTATTAGGACTTATGAACAGAAGAGTCTCTGATAGTGGCAAATTGGAGAATGAAGATAGCACTCCGTGAAGAGATGGGAAAAGGAAGGAGGGGTGATATAAGAGGTCTCAAAACAAAGACATCCATAGAGTATGAAAACAGAGTTTCTGCTAGGGTCACATGAACGAGTATGTGGCAGTTTGATATTATTTATGAATTCCAAAAAGAGATATTGATTATGTTTGTTAAGTGGTCGTTTCTCTGGGTATAATACGGTTTGACTGATTTAAATTCAAAAGCTTTATGTTTACTTGATTAAATCAAGATTAGGGCTTTGATTTGACCATGTCATTAAGTTGTGCAGGGTTGAGTCTCTGCCCCCTTGGTGGACCAATAAAACAGACTCTTACACAGAAGTAGATACACAGAGATGATACATAAATGAAGAAAAACAGCTTTATAGACATGGCAGAGGTCTTGGGAAGAGAGATGAGCCATTTGCCTGATAGTTTACAGCTGACCTTGTGAAAAGAACAGAGCAAATGAACCCAGAAAGAATCAAGCCCAAGCCCTATGCAAGCCTACAGCTGAGATGGGAAGAAGCTGGACCCATGGAGCCTTAAGACGGAAGGGGAATCATGAGCCCTCCCAGTCATCATCCGCCATCTTGCTTCAAAAGATGGCAACAGAGTTTGGTAAGGAAGTAACCTTGAATTAGACTCTTTAGGGCCTTGTAACTGTAAACTTTTACCCCAAATACATACCCTTTATAAAAGCCAACAGATTTCTGGAACTTTGTATCAGCACCCCTTTGGCTAACTAATACAGCATACATAAGGGCTCTGGGGATGTTTTCACTATACATGTAGGAAGGACATTTATCAAGGACATTTACTTCTTTGGGAAGATTTTAGTTTACAATACCATCTATACATTCTTTCTCCTCCGGGGTTGTTAACCTTTAACTTATGTCTAGGTCACACAGGCAGCTAAGTACTGAGGACTTGGGGGTTGGTGCTCTGGGATCCCACAGATTTAAACACAGATCTATAGAATTTTAAGAAACTTGTCATCAGTTTGCCTTAGGACTCTGTCAAATAAGAAAAATCTTGGAATATTACTAAAGTATTAGAAGTTGGTATTTGAACATGGATTCACATATTACTAATTTTAGTTAATTATAAGTATCCCTCTGTGTTGCAGTTTGGCACTTTGATATAGTTATGAATTCCAAAAATAGATATTTGATTATGCTTGTAAACTGGTCTGTTCATCTGGGCATGATTAAGTTATGATTAGGGCTTTTATTGGGCCATGTCAGTAAGACATTGTGTCCCGCCCCTTGGTGGGTGGGGAATCAAAGATAAAAGACATGGCAAAGGACAGAGTTGGAGTTTTCATGTTGGAGTTCTGATGCTAGAGCCCAGAGAAGTAAGCACACAGAGGAGCTTGGTCATGAGGAAAGAGAGAAGGCCCCAGGAAAAGAGACAAGCCATTGGCTTGACAGTTCACAGCTGGCCTTGTGGAGAAAGGCAAAGCCTAGAGAGCCTCAAAGTCTACAGTTGACCTTGTGGAGGAAACAGAGGAGCTGAGCTCTGAGAGAAACAGAGCCCTGAGAAGAGAGGAACCCAAGAAGACTGAACTCTTGGCAGACATCAGCAGCCATATTGCCCCAACATGTGGCAATCAACTTTGGTGAGGAAGAAAATGTACACTTTATGGCCTGGTAACTGTGGACTTCTACCCAAAATAATTACCCTTTATAAAAACCAACTGATTTCTGCTATTTTGCATTAGCACCCCTTTGGCTCACTAATACACTCTGTTACAGGATTTTATCTAGATTCTTGACTATGCTGCAGAAATGAATTCCAAGAGTATGTTATGTTGATTAGGCCAGTAATTTATTAAGGTAGGGAGGGAAGAGAAATGAGAGAAAAAAACCGATCATAGGTCCCAAGTAGAGAGGACGGGGCTGAAGAGTGATAAAAGAGGACCGATTTACAGACTACAATTTCCCATTATAGATTATAAATGCCCAGATTTTACTTGTGTATTGATCCAAGTGGGGGCAAAGAAGGCCAGAACAGGAGTTCAATGGCTAGAAAGAGGGGTCCAATGGCAAGAGAGAGAGAGAGAGATTTAGCCTGTGTGCTTCCATTTTAAACCATTAATTATTCTCCCTCTTTGCTAATGACATGGGAGGAGTCCCAGCTGTTTTCTGTTTTGATTGATTACCACACCCATTAATCTCCCAGGAGGGCCAGTGATAATGTCCGTGGTGAATATCCGGGGCTCCTTCTGGCTTCCAGAGGAAATCTCATTCACAAGGGTCAGCCATCTTGAGTGTTGATGTCCACATGGACTTCTTGCCAGGTTCCAGATCCATCTATTGATTCCCTATTTTACAAGCCTGCTTCACCTCCATTTTTTTTAGGATATGTGCATGTGTGTGTTTTATGTAGAGCTAAATTCCGCCATGCCATCCTATTAGTTAAAGAACAATAAATGCATATTATCTACTTAGTTGATGGATGACATGATATTCATATATCATATAATGGTAGCTTACTAATTATTTACTAGTAAGCAGTGATAACTAATTTGGAAAATATAGAAGAAACCATCAACTAGTTATGAGCAAGGATGTTAAAATCAAATTTTAAAGGATTTAAATTTCACTCATCATAAGCTTCCTAGGCTTTACTTATTGAGTTAAGGATTCTGACTTTATCACTGACATTTTTATGATTATGTCTTGGAGATGGCAAAGAAGCATTAGACCGTCTCTGATGACCACAGCTTAGAAAAATCCATTTTTAAGATTCTTAATCCTTCTTATAATCCCACTTGACAGATGTTTAAGTTCAGACACATCTTTTCATAATAACTTTGAGCCTTATAGGAACATAGAACATAAATTACATGAATGTAGCAATCTAAAGCTTTATTTTTATACGTACAGAACAACAGTATTTAAAGAAAGAAGAAGTGTATTACAATTCAGATATAATTTAGAAGTTTCCAAACAGAAACATTTTTAAAAATTTGTTATATATTTTAAATTATGGTTGCATCATCTCTTTCAGTAATTTGTATGTAAAAATCTTCCCCATGAACTGGATTTACTTTACATCCAAATCATTTCTCACCAAAAAAAAAAAAAAAGCCTTGCTTATTTACTTTAAAAAAATTTTTTTATTAAAGTATATCACTCATACATGAATGTGCATAAACAATAAGTGTATAGTAAAAGTTGTGAACTTACAAAGCAAACATTCATAACATCATACAGGGGTCCCATACATCAACCCTCCAACAACACCTTGTATTGTCATGAGACATTTGTTACAAATTTTGAAAGAATATTGTCAAAATCTTACTACTAATTATAGTCCTTATCTTACATTTGGTGTATTTTCCCCCAAACCACCCTATTATTATTTTTTAAATATATTTTTATGACAGAAGTTGTAAACTTACAAAATAATCAAGCACATGTGCAGAATTCCCAAACAACACCTCTCTATCAACACAACACACTGTGGTGGAATATCTGCAACAGACTACAAGACAATATCATCCAACCACCTACAGGTTCACAGCATGCACTTGGCACACACTCTCCACACTCCCCCACCATCAACACAATACATCTTTGGCATAGATGCAAGAATATTACATTATTACTGTTAACCACACTCCATAGGTCACTCCAGTTGTATTTTTCCCATGCTTCTCCACATTCCCACCACCCTGCAATAGTGATGTACATCTGTTCTAGTTCACAAAGGACATCTGTATCATCAACCACTATTCTCATCCACCTCTGGGTTTACTGGGCTCTTCAGTCCCTAGAGTTTTCTATAGTTTTCTGTCAGTTGGCATTTACATCCCCCGACTACCATTTTCAGCCACATCCCCATTTATAAACCAGCTGTTACTCATTAATGGTGTTACCATTAACTCTGTACATTTCCACACTTTTACAGTAAAGCTAATTAAAACTTCTACATACATTAAATATCAGCAGTCCATCTCATTCCTCCTCTTAACTCTTTTAAGAATGCACCACCTACCACCAGGTCTTGAAGATATTTTCCTACATTTTCTTCTAGAAGCTTGATGGTACTTGCTTTTATATTTAGGTTTTTCATTCATTTTGAGGTAACTTTTAAATAAGGTGTGAGATAGGGGTCCTCTTTCCTTCTTTTGCTATGGACATCCAGTTTTCTCAGCACCATTTTTTGAATGGACTGTTCTGTGCAAGCTGTGTGGGTTTGACAGGCTAGTGAAAAACCAATTTATCATAAATGTGAGGGTCTGTTTCTGAACCATCAATTCAGTTCCATTAGTCTATGTGTCTGTATTTAAGCAAGTGCCATGCTGTTTTTACCATGATAGCTAGGTAATATGATTTAAAGTCTGGATATGAGAGTCTTCCAACTTTGTTTTTCCTTTTTAAGATGTTTCTGGCTATTCAGGACCCCTTACCCTTCCAAATAAATTTGATAATCAGGTTTTCCATTTATTTAAAAAATACTGGTGGAATTTTTATCGAGATTTCATTGAATCTGTATATGAATTTGAGTAGAATTGACATCTTAATGATATTTAGGCTTCCAATCTGTAAGCATGGAATGTTCTTCCAATTATTTAGGTCTTTTTAAAATTTCTTTTAACAATGAGTTGTAGTTTTCTGAATAAAACTGCTTTACATCATTGGTTAGGTTTATTCCTGAATGGTTGGTTTTTATCTGTTATTTTATTTTCACCATGCTTTTGACACTTTTAGTTACTTTTATTGATATAATCTTCATTTCTAGACTCTCTTCCAGGCCTCTCTCTCCTGTCTTTTTTTTTTTTCAGGCTGTAGCACACCCTTTAGTATTTCTTACAAAGCAGGTCTCTTGTTTACAAACTCTCTTGGTTTCTGTTTATCTGTGAATATCTAAACTTGCCCTCATTTTTGAAAAACAATCTTGCTCGATATAAGATTCTTGGCTGGAAATTTTTCTCTTGCAGTCTTAAATATATCATGCCACTGTCTTCTTGCTTCCATGGTTTCTGATGAGAAATCTGCACCTAATCTTATTAGGTATTCTCTTATATGTTATGAATTACTTTTCTTTTGCTGCTTTCAGAATTCTTTCTTTGCCTTTGGCATTTGACATTCTGATTAGTATGTGTCTTGGAGTTGGTCTATGGGTATTTTTTCAGATGGGAGTACATCATGCTTCTTGGACATGGATATCTATGTACTTCAGTAGGGTTGGGACATTTTCTACCATTATTTCTTTTAATATTCTTTCTGCCCTTTTTCCCTTCTCTTCTCCTTCTGGGACACCCATGACATGGATGTTTGCATGTCTCTTGCTGTCGTTTACTTCCTTGAGACATTGTTCAAGTTTTTCCAATCTTTTCTTTATCTCTTCTTTTGTATGTTCAGTTTCAGAGGCCATTTCTTCAAGATCAACAATTCTTTCTTCTGCCTCCTCAAATCTGTTATTATATGATTCCAGTGTATTTTTAGTTTCATTTATTGCACCTTTCATTCCCATAAGATCTGCTATTTTACTATGTATGCTTTCAAATTATTCTTTGTGCTCATCCAGTGTTCTCTTAATATCCTTAATTTCTTTAGCCATCTCATTGAATTTCTTAAGGAGATTTGTTTGAACAGCTATGATTAGTTGTCTCAACTCCTTTATGTCATCTGGAGGCTTATTTTGTTCCTTTAGCTGGGCCATATCTTCCTGTTTCTTGGTGTGGATTGTAACTCTTTGTTGGTGTCTTGGCATCTGGCTTACTTGTGTATTTATTCTGGGTGCGGTTTTTCTCTTCAGTTTAGAGCTTCCTGCCCTTTCTCCCTTGCTGGTTGTGTAGTAGGAGCCAAGGATGTAGTTGGTACTATAAGCTGTGGAGGCTCAAGCTGCCTTTATTGCCCTAGGGACCAATGAAGCTTCTCCCAACTTTTTCCTTTGCCAGGGGTAGGGACAGAGTCACAGCTGTGTGGAATAATCCAAGTCATGCAGGCCTAGACCATAGTTGCCCAGAGAGACTGACGAAGCTTCACACCCCTTTCTCCCCTGCCTGGGGAGTGGGTGGAGCTGCAGGTGTGGGCAGCAATCTATGTAGTGCAGCTCCAAGATGACTGCATTTGCCCCAGTAGACTTCCGATTATTCAGTCTGTGCCAGCTAAATGTACCTGCACTTACCTGGATAGGCTGGTGCAGGGCCTGCCTGCTTCCTCCCTGCCCGAGGCTAGAGTGGCAATCAGATCTAGATGGAAAGAAAATGGTCCTTACCAGCACTGTGATTTTTGTCAGCCCCGCTTCCTCTCTTGTCAGGCACGGAGTTAAGATGGCAGCTACAGGCCTCTTTCTAACTTGGACAGTTTCAAACTTTAGCTGTTCTTAGGATTATACTTTAGCCAGCTGAGTTTACTAATCAGTAGCTGAAGTTGGTGCCCAACTGTCTATTTCTCCTATTTTTGTGAAGTGGAGCTTTCAATTCCAGCCATGGAACAGCTCCCGAGGTGGCTTGTGCCTCCAGTGGATGATGGACACTGGCCTCCAGGGCACGGAGTGCTCTATTTATGAATCTTCTCTGCAGATGGGCAGTCTCCTCCTTCCATTCTTTCAAGGATGTTGCAGGATGCACTTCTTCTCTCCTGGAGCTCCCAACCAAGTGCTTTAGATAACTCTCAGGTGATTACTAATTGCCCTGTGGCAGGGACTGATTCTAGGAGCTCCTTACTCTCCTGCAATCTTGTTGGTTGTCCCTGCTTATTTACTTTTAAACTGAGAATTTGTTGAGTGAGATTTGGGAAAATATTTCAATGTGATTCTTAGTAAACTTTCTAATTAAATACTAACAAAAGCCACCAAATATTAAGAATCTTGGTGTGGTTCTTTATTGGATTTATGTCTCATGGGGTCATCAATTTATTATGAAAGAATCCAATGAAGACCATCTTATAAAATTCTTTGGCTCTTTTTTAAATGTTTTTACAAATTGTATTCCTTATCCTTTTCTTAGAGTACTTACAGACAACATCCAATACAGCATCTTGTGAGGTCCTGCTCTATATAAATCAGCTGAATTTTATTGATGATGGTTTTCAGCATTGCAACAATTACAAACATTTCTTGGTTCACAATGAACTCTTAATCACTATTAATATTATGAGTGAATGAATCAAAGTGCTTATCATTTTATATCATTGAATTTGATACCACTATTTCCAAGATTGTAATGTGGCTATCAAGGAGATTATAAAGGAATTTACCATTGTGAAAGTTAATAAGTTCTCAAAGCTGATCTTTAGTTCTGAATGATTGCAGTACCTCTTTGCCTCTGAATAGGGTTTTACAGTTTGCATATTCTTGATCTCATTAGAGATTCAAACAATCTTGGGACCTAGGAAGGCAGAAATTAGTCTCTTTATAGATGAAGGAAAAGATATTCAGAAAGTCCAATTTCAAATTCTTCATCCAATGCACAAGTTTTGAGAAATTAAGAGGAAAACAAATCCATTGCTTTATATGCAAATTTTATTTTATTCTATTACTTTTTGTTTGCCTTCAATTTATTATCACCGTGCTTTCTTTCTCTTGTTTTGTGTTTGTGGGATTGTGTGTGTGTAAGTGTGTTTGGACTCATGTGTGTACATACATATGCATGGGTCAAGGAGAAGGTGCATGGTTCTTTTGCACATGTTGATATTCAAAAACGATCCTGTCCTCTGGTAATTAAATGCTCAAGGTCTGAACTAGAAAAAGAGGTCCCTGCATTCTATGCAGGTACAATGCTATTATGGCCATATATCATTATTTATATATATTTTTATCCATATTTATGTTTAGCTGAATATTTTATATAGTAAAGTTGGTGGTTTTATTCTTTAGTATATTATTTGATAAAATTCTTTAGTATGTTATTTGATAAAATGTGACAGTCATTCTTCTAAACATTTCTGGCATGAATTTGGTTTGGTGCAAATGATATAATGTTATTCTTATTCTTTCAAAATTAATTGCCTCAAATCAGGATTTGAAATTTTGGAATATTAATTGTGATTCTTGAAGTCTTAAAATTAATGGCATTTATGAAAATTTATTTTTACCTGCCTTTATAACTATATACTAGATAAAATTCACATTTTTATCTAAAATAGTATTTTAACTGTCTAAATATATTAAATAGTTATGACAACTTCAGAAATTGATATTACTGTGAAATGCATTCCTTCAGAAAAACTGATAATTAAACTATCTAGCAAATATATACTTAGATAAGTGTATATAATTATCATTCTTAAAACTTGGAGTTAAGATTTATAGGGCAAGGATGAACAAGTCTGATGATTTTCCAATAGAAATTTAAAAAATGAGTGGAAGATACTGGTTAATTAGGTTTTTTTTTTCCCTTTTAGTATCACTATACAAAATGATTTCCCTTACTAAATTTTCTGTGATTTCAGCATCTCAAAAAGTGTTAATGATGTTTTTCTCGGTTTCTATCATCAAATCAATTTGGGAAACTGGATTCAGAGGTCCTGGAAATGGTTGGTTTGGCTCTAAGATGATCTCAGTCACATGGAATTCTAAATAACTGAGATGAGCCTCTTGAAACTAATTCGATTGAAAGCAGATTCAATGGTTTTGCCAAGTGAGTTTTGACCTCAGCGACTAGATCTGGGTTTTAAAATATGGAAAGCTGTCATAAACTACAAAAAACTTTATCTTTTCCTTATGAAAATCTTAGGTCCAAATATAATCATAGTGCTCTAAACACAGAATTTTCTTCTTAAAAATAACAATGTTGATTGAAAAATGTAATATGAACAGCATATTTCAGCTTTAGAAAAGAGTGTTGCTTCAAAAAATAATTCTTGTATAACTGTAGTAACTGAAGTACATAGTTTGTCCTTTAAAATATGGAGTTTTGCAAATATGCATACACATATTTTTAAAAGTTTATTTTTATTAGAAAAGTTGTGTGCTTACAAAACAATCATGCATAATGTGCAAGACTCCCATATATCACCCTTCCACCACCACCTTACATTGTTGTGGAACATTTGTTACAGATTATGAAAGAAGATGATCAGAATATTACTGCAAACTCTGGTCCATAGCATACACTTGGTATATATTTTTCATGCACTCCTTATTAGTAACACTATGCATTAGTATTGTACATTCATTATAATTCATAGAGAACAGTCTCATATTTGTACTGTTAACCACAGTCAATCTTCTACCTCATGGTTCACTGTGTTATGTAGTCCCATGCTTTGTGTATTCTATCCAAAGTGTGCACTCAGTGTTTCTTACATTCATCACAGAGTTGTGCAGTCATTGCCCCAGTAAACCTTTGAACATTTTCTTTAGTCCAAAAGAAATAAAATCCAATATCTCCCTATTATTGACCCTTAGCATTGACATAGTACCTTCTCTGACATTGGTGTAAGAATATTTCAACATTGCTGTTAACTATAGTCCATAAGTTACATTAATTGTATTTTTCCCATGCATCACTATATTCTTACCACCTTGTAATATAGCATACATTTCATCTGGTTTAAAGAAGAACATTCTAGTATTTGTATTATTCATCACAATCTTCATCCACCTCCGGGTTCACTATGTTATTCAGTCCTTAGATTACTCTAGCTTTTTTTAAATTAACTTTTACAATGCTAGACTACCCCTTTCAGCCACGATACCATTTATAAACCAGCCATGTTAGTTATATTCACTATAATGCATACACATATTTTTTAGCCTGTTCTTTAGAATGAAAAAACAAGATAAAACAATTTTTTTAATAATGAAAAACTATTAGAAAATAGCAATTTGGCTTCATGCCTTATATGCTGCTTTAAAACACATCACTAGTTTTCTCATAGGTGAAAAATGTTCACAAGTTCCTTACTTCTGAAAAGCAGTTAACATGACAAAATACAGTAATAGTGTCAATATTTTCACCTGTCAAGGTTGCATACAAAACAACAAGTAAGCCTTGGATATCTATCTCTGAGTGTGGAAGTAAATATTTTTTTACCAGTAAAAACAAGATAATGCTATAGTGATATCATTAGTCATCCTACAACCTTATCTCCCACTGAATATATATCATTTACAAGGTACTATATCAATTTTTCCATGTAGCTAGGAAGTAAGTGCAGATTTTCTACTTTTAATAACATTGAGAAAAAGTAAATATGTACAAGGCATATATCATGAACTAGAGCAACACTTTTTTGCAAATGTTGGAAAAATTATATATTTTTCAAATATACACAGGGTATAGATGCTGTTTCAAGTATTATTTAATAAAATGTAAACATTTCAAACAGCAACTATTAATTGAAACATAATTGTGGCAAAATAATGATCAGAAAAAAATAATAAAATATATTGTTAAATTAAGTGTGGGACTTTGAAAATTCTACCATTCTACACGTGTCTTCTACCCAAAAAGGTAAAAATAAAAATCTCTTCATTTAGAACAAAATTTTTCTCAAATCCTTATGGTTTTGATTCATATCCCTTTAAAAACTTCGATGGGTAAAACATGAGTTTTCCTGAAGTCTTCAGGAAATTTTCATGTGAGCCACAGAAACATTGCTCATAAGTGGAATTTTTCAAGCTTTCCTTGAAATTCCAGTTGTCACAAAGTGGAAAGATGATCATTCTTTCCTTTTAGTACATGCAGGAAGATAATCTATGGTCTTAGAATGAAGGAGGAGGAAAGACTGCAGTGAAACAATGAAACAAGAGCTTGAGGAAAGAGATTGTTCTTTTAATTACCAGTAAAAGAAAAAAAAACATATTTTAGGCATGAGGTCGTACTAAATTATTTTAAAATCTATAATTAGATCCAAGAAACTAAGAAGAAAAGAATATTTTCATACAAGATTGTTAAACTATATACAATTATTTGGCAATTTGTGTATTTTTAAAATCATTTTATTCTAGTAGTATATATACAATGTGAAGTTTCCCATTTTAGCCACATTCAGATATATAATTCAGTGCTATTAATTTCACTCACAGTATTGTGCTACCATCACCACCATCCATTACCAAAACTTTTCCATCACCCCATGTAGAAAATCTAAGCATTAACTCTCCATTCTTCTCACCCACTCCGGCCCCTGGAAACCTTATATTTGAGTTTCTGACTCTATGTATTTCCTTATTGTAATTATTTCATTTCTGTGACACCATATGATATTTGTCCTTTTGTGTCTGGATTATTTTACTCAACATGACGTCTTTGATGTTCATCCAGATTGCTACATATATTAGAATTTCATTCCCTTACACGACCAAATAACATTCCATTATATGTATGTACTGCATTTTGTTTAAAATTCCATCAGTTGACACTTGGTTGTTTCCATGTTTTTGTCAATTGTGAATAATGCCTTTATGAACATAAATATGCATGAATATGTTGTGAGTTTTTTTGTTTTATTTTATTATTTTATTTTATTTTATTTTATTATTTTATTTTATTTTATTATTTTATTATTTTATTTTATTTATTTTATTTTATTTATTTTATTTTATTTTATTTTATTTTATTTTATTTATTTTATTTTATTTTATTTTATTTATTTTATTTTATTTTATTTTATTTTATTTATTTTATTTCTTAAGGTACCAGGGCTGGGAATTGACCCAGGACCTCGTATGTGTTATGCCGGAACTCAACCACTTGAGCTATGCCAGCTCAGAGAATGTTTTTTAATGCATGTCATAAAAATTTAATTACAGCAACTTCTCAGCAGAAGCCTTAAGATATATTCCAAAATCATTCTTATTCCTTTATAATTATTGTGCATGTTCAGATTGATTTGCCTAGCATAAATCTCAAATTATAAGAATTCGTAAATGTAAAGAAGTATCTAATTAGAAACGAGGCTTGCTTTAGTGAACAAAGCTTAAACTTCTCTTACAAGCTTTACAACTCTTCTCAACTTTGCTTACTCACTGCTACATTCCTTACTTGCAATATATGATCTAGCCTAATGAATAATAAAATTCCACTCACTGTGAATTTTTTCTGTTTTCTCTCTTTCTCCTGAGGCATTATTTCTCTCCATATTCCATTTCTTTCAAGAGAATAAGTTTCTATTAAGACTTTGCTTCCTTTAGACCATGTTGGTATTTTTGTAACTATCATGATAATTTAATTATATGCTGATAAGATCCTTCATGCATATTTGCTAATGCATTTAATAACATTTATGTTTTAATATGCTTTCCATGCTGATTACTGGAATTCACCTGAATATATTCAGTGGGGAAACTATTTTGACTATTTCATTTTATTTCAATTATCATGCAGTAAAACTGACTTTTTTTTTTTTTAGTGTACAGTTCTATGAATCCTAACATAAGTAAAGATTTGTGATCAACATACTTTGAATACACACTTGCCCCATCTGCCACCAAAGACTGCACTGTAATATTCTTTATAGCACACCTACCTCCTTACCCCCAGGCAACCATTTATCTTTTATTCATCTTTTTTTTCACTAATGTCATTTAAGTGTCATTATAGAGAATGCAATATTTGAATTTGTCACCTAGCATAGTAGCTTCAAGATTCATCAAAGTTGTGCTTTTTTCAATTGTTCAAGTTTTTGTTTCCTTGTTTTAAATTACTAAGTATTATTCTATTGTATGAATACTTCACAACTTCTTTGTCCATTCACTCATTTTAATTCCTTATTCTCATAATTTGGGACTTTTGATCCTTCTTTTCTTTATTCTTTAGCAGTTTTGCTACAGTTTTATGAATTTTATTGATTTTTTTCAGAATCAGATTTTAAGCTCATTGATTTTTTCCCCCATATCTTTTCATAATGTCATTGATTTCTCTCTTTATCTTTATTAACTTAGTTGGGTTGACTTGGCCTTATTTTGCTTTAATTTTTCTACTTTATTATGGGGAAAGTGTTGACTGCCATTTTGAGATCTTCTTTTCTAAGATAAACATACAATACTTTAAAATTCTCTTTAAGCATTATATGCTATATTTTGATTTTTATTCAGTTTAAAGAATTTCCATAAGATTGTTTTTTTTTTTACCAAATTTGGAAATTCTTCATACTATTTCTGCAAATATTTTAAGTCCTTCATTCTTATTCTTCTCTTTCTGGGACTCGGGTGACACTAATTTTTCAGCATGTGTTTTTCCTCCAAAGCTGATTTTTATTTATTATTTTTTTTTCTGCATAGTTAAATTAGATAATTAGATTGAGTCATCTTCATCTTCACTGGCTTTTTCTGCTGTTATTTCCTTTCTGCTATTGAGTTCTTCAATTGACTTTTTTCTTTCGGTTATTGTACTTTTTCAGTCCTAAAATTTCCATTTGTTTCTTCTTTGTATTCTTTATTTCTTTACTGACATCATCAGTTTTAACATTTGTTTTCATACTGGCTTGGTGGAACATTTTTATAAAAGCTGTTTTATTAGTATTTGTTAAATAATCTCAATATCTGGGTCTACTTGTTAGTGTCTGTTGATTGTCATTTTCCATACAGGTTGAGATTTTCCTGGATCTTTGTGTACTAAGAAATTTTTAATTGTACCCTGAATATTTTGCATATCAGCTAAGGAGACTGGGTCATTTTAATCCTATAAAGAATGTTGATATATTTTGTTTTACCTAGTATTTACCCTTATTCATGTCAGACCATAAGTTCCAAATATTTTTCTGTGGGCTGTGCTTCCAGTGCCAGTTCAGGTTTCAAGCAATCTTGTTGGCTCTGCTCTGCATGTGCACCACTCAGGGATCAGTCTTGCACTTGTGTGGAGGTCAATCTATTCCCTCACTTCTCAATCTTTTATATTTTAATCAAGGATATATTGACATATGTGAAAGTTGTGTTGGGCTTGAAATAGCTTTGTTTTCCAAAGTTCTTCCTGCTCTGCTATCTCCTTGGTCCTCTGGGGCTGATCTTTTAGAACCTACAGTTTGAAAATTCACATCTGTGATTATACTGTAGAGTCTAGAAACAAAGGGTAAGAAAAAATAACAGTGGGTTCAGCCCTACTTTCTTGGAGCCACAGCTCCATATAAAAGAAAGAGAGGTTCACTTTTTTTAGAATTCCTGACCCAGTGGTTTCCATTGCTAGCCACTTTTGTTGCCATGGTCACTTCCAGCATAAGATTGTGTGGGATATGAAATACAAGTGAATAGAGAAAAAGAGGAGAAAAAATGAGGAATCCCCCCCTTTCTCTGAGTTTAGATGTACCTTTATCCACTGCTCCAGCTAAGATTTCTCTCTGTCTCCAGCACAATGCTCATTTATGGCTTCCAGACTGGTGAATACCCAAGGGGGAAAAAAACTGTCAAATTCAGTACCAATTTGGCAGACTTTAAATTTTGCTGTTTTTCCCTTTACCTTACAGAAGCCTCAAATTCTAGCTGTCCCACAAATTCTGTCCAGATTTAATACTTGGATTCAGTGTAAGAGGAAATTTGACATGTCTTTATGTCATCAGAATAGGAGTTTAAATGTTTCTTTGAAAAACTATGCTTTATCAAGTATGATCTGTATGTTTGAAATTGATGTCATTCCTCTAAACCACAATATAAAAATGTTCCATGAATCTATGTTATAGTTCTTGGCATTAACACATTTTTGTGAAAGAAAGTATTTGGGAAGATAACTACGTAAGATGAGGCTTCGTTTAGTGACCAAACTTGAACTTTCTCTCCAAAGCTTTACAACTTTTCTCAACTTAGCTTCCTCATTGATACATTTCTCATTTGCAATATATTGCCGAAATTTAATGAGAAATAAAATTCTATTGAACGTAAATATTTTCTGTTTGTTTGTTTTTTTTCTCTTTCCCCTAAGGCATTTTTATTTTTCTCCATATTCAATTTCTATCAAGACAATAAGTTTCTTAATCTTCACATTCCTAAAGTTTTGACCCCTATATCTACCACTGACCTCCATTATTCATTTCTTACCTCTCCACCGTATTTTTCACATCATCCATATATGTTTAAGTTTCCCATTACATATGAATAATGAAAAACTTTGAACAATATATACATATGAACATATACATGTACACATGCACCTATGTGTATATACATATATATACACATATATAATTTTTACTGGTCCCAATTATCTAATATTCCTGGAGGGAAGACTTTAAATTTCTTAAAAGAATAATCTTATTTTGACTTCTAACATTTTATCACTGATATTTAAGATTTTTCTTTATGTTCAATGTTATGTAGTAAGATGTGAATGAACATTTTAAAAATAATAATCTTAAATGTAAGTATCCAGACCTCTTCTCATGACTATAAATTTTAAAGGAGATAATTTCTTCCGTTCTTTCATAGATGAAGACAAATCTGGATTTTAAAGCACATTCCAGTCCCTATTATACTTCTGATCATGAAATTCACCCTGGCCATTAGATTTACTGCTTTGTTATGTAGAAGAGGCTTTCTTTACAATATTCTTACATATGTCAACACATCAAACCTTATATTCTAATTTGTAATGAGCTTTCATGTAATATGCCCTAGCCATACACAAGTAAATGTGCATTAATAATCATTAAATAATTAAATTGTAAAATAAATATTTGAAAGCTATGCACTCCTATTTATAAATCAGTAGAAGATGCAAATAATGTGAACAATTATGGTTATGGGTGTGTTTCCAGGCATATTTGGAAAGTATGAACTTACTTGAAGGAAATAAAAAGGCTCAGGCAAAGAGTTACTTCATATTTTGCTTTTACAAATATTTTGGTCTCAAAAAGATATATATTTATGCTAAGTATTACTTTTATAAAGGAAAAAAGTATTGCTTTTTTCTTGAAATTTATCAGAAACTATGTGAAATAAAAGCTGCAGCATTTGCATTTTTGCATTTCTGGTTAGGATCAGCACATTAATTTTGCTAGTTTTGCTGGCTATGCATAATTTTTGTACCACTATAAATTTTTGTAGATATATGCAGTTGGATATTCCTTTGCTTGGTTTTTTAAAACCATGTTTATTTGGTATGCATTTTATAAATATTTCATGAAAGGTGATATAGTTAAAGGGAAATAAATATAAGCTAAAATAAAAATATTAAGAATATATGTATGAAGACTTTGACTTAATCATATAGATAATAATGGTAATATATACCAGAATAAAGGTATGTAACAAAGAATTAAATATTACAAATATCATAGGAGAAATATGAGGATAGAAAAGTGTGTATTGTTTACTGCTATAGACCCAATACCTAGAACAATAATTGGTAAGTTGTAGGTGGCCAATAAATACTTGTTTAATGAAAGAAGGAATGAATGAGTATTGTTTGTACAAATGTTATATTTTTAGATGTAACAAAAATAAGAATGAAATTGTGTCAAGATATTCATATATACTTAGAAAATTGACACAATGAAACATTTAATCATGTAATAAGTAAAAATGCAAAATGTTTGTTCATCAAAGGATCATTCATAATTTAAAATACAGCCTTTTTCATTAACTGAACAAGAAATATATTCAATTTTAATTTATGAACCAGTCTTGGGAGTTGAACATAGTAAAATAAGTAACCTCACATATTAGCCTTCTTTAAGGGATGAGTGGCCATAATAATCAGATTTCTGATGCTTGCAAAGGTACACTGTTTTCAAGAGACACGAGTAAAAATATTGAATCTTTAAATAATAGACTTGGCTGGCAAGTGAAATGAGCTCTTCAGATTACACTGAAATAAATATTTTCAGAAATGTGTTCAGGAGGGGCTTTTTCGGGACTTGGGAATTATGTTGCGTGACATTGCAATGACAGATATAGGCTATTTTATATCATCATATAACATGCAGAACTGTGTGGGAGAGAGTGTGGTCTACATTGTGAACTATGGCCCATGCTTAGTGGCAAAGCCCCAAGATGTATATATCTATTGCAGGTGATGAGCCACACTAATGAAAGATGTTTATGTGGGAGGTTGTGGGAGGTGTGGGTGGTGGGGAACATGGGAATCCCTACAATTTTTGTGTAACATTTATGTAATCGAAGTTATCTTTTAAAAAATAAAAAAAATTATTAGATAAAAAAAATTCCAAAAGGGCAAGTGAACACATCTATTTCTTAATAGATTTCAATTTATTGATAGAACAAGATGAGAGATTGACTCAAAGCCTTATATTAATCCCCAGAATTCACAGAGTCGTGCAAAGACATTGATGCTGACTTGTCGAAACCAACATTTACAAGGGTTATAATATTTTAACCTTTTTTACCATATGTCCCTTCAGAAATCACCTAAAGACTTCAAGATACCTCATGATAATTTTTATCCCCCATTACCCTTATAATATAAACAAATTGGCATTATTTTGAATATATGGTTAAAATATCTTAGTTTAAAATTACTTTTCTTATGTCCTCACCTAAAAATGATGGGTTTTTTTCTTGGAGTCTTTTGCTATTAGAGTTTTCTAGGTTCCTTAAAGATTACTTTTTGAAGGTTTAGAAATAAATTTGCAATACAATATTTTATAGAATTTATAATGATATATATTATCAATTATATTATATTTATTTATATAACTTATCACTCCAATAAATAGTAAATCATTTTGGTATATAATTTCAAAGGTTCAGTTTTAGTAACTGGAAAGTTAAACAAATAAAATTTCAAAGAGGAAGTACCTAAACATGAAATTAATGAATTTCACTTCAATAACTTATATTATAGAGTATAATTTGTGACTATATTTGATTGTGTACCTAAGGTAAATGGAACACTTTAATACTCATAATATATGGTTATAGTTTTATAAACATCTAACAATAAATCATAAAAATGATCAGTCTTCCATCAGCAATACTCCACAAATTATTCCATTTCAAAATCTATAAAACTTCTCAACATTTTTACTGATCATGATTTTAGTCTCCTTTGCAATTTTAGATGCCTCACCCAAGATGAAAAACAATTGTCATGATAATAGGATCAATACAATTAAATTTAACTACTATAAATATATATGCACCGTAATAGCAGTATGGCAAAAAATATGAAGCAAAAGTTTACAGAATTGAAGGTAGAAATAGACAGCTCTAAAATAATAATTGGAGATTTTAATATGCCACTTTCAACACTGGGTAAAACACCTAAACAGAAGACCAGTAAGGAAATACAGGACTGAGCAACACCATAAACCAACTAGATCTCACCAACCTACATGGAACACTTCACCCAGAGGTGTCAGAATACACAATATTTTTTAATGCACATTGATTATTCTCTAAGATAGAACATATGTTAGGGTACAAGAGAAGTCTCAATGAATTTTTAAATATTGAAATCATAAAATGTAATCTCTCTGACCACAGTGGAATGAAGCAAGAAAATAATAACAGAAGGGAAATTGGGAAACTTACAAATAGGTGGAAATTAAACAGTGCACTCTTAAAAAAGCAATGGGTTAAAGAAGAAATCACACGGGAAATTAGAAAATACTTAGAGGCAATGAAAACAAAAACACAACATACCAAAAAATTACGTGATGCAGTGAAGGCAGTGCTCAAGGGAAATTTACAGCTCTGAATGATTATATTATAAACAGAAGAAGGATCTCAAATTAATACCAAATTTTACATCTTGAGGAATTAGAAACACAAGCGCAAAGTAAACCTAAATTAACAGAAGAATGGAAATAATTGAAATTCGAACAGAAGTAAATGAAATAGAGAAATGAAAAACAACTGTAAGGGCCCTGAATCTTGAAAAAGAACAGAGCTGGAGGGTTCACACTTCAAATTCCATGTTATTGCAAAGTGACTGTCATCAAAAGTATGTGGTACTGGTATAACCATGGACTAATAGATCTTTGGAAGAAAACTGAACATCCAGAAATAGATCCATGCATCAATAGCCTATTGATTTTTGACAAGGGTACTAAGTACATGCAGCAGTTTGGAACTGTTTATGAATTCCAAAAATAGATATGGGATTGTGTTTGTAAACCGGTCTATTCCACTGGGCATATAAGATTGTATTAAATTCAGAGGTTTCACTTTGAATTAGGGCTTTGATTCGGCCCTTGGTGGGCAAGGACTCACACAGAAAACAACAGGGCAGAGGAAAGAGTTTCAGTTTTTTGATAATGGAGCCCCAGGGAAAGAGCAAGCCGTTCACCTGATAGTTTGCAGCTGAAGAGACCTAAGACCTAAACAGCTGAGAATCCCAGAAAGAAATGAGCCCCAGGGAGAGAGACAAGACTTATGCCAGCCTACAGCTGGAAATGGAAGGAGCTGGGACCACAGAGCCTTGGGAGGAAGAGGAAAGCTGAACCCTCACAGAAAATGGCAGCCATCTTGCTCCAACACGTGGTAACAGATTTTGGTGAGGGAAATTATGGTCTTTTGACTGTAAGCTTATACCCCAAATAAATACCCTTTGTAAAAGCCAACAGAGTTCTGGTAATTTGCATCAGTACCCCTTTGGCTGACTAATACAGTACCTATAACAGAAAAAGAACAATCTTTTTAACAAATTATGCTGGGAAAATTGGATATCCAGATGCATAATAATGAAGTTAGACCACTGCTTCACACCATATACAAAAATCAACTCAAAATGGAGCAAAGACCAAAATATAAGAAGTAAAGCTATAAAACTCCTAGAAGATAACATCAGGGTAATTCTTCATGATGTGCAATTCAACAATATATTCTTAGTTATGACACCAAAAACATGAGCAATAAAAGAAAAAATAGATACATTTGACTTCATCAAAATTAAAACCTTTTGTCCATCAAAGGAAATTATCAAGAAAGTGAAAAGAAAAGCTGCAAATGAGAGGAAAAAGTTTCAAGCTATATTTTGGATAAAGGTTTAATATCTAGAATATATAAAGAACTCCTATAACTTAGCACAAAAATACAAACAACCCATAAAAAAATGGACAAAGGACTGGAAAAGACATTTCTTCAAAGAAGATATACAAATGGCCAATAAACACATGAAAAGATGCTTAATGTCATTAGCCATTAGGAAAATGCAAATCAAAACCACGATGAGATACCATTCCACACCCATAAGATCTGCTATTTATTTTAAAAATATGGAAAATAACAAGTGTTAGAGGGCATGAGGAGAAACAAACTCTGGTATATTGTTGGGGATGTAAAATGATGCAATCACTGTTAAAACAATATAGTGGTTTCTCAATAGGTTAAATATGGAATTACCATTTGACTTGGCATTCCCACTTCTAGGTAAATATCTAAAGAGATTGAAAATAGTATTGCAAAGGATACTTTCATGTGCATGCTTATAGCAATATTATTCACAATACCCAAAGCTGGAAGCATCTAAATCCACAACAAATGAATGGATAAACGAAATGTGGTGCATATACAAGATGGAATATTATTCAGCCATGAGAAAAAAATGAAGTTCTAAGAATACTGCAACATGGAAGAATCTTGAAAACATTACACTTATGGAAAAAAACATGACACATAAGAAACTGTATGATATCACTTATAAGCGATGATTAGAAATAGCAAATTCACAGAGAAGGAAAGTATATTGGAAGTTACCAGAGGACAAGAGTGATGGGGGAAAGAAAGAAGAGAGAGAACAGAAGATAGTAATTAAAATGTAATGAGAATAATGACAAACTAAAGACTGAAAATATGAGGAAAAGAATAATAATGAAATGGAATATATTTTTTAAATTTTCTACATGCAATGCTTTGCCCATTTTATTGTCAAAAGGATATTTACTGCCATGATTTATTAACCTAAATTAAAATACTGAGCACTGATAAATGAGTTAATTGAAAGATTCTATGAGCATCTTGCAGAGATTACTTCTTTCAAAGAATGATAATAATACATCTTAAAATGCACTGATTTATATTTCCTAAGACAAACATAAATAAATAGTAGGTTTGTTATAGTATAGCCTTATGATTGTTCAGACATTAACTTTTAATTGAAACTGCTATTTCTGGTTGTACTGCAGAAGTACTGGTTGAGGGTAATGGTTAATTCTACTTCTGATAATATAATTCAAGGAAAATAACACTGAAAATATTAAAATATAGCTTAACTTACATTCCACAACGCTAATCTTTAAATATAAAATCTATCCTTGGTATTTTAAGTATAACTGCATTATTAAAACACATAATTATGACTTGACTTTATCAGATATAATTTTTGTACAGAATATGTTATTTTAGATGTAAATTCTTTTAATTATTGTATCATGGAAAATGTCTAATTTCAATAGATAGAAAACAAATATGTGCCAGTAAATTCTATAGTTTGTAGAGAGATAATATTTTAATTAAAAATTTGTACTACTCTTGTAATCTTTGTAATTAATTTAAGAATAGGGAATAAATACATAATGGGGAAAAAGAACATGTCCTCATCATTGTTTTCTTGATTTCATTAAAATGCCATGCTTGTTAAATTTAAGGAAATGAAATAAGCACACTTTTTGCCATATTACAATGTCCATTCTATTGTTTCGTACAGGTTGTTTAATATTACAATGTTAATCAAGCATCCTTATTTAATAGCAACTACAAATAATTGTCAATATGCAATTGTCACTTTCACAGCTGTACTGTATGAAAAGATTTTCCAGCACTGTAAAAACAATTTCAGATCACGATTTTCTTAGGAAAACAAAAGTTGAGGTTCAATAAAGGAAGTTGTATTTGAAAATATGCTGAGAACATGTTTTGAAAAATAATAAATTGGAATAACTTTTTTGCAGGAGTATAAATGATCATGGTGCCATTATAGTAAAAAAGAAATTCTGTAACTACAGAACTATCATTCCAGAATATGTGCTGTGGGATACGTGTGCCTTGACAGCTGTGAAACTCAATAAAATGAACTTCAGAAAGCATTAGAAACTGGAAAGAATCTTGCCATTCAGAAATACACACACACACACACACAGACCTTCTTGCTTCCACACAGGGGTCTATTCAACAAAATAGGAATCAACTTGAAGACTTGAAGTACCTGTAGGAGAAATCAATTACATTCAAATTCTTTCTGGATAGGATGCACTCAGAAAATTACTTATGTGTTAGTATCTAGGAATTATTTTTTAAGTGTGCACATCATTAATTTCAACCTGTTATTAATTTATATTCGTATTTTGGTAAATTTTCATGAAAACACATTATTTTTACAGAGAATGAATATATCCACGAAGTGTATTAAAATATTTTCTCCATTTTATTTTATTAAGTATGTATATATATATTTGAAGATTCAGATATTCAATTATATCTCGATATCTATATCTACATATCTCTCTCCCTTTATATATATATATATATACACACACATATATAGTGTGTGTGTGCACTTTTCTGCTTATACATTATACTTCATTTGAAAGCCTAACATATGTAAAGACTGATATCACTTAGGATTACAGAATTAGAAAATATATATCCAACATGTTTCTGTACATTTTGACGATTTTCTTATAAAAAAATGTGCAAACAAAATGAGAAATGAAATGTCTCATTTCTATGATATAACCCTAGTGGTTAATATCTTATAACCTCCAAATTTTCACATATACATCTTTTCAATGCATTTTCAGATTTAATTACTTTTAGTACAGCCCTTAAACGTATAGCTCTGGTTAAAACATGTACAATTTGGCACGCTTCAACTCATTATTAACTTGTTGCAGTGATCCCTTAATGCTAACTTTAGAATCTATTTCTTTATTTTATTGTAAAATTTAGCCCTGTTATATCAATTCCAAAAAGTGGAAAAGAGCTTGCCATAGCACCTTATGGCAAAATTGTTTTCTGCTTCATTCTTCTAGGCTGTGGCATAAGTAGCAAAACATTTTCTATTTGATATAATGCACACATTTTTATATTACACTTAGACTTATTGCAAACTTCAACTTCAAACCTGATTTTTAAAATATTTATAATTAAGGTAAATGATAATTTATCATACTACTTTAGTTCCCAAAATCAAGTAAATGTTTTCTTAACATAGTCTCAGTAAGTAGAAGCGTTAGCCCCTGACGTTCATAAATTCAGGGGAAAAACAAAAGACTTGTTTTTGAGGAGAGGGATATATGCTGGTTCCTGCTACCTATTCTTTCAGAAACTGTAAGCACAATGCAGGTTAATGAAGATTGTGCTGAGGTCTGTTTGTGTGCAAATGACATTGATTTATGTTCACTATTCTTCCATAATGTTGTAAAATGCCATAGAAACCGCATGTATAGCAAATAAGAAACAAGAATTAGAATTTTCCAAGTTAGGTGTATTTAATCTTGATTAAAACGTCAACCAAATTTTAATTGTGCAGATGAATTTGCAGACCTTAATTAAAATAAAAAGTACCGTTAAACGCTAATATTGGGTGAATCTAATCCAAAATATCAAGATATATTTGACAATCCTGGGCTATAATGAACTGCACCAAGGTGAAGATCTGAAAAATACCATTTCTTATGGTAATTGGAAAAGCCTCATAAAGAAAATATGTCATTCACAATATTTGATTTAAAGTCCATGCTATTACCTTCAGATTCCTAGAAAACTGCTGGGGCCAACTTTTCAGCAACTTCATTGATGCTATTTTTTTAGCTATTCCAAAGAATAATTGCTAAGCGGCAGAGACATATGGAAATGTTATTTCAGATGGGTCTCCATATAGGTCAGAATCAATTTATAACCATAGTCCTTCAATTTTTCAAAAATTACTTTTATATATTAATAATGGCTTTGTTCTCTAAAAAACCTGGATTATTCCCTGTTTCCTTTTAATTTCTACTTATTGAAATATTATTTGTAAAATAAAACAGACTCTGAAGAGAATTAAGAGCCAATATTGTTTATGTGGGGGAAGTGAGGAAAATGTGTAAATAGATATATTAGACCCAGTTAATAACAAGCTGTCGATTTTAATTACAGTCCCCAAATGACAGAGGTGTGCATATTACATAAATTTTGTAAAATTTAAATTTAGCAGCTTACAAGTTTTGATATTTTTAAATTAAACTCATTAAATTGTGTCATTCACATGGTATATTGAAGTTGTCTGTCTATAATTAATTTGTCTTCATCACACAGCATATGTTTTATCACTTTATGTAGGTCAAAATAAAGTAACATTACTTTAGCTGATAAAATTATTTCAAATTTACAAAGCAAATTACATAGGAATTAATTTGCTATATTTAAGTATGCTTTCCTTCTGTGTAGTCAAATGTATCATCTTCTCCTTTGTTATCTTTTAGAACTCCATTTGCAATTCTTCAACTTTTCCTTTTCTTTCCATTTTAATTTGCATCAGGTACTAGTTTCTATCCTCTTATTCTTTATCTTCCACAAAGGTAGGCAAGTGCTTTCCTCTGCCCCCAGACTTCTCTCGTCTTTCTAGGTCTTACATTCTGCCTATGGGAGTCTAGGACACTACTTCCCTTCTGGCAGTCAAGCATCTCAACTGTTGGAGTTTGCATTTTCTCAGTCTCTGTTTATTTTTAACTCTTTCCACTACTTTTCTACCAAAATGTAGTAAAATGCTTTTTTTGGTTATTTTATTTTTTTAGTAACGAATCTCTTTTCTTTTATCATTTCTATTTTCCCATTAGTATAAAAAGAGGACCAGGTCAGAGGATATTTTGAAGGAGGGAAAGGTGACGGTCAACACACTTCTTGGACTAATTCTCTCTGCTTATCTTAGACATTTGTGGACCTATTGATATTACTGTGTTGCCTCACCTTAACGTTCCTATACTGTCTCTACACTTGGTACTATAGAATTCCTTCTAATTCCTATCCTAACAAATATTTAATTATTCTTATTCTTAACTTTAAATTAGTGGTCTAATAGTCTTAACGAAAGTGTTAAAGACAGCTCGGAAGCATTTACCATAGATAACCAACAACTTAAACTAAAATTTTTTAAAAATCAGAAAATAAATTTAAAATCTTCTATTGTTAGAGAGTCAACAGAAAAACTGTGCTAGTTCAGATTGTTTGGAAGGCAGCAAGCATGTTAGTCAATTCAGGTTCCTTGGGAGTCAAATCCTGGTTCTAATATGTTCTGAGTAAGTGAATTTAGGCAATTCACTTTATCTCTCAACGTCTCCATCCTCAGTTCACTTATTTGCTAAATAGTCAAAGCAATAATGTTCAGGAGGTCTTTTGAAGATTAAATCAGATCATTCACTACTAGAACTCTTAGAATAGGGCCTGATATAATAATCAATTAACATTTTTTTAAAAGATTTATTTTATTTATTTCTCCCCACCCCCTTATTATTTGCACTTACTATGTCTGTTCATCTTGTTTCTTTAGGAGACACTGGGAACCGAAGCCGGGAACTCCGATGTGGGAAGGAGGCACCTAATCACTTAAACCACCTCTGTTCCCTGCTTTGTTGTGTCTCTTGTTATGGTTTTCCTCTTGTCTCTTGTTGTGTCAATTTTTCACATCAGCTCGCCCTCCCTGCCCATCATGCCAGCTCACCGTCGTGTTTGTCCTCTTTAGGAGACAAAGGGAACCTCTGCTCCCTGCGTTGTTGTGTCTCTCATTATGTTTTTCTTCTTGTGTCTCTCATTACGTCATCTTGTTGTGTCAGCTTGGCATGCCTGCCCATCATGCCAGTTCGCTGTTTTCTTTAGGAGGCACAGGGAACTGAACCACAGACCTCCCATGTGGTAGGTGGGAGCCCAGTCGCTTGAGCCACATCCACTTTCTAATCAATAAACATTTTTTAGGATGATGTATGAGATAGAGATATTATGATATGTGTAAATGCACTCATACATATTACATTTCTTTGAAATTGAATTGAAATTAAGGATAGAAAAGATAAGGAGAAGTTTATGGCTTGATAGAAATGTATAAAATGTATTTACAGGGATAAGAAAAAACAAGTTGAAAATGAGCTTAAGTATAGTTGAGTGTCGTAGATATTCATAATGGAACTTGTTGTGATGTTATGTCAGTAGATACTATACTAGACACAGCTGCAAGAAAACGTAGTGATTTTTCATTTCCAGGAAATGTTGTAGAAGTTGTTACAACCTGACATCAGTTGGAGCTATGATAACTGGAAAACCCAATAAGCCCTCTAGGGACAGAGGTTAGTCTGAGACACAAACCTCAATGGCCCTGGAGGGGGGTTGAGAACATTTTCTTATGTTTTGTTTTGTTTCACAATTTACAGACTCAGCTGTGTTGTAATGTACTTATTCCAGTATTACCTCATTTCTTTTCTACAGAGATTTCTATAACTTAATTATTGGGAGTTTATATATATTCTGGATACAAGTGCCTTGCTAGCTACATGTACTAGAAGAACCTTTTAACTTGTAGATTGTCTTTTGATAAAAAGAGATTTCAAATTTTAACAGTTCAATTAATCAATCTTTTCCTTTATATTTAGTGCTCTTTTGGTCCTATATTAAACTTTACAAAGTCATGGATATGTTTTCCTATAATATATCCAAATATAAATGTATTTATCTCTAAAAATTTTATCTATGATCAAAATTATTTTATATACCATGCATTAGGTGTCAAGCTCTTTGTTTCCCATATAGCTAACCAGTTGATTCAATAATATTGTGTATGTTTGCTTCTATTTGAGACTCTTTATTCTGTTCCATTAGTTTATATGTTTATCCTCATAATATTATCACATAGTTATAAATATCGATCATTCTAGTAAGTTGGTATCTGGAAGTAGAAATCATCCACTTTTGCACTTCTTCAAGATTTTCATGGCTATTTTTGACCTTTTGCATTTCTCTTTAAATCATCTTGTTAATCTCCACATGTACAAATATGCTTGGATATTGATATGGATTACATGGAATCTAAGATCAAGGTGAGTAAAATTGTCACTTTTATAATACTTAGTTTTTCAATAATGAATTTAGCATAGCCTTCCTTTTGTCTAGGTGTTCAATTTTACTCTGTAATTTTTATTGTTTAGTGTAGAGAGGTTTTAGCGTTCATTCATTTGATTCATTCTTAGCAATTTGGTAATTTTAATATTTTTGAAAATGATATTTTCCTTTAACCATTGTCACTATTTAGAAATACAATTGAGTCCTGTATATTTATTTGCATCCAGTGAATTTGTTACATTCCTTTAAATTCTAATTGTTTTTCTGTAGAATTCTTTTATTTTTCTATTTTACACTTATATTTCTTGCAAATAATGTAATTATTGAACAAATGATTGATGTATATATATATATTTGTATATATATATTATTTCACTGGCTGGGAACTTCAATACAATTTTGAATAGAAGTGGTAATATTGGTCATCAATATCTCATTTCTAATCTTAGAATAAAAGCTTTTACGTTTTCCTCATTTAACCTGGTGTTTCCGCTAGGATATTAGGAGGTCTCTAATTCCTAAAAGCAAGTTTTCTTCTATTAGGTAGATAAAAAATTTATGAAGAGACTATAGCTAGAATTCATCAAATGATTTTTACTCATCTAATGAGAAGTAACAATTTTCTCTCGATAAAGGATTCTATTCTAGTGTTTTTTATTCTTCTATTCTGCTAATGTGATGATTTATGGAAGTTACACCATCTTGTATTTCTAGAATGATGGCAACAGGTCATAACGTAGCATCTCATTGTTTTTATAATTATTTTGGTCACTGCATTCATTTGTTATATTAGGATTTATTCTAGTATTTTATTTAGGCTATTTTTCATCTTTCCTATTTCCCTATTTTTGGTATAAATGTGTTCATATAATTCTTTTGTTATACTTTTCATGGTTATACATTCTATAGTGATATACTCTTTTTCTTCCTGATACTGGTAAATTATTTCTTCTTTACTTTTTTAGCAGCAGGATTTTGATTTTTTCAACTGTAGTGTCATTATTTTATTGGAACATATATTTCTCTCCAAGAAAACTTTTAATATTTTTACTATATATTCTTAACATTTTATTAATTTATATTTTTATATTATTTTTTTTGTCTTTCCTCTTAAATTATCTTTAAAATTATTTCTCTTCTTTTAATTTTGAAAAGAAATGCTTGGATCATTGATTTTCAAGTTTCCATTATAATATGTGTATTTGTGTGTATATATTTTCCTCTACCAAAAACATAAAGTGAATATCACAATTTTAGAAATATGTTTTATTATGCTTCGGTTGAATACATGTCCTAATCTTCTTTATGATTCCTTCTTTGATAATATGCTATGTCTAAATCATATCTGGTACTCAACAATAATTAACAAAGATTTTGTGAATTTTCAGGGGATTTTTGTACTTAATTTCTGACAATACAGCAATGATAAGAGAACATGTATGTTATGCTTTCAATTTTTTAACATTGTTGAAAGTTGTTTCAAAGCCACACAAAAACTTACTAAAGGTTCTGAGTGCATTTGAAAAGCATGTGTATACTGAAATTTTTTTTGCAGACTATTCACGTGCACTGCCCTGGTTACATTTTTAAATGAAGTTCCAATTTTCTATACCCATCCTGATTATTTTTAAATTTTATTTTATATGTACTTTTACAGTTTTAGAGAAGTTGTAGGTTTACAGAACAATCATGCATAAAATACAAGATTCCCATATACCACTCTATTAACACGTTGCATTGTTTTCAAACATTTGTTACAATTGAAATAGCATATTTTTTATAATTGCACTATTAACTTAGTGATCTAATTTATGGTTCACTGTGTAGTGTAGTTCCATGGATTATTTTTTTTGTTTTTATACCATTATCATATACACAACCTAACATTTCCCTTCTTAAACACATTCAGATATATCCTTCAGTGCTGTTCATTATGTTCATAATATTGTGCTACCATCACCACCATCCATTACCAGAACACTTCCATCATTCCAAGTAGGAAACCTGTACACCTGAAGCTTTAAGTTCACATTCCTTATCCACACTCATCCCCTGTCATCTTTATTCTAGATTATTGACTCTTTGGGTTTGCTTACTCTACACAAATCAGTGGAATAATGCAATGTTTGTCCTTTTGTGTCTGACTTATTTCACTCAATGTGATGTCTGCAAGGTTCACTCATGTTGTCACATGTATCAGGACCTCATTCCTTTTTATGGATGAATAATATTCCTTTGCATGTATATACCACATTTTATTTATCCATTCATACGTTGATGGACACTTGGTTTGCTTCCATCTTTTGGCAATTGTAAATAATGCCACTATGAATATCAGTGTGCAAATAGCTGTTTGGGTCCCTGCTTTCAATTCTTTGGGGAATATGTATATTTTTAAGATTGCTGGGTCACATGGTAGGTCTATACTTACCTTTTGGAGGAACCACCAAACTGTCTTCCAGAGTGGCTGGAACATTTTCCATTGCTACCATCAATGACTGAGTGTTCCTATTTCTCCACATTGTTTCCAACTCTTGTTATTTTCCATTTTTATAATACCTGCCATTTGAATAATTTTGAAATAAATGGTACCTCATTGTGGTTTCCATTGCCCTGAAAGCCAATGATGTTGAACATCTATTCATTTGCTTGTTGGCCATTTGCATATCTTCATTGGAGACATGTCTATTCAAGTTTTTTGTCCATTTTTTAATTGGATAGTTTGTCTTTTTCTTGTTATGTCAAGGATTTCTTTATATATTCTGGATATTAAACCTTTATTGGGTATGTGGTTTTCAAATATTTTATCCCATTGTGTAGGTTGTCATTATAATTTTATGATAAAGACCTTTGAAGAACAAAAGTTTTTAATTTTGATGAGGTCCCATTTATCTGTTTTTTTTTTTTCTTTTGTTGTTTGTGCTTTGGGTATAAAGACTAAGAAAGCATTCCCTAACACAAGGTCCTCAATGGGCTTCCCTCCATCTTCTTTTAGGAGTCTTATAGTCCAAGTTCTTATAGTTAGGTCTTTGATACATTTTGAGTTTATTTTTGTATAAGGTGAGAGATAAGGGTCATTTTTTTTTTTTTTTTTTTTTTTTTTTTTTGGAGATAGAAATCCAGTTTTCCCAGCACCATTTGTTGAAGTGAACATTTTTTCCAAATTATTGGTCTTTGATCCCTTATCAAAAATCACTATGTCGTAACTCTGAGGATTGATTTCTACACTCTCAATTCAATTTCATCCTATCTGTCTTGTCCTTGGGCCAGTACCATTCTGTTTTAATTACTGTGAATTTGTATTAAGTTTTAAATTTAGGATGCGTGAGTGATGTAACTTTTTCTTTTTCAAGATGGCATTAACTATTCATGCCCCTTTACCCTTCCATATAAATTTGATGACTTTTCCATTTCTGCAGACGTTGAAATTTTAATTGGGATTGCACTCAATCTATAAATTGTTTTGTGTAGGATTGACATCTTAACGATATTTAATCTTCCAGTCCATGAAAACAGAATGTCCTTCCAGTTCTTTAGGTCTTCCTTGAGTTCTTTTGGCAGTGTTTTGTTTTTATTTTTTGTTTTTGTTTTAGTTTTCTGTGTGCAAGTCCTTTACAGCCTGAGTTAAATTTATTCCTAGACATTTAATTATTTTAGATGCTATTGTGAATGGAACTTTTTTTTTCTTGATTTTTTTTTTCTGGTTGTTCATTGCTTGTGTGTAGAAACACTACTGATTTTGGAGTGTAGCTCTTAAACCTTACCACTTTGCTGAATTTACTTATTTGCTCTACAAGCTTTGCTGTGAATTTTTCAGGATTTCTGTCTAAGAATCATGTCATCTTCAAACAGGGAAATTTTACTTCTTTTCCATTTGAATTCCTTTTATTTATTTTTCTTACTTAATTTTTCTGGCAAAAATTTCCAGTACAATGTTGAATAACGGTGGTGAGAGTGGGCATCCTTGTCTTCTTCCTGATCTTAGAGAAAGCTTTCAGTCTTTCACCATTACATAGGATGTTAGCTTGAGGCTTTTCTTATATGCCTTTTATGTAGAGGAAGTTTCCTTCTATTTCTGGTGTTCTATATGTTTTTATCAAGAAGCAGTACCAGATTTTGTCAAATGCCTTTTTTTTTTTTTTTTTTTTTTTTTTTTGCATTCATTCTATTTATGTGGGATATTACATTAACTGATTTTCTTATGTGGTCCTCATGCTACTGCTCTATGTTTTCTACACTCAGATCTGGGGGTCCTAGACCTGAAGTGACTCCTCACCCTCCCTAACCCTGTTTCTATGTATAGGAACCCACAACCCTTCACCCACCAGCGCTGCCTTCAGCCCCTACCAAAGACACTAACATACCCCTCCCTCACACTGAGCTCAGAAGCCCAGTCTGGTGTCCCCAGACCCTGGGCCCTCAGCCTCTGGCAGCCCTCCTGTAGCCCCACTCTGGGACCACACCCTCTCACTGCTGATAGTGCCTTGGAACCCTCTCCCTGCCCCTGCCCCTCTCTGTTCCCCCAAGTGGGGGCAGGAGCTTGAATCTTTTCCCCTTCCATGTGTCCCCTCAACCACCAAACCTGGCTACTCTGGAGGGGCTAAACTATCTATATTTCATAGAGAGAACTCTATATTTTTAGGAGATGCAGGGCCCAGGCTGTGTATAAATGGGACAGAGTGTGAAAAAAAAAAAAAAAAAAAAAAAAACAACCTTGCATACCAGGGATGAATCCCACTTGATCATGGAATATAATTCCTTTAATATGCTGTTGAATCCAGTTTGTTATTTTGTTGAGGAAATTTGCTTTGATTCATAATTCATAGCAGATATTGGTCTATATATTGTTTTGTGGTTACCTTTATCTACCTTTGCTATGAGGGTGACTTTGGCTTCATAGAATGAATTAGGGAGCATTCCTTTCTCTTCAATTTTTGGAAGAGTTTGAGCAGAAATGGAGTTAAGACTTCTTGGAATGTTTGGCACAATTCCTCTGTGAAGCTGTCTGGTCCTGGACTTTTCTTTCCTTGGCAGGATTTTGATTACTGATTAAATCTCTTTACTAGTATTTAGTTTGTTGAGATCTTCTATTTCTTCTTTAGTCAATGTAGGTAGTTTGTGTGTTTCTTAGAATTTGTCTGTTTCATCTAGGTTATATGATTTATTGGCATGTTTTCATAGTATCCTCTTACAGGCCTTTTTATTTCAGTGTGGTCAGTAGAAATGTCCCACTTTTCATTTCTGATTTTTGTTATTTCTATCCTCTCCCTTTTTTTCATTGTCAGCTTAGCTAAAGTTTGTCACCTTTATTGATCTTTTCAAATAACCAACTTTTGATTTTGCTGATTTTTTTTTCCATTTCATTTATCTCCACTCTAATCTTTGTTATTTTCTTTCTTCTAATCACTTTGGATTTAGTTTACTCTTCTTCTAGTTCTTCCAGATTTGAGGGTAAGTCCTTTTGCTGAAGTCTTTCTTCTTTTTTTATAATAAGCATATGGTGCTATAAACTTCATTCTCAGAACTACCTTCATTGCATCCCAAAAGTTTTGATATGTTGTATTTTCATTTTCATTCACATTAAGATTATTTCTTAATTTTGTGATTTACTATTTAACCCATTGATTAATAGTATGTTGTTTAATTTCTATGTATTTGTGAGTTTTTCATTTCTTTATCTGTTATTGATTTCTCGCTTCATTCCATGTGGTCAGAGAATATACATTGCATGATTTCAATATTTTTTAATTTATTGAGACTTGTTTTGTGACTTAACATGTGATCTATCCTGGAGAATGATCCATGTGTACTGGAGAAGAATGTGTATTGTTTTTGTTGGATGAAGTATTCTATATATGCCTGTAATGTCTGGCTGATTTAGAGTATTATTAATATCTTCTATTTTCTTATGTATCTTCTAACCAGATGTTATTTTCATTATTGAAAATGGTGTATTAAAGTCTTCTACTATTAATGTAGAACAGTCACTTTCTCCCTTCAAATCTGTCAATCTTTGCTTCGTATATTTGGGGACTCTCTGTTAGGTGCATATATATTTATAATTGTTACAAATTATTTTTTGAATGTCCCATTTATGAGTATAAAATGACCAGGTTTGCCCCCTATAATTTTTTCTTTATGTTTAAAGAAGCTTATATTACATAAAAGTTACAACATTTATGAGATATGTGGGATTCCTACATCTCACCCAGTCCCCTTAACACACTTTCCCCCTTAACATCTTTCACTAATGTGGTACATTTGTTACAAATGATGAACACATATTGAAACATTGCAACTAACCATGGTCTGTACTTTACATTATGGTTTATACTTTGCAACACACAATTTTATAGGTATGGACAAAATGTATAATGGCCTGTGTCTGTCATTGCAATATCATGCAGAACAATTCCAAAGTCCCAAAAATGGTCCTTGATATACCTGTTCTTCCTTCTCCTTCCCCTCAGAACCTCTTGTGACCAGTGTCTTTATATCAAGGTTACAAGTTCTTCTATTACTAGAATAATAAGTCTACTTAGATCCATAATGTTTGTTCATTCTTTAATCTTGTTCATTCTTTAATCTTGAGGATTTGGGGATGGTGATTCCCACTCTGCTTAGATCCCATGGGGCAGATGGATGGATGTCTTGCTTGCAGTTGTAGATACTCTCTATTTTTGGGGATGAGCTTTGTCCATCATCATTCTTTTGTTAGTTATCCAGGGTGAGTCTGATGAACTGGAAAGCAGGTGATGGCTGCAACTCCGCTGAGAGTCAGGGCCCAACTGGCATATGAACAGACCAAATATTTATGTTTCTGGGACATTTATTTAATGTGTATAGTGCTAATTATAGTTTCAAATAAAAGAGGCAGAAGAACCATGTGTAAGAAACTTATAAATGAGCCTAACTCTGATACATTGAGGACATAGATTATCATATATTCCAAGATAAGGCCCACCAACGGGGTGCCAATTTCCTGGGGTTGTCTACCCTGCCTATAGTGTCTAGATGTCTCTGGAGTCCTAAGGAGCTCCCCTGCTTGAGGTACTGTTTATTGTGGCAGACAGTGAGAGCCTGCTGGGACGTGTGTAAGCGTAACCTTTGGAATGACCTCCCTGCTCATGTTGAAATCTCTTAGCCACATATTTGACCCTTTAGGTCAAGGTCTATTTCCAAATGTGTCACTAGTTGGCACTGTGCAATAATATCTCAGTGCCAGGGATGCCTTCCCTGGGTGTCATGTCCCATGACAGGGGGAAGGCAGTGAGCTTATAGTGTTTGGCTCAGAGAGAGGCCACATTTGAACAACAAGGAGGTTTTCAGGAGGTAACTCTTAGCCAAAATATAATACTAGGCTAAGTTTCAATTTCACAAGAACAAGGTTCATAAGTACAAGCATCAATATCGAAGCCTGGCAAAATGGTCTGTCCTCCTTAGCTGGGCACTGTCCATGTACTTTCGAGATTCTTGCCACTCTAATAGAGAATGTATCAGGACTCCCCGGGATGGGAATTCAATATTACATCGGTTATTCTATGGGTCTCCACCCATTAAGACCTTACTCTGTGATTACATAAACACATTCATATTCCATAGAGGCATGCCCCAGGTGCGCCCCCCTTTTCTCATCCCCTCAGCATTGACACCCCATACCAGTGATCCTCTCTTGCCATAGTTGCAATGCTTCTGCAATCTAAAACCTCCCCAAAAGCAAAGCCAACATTTTTTTTTGCATTGTGCCTTTCATCACTATAAAATCTGTTATCTTCTATGTTTATTTTCCAAGAAGCTTTAAGTTACAGTTACTTTTATCCCATAGAAAATATAGAAAACATAGGGCATTCCCATATACCTCAATCTCTTCCCTTCTCACATTTTCCCCTATTAATAACATCTTATATAAGTATGGTATATTTGTTGCAATTGAACAAATATTGAAGCTTTGCTACTAAGCATGGTCAATGGTTAACGGTTAATGGTTAATGGTCATGGTCAATGGTTAATGATTTAATATGGTTTATATTTTGTACCATACGCTTTTATAGGTTTTGACAAATGTATAATGGCCTATAGCTATCATTGCAAAATCATGCAGAACAATTCCAATGCCTTAAAAATTCCCTATGTTCCATCTGTTCTTTCCTCCTCTCCCCTTAGAAATTATGACAACTGCTAAGCTTCAATTTTTGAAGAATAAGCTTAATAGCTACATGCATTAAGATTGAGGGCTTGACATACTGGTCTATTTTCTTTTATTAGGCACTGCGTATATACTTGAGAGATTTGAGTCCCTCTGTTTGAGAATATGACAGGACTCCCCAGGATGGGAGTTTAATATTTTCTTATTTATTGTGTGGGTCTCCACCCACCTAGATAACACCCTATGACAAGATGAACACTTCCATATTTCATAGAAGCATTCCCCAGGTACATTTTCCACATACCCCCCAGCACTGAAACCCTGCACCAGTGACCCTCCCCTGCCATATTTGTCAAAGGCACATTCCCATCATTGTAGTTTCAACCACAGACCTACACCGCCCAAGTTCACCTGTTCCTTCCTCCAGCCCTCTCCCTAGTTCCATGGATAGTCTAACCCAACCCCCCTACCCTGCTCACCCTCACATTCCAGCACCATTGACTCCTCACATCCCTGTGCCACTATCACCCCCATCCACTGCCAAACCACGCCTTCCACCTTATCATAGGTTTTGCCCATATTGAGTATCAGCTCACCACACTACTCTCTTCCTGTCTCCTGATAACCTATCTTCCAGACTCTAGCTCTGTGATTCTGCTCAATTTACTTAGGTCATATCAGTGAGGTTATGCAATATTTTTCCTTTAGTATCTTACTTACTTCACTCAACATAAGTTCTTTAAGATCCTGTGTGTCAATATCTCCCTGATCATAAAGTTTGGCATATAAAGCTTTTTCATAATATTTACCAAATTCCTTTTCCAGAAAAATCTTCTGCTACTGCTATTCCAACTCTCATATCATGCTATACTCTGGTTACATTGAATTATATTCAATTTCCAAAAACATAATTACTGCATGTTTCTATGTCCTTAACCCTCTAACAGGTTAAACATCATGGATCCTTTAAGACTCACTTGATTCAAATTTCTTATTGTCCTTTAAATGACTCATCTAAGGGGTGACATTCTATCAGCTGTCTTACTAGGAAGCAGCCAAGACTTGAAGTTGGGACTCCTGGCTTCAAGTTCAATTTCTGTCTTTAACTAACTGGTTGATTTTAGGTTTGTCACGTGAATGCTTTGACTCTCCGAATTGATTTTCATGTGTATTTCACAGGTAATTATGAACCAGAGATTGATATTGAAAAGCATAAATTAAAATTTGACAAATGGATTATATGTGTGTATGCGCATGTATATTTGCTGATATATTATCATCAAATTAGAGTTGCCAAAGGGCTTTAATATATTCATATATATTAACCCCTGTCTTCAATTTATAAAATATACTCAAGACATATTATATATATATATATGTAAAACTGTTTACACCCAATTGAGGAAGGTTAGCATGGGGGACTGAGGAGGGCACCAGATCAAAAACAAAGCTGTAAACACCATCCAGAAACTCCCCTGCTGAAAAGGCAGCCCAGGAAAAAATACCATAAATCCCTGCCAAAGGCCTGGGTGAAGGGCCTGAGAACAAAGACCATAAATGCCACAGCCAAGAGCCACCAAGAGCCTGGCCATGGTCCAGTTCAACAGTCCCAAGAACTCCAAAAAGGCTTCCCCACATTGGTTCCGGAAAAGCCAACAGGTGCAACCTAAGTGCCTTAGAATATAAGGCAAATGGGAAAACAGAAGAGTAACCAATCAGGACAGCACAAAGCTAGACCCCTTCATTAACGTGGGGAAGAGGGAGGGAGGAAAAGCAATTTAACAAAGCCTAACCCCAGGGCATCTCTCTCCCTTGAGCTCACCTACACCTGTGCCTCACGTGTATACTTTCACTTTTACTTTTGCTTTATAATAAATTCTCTGCCTACCTGTTTAATTTGTGGCACACTTCCTAGAATTCTTTCTTGCAATGTAGCCAAGAGCCTGGAAGTCCAGTCTTGCAGCACAACGATCTACACAAAGGCAAGCTGTACCAGTAGAAAAACAATAGTCTCCTGTTATTTTTAATATTATTATTATGATTAGGAATATCCTGGTTCACAATCTCTTTACAATGCTTTTACAATAATGTGTCATTAGGTCATGATTTTTTTAATGTATATATTTTGTTGTGTGTTGCATTAGGTCACCTAGCTAAAATGGAGCACCACAGTATATCTGTCATACTTTTCCTCTCTTCATGGCTGTAATTAATGTGAAAGCTGAAAACAAAACAAAAATCTAATGAAACCTTCCACGTTAAGCTGCCTGGTAAGTCACAAGTTCAGTTCACTCTAGTTTCCTTTATTTTCCTGTTTCTGCCATAGATTCTCTTCAATCGGAAGAACGGTGTCATCAAGTGATAGGTACTATGGAATTGGCAAAGCTTCTTCACCAGACTCACCAAACTTCCTTGGCCTTATCATTTAATGGAGTTCCTATAGTCTAGTATTTCATTGACCCTGCTAGAGTAACAGTTTTCAAAATATGGCTAGGATATTCCTCATAGACATTACTTTGCTTGATGTAAAATTTATGTTTCATGGCTCAAGTCCGTTACATATCTATCAAAAGAGCAGTAACAGCAGAAAGTTAACAGAATGATAGCAGTTCAACGGTGTATTTTTAAAAGCCACTGTCAGTACATTTTTTTTCACGGAAAATTTCTTCAAACAAGACCTAGTTTTAGATTTATTCCCTGGAAAGTCACTCCCTTCCTTTCCAAGATTATGTGTATTTATGACCTCATAAATATTTGTGGAAAGAAAAATTTATCAATTGGTAATAGATTCAGAAGGTGTTGTAGACTCTCTTGGCCAGTCTTTTGCCTTTTATGGAATTATTTAAAGCATTACTATTACCTCTGGCCTTTTAAATGTTTAAAGTGAGTTTTGGATAAATCTTTCTTCAAGGTTTTCTTTCATTGCTACCTATAGTTGAAGAAAATATCGATATACAGTTCTGAAAAGGTTTTCTTATTTTCAGCTTATGTCATCTCATATTGTACATTTGGCTTATATTTATTGACACAAAACAATGTTTATTCCATGTCTTATATATTGCACTTTATCCCTCACTACTTCATATTCCCTTTAGTATTTGAAATATTTTGTCTTTACCCAGTGTGCTTCTGGTTTCTTGATAGGCAGATAATGTTTCAAGGAGGTTGATCACTGAATATGGCATAGTTATAGTGTGTTAAATTATGATCTATATTTCTTTTTTCAAAAAATACATTGTATCACACAGTGTCAAATAAATAGCGGTTAAGCTCTTGAAAAAATATTAGGTGCTAAATTACTTCCATTTCATGAACAAATGTTTTTCTTATGCTTACGATTTTTGGGAGAAGATACGGCCTCCCTCCAAAAGAAGAACTTAAGTATTTTCAGCTCGATGTATGTGTGTGCACCACTGCTCATCTCAGAGAACAATAGGGGCATTAAAGGAAAAGAGAGCAAGTTGTTTTAGAAAATCTGTCAAAATGCTTTCAAAATGATATAGGATATACAAAACTGCTATATCCTAAGGGGTTTGGGACCCTGAGTGCTAGCTATCAAATTTTATTCAAACAAATAGCATTAAAGATTATATGTATATAAGCAAATATATATACATTTATATATACCTACTTACACACACAGTACTGTTGCTACTAATTGCCACATTTTTTCCCTGGGGATATATTAATTAAACACTTCATTAACGTAATGTTAACATACAACCAACAAAATAGTCTGTTTCGTTAAAAGTAAAAAGCTCATTTCCTGGATGTCTCAAAAGGGAAACAAAAACAAATGGAAATTGTAGCTTGCCAAGTGCTAGATGGATGGATACATTCTGTCCTGGGATTTCTGAAACTCTCAATATTGGAAATGTTTGTGACCAAGCCACATTCCTTTAACTGGGAAAATTACTTGCAAAAGATCAGTTAAAATCTAATAAGGTATTTGTTAGAGTCAATATCTCCTTAGTGATCCAGGATGACAAATACGAGGTGAGTGTTCACTACATGAACACATCCTTGATAGAAAGAGGTGGTTGCTCTTGAGACACCCTGGAGCTTTCTGCTGGCCCCATGGCCACCCAAGTCTCAGAACTCAGGACTCTAGTGAGGGCTGGGAATGGCCCATGTGATCGCCTGGAGCTCTTGGCAAGGAGGTGGGATTTGTTTAGTTTCACAATGCACAGGAAGGAGGATGGTGTGAACATGTCTCTATGATATTAGCAGAAGCCCCATGAGTCCCCTATTGCTATTCTCAATCACTGGGGGAGCTGGACCCCTTGGGAGTGCAGAAGTCTGAATATTGCTCCAGCCTGGAGGTCTGAGTTGCCAGGCTTAGGGACCTTAGGGGTCACTTACTGTGTGGGGAAGGAGGCCTGGATGAGACTGTCTGCTTTTGAGGTGGGAGTAAAGACTGTTTACCGGTATCAAACAAGACCCTGCTTTATCCTCCTCTCTAAAACAAAAACTGGACCAAATACACAAAATAGTGCTTTTTTGAGACATTAGGCCTCAGTCCATGAAGACAGGGATTCTTGAGAGACAAGAAAGAGATGAAGTGAGTGCTATGATTGCCTCAGCTTATTGCCTGTGGTTGAGAGGGCCTGGGGGTGGGGACTCAGGTAGAGGAGTCAGGCCTCTACCTGAGTAGGTAGAGTAAGAGTCAGGTAGAGGAGTCAGGGAGAGCAAGGAGGCTGGAGTTCATGGGACAGAGCACCAAACAGGAGAAAAACTGCACAAAAAGCGTCTCTATCAAGAATTCAGCAGGGCGTTGTTCAGTATCTAGAGGAAGAAAAGTATCCCAAAACAGGGATAACAACAAAACCCAATATGCCAGATACTGAAGCAAAATCAGAATACATCTGAAAACACTGTAGGTAGCACAAAATAATTGACAAGACATAGCAAACATATGCATAACAAAGTTTATAAGCTTAAGTAAGGCATTCCTGTAAATGAAAAATTGAGTAATAAATTACTCATTGTTTTGTACAATTCCTCACTGAGACATCATAGGACATGAAAATATGTTCTGAAAACTATCTACAAAGAATCATAATATTCATCAACAATATTTATACTTCATTATGATTTTAAAAAACCAGAGTGATTTTTTTCATACAGATAGAGAGGTGTATAAATCTCTACCCTGTATTTCCTTATAGACTAAGGAAAACAATGAAAACTGAAGATGGCAGAGAGTTTTAAAAGCAAAGGTAAGAATTCTCTAGCAAAATGATAATGAGATTTTTATTGGTACTACTACTAAAGCAAAACAGAAGAGTGACACTGTCAAGAGTTTAGTCACAGAAAAATATTGGCCTGGATTAAATCTCCACACTGTCACAGACCTAATGAGAAGATTAAGTGAGGTGACGCATAAGTGGTGAAGGACTCATGATGTGCATACACCCTATTAGCTGCTAGCAGAGCTAGACACAATCATCTTCAACGGGTGAAGTCCACCTGCTGTCTCACCTATTATACCCCAATTCCTGAAGGTATTCATGAAAAGTAATTCCTTGAAAGTGTTTCATAAATCTCCTTTCAATGAATGTTGGTTAAAGAAAATATGCATTTAACTTCTCTTGTTTCCCTTTTTATAGAAAACATTTGAGATTGAAAATACAAAATCTGTGGCCACTTTTATTAAAACTGTAGGAAAAGAAACATCCCCATTACTTATTAGCAGAAAGCTTAACAAATTGCATGAAATTATATGGGAAGGAGAACTGGCAAGTTATGAACTTGGTTATCTTGAGGAGCTGTTCCTGAACCCTCTGTGTCCACCAGGCGATCTTCCCTCTAATCCAATTCAGATGGGCTTTTGGGTTTTGTTGTTATCCCTGTGATAAATTAGCAGTAGCATGTATTTGTAGATTTCTTGAAGTAACAACAAATAAGCTGTTATAAAAAAATCAAATACAAACCAAAATGTAAATAAAAGTTTCAGATGCAAGACATATGCCAAATACTATAGATGTAATAATAAAATATATTATAATTGTTAATATTATTTACATGTGTTTCTATTATTTAATATCTAACACATTTAATTGGGTTCATAAATAATACTTTAGGAGTAACTGCAGAAGACACACATGAAAATTTATTTATCTGTATTTATTCCTTTCTTTTAAACTGATAATTTTAAGAATTTAAGGCAGCTTTACTAAATGATACTGTAATCTATATTATACTCTCCCTCCATAAAAAGTAGTTGCCTATGAAGTTTTTAACCTAAATTATATGTTATACAGAGACATGTTTGTCAAATGTGAGCATATGCCTTTGGAACAATATTGCAATTGGGGTCATCTTTTAAAGTCCCCATTACCAGAGGAGGCTATATCCCAGAGACTATAAGGCACAGATATGTGGCAGAAAGCTGAAGCCAAGTTAAAATGCCATGTGGTAGTCACTGAATTTTCAACAATTTTGATGGGAGTCTTAAAGCATGTTTAAGAGATAAAGTGAAAATACATGTTATCTTTCTTACATATGAACTTTTAATAATAATGCTCTTATGATTTATGATTTTACCAAGCACTTGCGACTGTTATCCAGGCTATTAGCCATTTGAGAAACATCCTTACCTAAAGGAAGATAAGACTTAACTCTTAGTTTAAAAAAATAAAGCCTAGCCCTAAAATTTAACGTCGTCCTAAATTTCATGATCCATAAAATATTTGTTTTAAGAAGCTAATGTCTTATAAATTTTAATATTCTGTTTTCCAGACTTGCTCCTAAAACAGAGACATAGGAAATTTAGTCTCTGACTGTTGTATTAAACTTTAGCTTCCATATTCATTTTACCTTCCTCCCATTCTGTGTGTGTCAGATCACCTTATAGCAACTTTTGGTTGCTAAAAATGAAAATAAGCATTTCAATGTCTATTTCTGTAAACAAATAACATTGAACAGAGAGCCTGCGGCATATTACTTTGTAGTTTGCTTCCATCTGACTTTAGTTAGATATTCAATTACTAAATCTATAGATTAGATTATCCTGATATTAATCTTTATTTTTCTTTCTTAGGATGTACCTAATTAGAGGGTAGTTAGGTATTTATTTGTTTGAGAGATTATTGTCATTAATAAAGGTGATGCCAAGAAAATTACTGCTTTAAAATATTAATTTCTTATTCCATTGACTACTTCTAAGACTGCAATAGCTTGACCACTTGTTAGTTAGGGAAGGTAATAGATCCATATCCCTACTGGCCTGCGGTAAATTTAAAAAATGGTGAATCTTCTCATTGATTGAGATTGAATGCTTCCTCAGGCATGCATTCCGGAGATAGGAAGAGGAAGTAGACAGTGGGGGAGATCTGTCATCGACAGGGAGAAGCCACAAGGAAGCAAGACACGGCTGGCAAGTAGCATGGGTACCAGACTTCCAAATCATAGAGTTGATAAGTAGCATCCATTCAGATAATTGTTCAGTAAGTAGGTCTTTAATACTTCCCTGGTGCAAGGCATAACACTTGTCCTTGGGGCCATTTCTTAAAAAGAAAAACACGAGAATTATTTCTATTCTCTGCCCTGAAGGATTTCATATTTAGTTATTTTAACTCCATATCTGGTCCTTTTCCCTGTATATTATATTGCATAACAGAATCTATAGGAAACTCCTTTTGGAAACATTTAAAATCATAAGTTCTAGATATTTTCTAAAAATTTTAACCTTTATAGAAAACCACTTGAATGGCAAACAGCTGGTAAGGTTGCATTAATTATGAATATTTATGCATATTATGGAAATCACAGCACTCCTGTGCCATATTATATATCAGTGTAAATACCTATGTACTTATTCAACCATGGGAAATGTACTTGATTCCTCTATGCCTCATTTTCCTCAGCTAACAAATGAGGATAAGAATTGTATTTATCCCACAGGATTGTTGAAGGGATCGAGTGGATTAGTCATTGCAAATTTAGCATTTAGAACATTGCTGGATTCATTGTATGCATTCAGTAAATGTTCATTTTCATAGGACTTCTTTCCTTTGCAGTCCATACACATTTCTAGGGCAGTTTCACATGCTTTCTTTAATATAATAATGTTGAGAAGTGTACTGTGTAGTTTCGCATAGCATTTTAACAAATACGTTTACAGTATTTTGTTATTTGTAATGCAACATGTTAATTGCTGTGCAAGATATTAGCATTATCACCTTCTTTGAGGCACTGATAACCTTCTAGAGAAGGCAACGAAGTGCTATGTTGGAGGAAAAATAAAAATATCCTGGAATCAGAGAAGAGAGGCTTTAATCCATATATGGTTTGGAAAATAAACCATGTATTTTTGTTTTTCCTGCTCTTTAGAAACATCTTGAAAGAGCGATCACTCTATCATAGGGCCTATACCAGTTCTACTACCAACCTAGAAAATCATCAGGGGTGTTCAACCAGAGGTACTTGTATTGCATCTCTTCTAGGTTAAAAGGAAGATATCCATTTCTCCTCTGCTCAATCCAATGGGGTTTTGTGTTTTACAATGACTCTCCGATGGTAGCTATTTAGATCAAACTTCTGAACCCTGCACCCCACAAATCCTGGCTGTTGAACTCTTTTCACATAAACGTAATTGTCCAATCCTCTCAGTTACTTTGGGTTCTGTCCCAAGCCCAGAACTTTATCTTAGTTATTTTCCTGACTTTTCATCTTCCTTGACTATCAATAAAATAATTTTATAGTCTGCCTCTAGCACTTTTCAGCATTGTGTCTCCCAATGCTGGTGACTGGGTGACTCTTGAATCTCAATGATTCTCCTAAATTGCCTGGAATTGCCATACTTTGAAGTGTGTGGTATTGACTCTTCTCTTAGGACCCAGGTTTCATCAGGTACATTTTTTCTCTTTAACTATTTCTTATAATAGACTTTGAGCTACTGAATTTCTTTCCCCATCTAAATTTTGTTTTTTCACTTCAAAAGCTATATAACAAATTATTTTTTTATTTCATTTCAAAATCCACACTAATATTGGAAACTTAAAGATATAATTTCTACTCTGGGTTTTAGTAGCAGTGTGAGACACAACGGGTCAGATAATTTCCTTAAATATCATATTTCTTCTTTCTTATTTGAAAGATAAATTACTTGAATGACTTCGACCATCTCCTCAGATCTAAAATATAATGACTTTGTAAATCTCTACTCAATTCTTTGTAGTAACAGATGATCATATTGTCTAAGTGCCCAAGTGTGTTACTACCATATTTGGATGTCATATGTATTTTATTGTGATGCAAAATTTCTAAACTACTGCCATTGGAAATTATTTCAATTTATGCAGTATCCTTTACTTACAGAAATAAACCAGGTTTAGGAGGGAGATGAAACAAATACATTTTTGAAATAGTATGGTGAACAATGTAAAACTGCCAATGTTTCACAACTTCTGTTCTACAAAATTTGCAGTTTCACATGCTTCAATTATTACAATTTAACCTAAAATCGTTCTTTTTTAAAACCAAGAAAAGTTTGAGACACTGTAGACTACATATTACCCCAGAGGTCACCTTGCCTCTTTATAATTTTTTTTTTTTTTTTTTAACACTTGTGAGTCTCTTTATAATTTAAATATTAGGAGACACTCATTTTTTATTTTATTTTAAAAATCATTCAAAAGTCCACATCAATTTTATACAGACTACTTTTCTTGCTTATTTAGCAGATTTTCATAGTTCACAATTCTTTATCTTCTCTCTACATTGCACTGTTTTAGTCCCAATATGACCATATTTTAAGTGTTTATATTTAAATTATATTGCCATAGCATATTTTAAGTGACATCTTTGACATGGAAATACGTTCTTAAGAAAAATATAAAACAATAATAAAATAATTTAATATAATATAAATTAAGTGGCTAGTTCATTTAATGTAATGAAAGCACAGTGCTTATGATTACTTTCTAACATTTGGGCATTATTAATAATTAAACTCATGTGAGAATAAATACACTTGACACATTATTCTACTATGGCACACAAATGATTTTAACCAAACTGCATGGAGCGATGCCACTAAATGCATTTTATCTTAAAAATTATTATTGAAACTCAATTCCAACCACAAAAATAAAAGTAAAATTTAAACTTACTTGAGAGAAATGTTCTTTTATTATAGAATAGAAATAGAATTAAAGACTTAAGGAAAATATTATATGTGTGTGCATCACCAGAGTAATGGTTTCTAAGATAGCTTTTTCCCTATTTTATGTTTGAAGGGAAATTTATGTGGCTAAGCTTAGTGTTTAAGACAGGTTTTCACATTGTCATTTCACTAATCCATGAATATAAGGATTAATCACTTCTTCCAGTGGTACAATGTGTACCTGTCAAGTTCAATTCTTTCTAAAAGAAAATCCACTAGCCTGAACATTGAAGATAACAGAAATCAACCAAGTTTGTTAAACTTTTCAATACTTGCAAGTAAGTATGTCTTTTTGATTAAAAAAATATATATATATATTCCTGATTCAAAAATTCGAATCACATTTTAGCAAAAATAGTGTATGACTTATAAAGTTAATAATTAACATTTGTTGTATTCTTAACCAGTTTGACCCTTTAAATGAGTATATTATATTAAGAGCCACCAATATTATGAACAGATATACTATATTATTATAAATGACAGCATAATTAAATATTCCAGACTGGTATTGCATAAAATTTTTTCAACTTACATTTGGTTGCAGAAAATCTAGTCTGAGAAATAAATTTTACATCAAAATATACCTCACTCTCACCTCCCAGCAATTGAAGTTTATTACTAGTAGCTGAGCCAACTTTTTTGGGTTTTTTTTTGAAGTACCAGGATTGGGAATTGAACCCGGGAATTCATATGTGGGAGGCCAGCGCTCAACCACTGAGCCACATCACCTCCCTTGAGTTGCTTTGTTCCTTTGTTGGCTTGCTGTTTGTTTCCTTGTCTCTCTAGGAGGCACCGGAAACCCAACCCAGGACTTCCCATGTGGGAGGCAGGCACATGACTGCTTGAACCACATCTGTTCCTTCTGAGCCAACATTTTTAATCCCTAAATCACATTTCAAACATATGACATTCAAATAAAATGACTAAAATGTATTCTACTAAAAAGTTAATCAAAACTATATGTCTCACCAATTTGGACAGTGCTTATATTCAATTCAATGTGAAAAACAGAGTGAATAGTTCTTACATGCAAAGCAATAGGCTAAATGTTAAATAAAGGGGAGCTGGTTTTGCCACTATAAATTAGGTTAATTCAGTTCAACAACTATTTTTTGAGCATCACCGAGGTGTCACTCACTGACTGGCTCTGGAAGGACAAAGATAAACTAGATGTGGAGTCACTCTTAAAAAACTGCAATTGTGTAAGTTGCCAGACAGACATCACCCACTAAGAGAATTCAAGGATGAAATTAGGCAATGCTAATTCCTTAATTATGATTAAAAAACTAAAATTAACTAAGTGTTTTTATATTAATTACCCCTTAACTTAAATTTTTTTTAAAAAATTAAAAAAATTTTTTTCACTTTCTCTAGTTTAATAATGAAAAGAATATAAAATATGTGGTTTCCTTTACTTACTTGTGCTTTGTATTAACAATGTATATCTATATATAAGCACCAAATTATTTTTACTCAAATTCTAGTATTAAACTAAATCCTTCCCTATTAAGCAGAGTTGAACAATGTCTTTTGGCCTTAACTCTACTTTAACCCACTCAGGAAAATTATGGATAGAGAGTATTCTTTTGAACCTGACTTGGTAATACTTTACTAGTTAAATATTAATAAGCACTTTTCAGAAGAAATAAACAAAAATCCAAAGCACGTGTTAACTTATCGGTACAATTAAAGGTGCAATAGAAAACAGAGGCTCTAAAGAACCATTTTGTACCCTGGAAAATCAAAGTAATTTCTTGAACTATAGGAATTTCAAAATGAAATATTAGATAAGCCAATCCACTTCTTTGCACATTTTTATTTATCCATAACAAAGTAATAATCGGAAGAAGCAAGAAAAAGGAAACATTACTTTCTTTTTGCCTTTTTTATCAATTTTTTAATAAGACCGCTAGAATGAAATTATGTTCGTCTGCCAAGTTTTAGCCTGGACCTAATAATTTTAATGTCCTGAAGCACAGTGTGCATTATTCATTTTTCTTCTTGCTGTGACTGTTTATTTTCATGAAGCTTCTTGTTTTTCTCCAAATTTGCTAACTTAAAACCTATACACTATATATTTAAATTTTCTCAACTTTTGTCAATGACATGCTTAACCTTTAGAGTGTTGTCTCTAACACATCATAATTTATTTTCCCTTTTTCTTGCAATATTTAATGTGTAATTATAATGAGTTGTAGACTATCTGTAGGTGCAATTAAAATATTTGAAATTATGCTAACATAAAAGAAAAATCATAATTTATATTGCATTGCTTCATAAATTTAAAGTGTGTTTTGCTCTAACATAAAGCATATTATTGCCAGCATATGGCACTACTACATGAACCATATGTCTTCATTTGCTGAAGAACATATGGAAAATGTTTAAAATAAGTACATCATAAAACTATGACAGGTTTGATAAAGAATATTTTCTAGTAAATAAATAGTCCTCCATGAGAATAAAACATGAACATATAAGAATCTAATTCAACTAGAAATTCTAACTAATTCAAGTTGACAGTTCAAGTACTTATGTAGAATTACTACACTAAGTTCATTTGTTTTTAAATTTTATTTATTTATTAAAATACCCTTTGAGATTGTATGTGTGTGTGTATGAGAGAGGGAGAGAGAGAGACTTGATGGGACACTTATGGTGGATCTAATCACGTTCACAGATGGCAAAGATATCTTCTAGTACTAATTGAGAAATGCTTAAAACTTCCCAATGACTTGGAATATCAAAAGTACTACAGACATGGTTTTCCAAATATGTATTTACATATATGGATTATAACATTTAAACATATTCAATAATATCAAGTTCTAGATATTTTTTCCATGTTTTAATTGTGTTTTTATGTCTTTTTTCTTCTTGTTTTGTTTGATTTTTAACCATGTTATACATTTGAAGATGCCTACAACAAAGTAATGATTACATTATTGTAATGCCTCAATGGCATATGCTAAAGTGATACAGAGTTGTATCAGTGAACTCTAAATGTGAACTAAAATTATTTCATTCGGTTTCTCTCCCCATACACAGAAAATCACATTTTTGAAATATAATTTAGCAGCATTCTCAATCTCAATCTCTATGACTCCAAAACAATTACTTCATGCCCTGCTCTGTCCTAAAGCCTTATACAAAATTTCAATTTCAAGGTTAAATCTGTTAAAATTATAAATTAAAAAAATCATGACAATAACATAACTACAGGTAATAGTGAGGTAGAAGTATTTATGTATTATGTAGGACCACTATAGGTTTCTTAGTATAAGATTTCTTATAGTAGAGGAAGTGGTTATAAAGATGTATTAACATATAGTTATATTTCATATAATTATGTATATGTATATGGAAATGCCAAGAAGGAAAGCAATCAAACTATGCTATTTACCTCTAGGAATTGGGATTGAGGGAGCAAGATGATGGGTGTGTCTCTCAATTCTTATTTAATATACTTCTTTACTTTTTATCTTTAAATTTAATTAGGATTTATTAATTTACAATTTTATGTAAAACAGTGACTCGTACCTTGGAGATTTTAGCAAATGTAAATTGCAAATATTGTAAAAAACAAAAAGCAATTTGGCAAAAATATGAACTGCCTTAAACATTCATAATATTTAGTTCACTATGATGTTCATTGCAATATTATTCATAATATTAAAATTTAAAAGAATATATGTGATTTGCATCCATATTATGGGATTGATATTATCTAACCATTACATTAGATTTGGAGAAAAAGGATCAGAAAGACAAATTTACTGAGTCTAATCCAAATTTCATAAATATATCATATTTTACAACTTCATTATATTTTCCACAGTTTGTATTTTTAGTTTGTGTATGGAGGTATAAGTAGATTATTCAAATTGTAAAAGAAGATATTAAAAAAAACACTATTTTTCTTCTTCCCAACATTCCTGCCTTCAATCCAAAGGGCTCCATTGATAACAATGTGTTTGTCTTGAAATAAAAGTAAATATCAAGTTAATTGAATGAGCAATTGTATATTTTCTGAACCAATGGGTCAGAATCGTCATGTGAATTTGTACTTGGAAATATTTCCATGTCACCACATATAACTTCGTTTTATTTTGTTAAAGTCCATATATCATTACATTGGTTAGATTTTATAATTAGTATTGTGATTTACTTATTCTTGAATTTTTAGATTATTTTCAGTTTTTTCTTTCATCACAACTAATAATTCAATGTCTAACTTTACAAATATGTGTACTTTTTCATTTAACTAAAGTTCACTTGATGATGAAGAAAGTTTTAGGTCAAAAGAGATGTGCACTTTATGATTTTGCATATATTGTGAAGTGCTTTGTAGCAGTTTGATACTGTTTATGAATTCCAAAAATATTGTTTATGAACTGGTCTTTTCTTCTGGGCATATTAGATTATACTGGATTCAGAGGTTTCACTTTTACTTGATTGGTCCATGTCAGTAGGATTTTGAGTCCCTGCCCCCTTGGTGGTTAGGGACTCACAGAGAAACCACACCACAGAGAAGGGATGCTGGAGTTTTAATTCTGGAGTCTGGGAAGTAAGCACAGAGAGGAGCAGAGAGAAGGATCGATTAGACACGGCAGAGGCCCTAGGAAGAGAGACCAGCTTTTCACCTGATAACATACAGGTGGCCTTGTGGAGAAAGCAAAGCAGCTGAGCCAGGAGAGAGGCAAGCCCCAGGAAGAGAGGAACCAGGAAGCCTGAACCCTCACAGACGTTGGCATCCGTCTTGTTCCAATACATGGCAATAGACCTTGGTGAAGGAAGTAACTTACACTTTATGGCCTGGTAACTGTAAGCTTCTACCCCAAATAAATACCCTTTATAAAAAACAGCAGATTTCTGGTATTCTGTATCAGCACCCCTTTGGCTGACTAATACATGATCCAATTCACATCTCATTAAAAAAGAATAAGAGCACCCAACTCTTAAAAGAATTAAGAATGCTATTATCAAATCTTTTCCAACATGATAGACAAAATAAAATTAACACATATTTGAAATCTGCATTTGATTAATTTTCAATGAGACTGAGTAACTTGGAACACATTTTTCTTTTTCTATGTGTAAGTAAGTTTGTGTGCATTCATGTGAATTAATTCTTCATGTAAATCAATGATTTCTCTAAAGTTATTTGCTCTTTATCTTATTGATATCTATTATGTCTTTATATATTGATTTTTGCATTTTTTTGCAAATTTTATTTTCCAGATTTTTTTTCTATTTTTCTTTTTTTCTTTTTCTCTTTAATTGTTCTAAAACATAGTAAAATTTATCAACAAGTTCTTTATTGCTGCTGGGTCTTATATAATGCTTTTAAATTCTATGATGGTTGGGTTAATGTGTCAATTCAGCCAGATAATGGTGTCCAGTTGCTTGGTCAAGCAAGCAAGGAGCTAATTATAATACAAGGACATTTCATGGACTTTAATCATCAGTGAGTTGATTGCAGAGTTGGCTGATTACATCTACAATCAATCCAGTAGATTGCCATCAGCAATGAATAGCATCTTATCCAATCAGTTGAAGACCTTAAAAAGGGAAGTGATTTCAGCATTCAGAGAGGGAATTTCCAGCTCCACTTTGGACAGCCAATGTCTTCTGGGAAGTCATCAAAGACCTTCATTGGAGCCCCTGGTTTGCAGCCTATCCTGCAGAATTTGGACTTGTGCATCCCCACGGTCACATGAGAGAATTTTATAAAAGCTCGTATTATTTACAGATATCTCCTGGCGGTACTGTTTCCCTAGAAGTCTCTGACTATTACAAATTCCATTCCACATAAAATTAAAAGTAAATAAATTTATCAATTCATTTTCTCCAGTGGTTGTGTTTTTACATTTAAAACTTTGATCCATTAGGAATTTGTTTTATTGTTTTTGTATTGTTTATTGCTTTTCAAATATTATAAGTTACACTAATATCACTTATAAAATAAAAATGTTTTCTCCACTTATCTAAAATGAGACATTAAGGTACAGTCAGTCTCCCAGTGTTTCATTATCTAAATCTGAATTCTGATAGTTGTTTTGTAAATGTTTTTTAGAAATATTCTAATTATTTAATTATGCTTTTTCTAGATGAATACTATTAGGGTATTTTTTTCATATTTTAACATATTGTGTTTATTTTATTAATGGTCGAAATGACTTTTTGATTAAAGAAAAGATTCATCTTATTAAAGTTTTTAAAACGTTACCAAACTCTCTGCACTTAAATTAATTTTTCTGTAATAAGGAAGCAATAAGAGTTCCTAAATTCATAAGATTGATGAGTTGAACTAAATAGATAATTATATGTAAGCCTATTAGAATAATGCCTGGCTCTTAGTATGTGTTCAATAAATGTGCTTGTATATTTTTGTATATATATTCATGCATGCATATATCTGTATCCATTTTATATATATGCTTAAACTCTAGTAAATATTTTGCATTAAACTATATATTTCAAATAGACATGAGTCATGATCAAATGAAACAAATCCTTTCTGATATGTTTGGAGATGATATAAGAATTGCTTTCTTGACTCATAAATATGATGAATTTATTAATCACTTGTATAATGATTCACATATCATTCTTTGACAATACCATAGACTTATGATTTACGAAGGTATTTAAATCTTTGCATTCTTATTTATAAGTTATATTTGGCTGATTTTATATTTTAATAGACTGTATGGACGTATAAGGTATATAAAGGGTACAAAGCAAAATTTTGCTATAACTGTAAAAAATTATCCTACAGTGAACATATACATGTAAGGACCACCCAGGTTAAAAAGAAGAAACTTACCAGAACTCTGGAAGCATCTCACATGGGCCCCTCTCTCTTAATATCTTTCTCTGTATTAAATATATCCTGACATTTGAAAGTATAGATTCAATTTAACTGTTTTTGATATTTTTATAAATTGACTCACAAAACATTATAATTTGTACACTGCTAGTATAATGATGTTTTGACAATAATGTTAGGCTGGCTTTATATAAAATAACTCTGGAGTTTGAGGATGTTCTTGTAGCCTGACACAGTCGATTGTCCATTTATAAACTCTTTCACAGTTAGAAGTGTCAATTTATATCCACATGAACAAAATTATTTATTATATTTCTAATTTTCTCCAGCCTTACTTTAGTTCTACGAAATTTAGCACAGGTCAAAAGAGTATACTTAAAGATTTCCATTTTTATCGTGTTTCTATCAGTTAATTCCTTTATCTTTTTCTATGCCATACACGCATTTTTTTTATCTCCTCCCACTTGCCGCTTGTGCTTGCTGTCTGCTCTCTCTGTCCATTTGCTGCGCATTTCCTCTGTGTCTGCTTGTCTCCCCTTTGTTGCGTTATCGTGCTGCACCAGGTCTCCATGGGAGTGGGCTGTCAGCTCTCCATGGGCACGGGCCAGCTCTCCCTCACCAGGAGGCCCAGAGAACCGAACCCAGGGCCTCCCATATGGTAGATGGGAGCCCAATCACTTGAGCCACAGCCGCTTCCCCTTTCATGCATTTTGAGTGTAAACATTGTGTTATTTAGCTCATAAATATGTGTATCCCTTTCTCATTGTGGGTTGGAAATGTACTCTTTATTAAATTGCCTTCATTATGTCCTTTAACACTTTTCTGGAAGATTATTCTGAAAGTCATAATAATGATGTTTTATTTTATTTAAACTTTTATTGTATTTTCAAAATTTTCTCTAGTCACTGTATTTTACCTTAAAATTAGATTACATAAATACATAAGCAAATGCCATTTTCTATACTAAAAGACCAGTGAATTGTTCTTTTGTTATCCACTTACTTTTTCGCATCTGGGGATAATCTCATTCTACTATGTATTTGAAAGTAAGATAATTGGTTAGATGAACTCCATAATTTGGCAAGTGTCCCTTCTTCCTTCACAGTTTTGTCAACAATGATGGCAGCTACATATTAGCCAGTGCTTCTGTTTTATCAAAAGCCCATAAGGTAATAAACTTCTCTATTAAGACTACCAGTCAAAATGTGATGATATCTTTTAATAATAAATAGTAATCTTTTTGTTATTTGGGTAGATTCTGGATAAAAATGTGAACTGTAAAATAACTGTTTTATCAGCAACATAATGTGATTTATCAACCTCATCAAAGCTGTATTTAATTAGCATACATAAAATCATGTAAATTCTTAATAAGGCTTGTAATTTTTTTCAGCTGTTAATGTATCTGCTTATCTTGATGTGCTTATTCCATTGGTTAGTTTCTCTTTCTAGTCTAGGGTTTTATTTTTGTTATGTTTTATGTTAAGAGTCCTCTTTAACACTTGGTTCGTTCCACTTATTCTAAATCTTTATAGTTGCCCATGTTCAATGGAAAAAAAATAGATCCACAAGAAATGGAAGAAGAGAAAAAGGAAAAGAAAAGAAAATGAAATTAAAAAAAAGAAAGGAAAATGGGCAAAAAAAGACAAAAATAAATAATAAGGGGGCAAATAGTATACAGGAATAAAAACTTTAAAAGGTGAAGAAAAGAAACAGGAAAAATAAAATAAAATACCAGATAAATAAGAAGGGAAGAAAGACAAAACAGGGAATGGCAGAAGGAAAGAAGAAAAGAAGGAAAGTTATGAAAGAAAGAAATAAAGGGAAAGAAAATAAAAAGAGGAAGGGAAGAGAAAAAAAGAAAAAGAGGGTTAAATTAGTAATAAAAAATAAAAAATTAAAAAGGAGGAAAAAATAAATACAAAAGAAATGGGAAGAGAAGAAAGAAAAGAATAACAAGAGAAGGAAAGAAAGGAAGAGGAGAAGAAAAAAAAACAAAACAACACAAAGCAAAAATCTGGGTCTCCCTCTCAGACCACCAAGACAAGCTAGGTTCTCAGGCTGCCTGTTTTGGCTACTCGATCACCCCATAGGCTCCCTCTCTTCAGGTATCTGAGTGAAGAGAGAGAGAGAAAAGGAAGCATGCCTCCCTTTCAGGGACCCACTAGTTTACTCCTCTACCAGCTGTTTGTACCTGCCAATCAATCACCCAACAGCTGGCCTCTCCACAAGTACCCAGAAGATGGGGGGGGGGAAGGAAAAGGAAATAGAAAAAAAGAGAAAGGGAGTATGAGGGAGGGAGAGAGAGAACACTGGCTAGGTTCCCTCAGCTCTCCCTGAGACGCCTCCTGCTTCTGCCTAAGCTAAGCAAGCTGGGCACCGGCATGACTGTGGGATTGCTCCTGAGCAGCAACCCCTTGTCCCTCGCTGGTTGGGTGGTTTCTTCTTCCCCTAGACATTGTCCTCTTCTCCAGGGCTGGCTGGGCATCTCCCCTTTTCCCCGGTGCCCAGCTGGGACCCCTCTCTCCAGCCACCCTTTCCTATTGCCCTATCATAACCCTGCTTCCTTCATGCCCAGCAAGACGGCCTACCTTCCCACAGTTTCTAGAAAAGTGCAACCTGCTGTTCCCTACTCCACCATCTTGAATCCTACCATTGGAAATTCTGAGACACGTAAAAATCACTAATGTAAACTTTTTTTAGTACATTGAAATATTTTGGAAAATTACTCTTCATATTCATTTTTCCAAATAAAAATGACCTGTATAAATTGTGTATTAGCTTAAAATTAGTATAAGATACTTGGGGTAGCTATGGTAGTATTGTATTAAATATTATCTCTGTAAATAGGAAGCAAACTTTTAATTTTTGTCATATAATTATTTACTCCTTCTCAATCTCTTCATGGTTTCATTTATACATTCATAAAATTGCTTAAAATAAAGTAGAAACATAAGTGAGCTTAGGAGAACCTGGTACAATGAAAATATATACACACCTTTTTTCACATGATATATTTAAAAATATAATAGTACAAATCATTAGGAAGCTCTATGACATTGAAATTTATCATTTAACCTATTCTATTCAAGATGTAGTAAGATGTAATGGTGTTTTAAAGAAAGCAGTGCGTTAGTCCTTTGTAAACAAGCTCTAACTTAGTTTCCTGTTCTGTCAAGCAAGATCAGTAATGTTTAACCAATATCCTCATGGAATTCTTGGGTAAATACACAAATTATGTGAAATTAAAAATAAAAATTCATATATAAAGTGATATTATGTGGATTTAGTCACAACCCCAATTGACATTATTAAATTACTGTGCTATATATATTTCATATATATTTAAGAAAATAGCATGATTTAAAAATTAATAAAATTATGTCTCCATTACAATCTGTTGTACATATATGCTCAATCAAATTTAAGGCTTAAATGTGGGAAATTATATGAAAATTTCATGACTTATTTTCTAGGGTGGGTCCACTTAAACTGTTTCCTTTTCCTTCAGATTAATTTAAACCATTATTATTATTAAATATATAAGAAAGGATGTTGAACTTTATCAAAATAATCATATTTTATTTCAAGACATGTTCTTAAGAAAATATAAATAAATCTCTATGTTAGATGAATAATAGTTTTACTATTTAATTATAGTTATTATCTGTATATGCATATATGATTTAAAAATTCTTATTACTCAAACAATTTAAAAAAAAATAAAAACTTCTGGCATCAGGAATTCCGTACTTCTCTTCTATAGCAATCTTAATCTTAATTCCAAAAGCACTCATTTAGTTCATATTGATAGAAATTGCCATGACATTTAGTCATTTCCCATTAGCCTTAATAGCAGCAAATGAAACTGTTATGTCTGTGTACTGTTGTGGTCAAGGAGGGAAGGTACATTTACTCATTATCTGTGTATATGTTCGATTGTAGGGTGTATTTAGATTTTGGTTTAATGAAAATCACAGGCTCACAGGTGCAGTTGCAATAGGATATCCAGAAGAATATGAATAGATTAGGGGGAACAAAAATAAAGTGGGAAGTTTGCTGAAGACTCATGGCAATTTGTGACATCTACGTACTAAAAAGACTGGTTCATGCATACCCATACCGTATGGATAAATTGTCTGTTCCACACATTAGTCAAAATGTGTTTTGTATTCTGAGGAACCAAGAGAATGGTTTTTGGGGACCCTCAAAAGAAAAGAAAATTTTACTAGGAAAAAGATAACAAAACACACATTTAACATCTGTCTGTCTAAATATACTTTGTAGTACATCCTCACATTTCTTTTTAGTGAAAATGGGTTAATTTTACATTTCAAATGTATTGTTTTTCATCCAAATACAATGCTGTTTCAAAGAGTTAGTTACAGTGAATTATATTAGATTGAATGTTATTAAAAATGGCATTCAGTGTTGAGAAATTTCAGGGAAATTATGTATACAGTTGAACTAAATCCTCCAAATAAAATTTTAGTAAAATATTAGTTTTTGTTTGAACCCAAAGAAACACATTCTTCAAATTTGTCAGTGTGGCAAAGGCATGACCACAAATTTCAACAATATTTATTATTCAGAAATTTGTTTTATAATAGCTTGAAATTTGAAAATTTATATGTGTTTATTTCTTCCTGGGCATATGCCTTGTGATCTTGCGTCCTACTTTATATAATTTTTTTAAAAGCTACTATGAAATCGGTACAGATTAGTTTTATTGCACTTGACCTCAATGAGCTACTTGGAAAAATAACTGTAAAGGTACAATTACAATCTAATATAAGTGCTGTGAAATAAGACGTTCAAAATACATAGAAGAACTGAGGTCATACACATTCAATCACAGAGGTTGGATTGGGAAAAATTTCCTTGGGGCGATGCATTTTATAGGAAATAATTGGGTACAAAACAGGGAGAAGAGGTGAGGGAAGGTCTTAATTATTGTAAAGAATAGCATAAGGACGAACCTATTAGCTTAAATATGGCCCTCCCAGACATACTTCTCTCCATGTCCTCAATTAAATAGTCAGTGATTCACTGTCAGAACTCAAGGTTTAAAATCCATGCTATCATTCTGTTGATAAAGGCTGTCTATTATTATTTAGTACCTTCATTGTCATAATGAATCCAGTGGCTAAGGGTTCTGTGACCATTATGGTAAAAGCCTCCCTATATATCAAATGACAAAGCTGCAATTCTGATACTATCTTCATGAACAAAAAAATCAAGAAAGGGACACAATAAGCCAGAATATGTTTATCTAGTTCTTTTCTTGAGAACTAACAAATCACTTCCAATCCTTTTCTACACGTAAATTTAAAGGAACTGCATATTTCTAGAGTCCATGTACTCCTATTCCATTCTATTCCTTTTTGAGGTAAGGCTATCAGTGATATTCTACCCAATTAAAAAGATCTGTTTTAATTGGTTTTCTTACTCTCCTTCCCTTTATTTTCATCCATTCCTGAACTAACATTTGCTTAATTAATTCCTATTAGTTATTAAGTTTCTACTTGAAAACTTTAATACGGTATCTTCAGAGAAAATATCTGTGAGCCAGCAACCTAAATTGTGCTCCTTCTTTTACTTTCCTTCATAAAAATTATGATGCTTCATTTGTTGTTGGATTTTTTGTATTAACACGTCTTTTCCTGTGACTAGATCTTAAGTTCCATGAGGCAGTGATCTTGCTCCCCTTATCTACTTCTGTTTATTTGTACCTAGCACTTAGGAGAGGCTCAAGACATATTTGTGGACAGAATGAATGAATGGGTAAATGGAGAATAGATCAAACTTACCCTACATTTTAATTTTACGATTCTGTAAGTCAAGAAGAAATAATTTTTGGCAGTCTCATCATATTGAGTTCTGAAATCAAAGAAAATAAAAAGTCTGTTATCATTGGTTTCATCTCCTATTAATACTATTGTTTCTTATGACTGCCTGATTTTATTCTGGTTCCTACTGAATATCACCTGAGTGAATATGGTCTCTGGCTTCAAATTAACCTTCATTCTAATCCAGGGGTTCTTAATAAGGGGTCCGTGAGCTTGAAATGAAATTCAAAGTAATATTATTCTTGTGGGGACTTGTTGGTGTGGGTGTGATATATTTATAATACACAGTATAGTGTAGATTTAGTAAGGGGTCCGTGGTTTTCACCTGACTGGCAAAGGGTTCCAAGGAACAAAAAAGGTTAAGAATCCCTGTCCTAACCTATGGTTAAGCCTTTCTGCTCTGCTACCTTGGGCAGGTACTTATCCTCTCTAAGTTGAAATTTTCTCATCTATAAAATAAGTGGCATAGTACCTACCAAAAGTGCCTTTGAAGGATGTCAAAGAAATCGTGCATAGTATTGTACAATGTTTAACATATATCACATTCTCGGGAGATGTTGGTTATTATTATGGCTATTATTATTACAGAAAATAGTTCACAATGATTATCAGTCCATTTCTCTCTATGTTTTCAAGGAATTAACATGAAAATTAAACACATATCTTGCAAAGTACTGGAAATATGGCAGATGGCTCTTTACTAAAGTATCTCTTTAGAAGTCACCAATGTCCCTTAAATTTTCAGTTTGGTTCTTTTAGCTCCTATGACTCTCACTTACAAACTATTAAGCTCTAACTATAAAGAAAGATTTGCTGTATTTCTAACACATTAAGCTTTTTCAAATTTTACTTAGTGTACTCTTATTCATCACTCAAGGTCCGGCTCAGATATTACCACATTTAATAAGCTTTCCATGATATCTTCTGTTTGTAACTACAGGTATCACTCCCAACAATTATGGGAAAATGAAATGCTCTAGATTGTGCTTTCAAATCACAATTGTTTTTGTTTCAATTTTTATCATAGTGTACTCATCAATAAATTCATTTTCAGTGTTCCACAATTAGATTTTAAAAACCTATGAGTTTAACATTCTTTTGATTCACTGAGAAGTACAATTGATATTAGGTACTATTGAGAAAGATGATATTAAGATGGATTTTGGGTACATAGTTCAGGAATGCTAGAAATTTGTCTTGGCACAGTCATGTTTCAACCCTGAGAAGTAGGCAAAGGAGAAAAGTAACCAAAGGAAATGGTGTAACATTTTATTATGAAATTTGATGTTGGTCATTTCTAAATAAAATTTACTAGAATGAGGGGTTGGATCATGAAAGTCACTTATTTTTGTAGACTAAAAACAGTTTAGAACATAAGACTAAAACAATACCTAGGATCTACTATTCCCAAAAGTGCAAATCCATATCATAAAATATTCCAATCCAATAAGTTAAAAGATCACATTTATTTTTTTAAAAAATAAGAAGACTCCATTAGTGTTAGAAAAAATACATTTTTTTCTAATTTTAAAATAGTGATTCCAATGCGTAGACCACCAGTGTTTTACATATACTATGGGGTTATGCGTTTCCTGCCTTTGCTGGTTTCCCTTAGAGAATGTGCAGTGGTGGGAGCTCTGGAACTATAGAGGAAAAGGTGTTGACTTTGATGCCGAAAGGCCGCTTTCTCTTCCAAGTTCTGAACTAGTTGACAAATATGCAAAGAAATGATTAAGGAAACAAAATTTTAGTTTTAATATTGAAAACTTGGATTTTGAATCTGCTTTTAACCTGACATCAAAATAAACGTCCTTTTCTCTCCCCAGCCTAGAGATGGGCAATGGGGAGGTTTTGGGGCAGACATTAACCTTAACCTGTGCACTGAAAATCACACCTTAAAATGCAAAGAAATCCAGAGAAACTCTATGTATTCAGTACCATTTCACTTAGAATCCTCTCCATGAAGAGTGGATGGTTGACACAAGGACACAAGCATAGAGAGTAGGGAAAATTGTCCCTTCATCATGCCTTTGTTAGCCAGAATACATGCTGTATTAGTCAGCATTCTCCAGAGAAACAGAATCAAACAACTGGACACCACAACTTAGCTGAGTTGACACATGAAATTAATAAGGAATAGATCAAATAATTTATGATATTTTTTCACTGGCTGTGTAATCATTTGTCAAAAAAAAAGTAATTAAAAATGATCCTCAACCAAAATTATTAAACAGAAAAATATGCATGAATAAATGATCATAGCAGAAGTGTTTTATTTGAAAGCCTCAAACAAGCTGAGCTCCAGATGATTCAAATTATTCTGAGATATAGAAATATAATTTTAAATATTTGCATATATTATATCCTCTGCATCTGCTACAGTAGAGTTGACCAGTCACTGTATTATGTTTCCCATCAAATTAAGTGTTATCATTCAAGTCACATTATATTAAGATATGACATATCAGTCTAACAATTTTGGACTCAAGTCCTTTGAAAGGTAATTTTCAAGTTGAGAATTAAAATATCCATCCCTGTCAAGAGATATTAAATGGACATCAAACATTCCAAATCTGGTCTTCTTACACATCTTTCATTTATATTCAATTGACATACCAAACAGCTATACAAAATAGTGATGTACTTGAGCAAATATTTCAGTTCACATTATTTATACATCAACAAAACTTTACAAGCATTTTTCACATACCTATGTTTGTCATAAAATTATCATTACTTTGTTCGGCAAGGACTAAATTTTCCAGACATTTAAATTATGTGCACATAAATAAATAAATATGTATATATTAAAACAAAAACACATATACCTATAATTAAATACTTGGAAGAGGGAAGAGCTTTGAGAAATACATGAAGGTAACTACACTGAAAGCCATTGTTTTCTATCTAAGGATTCTAGAAAGACCAAATTTGAGTAAGACAAGCAGAAACTCAGAAAATATTGTAAAACATACATCTAGAGGATACTAAATTAAAAGAGTTATAGCTACTATTTTGGAATTTTAGGGTTCAAAAGGAACTTAAAAAACACCTTATATATAAATATAAGAACTGTATAATTGACTTTCCCAAGTTTTCATAGTCTAGAAGATTTCCAAAACAGATTTAAATATTTCAAATATATTTTTCTTTCCATGACAGCATTTTCTTAATGTCTATTCTGATGATAGGACAACAGAAAGATATTAACTGGGTATTTAGTGCATATTCTATATGAATGCAATACCAGGAAAGGTGCAGTAATACTAGGCAATTCATCCAAGTGCACTTTGCCTATACATTCTTCATTTCCTCATATAGGAAATGAAACTCTGGGTGGCAAATTAATTTTTGTATCTCAAATCTAGACTTTTATTAATATTTAAAGTAATTTTATCATGTTCTGGGGAAATATTCAGAGGTACTAAAGAGACTAAAATCATTTATGCATGTGGATACATCACTAAGAGATAAATTCACTTTATTTTAAATTTATATATAATAAAATGTGTTTTTTGCATACTGTTCTATAAGCTTTTGTGGAATTTTTCCCCAAATATGACATTCTGGCATTCATTTATTTGCTTACAGTTAATTCAAAGATAATTGCAGTTGCATGGGCCCCTCAGCGCTCATAGATCTGCGATTTTCCAGTTCTTTTTCACAGGCTAAAATATATATTCCTGAGCTTGCACCCTTTCCAGAAACTGCAAGTTTTATCTTCAATGTCTGTTTCCCAGTTTGTAATTTGGCGTTTACGTGGTCAATGCCATGTTTAGGACACTTGCAGCAGGGTTTTGCTCATTGATTAAGAAAACATTTTATCTCCTTGAGCTTTCTCTTTATCTAAGTTTGACTGTTATGTAGGGACCCACCGAGCACCTCAGAACTGGGAACGGCAGGATGCGTCGGATTTAAAAAAAAAAAAATGATAATAATATGCTTAATCTTATCTATCCCCAATATTATCATTTCCACATGTACTTAGTGGAAAAATTAATAATATGGTTTTTGTTACCATTTTAACCATTTTTAAGGATACAATTCAGGGACAATAATTTTATTCAGTGTGCTACCATCGCCACTATCTATTTGCAAATATTTCCCATCACCCCCAACAGTATCTTTTAAGCAATAAGTCCCATGTTCTATGATTTTGACGAAGGCAAGGAGCTGTATAGCACCAGTACTATCGAGATACAGAGCCTTTAAGTCACCAAATTTCCTTGTGCTATACTTTGGCAGTCAACCCATTCTCCACCATGTATTTCTTTGGTGAAGTGTCTACATTTTTTTTCTAATCTCATTGGGTTGTTCGTTTTCTTACTGTTGAGTGCTGAGAGCTCTGAATACGTGTGAGATACAAGTACTTTATCAACTATGTGGTTTGCAATATTTCTTTCCAATCTACTGCTTCACTTTCATTCTCATATCAAAGTTTTTATTACAGCAAAAATGTATCAATTTATCAATGTATAGATTATGCTTTTGTTCACACCTAAGAACTTTGCCTAAACCAAGTTCACAAATATTTTTTTCCTTGACTTCTTAAAGTTTCAGAGATTTATGTTTTATATTAAGGCCATTTTAAAGTTCATTTGTTTTATTTCTTTTGCATGCAATCCCAAGTGTAGATGGGAGTTATTTTTTGGCATTTGGATTAACAATTTGTCTAGCACCATCTGTTGAAAAGATTGTTTATTTCACTGAATTGTTTGCATTTTTGTGAAAATTTAAATGGCAACTTGTGTGTGACTCTATTTCTAGACATTTTTGTGCTCCATTGGTCTTGTATCTATCCTTTTACCAACTGCATTCTCTCTTAGTTATTCTGACTTTTTTAGATAGTCTTGAAATAATATAGCCTGAGTCCTCCAACTTTATTCATCGTGTTCAAAATCATTTTACCTATTCTAGGTCTTCTGTCTTTCCATGTAAAGATTAGCAAGAGCTTGATAATTTCTATGAAATAAATGTCACAGAGATTTTGGTTGGAAATCCATTGAATCTCTGGATCAATTTTGGAACAACTGCCATTTTAACAAAATTGAATCTCCCAATCAATGAAAGGTTTATCTCTCCTTTATTTAGGCACTTTTTGTCTACTTTCATTTGCATTTATTTTTTTAGTTTTTGACATGTAGACTCTACACTTATTTTGTTATATTTTCCTAAAAACATAATTTTTCAATGTTTTTGTAAAACTGTATTTTCAAGTTCAATTTCCATTAATCCTTGGTATATAGAAACACAATTGCATTTTTTTAATATTGGCTTTATATCCTCAGAACTTGCTAAACTCAGTTTTATTTCTAGAAGATTTATGTTGATTTTATGGATTTTTCTACATAGAAAATCATGTTACCAGTGAATAGAAACAATTTTACTTTTTTCCTTGCAATCTACTTTTTATTTCTTTTTCTTACCATATTGCACTTGCTAGAACTTCCAGGATGATCTTGAATAAGAGTGGTTAAAGTGTGCATCCTTGCCTTTTTTTTTTTTCATCTTAGCACATTCTGTCTTTTGCCATTAAGTATGATGCTAGTTTTAAGTCTCTTGCAATTGTCCTTTATCAAGTTAAGGAAATATCTGTCATTTCCTAGTTTGCTGAGTGTATTTATCATTAATGGATATTGGGTAAAAGTTAACAACAGAGAATAAACTACTTGAAATAGCAAGATGAAAAAAAACAAACACATCAATAGTTGCAATTCAAACATTCTAATTTCCCTTCAGATGTCCTTTTTAACCTATTGACTATTTAGAAGAGTGCTGTGTAATTCCCAAGTGTTTGAAGATGTTCCTATTATGATTCTGTTAATGATTCTCAGTTTAAGTCCATTATGGTCAAGGATCATATTTTCTACGGTTTAATTCGTTTTATGTTTGTTAAGCTTATGACACAGCATGTGGCCTATATTTGAATGTGTATTCTGTCTCTGCTGGGTTATGTATTCTCTTTAATGCAAATTAGATCCACTTTGTTCAGTGTTGATTAGTTATTTTTGCTGAGTCTTTACCCTTGATCATGTGTTCTACCTATTACAATAAGAGGAGTATAAATCCTACAAACTTAGGAGAGTTATAACTTCTTGCTCAATTAACCTTTTTATTATTATGCAATGTCTCTCTTCATCATTGGGAATATTCCTTTTTCATAAGTCTGCATAGTCTATAATCCCTCTACTTTTAATTGATTGGCGTTTTTATGGTATATGAATTTTCATTGTACCACTCAATTCATCTATATCATTTTATTTAAAATTATTTTGTAAAGAGTTTTGTGCTTTATCTACTATAACTATCTCTGATTTTTAATTTAATGTGATTTACACATTTACATTAAATATAATAGTTAATATGTTTTCATTTAGGCTTACCGTTTCTTTTACTTATTTTCTTTATTCTCTATTTCTTGTTCCCTGTTCCATCTTTCTTGTATTCTTTTGGATTGTTGGATTTTTTTGGGTATTTCATTTTAATTTAACTATTTTTGGCTATATCTGTTTGTATTGTTTTATTGGTTACCTAACATCGCTTAAAGTAAAACATAGAATCCTTACAACCATATAAGTTTATCTTCCCTATTTATATTATAATTGACATAGATATTTCACTACATACATTGTATAACCCCTCCAAATATATTAAAATTTTTCTTTCAATGTTCATAATAAAGAATTCATGTGGAGGTAACTTTCTGTTATGCTTACCCAAATATTTGCTGTTTTTAAAAAATTATATATATATATATATATATATATTTTAAAAGGTATTTAGATTACGTAAATGTTACATTAAAAAAATATAGGGGATTCCCATATGCCTTGCTCCCTACATTTTCCCACATTAATAACATCCTTCATTAGTGAGGTACATTCATTGAAATTGATGAACACATTTTGAAGCATTGCCACTAACCACGGATTAAAATTTACATTGTAGTTTACCCTCTTTCCCATAAAATTCTGTACGTTATGGCAAGATATATAATGGACTGTATCTCTTGTTGCAATGTCATTCAGAAAAATTCCCAAGTCCCTAAAATGCCCCCATATTACAACTGTTTTTCCCTCTTCCTGCCTTCAGAAGTTCCAGTGGCCACAGACTCCACATCAATGATATAATTTCTTCCATTGGTAGAATCACAGTAAGTCTATAGTAGATTACCAATACTTTAGTCCATACTTTACTTTAGTCCATAGTTCATTCCCCAATCCTGAGGATTCTGGGATGGTGATACCTACTCCACCTCTAATTGAGAGGGGGCTTCGATTCCACATGGCTGATGGGTGGGACTGTCTTGCTTGAAGTTGTAGACTCTCTTGGTTCCTTGTTATGGTGATTGTCCATCCTCTCCTCCTTGTTAGTTGTCCTGGGTGAGTCCAGTGAACTGGAGAGTAGGTGTTACAACTCAATTACATTCAGGGCCAAGCTGGCACATGGACAGCTCAAAGATTTAAGCCTCTTGGACATACACTTACCAACTCTAGTACTAATTATAGGTTCAAATAGAAGGGACAGTAGAACCATGTATTTGGAAACCACAACTGAGTCTAACTTTGTCACATAGAGAAGCATAAATTCTAAAGTAGGGTCCACTGGCAAGGCACCAAACTCTTGAGCTATCTGTTCTAACTATAGTGTCTGGTTGTCTCCAGAGCCTTCAGGAGCCCCACTATTTGGGGTAGTATCTACTTTGGCTTTCAATGAGATCCTGCTGAGATGTATCTAAGCATAACCTCTGGAATGACCTCCTGACTCACTTTGAAGTCTCTTAACCACATAAACTCATTTGTTTTTACATTTCCCCCCTTTGGGTCAAGGTCTTTTTCCAGTTGCATTGGTAGTAATTCTTGGTGCCAGGGAGGCTCATCCCAGAGAATCATGTCCCATGCTGGGGAGAAGTTATTGCATTTATATGTTGAGTTCAGCTTAGAGAGAGGCCACTATTGAGCAACAAGGAGGCTCCAAGCAGATAATTCTTAGGCACCCTATAATACTAGGATACGTTTCAATCTCAAAAGTAATGGTTCCTAAGCACAGTAATCAATCAAGGGACTGTCAATGGATCATCCTCCTTCACTAGTCATTGCCCCTGTACTTGGGGTATTCCTGCTGCTCCATTAGAGAATGTGTCAGAGCTCCCCAGGATGGAAATTTGATATTCCTTTGGTTACTGTGTGAATCTCCACCCACTGTGACAATGCCCCATGGACATTTAAACACATTTATATGCCTTATATGTATGCCCAGGTAAACTTCCTCCCATGTATCCCCCATCACTGACATGCTGAATCAACGCTCCTCCCCTACCACAGTTGTAACCCTTTTGTGATCCAAAAGCTCTTCAAAAATGAAGCCAATAAAATAGCCAAATACAATTAATAAGACAGTGAAATAATAATGATAGTTTTAAAAATAAGAAATAAAGTACAAAATAATTTTAAAAAATAAAAAAAAATTAATAAAATAATTTGGGATATTAAAAAATAATGAAAAATACTGTAAAAATATTTTTTATATTTTGGCTTTCACCACTGTAAGATCTGTTGTCCTGTATGCACAGTGACCCTCTCTTCCGTTTATTCTCCTAGTGTCTTACTTTTTTCATTTTGTCTTCAAAGAAGTCTTAGGTCACAGAAAAGTCACATACAGAATACAGGGGACTCCCATATACCCAACAAATTCTCCCTTTCCCCCCTCCCCCTATTAATAATGCTTTATATGTGAATGGTACATTTGCTACAATTGATGTACAAATATTGAAACATAGCTATTAATCATGGTCAATAGTTTTCATTATGGTTTACATTTCGGACCATATACTTGTATAAATTTTGATCAAATTTAACATGGCCTGTATCTATGATTGCAAGATCATGTAGAACACTTCCATCTCCCCCAAAATGCCTCCTGTTCCATCTATTCTAAACCTCCTTCCCCCTCCACTTGGCACCCATGGCAACCACCAGGCTTTATTTCTTGAAGGACAAGATTCATAGTTACTTGCAACAACACTCAGGGCTTGACACAATGGTCTGTCCTCTATTAGGCACTGCCCATGCTCTCGAGAGACTCCCGCCCCTCTATTTGAGAACATAGTGGGCCTCCCCCTGGTGGGAGTCCAACACCTTCCCGCTCATTATGTGAATCTCCACCCACTGATATAACACACTATGACTAAATGAACACTCACGCACTCTCTAGAAGACTTCCCCAGGTGTGCCCTGTTCCGAATGACCCCCACATCCAACACCCTAAACCAGTGACCTTCCCTTGCCATATTTCCAAAAAATGCATTCCTAACATTGTAGTTTCAACCACGTACCCAACAATTCCCAATGTTCAACTGCTCCCTCCTCCAACCCTACCCCCAGTTCCATTGACAGTCCAACCCACCTTCCCCACCCTACCCCCTGACAAAAAATACACCCTCCAACTCAATAGTATTACTGCATCCCTGTCATGCCCCTCCACTGCCCAACTACACACTTCCACCTTATCATAGATTTTGCCTATATAGACATTGACTCACAACCTTCTTCTCCCTTTCTATTGCCTGTAAACATATCTTCCAGTCTCTAGCTCTGTGAGTCTGCTCAATTTGCTTAATTCATATCAGTGAGGTCATGTAATATTTGTCCTTCAGTGTCTGGTTTGCTTTACTCAACATAAGGATGTCAAGATTCATCCATGTTATCCCATGTGTTAATACTGTGTTCCTTCTTACTGCATTATTCTTATGAGTAGTATTCCATTACATGTATATACCACAATTTGTTTATCCATTCATCTGTTGAAGGGCATTGGTTAATGTTTCATGACTTAAAGTAAAACAGAGTCCTTACAACCATAGAAGTTCTTTTATCTTCCCTGTTTATATTATAATTGCCATAGATACAACACTATATACATTGTATAACCCCACCAAATATATTAAAATTTTTCTTCAATGTTCATAATAAAGAATTGATGTGGAGATAACATTCTATTATGCTTACCCTAATATTTGCTGTTTGGAAATTCTTCCTTATTCCCAAAGTTAAACTTCCCCTGTGGTATAACTGCCCTGTAGAACTTCCTTTAGCATGTCTCTTAAAATCTGTCTGCTTGAAATGAATTTTCTTAATTTTTCATCATCTGAGAATATTTTTATTCAATTTCATTCTTAAAGTATTTTTCCAATGGAAGGACAGTTAAGGTCAATTGTTCTTTTTTCCTTTAGACTATAAAAGAGTCTTTTTTTTTCCATTTTCTTCTATCTCCTAATGTGAAATCTGTAGTCATTTGAATGTTTGTTCCCGCTATACAACACACTTGTGGTTGCCTACTTTCAAGGCAGCTGTGCCTAGATTTCTTTGAGTTTTTCCACTTTGGGGATTACTTTGAATCTTGATTCTGTAAATTTATACCTTTCACCATATTTAGGATGTTTGCAGTCATAATTTTTTCTTCTGAATCAGCATCTTTATCTTCTCCTTCAAGGACCTTAATTCATAAAAAATGCTAGACTTTTGATATTGTCCCTGGGTTCCCAAGAATCACGTAATTTTTGAGAAATCTTTTATTTTTTGGTTCTTCAGACTGTATAGTTTCTATTGGTCTATATTTAGGTTTTCTTTCTCTTTCCTCTTCAACACCATCCTACAATTGAATCCATCCAGTAAATACTTCAATTTCAGATACTATATTTTTAAGTTCTAAAATTTCCATTTTTTCCTCATTTCTATATCTGCTGAGAATTTCTAGCTTTCTTTTTGTTCAAGCAGTGTTAAACTTTTCCTCAAACAGCACAATTACAACCGTGGCCATGAGTCTTTGTCTAATAATTACAATTTCTGAGTCATCTCTTGTTTGGCATTAGTTGATTGTTTTTTCTTTTGATAAGTGGTCATATTTCATGGTTTTTAGTGTATCAAGTAATTGTCTATTGTATTTTGGACATCTTAAATAGTATGTTTTAAAACTCTGGATCCTATTAAATCCTCCTGAGAATGTAGGTTTTGTTTGTTTAGCATACAATCAATCTGATTTCTTTCACACCCTATATCCTTTTTCACCTTCTGTGGGTATTTCTACTGTAAGATCAGTTTTCAAACCCTTGCTATACTGTGATCCTGCTTTTCTGCAATTTGGACTAAGGCATATATAGTCCTTCAATTCTCAAAGCCTCTGTTATGCTTTTTCATGTGTGTTCCAGACCTGCAGAGCATTAGGGATGAACCCCAAGCATTGATGGATTCATAGGAGGAATTAAGCTCTACCTCTCAGGGATTTCCACCTCATCCCCTGGCTCTTAAGTTTCCACTTTAAAATGTATGTAGCCAGAAAGATGGGTTTCTTTCAGATATTTGATTCTGGCAGTGTTGAGCAGTACAGTGGTATTGGGTCCACCCCTGAGGCAAAGGCTTGAAAAGAAAAAGAAAAAATAATGGAAATTCCTCATACTCTTAGCATATTTCCCTCTTCTCCTGAACGTAAAATGATTTCTCTCCATGGTGTTTAATGAGCCACCCCCATGGCTGACATCACTGTTGCTGCATGGGGCTAACCTTATGGCAAGGCCCGCAGAGAAAAAAATAAAATAAAATAATAACTTCATAGACCAAGGTCCTTCTTCCTGGTTCTCCCATACAGAGAAACAGGTTGGTCTCCAAGTCTTAGCTGCCTGCCTTGCCACAGTCTTCCTCCAGCAGTACAGCTTCACCAATGGGCTGGCTTCCGAACAGGGTTGAGAGAGTACAAACAAAGAGGGGAACAAAAAGGAAGATTTCCTCCACACTTTCCAGATCACAGAGGCTGTTTTCCCCCAGTTATCTGGCCAGAAAGTGGGTATTCTCTAAGAATTTGCTGACTGAACCCACGAGGCTGCTCCTAAATCAATTCACCATTGAGTCAAAGATGGGAGATAAATGAGGTAAACGAAAGAAAATAAAACAAAGCATGAAACCCATTGCTACCATGTTAGTCATTCTTCTATGTTTGACCTCCCTCCCCCATCCATGTGCTAGGACACTCTTTAGAGTCCTCAGGTAATTATTTGTAATTCACCCAAGCTTTTTTTTAGTTCTAGGAGATAGGTTACAATAGGCTTATTCTGTATCGGCCAGTCCCTAAAAAAGCATTATTTATTTTTCAATCAAATGAGTAAAAATAATAATGTATAAATTTGGGAACAATGATCAGAGAATTTTGATCAATAGTGTCATCTTAAGATGATGGAATTATAATTAATTTTAGTCCCAAAGTGACGATAATGAAAGGATCAATCTGCAATGGACATACAAATTGATAGAGAATAAATCTTTGTTCTTGTTCACTGAAATTTAGACTTGCCTGTTATTATAGAGTAACCTACCATATACTAATTAATATATACAACATAACATAGATATTCAAATTCTAGGAAGAGAAGTTTAGTAGGTAAAAATGTTTAAAATATCACTAAGACAGGCTGGACAATAAATGCAAAACTTACCAAAAAAAATTCAAGAGGAGGTCAGGCCTCAAAAATTCAGTTATTAACATTTTGTTTACAAATATGATTGCGATTAAATCATGTTAACCACCCATTTTTCAATCTATTCACTGTGCCAAATACCATTCTTTCTACTCATGTACCAAGTCTTTACTATCATTTCATTAATCAATATGTCTTCTTAATTCATCTCTTGAACTTCTCCCAAACTATTCCAAAGCACTTATTAAGAGAATAACAGCAGTTATATTTCACTTGGCCATCCTTATATTTTATAAGTAATATCCATATTTCAGTTTTGATGCTGGTTCAGTAACTTCAAATTATAAAACAAGTAGAGAAGATGAAAAATATGCAAGAAAGCATGAGTGGCATATATGTATTTTATAAGTGTATATTGTAGCCTCCATTTTTCTTCCTCAAACATCTAGCGTTTAGTCAAAATTTAAGAAACTCACAAAAATGCAAAGAAAGATGATACATAGTAACTAATCAATAGTGTAAGACTCAGAGAAGATTTAGATGTTATGTTGGAATTTTCAGACAAGGACTTTAAAATATCAAAGGTTCGATTATGAACAGTGAGAAACATGCGTGAACACATGGGAATATGCAACAAAGAGATAAAACTATAAAAAACTGAATGGAAATTTTATAAATTTATCTTAAAAAAACTATCAGAGAAGAGAATCCTCTCAATGGACTCAGTTTGCACACAAGTGAAGAATGAACCAGTGAGCTTAAGATTCCAGAAACTTAAAATTTAATTTCAAGAGGGTGAGGGCATATCTCTCTTGATTGCCATTTTCTCAGTGCAAGTATCTGTTGATAATGAGAAAAGAATAGGAAGAGAATTAAGGGAGGTAGGAAACCAAGCTAGAAATTGGTCATTGCCAAGAATAGAATTAAAAATTCAACATTTTTATTTGCCTAATGATATTTACAATGATGTCATTTCCAATTAAATATGTTTAATGTTTTTAATGTCTTACACTAAAACTAGCTCATATACAGCTTTGCAACCTCTAACAATTAGATAAGCACATTTCCAATAAGTTAGTGAAAGTCAGAAAAAAATTTGACTTCCAAATATTTAGTCACCTGACCATATAAGTATACTATCATCAAGACACTAAATGGTCTTTGTGAAAGCCATGCAAGATAGAAGAATAAGACTCAAAAGATTTTCTAAAGATTAGGTATGTTATTTCACCTTTTTCAGTTTAATTTGTGACTTTAATACAAAAATGAAAATTAAATTGTTTGGCCACATATAGTGCTATGCTAATTAAAACAATACCCATTACAACCCACTATACAAAATCAAACAAAATGTTCTATTTGTTCTACCTCTTAATTATCTCTCAGATTGTTTCATATCACACCATCCCTTGTTCCACTAATCTAGGATAATCCAAAATGCTGCCTTGCTTCCAATACTTCAGTTGTCTGCCAAGTATTCCTATTGAATGCATTCATGCTTCATTCAAATCTAATGGAGCCAAAGTGATCCTGAAAAGGCAAATATCATTCTGTTACTCTCTTTTCCTTCTTCCATTTAAAAGCACATTTCTGTGAGACTTGTGCCCTAACAAATTCTAGGCCTAAGCTCCTAATGGAGCTTTGTGGGAACATAGGGTTAGGCACAAGAGAAACTTTCAGCAAATGACTGCTTTATCACTTGCACAACACAACGGGTTCTAAAAAGCAAGGAAAGAGAGGCCATTGTGGCCGGTCTTCCAGGGAAGCCAACTGCTTGGCACAGCCTCTGTAGGCAGCAGCTCTGCATGTCTTACTTTGCATAGGAGAGGAGAGACCTTGTACTGTTTGAGTGTTGCATATTTATTCAATCCCACAGGAAGGTGCCCTACCATTGAGATTTCCCACCTTGATAAGCAACTGGGCCTGTCTTTTCTGAGTTTTGGGTTTAAGGTTTGGTCAGTCCATTCCATTAGACCTAATATCTCCCCAGGGTTGTGGAATGAGAACATATTGAAATATTTCACACAATAGAAAAGTGGGGGCAAGGAGAGAGGATGTAGGCAAGGGATAGCAAAAGGTTGCTAAGTATGTCCATGACTTTCCTGACAGAGGTTTTGCAAATCTAGCTACTTCTTCCTATGCAAGCCTTAATTTTCACAAATTTCTCCCTTTCTACTTTTTATTATTGAGATTTAATTTATATACCATAAAATTCATATTTTTGTAGGTTTTATATATGTTTTAATATATTCACAAAATAGTGCCACCAATCAATGTTAATGTCCAAATTATTAACACCTGAAATATAAACCCCTTACCCATTAATAGCCATTCACCATTCACCCATATCAGAGGCCCCTGGAAACACTGATCTACTTTCTGTCTCTATGGAAATGCCTTTCCTGGGTATTTTAGATAAATGGATTTGTATAATATGTGCCCTTCTGTGTCTGACTTCTTTTATTTAGAATAATATTTTCAAGTTTCATACACATTGTAGCATGTATCAGTATGTCATTCATTGTAGGGCTAAATAATATTCCCTTAATTATATGCAATTTTTTTTAGTCCTTCACCAATCAATGAACATTAGGTTTATTTTCACTTTTTTGGCTGTTGTGAAATATTCTGGTCTGAATGTCCATGTACCAGTTTTTGTGTGGACATATTCACATGGGAGTGAATTTTCTGGGTCATAAATTAACTTTAAGTTGAATAGTTTTTTGGAACTGCCTAACTCTTTCCAAATTAGTTCAACACATTATATTACCACTAGCAATGTGTGAATGTGAAGTTTCCAAATTCTTAAATCTTTATCAACACTTATTCGTGTCCATCTTTTTTTATTGCCATCATCTTAGTGTGTGTGAAGTAGCGTGCATGTGGTTTGATTTGCATTCCCTAAGGTACTGCTGCACATCTTCTCATGTGCTTATTGACCATTCATGTATCTCTTTGGGATATTGCCTAATCAAATCCTTTGCTCATTTTTAATTGCATTACTTTACTTTCTGTTGTTGAGTTTTAAGTTTTCTTTATATATTCTGAATTCTAGTGTCTTATAAGATTTATGATTTGGAAATATTTTCTCCCATTTTGAGAAATGTCTTTTCACTTTCTTGGTATTGTTTTTTGAAGCACAAAAGTTTTAAATTTTTATCAAACTCAATGAATTTCTCTTTTTTTGCTCATATTTTTTATGCTATACCTAAGAAACCATTACCAATCCAAGGTAACAAAGATTTATATTTTACACCTCAGTTTTCTTTATTATGTATTTGATATGTTTGAGATAATTTTTCAATAGTTTGTGATGTTATATGCCCAGCTTCATTTATTGATATGTGGATATCTGCTTGTACCAGCACTATTTATTGAAAAAATATATTCTTTCTCGACTGAATTTTCTTGGCATTTTTGTAATAATTCACTTAGTCACAAATGTGAGGTTTACTTCCAGACTGTCAATTCTATTCCATTAACCTGTATGTTTATCCTTATGTCATTACCATGCAGTTTCAATTATGGTGCATTATAGTAAGCTTAAAAATTAGAGAGTGTGATTTCTCCAAATTTGATCTTTAAATTTTTTTTTTGCTATTCTGAATCACTTACATTTCCTTATAAATTTGGTATGAGAGTCTCAATAGTTGCAAAAAAAATAGGCAACTCAGATTTTGCTAGTGATTGCATGGAATATATTGTTGAACTAGGGGAGCATTGCCATTTTAATAATAAGTATTCCAATAAATGATATGGAATATTTTTCTATTTCTTTAAATTATTTCAATGATGTGTTGTAGTTTCCTGTGTACCATTCTTTCACGTATTTTGTTATGTTTTTTTCTAATTATGATATTCATTTGGTAAATGGAATTATTTTCTTAATTTAATTTTCAGGTTGTTCATTGCTAGTATATATCAATACAGTTTTTTTTTGTATATTGCCTTTATATCCTATGACTTTGCTGAACTCATTAATTTTCATGTTGTCTGTGTGTGCCTTTCCCTTTGAATTTTCAGTAAATAAAATCATTTCTTCTGCAAAGAGAGATAATTGTACTTCTTCCTTTTTCATGAGGATGCTTTTATTTCCTTGTCCAATTGTCCAGACTAGCACTTACAGTACACTGTTGAATAGAAATGGTGAGAACAGACGTCCTTGTCTTGTTCATCTTAGGGCAATGCTTTCAATTTTCACCATTAATATGGTATGAACAAAGATTTTTCTATAGTTAGTCTCACTCCCTCTTTCTTTTTCTCTCCCTCTTCCTCTCCTTCTCCCCTCCTCCTTCCCACCCCTGTCCCTCCCCCCCTCTCTCTCCCTTCCCTGTCATTCTAACTGTTGATGTCTTCTGAAAATCTACTTTTGGCCTGTTGATTTTCTCTGTTGTTTTTCATTTATTTTCACTTAACTATTCTTTCCTTCCTTTTGATTGCTTTTTATTTTGTTTGTTGTATTTTTCTAGTTTCTTAAGGTAGAAGAACTGGTGATTCATTTGAGGTTTTTCTTATCTTTTAACATAAGTTTCCATAACATAAGTTTCCCTCTTAGCACTATATTACCTGCATGTCATAAGTTATGCTATGTTGTCTTTTTCTTATATTCTAGATTTCTTTGGATTTCTTCTCTGAGACATTGGCTGTTTAAGAATATTGTATTTGTCAAATATTTGTGAATTCAAAATTGACTTCTCTCTTTGATTTCTAATTTCATTGGCATTTGGTTGGAGGATATATTTGTATAATTTCAAATCATTTAAATTTATTGAGACTTGCTTTATATCCTGGCACATGGTCCATACTAAAAAAATGTTCCCTATGCACTTGAGGATATGTGTAGTACACATTTGGATAGAGTTTTAAATCATGTCTGTTAGATCTAATACATTGATAGTCTATTCCAAATCTCTTATTGATCTTTTGTCTAGTTCTTCTATCCAAATCAAACATCTTCCATACTGTTTCTTTTTCTCTTTAATTTCATCTGTTTTTGCTTTATGTATTAGGGAATGTGTTTTTAGGCACACATATGTTTATAATTAATACATCATCTGGATGAATTGACTCTTTTATCATTATAAAAAGTCCTTCCTTTGGTCTAGTAATAATTTTTGTCTTATTGTTCATTTTGTCTGATATTAGCATAGTAATTTCAGCTTTCTGGTGGTTACTATTTGTAGGATATATAATTTTTCATCTTTTTACTTTTAATTTACATTGTCTTTGAATCTAAAGTGCACTTCTTATAGATACCAAAGAGTTGGATTAAATATTCTTCTTACAAAAAAGCTATTCTGCCAATCTCTACATATGATTGGAGGGTATAATCTAAACTTAATGCAGTTATTAAAATGATAGATATGTCTGCCATTTTGATATTGTTTCCTATAATCTTAAAAAAGTTTCTCCTCTATTTCTCTGTTACTGGTTTCCTTGGTGTTAAACAGATATCTTCTCTTCTACCATTCTAAATGTTAATTGCTTATTTTACAACTTATTTTGATTTATTTTCTGAGTGTTTGCCCTGGGGATAACTATTAACTTTAACAATAGAGTTCAGATTAAAACCAAACTTAATTTCAGTAACTTACCAATACATTGCTCCATATAGCTCAATTTCATACAATTATTTTCATACAAACTCCATTTATACATTATATGTGCGTCAATGCAGATTTATAAATATAATTATTGCATTATGCAGTTGTCTTTTAAGTGACATAGGAGAAAAAAGTTATATATTTTATTTTCTGTTATAATTTAACATATAGTTACCTTTACTGGTGTTCTTTATTTTTTATGTTAATTCAATTTATTCTCTATTGTCTTTTTATTTCAGCCTGAAGAACACACTTTAGTATATATGTAGCATAGGTCTGCTAGTTAGGATTCTCTAAGTTTCTTCCACCTCTAGTGCCAACTAGGCTGCTGGTGTTCACTGTGATTTAGGTCTCTTGGTTTGCAAGTCTATAACAGAGCTGAAGAGATGGTGATAATATATTATAATTTTCTCTTGTAGTTAATCGCAGAATCCTATGCTATTAAGCAACAATCACCACATTTGAAAATTTTAGTTGACTATCACTCACCGTTAATAGATTACAATGTCTGAGAGCTCACGAATCACTTCTGTCTTGATCTATGCATTTTTCCTTGGACCCAGCACTATTATTTAGTGGATATCATCCAATAAAATAGTTACATGAAGCCCTATGAGTTTAAGGATATCAATTATTTATGTAAAACGTTGGGTTATGCTGGGTATTTACAAATATATAACCAAAAAAAATGAGGTTTAATGGATAAAAATGCCGTGTATCTTGGTAAAATCGGGATTGTGTGATGATTTAGATAATGCTTTTTGGAGAGGGATACTAATATTTGCACAGCCTCCATTCTTATTCTTCATGTAAAAGTTAATGTAGAGTGAAGAATCATTTACCCAGACATAGAAGGTCAAGAAGGGATTAACTAAAATACATCTTTTTTATTCTGGGATGTATCATATATTTTCATAAGACAGCTGGGGAATTCTGAAAAAGCAGATATGATTCTTAGATTTCCCTTTGCTAAATCCCAACACTTACAAGTAGAAAATTAAGAGAGAATTATTAATAAGATCAGGAACAACTAAGAATATATATTTTCTGGAGCAGTTTTTTTCCAGGCAAGAGGTACATTTTTAAAGAGGGAACAAAATTAGTAATGTCTATGTAATGTCATATTTAGGTCATATTGTTACAGTAAAATAATAGAAGGTAATGAACATCTTTGCTGCTTAGAGTGAGATGATTTTATTACCAAGTCAATTTTAGCAAAGCTTTATAGTAGTATTTTTGCTACTTTATTTCAAGTAGGCAGCTTTTGGGCACTCATTCAAAGAGTCACAATCATCTCCTCTTTAATGTGGTATTAAACATGTGGATCCTGGGAGCATTATAATTCCTAATAAATTTAAGTAGCTATTACATTTGGAGCTTACAAATGCTGTTTACCTAGTTCCTCACTGTATTTTCTTACTTGAGAAAACATATCATGCTGCCTTAAAATTAAGAGGTTGGTTGTTTTTTGTTTTGTTTTGTTTTTTGTTTTTTGTTTTTTTTGGCATAAAAATATTTTTACTAAAAATAAAAAAAATAAAAAAATAAAACAAAAATTATTTTTACTTTGTCTATTGGGAGATTGTTCCCCTCTTGTCCATCTTAGGGCACTATTTAAAGGAGCAGTAATTCAAGTCACTTAAAATGCAAGGAAGTTTATTAAGTCCAAAATAGTCAAGGATTTGTTTTTTTGTTTTGTTTTGTTTTGTTTTGTTTTGTTTTGTTTTTCCCACTGACTGATTGCCACGGATGCTAATTAGGCACGACTTATCTGGTTCCTTAAAATAAATGTCTAGTAAAATTAATTACATACTTAATAAATTATGAAACAAATGGATTTAATGGTGGAGATGAAATGTTGATCAATTCCAATTCTTTGGGACCACAAATTTACACTGCATAAAAGTAAATCATCACATCAGAAAAATAAGAACTAGGGTGTGAAATAGCATCATGGAAGGGCAGACCTAGTAGATCATTGCTCAGAATTGAAGTGAGACTTTAGATATGTCTTTCCAACAAAACAATTTCAGAATTGCATTATTTGCTAGCATCCATAATTAAGTAAGAAGAGTAAAAGATCAAAATTCCTTTATATCTACAAGGTGACACCCCCAATCATTAACATATATTCCCATGCGTTCTCCATTGGCATTCTTAGGGGTTCCAGTACTTTCATCTGCAATTCAGTTAATTGACCTACAGATTCACCAACACATTGTACCTCACAATTTTAGAATTATAAAAGTGTATAAAGGACATTTTTTCCAGCTAATCATTCTACAGTTGAAAACAGAATAAGAGATTCATATTAAATCTAAAACTAATTATTGAAAAAATTAAGACAAATTTTTTAATTTCTTAAGACTGAGTTCTGTTTTCCTTACTTTATGTTCAGGGTTTTTTCACAACTCTAGAATGCCATAGGATCTCAACTGTCAAGATAATCCTTCTACTTTATTTCATAAATGTGGAGACACATATATAATTCTTCTAATTTTTTTCTTATATTTGTTGCTACCCAAAGCCTGGCCTTCAATTTTGCCTAAGAGCATGGTATCTTGCTTCAAGAATAAAACACAAAATTGTCCCCGTCTTTTTACAAGGGCTTTAAGAAGTTGCACTCTGCCAATCCACCTGGACTCCTCACAGAGCCATTTCTTCTCTTCCACGCAGCATTTTCCCAGGAAGACACTGGGAGGCGAGCACAAGGTCTGCCTTCTTTGGGATTCTCTAGCCTATTCCCAGGGAGAAATCTTCAAAATCACAATTCAGATTCTTTCTGAACATTCTTGTTGGCCCTAACTGATTAAGGTTATCTTTACTCTGGCCAGTTGAAAATGCAGGTTTTATTTCCAATTCTACGGTTTATCAATGAAATCTTTGAGATCATATGTTTCCTCAAAGCTGAACTTTGCAACTCAGAAATCTAACAAAATTTCAAAGCATTATTGTGGCATAATGTGTAGAAAATAAATTCCAACTATATCAAAGGCATAATTCAGTGAATTTTAGTAAATTTACAGACTTTTGTGTCTAATTTAGAACATTTCCTTCAACTCAAAATCGTTCCCCATTCCAAGTTGCAGTCAAACCCATTACCCAGTCTCTGCACTCGGACAAATTCTAATCTACATTATATCTCTATAGACTTGCCCTTTTTAGATATTTCATATCTGGTTTATTTCAATTAGCATAATTTTTTAGTTTATTCTAGATGGTATTATGTATTAGTTGATTATTTTTGTTGTTCAATAGTGTTCCACTGCATGGATATAGCATATTTATTTATTTAACAGGTAATGGGGAACTGGGTAGATTTAATTTTTGAGCTTATGAATAATCTTGCTATGAACTTTTGTTTATACATCTTAATAAAGACATATGTTTTCATTGCCCTTCAGTGAATACCTAATAGTGGAATTATTGGGGAATATGGTAATTTATGTGTAACATTTTAAGAAATTGTCAAATGATTTTCTAAAGTGCCTGAACAATTTTATATTCCCACAATAATGTATGAGGGCTCCAGTTTTCTCTGAACCTTACCATAACTTATTGTCTGTTCTTTTGATTATAGTTATTCTAATGGGCATGAAGTGGCATCTCATGTTTTTAAATAGTATTTCTTTAATAATGAAAAATGTTGACTATCTTTTCATGTGCTTTTTGGACATGTGTATATCTTTTTTAGTGATAAGTCTATTGAATCCTTTACCCCTTTTTAAGTTGCGTTATTTTTCTTGTTATTGATATATAATTGTTTCTTATGTATTTTGGGTACAAGCCTTTTATAAGATAAATGGTTTGCATATATTTTCTTTCTACTTGTGACACATCTTTTTGTTTACTGAATTGTGGCTTTTAAATCACAATGTTTATAATTTTGATGATTTCAAATTCCTCTTTTATTGTCTTTTATTAATTATGATTTTGGTGTAATGTGTAAGAATTTTTTACCTAATATTTTCTTATTTTCCCCTGAATAATTTTTTATTCTTACTTCTTAAATTTGGGTTTTCATATCTTTTTGTGGTACTTTTACCACGTGTAAGACTGAGGTCTAAATTTATCTTTGTGAATGTGCATTGCTTACTTTAGTACAAATTGTTGAACTTGTTGAAAAGACTTTCCTCAATTGAATTTCCATGACACTTCTGTCAGAAGAATATTGAATGTAAGATTTTAAAATTTGTGGATTTAATTTTCTTCCATTGTTATTTTTATGCTTATGCCTTTACCACAGTGTCGTGATTACTCTTACTTTATAGTCAGTTTTGAAATCGGTAAAGGAATGTCCTCCAAATTCATTCTTCCTTTTAAACATTCTTTTGGCAACTCTGGGTATTTTTAACTTCGACATAAATTTTAGGGTCAACTTATTACTTACTGATCAGCAGGAATTTTTATTAGTTGCATGGCATGTATAGATCAATTTGAGGGATATTGAAATCTTAATAATATTAAATTTTCTAATGCAACTATATGGTATGTTTCTCCATTCATATATATCTTCTTAAATTTCTTTTCATATTGTTTTCTAGTTTTATTGTAAAATTCTTGTAATTTCCACATTTATTTCTAAGCATTATATTCTTTTTGATGCTCGTGTTTATTGAATTGTTTACTTAATTTCTATTAAAAATTATTTATTGCTGATGTATAGGAATACAAAGAATATTCTGGTTTTGATTTTTTTCCTTGCTATCAAACTGAACTCATTTATTTTTTCTAAAAAATAGTGTTTTCTTCAGGAATTTCTATATATATGATCTGCTCGTGTCATCTGTGAATAAAACAAATTTGCTTTTTTTTCCTTCCAATTCAGATGATCTCCATATTTGTTACCTAAGTTCACTGGTTAGAATCTCCAATACAACAATGAATAGAAGTGGTATGAGTTGCCACTTTTGTCTTGCTCAGGAATTATAGGAAAAACATTCAGTCTTTCACTGTTCAGTATTTTATTAGATGTAGGCTTTCATAGATAAGCTTTATGTGGTAAATATTCTCTTTAAATATTCTCTTTAAATCTAGTTTAAATAGAATTATTATTATAAATAGGAATATTGTCCAATACCTTTCTGTGTTTCTTCAGATAACCAAGCATCTTTTGTCTGCTCCTTTCTCCGTATTTGCTCCTCTTGGTCCTCCATTAGAGATTCTCATTATATGAATCATAATTTAAAAGACATATTCCATATTCCATATTTATGAAGAAATATATCAAACTTTTCTTTTAATAATTTTATGGTTTTATTTTTCACATGTACATTTTGATGCATTTAGACTGTCTTGAATGAATTATGAGTTATGAATTCAACCGTATCTTTTTCTAGTTGGCTGTCCTATTGGCCCCAAATCATTTCTTTCTTTCTTTATTTTTTTTAAGATTTTATTTATTTATTCATTTATCCTCCCCTTGCTGCTTGTGCTCGCTGGGTCAGCTAACCACGCCGTGCGGGCGGGCTTGCCTTTACCAGGAGGCCCCGGGAACCAAACCCGGGGCCTCCCATATGGTAAACGGGAGCCCTACTGATTGAGCCACAGCCGCTTCCCTCCTTTTTTATTTTTATTTTTTATTTTTAAAGAAGCTTTAGGTTACATAAATGTTATATAAAATATAGGGAAATTCCCATATGCCCCAATCCCTCCCCCCCCCACACTTTCCAACATTAATGACAACCTTCATTAGTGTGGTACATTTACTAAAATGGATGAACACATATTGAAGCAATGCTACAATGTTTGATAGTTTATGTTATAGTTTATACTCTATCCCACTCAATTTTGTAGGTTATGACAAAATATATAACGGCTTGTATACATCATTGCAACGTCATGCAGGACAATTCCAATGCCCCCAAAATGCCCCCATATTACACCTGTTTTTCCCTCTTCCTCCCCTCAGGACTTCTGGCGACCACTGCCTTTATATCAATGATAAAAGTTATTCCATTGCCAGAATAACAGTAAGTCTACATTAGAAAAATAATAAGTTTACTTTAGTCTGTTGTTCATTCCCCAATCTTGAGAATTTTGGGGTGGTGTAGCCCACTCTGTTTCTAACTGAGAGGGGGTCTAGGTCCTATGGGGCTGATGCATGTAACTATATTGCTTGCAGTTGCAGACACTCTCTGTTCCTTCATATCAGTGTTGGCCATCATGATCTCCTTGTCAGTTGTTCTGGGTGAGTCCAATGAACTGGAGAGTAGGTGCAACTGTGCTGATTTGGACTCAACTGGCACATGAACAGACCAAAGATTTATGTCTCTGAGACATATATTTAACATGTATAGTAATAAGTATAGGTTCAAATAAAAGGGGCAGAAGAGCTATTGGTAGGGAAACTATAAATGAAACTATAAATGAATCTAAGTCTGTTACTCTGGGAAGTATACATTCCAAGAAAATCCCATTGACAGGAAACCAAAATACTTAGCTTGTCTGTCCTGTTTATAGTGTCTGGATATCTCTAGAGGCCTCAGGAACCCCACTGTTTGAGGCCCTGTTTACTGTGGCAGTCAGTGACATCTTGCTGAGATGTGCATAAACAACCTGTTGTATGACCTTCTGACTCACTTTGAAATCTCTTAGCCATAAAAACTCATTTGTATTTACCCTTTTCCCCTTTTAGTCAAGGTCTTTTTCTGGATACATTGCTAGTTGGTGCTTGGTAATAATCCCTCACTGCCAAGGATGCTCATCCTCAGGAGTCATGTCCCACACCGGGGAGGAAGTAGTACATTTATACGCTGAGTTTGGCTTAGATAGATACCACAATTGAGCAATAAGGAGTCTTTCAGGAGATAATTCTTAGGTAATATATAATACTAGGCTAAGTTTCAATTTCACAAGAAAAGTTTCATAAATACAATCATTAATATCAAGAGTCTGGTGTAATGGTCTCTCTTCCTTCACTAAGCACTGCCGTTGCACTTGATGAATTCTTGCCATTCTATTAGAGAAAGTAGCAGGACTCCCATGGATAGGAATTCAATATTCTTTTGGCTATTGTGTGAGTCTCCAGCCACACAGACAATGTCACATGTACACTTGAACATATTCATAAGCTTTATAGGCTAGCCGCAGGTGCACCCCTCCCCATACATCCCACTACCACCAACTCCCCACACCAGTGATCCTCCCCTGCCACAGTGGTGATCCTTCTGTGACCCAAAACCTCTCCAAAAATGAAGCAAAAAAAATAATCAAATAAAATGAATAAGAAATGTTGAGTTCCAGGAAAATGGCATAAATATAGGTAGGCATTGCTCAGCACTTTCACAAAAAATGACAGAGAAAGTGCAAAAATCTACCCAAGGGAGGTGCTTTGGGATCTACAGAACAGGAGGCTACAGAGCATCATCCAAGAGGGAGCTGGACAGAGACAAAGAAACCAAGGGAAAACCATGATATGCTTACCCCTGTGGCTTAAGTCCCACCCCTGGCTATCTCCAGCCAGCTGAGTGGGAGGGAGCACTCCCAGGAAGGAAGAGGAGTCTGGCAGAGGGTGGAGTGTGGTCTTTTATTTTTAGTAGGTTTGGCTACGTAAGTTCCTTTGAATCTCAGGAGGGCCCCAGCCCAGCCTGCACTGAGATGGCCTGTGGAGAGAGGAGCAGGATCTGCTCAGGCAGGCTTTCACACCCAGCCTCCCTTGGAGACAGTTACTAGGGCATGGAGGGGGCAGAGACATGTGCCTAACTAACCTAGTCCCTGAAAACTGTTAAATGTCCAACTCACCTGAGGGAAACAGGGGCTGGAAAAGCCAGACAAGCTTTCAGAAGCCTGTTAACTTATAGAGATGATGTAGCTCAATGTAAGAATTTCTGCCTTGCATGCAGGTGGTCCCTGGTTTGAGTCCTGGTCCCTCCAAGGAGAAGGGATCCAGGGAGTAATCCAACAAGTTATCAGGCACACAGCTAGCACTTTATGTTAGTGAATGTATAGATTGAGATTCAGTTGCTTTGTTTGAGCATTTTTTGAATGTGATATTTTTTTAAATTATTCTTTTTTTCCCCTTCATTTTATTCGCTAAAACTGGGTATATCACCTGTAGAGGGCAGACTGCAGGGTGATTAATTGATGAGCACCAGCAGCCTGAGAAGGAGGACTCTAGGGGTCTAAGAGGGAAAGCTGTTTTTCATGGTTTTTTTTTGTTGTTGATGATGATGTTTTCTTTCTTATCTTTTCCCTTTCTTTATTTCCTTTATTTCTTTCACTTATTTTTTCAAACTATTTCTTTTATTTTCTTTCATTAACTTTTCTATCTTCTGATTTCTGTTGCTTTTCTTTCATTCCTCCTCTTCTTGTTTGTCTTCATTTTTGCCTTTTCTATCTCTCCTTTTTCCCTTTTTATTCTCTTCTCATCTGCTGGACTTTTAATTCATTCTATTTTTTTCTTTCTATTTTGTTTCTTGTTTCATCTTTGATATTCCAACTTTAAAAATCTGTATTCCTTAGTATTTTTTATGATTTTTTATTTGTATTGCTTATTTAGTTTCTTAGCTCTTGTATGGGTGCTCTTTTACCTTTTTAAAATTATTATTACTATTATATCTTTTTCTCTTTTTATCTCTTTCCTATTCTCTGGTCCTAATTTTTTGTTTTTCAAGGAAGCACAGACATCTGCAAGGATATAGAATAAGAAGAAACAAGTATCAAAAAGGAAATTTACCAAACAAAAGAAAAAACAAATAAAACCCTAGAACAGAAAGAGAAGCTTACCAACCAAATAAGCCTATCAAGATAAACAAACACCTAGACACCAACAAAAATTACAAGAAACAGGAAGACAGAGCCCAGTCTAACAAACTAAAAAAGTGGAAGAGATGCAGAACATGGAACAATGAATCAGAGATGTCCAAATAAATATTATGAATCGACTTAATGAAGTTAAGGAAGAGATTCAGGATATTAAGAAGACACCGGTAGAACATACTGGAGAAATTGTAAACATGCATAAAAAGATAACGAATATGATGGCAATGAATGGCACAATGAAATAAATAAAATGTACACTGGAAGCATATAACAGCAGATTTGAACAGGCAGAGAAAAGAATCAGTGATCTGGAAGAAAGTACAGCTGAAATCTGACAGATAGTAGAACAGGGAGTTAAAAAGTCAGAAAAAGTCCAGCAGGGACTGAGGGACTTGAATGACAACACGAAATGCACAAATATACTCATTATAGGCATCCCAGAAGCAGAAGACAAGGGAAAGGGGTCAGAAGGAGTGTTGTAGGAAATAATGGATGAAAATTTCTCAACCCTATTGAGGGACAGGGATGTACATGTGTAGGAAGTGCAGCACACCCCAAACAGTATAAATCCTAATGGGTCTACCCCAAGACATATATTTGTTAAACTGTCCAATGCTCAAGAAAAAGAGAAAATTCTGAAAGCATCAAGAGAATAGAGATCCATCACATACGACAGAAGCTGGATAAAATTAAGTGCAGATTTTTCATCTGAAACCATAGAGGAAGAAAGCAGAGGTATGACATAGTTAAGGTATTAAAAGCAAAAAACTTACAGCCAAGAATTCTCTATCCACTATCCAACAAAGCTGGCATTCCAAAATAAGGGAGAGTTCAAAATATTCACAAAAAAACAGAAATTAAGCAAGTTTGTCACCAAGTAAACTACCCTTCAAGAAATATTAAAGGGAGATCTGTAGGTTGAAAGGAAAAAACAGGAGAGAGTTGGATGATAGTATAGAATAACTAAAAAGATTTAAAGAGAAGTAGTGCAGCCATTGTGGAGGAGAGTTTGACAGTTCCCCAGGAAGCTAACTATGGAACTGTCATATGATCCAGCAATTCCACTGCTGGGTATATATCCTGAAGAATTGAAAGCAAGGACATGAACAGATATATGCACACTAATGTTCATTGCAGCATTATTCACTATTGTCAAAAGTTGGAATCAGCTCAAATGCCCATCAACAGATAAATGGATAAACAAATTGTGGTATATACATACAATGGAATATTACTCAGCTGTGAAGATGAATGCAATATTAACATACATAATAACATGGATGAATCTTGATGACTTTATGTTGAGTGAAGCAAGCCAGGCACTGAAGGACAAATATTACATGACCTCACTGATAGGAATTAAGTAAATTGCACAGACTCACAGAGACAGAGTCCAGAAGATAGGCATACAAGAGTTAGAAAGGGAGAAGTTTGTGAGTTTTGTATAGGCAAAATCTAGAATAAGGTGGAAGGGTATAGTTGTGCAGTGATTGGACATGACCCTGGTGCAATGATAGTTTTTGGTTGGGTAATGCTGATTTTTCAGGGTGTAGGGTGGTGAGGGTGGGTTGAACTGTCCATGGAACTCAGGGGATGGTTGGGGGAGGGAGCAGGTGAACACTGGGGACTTGCGGGTATGGTTAAAACTACAATGTTGGGAATGTTCATTTGGCACCATAACAGATGAGGGTTACTGGCTTAGGATGTTGGTTAGAGGGCAATCGGGACAGAGCGCACCTGGGGCAGGTTTCTAAGGAGTGTGTGAGTGTTCATCTTGTCATAATGGGTTGTATAAGTGGGTGGAGACCCACATAATGAGCAGGAATGTGTTGGACTCCCATCCTGGGGAGTCCTGCTATGTTCTCAAATAGAGGGTTAAGAGTGTCTCAATAGCATAGCCAGTACCTAACAGGGGAGGACAGCCTAGTATACCAAGCCCTCAATGTTGCAAGTAAATATGAATCTTGTTCTTCAAGGAGTGAAGCTTGGTGGTTGTCTTGTGTCCCAAGGGGACAGGAAGGGAAAAGTAAAATAGATGGAACGGGGAATTTTGGGGAAAATGGAAGTGTTCTACGTGATCTTGCAATGATGGCTACAGGCCATGTTAAATGTCATCCAAATTTATAAAAGTGTATGGACTGAAATGTAAACCATAATGTAAATCATTGACCATAGTTAGTAGCAATATTTCAAACTTTGTACATCAGTTGTAACAAATGTACCATCCACATGTAAAATATTATTAATAGGGGAAAGGGGGAAAAAGAGAGGATGTCGGGAATTTGGGAATCCCCTATATTCTGTACATGACTTTTCTGTAACCTAAAACTTCTTTGAAGACAAAATGAAAGAAGTAATACACTTGGGGAATACATTGAAGAAAATGTCACTATACATACAAGACAACAGATCTTACAGTTATGAAAGACATAATGTCAAAATATATATATATTTTTTTCATTAATTTTTATTATTCCAAATCTTTTTAAATGTTTTAATATTTAAAAAATTGTATTTTATTTCTTATTTTTAAAACTATCATTATTTTTTCATTTTCTTATTAATTGTACTTGACTATTTTGTTGGCTTCATTTTTGAAGAAGTTTTGGATCACAAAATAGTTACATCTATGACAGGGGAGGATCATTTGTGTGGGATGTTAGTAATGGGGTATATAGGGGAGGAGGGCCACCTGGGCATACATATAAGGGATATAAGTGTGTTCAGTTGTCCATAGGGTATTGTCACGTTGGGTGGATATTCACACAATAACAGAAGGAATATCGAATTCCCATCCTGGGGAGTTCTGCCACATTCTCTAATGGAACATCAAGAATCCCCTGAGCACAAGAGCAATGATTTGTGAAGGAGGAAGGTCCATTGATAGGCCCTTAATATTGATGACTCTACTTAGGAATCTTATTCTTGAAATTGAAATTTAGACTAGCATTATAGGGTGCCTAAGAATTTTCTCCTGAGATCCTCCTTGTTGCTTAAATGTGGCTTCTCTCAAAGCCAAATTCAGCATATAATGCATTACTATCCCCCAGTGTGGGACATGACTCCCAGGGATGAGGCTCCCTGGCACTGAGGGATTACTACCAAGCAGCTATTAGGAAAGCAACTGGAAAAAGACCTTGACTAAAAGGGGGAAATGGTAAAGACAAATGGGTTTATATGACTAAAAGACTTCAAAGTGAGTTGGGAGGTCATTCCAGAGGTTATACCTATGCATGTCAAAGCAAGATCTCATTGACTGCCAAATAAAATACTATCTCAAATAGTGGGACTTATGAAGGTTCTGGAAACATCCAGACACTATAGTCAGGGCAAATAGCTCAGGAGTTTGGTGCCTTGACAGTAGGTCCTACTTGGGAATTTATGCTTCCTCATATGACAGAGTTGGATTCAGTTGTGGTTTCCCTAAACATGGCTCTTCTGACTCTTCTATTTGAACCTGTAATTAGTACTAGGTTTGATAGGTGTACAACCAAGAAACTAAAATGCTTGGGCTGTCCATGTGCCAGCTGGGCCCTGAATCTCAACTGAGTTGCAACACCTACTCTCCAGTTCATTGGACTCACCTAGGACAACTAACAAGGATGATGATGGACAAAACCATCCCAAAGAACCTACAGAGTCTAAAACTGAAAGCAAGAGAGTCCCATCTATCTTCCCCATGAGATTGAGCCCCCTCTCAATTAGAGATGGAGGGGCATCACCATTCCAGTATCCTCAGAATTGGGGAATGAACAATGGACTAAAGTAGACTTACTGGTATTCAAATATAGACTTATTATGATTCTAGCAATGGAAGAAATTATATCATTGATGTGGAGGCAGTGGCCACTGGAGGTTCTGAGAGTAGGGAAAGGGAAAAACAGGTGAAATATGGGGGCATTTTTGGGACTTGGGAATTGTCCTGAATGACATTACAATGACAGATACTGGCCATTACATATTACCATAACCTACAAAATTTTGTGGGAGTGAGTGTAAACTACAATGCAAACTATAATCAATACTAATTGGTAAAGCTGCAAAATGTTTTCATCAATTGTAATGAATGTACCACACTAATGAGGATGTTATTAATGTGGGAAAATGTGGGAGTTGTAGGGATCAGGGCATATGGGAATCCCCTATATTTCTGTGTAACTTTTATGTAACCTAAATAACTTAAAATATATATATATTTAAAAAACAAATGACATACATAAACTTAAAGAAAATAAGCCTAATATAAATAACTCCTTGACAGCACAAGAAATGAAAACTATAGGCCAATCATTCTAATGAACCTAGATGCTAAAATCCTCAACAAAATACTTTCTAATCATATTCAACAATGCATCAAATGAATTATACTCCATGACCAAGTGGGTTTTACCCCTGGTATGCAAGGTTGGTTTAACATAAGAAAATCAATCAATGTAATACACCACATAAACAGATTGGAAGAAAAAATCACATGATAATCTCTATAGATGCAGAAAAAGCATTCAACAAAATACAGCACCCTTCTGGATAAAAAACACTTCAAAAGATAGGAGTAGAAGGAAAGTTTTTCAACATGATAAGGGTTATATTAAAAACCCACAGCTAACATTATATTCAATGGTGAAATCCTAAAAGCTTTCCCTCTAAGATCTGGAATAAGACAAGGATGTTTACTGTAACTGCTATTATTTAATATTGTGTTAGAAGTACTTGCTCAAGCATTTAAGCAAGAAAAAGATATAAAAGGCATCCAAATTGGAAAGAGGAAGTAAAAATATCACTATTTGCAGAAGACATGATCCTATATACCTTGAGAGCCCTGAGAAATCTACCACAAAGCTTCTAGAGCTGGGCAAAATCTATGATAAGGTGGAAGTGCGTAGTTGTGCCGTGGATGGGCATGACAGTGGTGCAGTGATACTTTTGGGTTGGGTGGTTTTGTTTTGTGAGGGTGGGGAGGGAGTTGGACTATCCATGGAACTGGGAGGAGGGTTGGGGAAGGGAGCAGGTGAACACTGGGGATTTGTGGGTATGTGGTTGAAACTACAACATTGGGAATGTTCTCTTGGCAATATGGCAGGGGAGGGTTATTGGTTTACGGTGGTAGATGTGGGGGTCACTTGGGACAAGGCAGTGTGTGAGTGTTCATCATGTCTTAGTTTGTTGTATCAGTGGATAAAGACTCACATAATGAGCATGAAAGTGATGGATTCCCATCCTGGGGAGTCCTGCTATGTTCTCAAATAAGAGGGGTGGGAGTCTCTTGAGCACATAGACAGTGCCTAATAAGGGAGGACAGGCTAGTATGTCAAGCCATCAATATTGTTGCAAGTATCAATGAATCTTGTTCTTCAAGGAGTGAAGCTTGGCGGTTGCTGTGGTCCTGAGGGGAGGGGAAGGGATGAATATAATAGATGGAAAATAGGGCATTTTGGGGACAATGGAAGTTTTCTACATGGTCTTGCAATGATGGCTACAGGCCATGTTAAATTTCATCAAAATTTATAAAAATGTATGGTCCAAAATGTAAACCATAATGCAAATCATTGACCATGGTTAGTAGCAATATTTCAATATTTGTACATCTGTTGTAACAAATGTACCAACCACATGTAAGTTGTTATTAATAGGAGAAAGGGGAAAAAGGGGAGGATGTTGGTTATATGGGAATCCCCTATATTCTGTACATGACTTCTGTAACCTAAACCTTCTTTGAAGACAAAATGAAAAAAAATAAGACACTAAGTAAATAGAAGAAGATGTCACTATACATACAACAGATCTTACAGTGATGAAAGGTGTAATGTAAAAAAAAAATTGTTTTAATTTTATATTTTTTATTATTCCAAATTTTTTAAAAAATTGTACTTTATTTATTTTTAAAATTCTCATTATTATTTCATTTTCTTGTTAATTGTATTTGGGTTTTTTTTTTTGTTGGTTTCATTTTTGAAGAAGTTTTGGAACACAGACGGGTTACAACTGTGGCAGGGGAGGATAATATTTGTGGGGAATTAGGGATGGGGATTGCTTGTGAGGAGGTTCACCTGGGACATACCCATAAGGCAAATAAATGTGTTCAAGTGTTCATGGGTGGAAATTCACACAATAATCAAGAGAATATTGAATTCTCATCCTGGGGAGCTCTGCCATATTCTCTAATGCAACAGCAAGAATCCTCTGAGTACAATGGCAGTGAATAGTGAAGGAGGATGTACCATTGACAGGCTCTTAATATTGATGACTGTGCAATGAACTTTTATTTTGAAATTGAAATTCAGCCTAATATTGGGTGCCTAAGAGTTACCTCCTGAGAGCCTCCTTATTGCTCAAAAGTGGTCTCTCTCTAAGCTGAACTCTGCATATAAATACATTACCTTACCCCCAGTGTGGGCCATGACTCCATGGGATGCACCTCCCTGGCAGTGAAGGATTACTACTAATCATCAACTAGCAATATGACTGGAAAAATACCTTGACCAAAAGAAGGAAAGGGTAAAGACAAATGAGTTTATATGGCTAAGAGACTTCAAAGTGAGCCGGGAGGTCATTCCAGAGGTTATGCTTATGCATATCTCAGCAGGTCTCATTGACTGCCACAGTAAATATTGCCTCAAATGGTGGAGACATCCAGACATTATAGGCAGGGCAGACTGTTCACGAGTTTGGTGTCCTGTCAGTGGGCCCTACTTTAGAATTTATGCTCCTCAGTGTGACAGAGTTAGACTCAGTTGTGTTTTCCCTACATATGGCCCTTCTGCCCCTTATTTTGAATGTATAGTTAGTGCTAGAGTTGATAGTTGTATGTCCAAGAGACTTAAATCTTTGGGCTGTCTATGTGCCATCTGGGCAGCAGTTGCAACACCTACTCTCCAGTTCATTGGATTCACCCAGGACAACTAACAAGATGATGATGGACAATGACCCACCCAAAGAACAGAGAGAATGCAACTGCAAGCAAGATAGTCCCATCCATCTGCTTCACGGGATCTAAGACTCTTCTCAATTAGAGGTGGAGTGGACATCACTATCCCAGAATCCTCACGATTGGGGAATGAACAATGAATGGACTAGAGTAGACTTACTGGTATTCAAGTACAGATTTATTATGATTCTAGTAATGGAGGTATATTTTTTATTGATTTGTAGATAGTGGCCACTGGAAGTTCTGAGGGGAGGGAAAGGGAAAAACAGGTGTAATTTGAGGACATTTTCAGGACTTGGGTATTGTCCTGAATGACATTGCAATGAGAGATACAACCATTATATATCTTGTCATAACTTACAAAATCGTGTGGGAGAGAGTGTAAACTATAATATAACTAAATCCATGTTTCATGGCAGTGCTTCAAAATGTGTTCATCAATTGTAAAAAAAAATGTACCACACTAATGAAGCATGTTGTTAATGTGGGAAAATGTGAGAGGGGTTGGAAGTGGGGCATATGGGAATCCCCTCTATTTTTTTATGGAACATTTAGGTAATCTAAGTATCTTTTTTAAAAAAAATTAAAAGTTTATTTTAAAAAAATAAAGAAAAAGAAACTTTTCTTAGTATTATATACTGTCTAAGAGTGACCTCCTGAAAGCCTCCTTGTTGCTCAAATGTGGCCTCTCTCTAAGAAAAACTCAGCATATGAAGTATCTTTCCCCTGGTGTGGGACATGACTCCCAGGGATGAGCCTCCCTGGCACTAAGGGATTATTACTAAGCACTAACTAGCAATGCACCTGGAAAAAGACTTTGATGAAAAGGGGGAAATGGCAAACACAAATGAGTTTTTATGGCTAAGAGAGTGAGTTGGGAAATTCATTACAGAATTTATGTTATGCACTTCTCACCAGGATCTCATTGATTGCTACAACAAACAATGCCTCAAATAGCAGAGTTCCTGAGGTCTCTAGAGATATCCAGAAATTATAAGCAGGGAAAACAGCTCAGGAATTTGGCATCTTGTCAGTGGGCCTTTTTTTGGAATTGATGCTCCCCAGAGTAACTGAGTTACACTTATTTATAGGTTCTATATATATTGCTCTTCTGTCCCTTTTATTTGAACCCATAATTAGCACTATACTTGATGAATATATGTCCCAGAGACTTAAATCTTTGGTCCTGCCATGTGCAGGTTGAGTCCTAAATCTCGATAGAGATGCAGCACCTACTCTCCATTTTGTTGAATGCACCCAGGACAACTAATAAGGAGATCATGATGGAAAATGACCATCCCAAGGAACAGAGAGTGTCAGCAACTGTAAGCACAATAGCTCCATCCATCTGCCCCATGGGATCTAAGCCCCCTCTCAATTAGAGGCAGAGTGAGCATAACCATCCCCAAATCCTCAAGTTTGGGGAATGTACAATGGACTAAAGCAGACTTATTATTATTCAATTATAGACGTATTATCCTATCAATGGAAGAACTCTTATCATTGATGTAAAGTCAGTAGCCACCAGAGATTTTGAGGGATGAGAGAGAAAAGAATAGGTGCGATAAGGGGACATTGGATTTGTCCTGCATGACATTGCAGTGATGGATACAGGCCATTGTATATTTTGTTATAACTTACAAAATTGTGCAGATCAAAGTGTAAGCTATAATGTAAACTGTGGACCATGGTTAGTAGGAATGTTTCAATATGGGTTCATCAAGTGTAACAAATGTACCACACTAATGAAAGATGTTAATGTGGGATAGTGTGGGAGGAAGAGGAGTTGGTGCATATGGGAAACCCCTATATTTTTTTATGTAGCATTTCTGCAATCTAAAGCTTGTTTAAAAATAAAAATATTAATTATAAAAAATAAGAAAATGAAATAATTCTTAAAAATAAATAAAATACAAAAAATTTTAAAAATTGAAATAACTTAAAAATTTTTTAGGCATTGTGTCTTTCATCTCTGTAAGATCTGTTGTCTTGTATGTACACTAACAATTTCTTCTGTATTTTCCCCCAGTGTCTTATTTTTTCCATTTTATCTTCAAGGAAGCCTAGGTTACAGAAAAGTCGTGTAGAAAATATAGGGGGTTCCCATATATCCCACACCTTCTTCCTTTTCTACTTTCCCTATTAATAACATTTTACATGCGGAGAGTACATTTGTTACAATTGATGTACAAATATTGAAGCACCGCTATTCACCATGGTCAATGGTTTACATTATGGTTTACATTTTGGACTGTACACTTTTATAGGTTTTGATGAAATTTAAAATGGCCTGTATCCATTATTGCAAGATCATGCAGAACAAGTCTAAACATAGGGCCCTAAAAATGTCCTATGATCCATCTATTCTATTCTTCCTCCTCCCCTTGGAAGCTATGGTAACCACTAAGTTTCAATTTTTGAAGAACAAGATTCACAGTTACTTGCAATAATATTGAGGGTCTGACCTACTGGTCTGTTTTCTTTTATCGGGTACTGCCTATGTTATCAAGGGATTTTGCCCCTCTAATTGAGAACATAGCAGGACTCTCCAGGATGGGAGTTTAATATTTTCTTGTTTATTGTGTAGGTCTCCACCCACTGATATAACGTACTATGACAAGATGAACACTTACCTATTCCATCGAGGCATGCCCCAGGTGTGCCTTATCCAGTGTGTCCCCCCACATCTGATGCCCTACACCAGTAACCCTCCCCTGCCATATTTGCCAAAAGAAAATTCCAAGCATTATATTTTAACCACAGACTTGTAAATCTTCAGAGTTCATTTGCTCTTTCCTCCAACTGCGCCCCCCCCCTTTCCATGGATAGTCCAACCCACTCACCCCATAATCCTCCTTACAGACCACCACTGTCAATACCAATCAAATCACTGTACACTGTCATGCCCATCTACTACCCAAACACACCCTTCCACCTTATCACAGATTTTACCCATATGGGCATTGGCTCACCACCCTATAATCCCTTCTGTCTCCTGTAAACTATCTTCCAGACACTAGCTCTGTGAGTCTGCTCAATTTGCTTAAGTCATATCAGTGAGGTTATATCATATTTGTCCTTCATTGCCTGGCTTACTTCACTTAACATAATGTCTTCAAGATTCATCCATGTTATCCTGTGTGTTCATACTGCATTCCTTCTTACAGCTGAGTAATATTCCATTGTATTATCACAGGTTGCTTATACATTCATCTGTTGATGTACATTTGGATTGCTTCCAACTTTTCGCAATATTGAATAATGCCATTATGAAGATTGGTGTGCATATATCTGTTTGTGTCCTTGATTTCAATTTTTCTGGGTATATACCCAGCAGTGGGAATGCTGGATCATGTGGCAGTTCTATAGTTAGCTTTCTGAGGAACTGCAAAACTCTCCTCCACAATGGCTGCACCATTCTACATTCCCACCAGCAGTAGATGAGGGTTCCCTTTCCTCTGCACCCTCTCCAACACTTGTAACCCTCTGTTTTTTAATAGCCACCAGTCTAATGGGTGTAAGATGGTATCTCTTTGTAATTTTGATTTGCATTTCCCTAATAGCTAGTGATGCTGAGCATTTTTGCATGTGCTTTTTAGCCATTTGTATTTCTTCTTTGGAGGTATTCAAATCTCTTGCCTATTTTTTAAATGGGTTGTTTGTCTTTTTATTTTCGAGATGTAGGATTTCTTTATATATGCTGGATATTAGGCCCTTATTGGTTAGATGGTTACCAAATATTTTCTCCCATTGATTAGGCTCTGTTTTCATTTGCTTGACAAACTCCTTTGAAGTGCATACGTTTTTAATTTTTTCTTTTGTTGCTCAGGCTTTGGGTGTAGTTTATGAAACCATTTCCTATGACAAGATCTTGTAAATGCTCCCTACATTATCTTCTAGAAGCTTTATGGAACTGGCTTATATTTAGATCTTTGATACATCTTGAGTTAATGTTTGTATATAGCATGAGATGGTGATCCTTTCTCATTCTTTTGGAGATGGATGTCCAATTCTCCAAGCAATATTTGTTGTAAAGGGCATTCTTTCCCAGTTGAGTGAAAAAAAGTCCTTCCCCTCAGTGTGAGACCCTGTCTTTATCATAGATCAGATTCCTTTTTATTTGGGGAATGTATTCATTACTTATAATAATATGTTTCACTTTATTAAGTAATTGCATTAGCTTCATTAATTTTAATTTTTCTCAAATTCTGTAAAATATTCATGTTTCTTAGGTCCAAATTACAAAGCAGAGTATATTTACGAAGGTCTAGCTTCTTCCCCTTTATCTCCCTTCCTTTCTGGAAAGAAGTAGTTTCTGTGATGTTACATTTCAGCATTTATTCTGTGCTCTTTCTACCTCTCACCTAGATCTAGTAGATCACAATCTACTAGATATCTTCCCTGTTCAGAGTTGTCCATTCCTTCAGGAAATGAAGTTTGCTCCTGTGTTCTAAAATATTCCACACTTAGGCCCCCTTCATGTGCTCTGTTGTTTGCCACTGCAAAGTTGTACTCCCATGGCTTTTCGTTGTTTCATCAATTACTTGGTAATTTGAGTTAGTGGGTACGCTGTCTCTTAGTTTCACTGAAGTTACAATTACATACTTTCATTCTTTTTGATTTCTTAAATGCTTTCCTTGATGGAAAATATGGACCTTCAAAATTACCTGGTGCTGTACTCCTATCAGAACCAGAAGTAATGATCTCTCCCCTTCTCATTCTTATCTATAAGTGGATTTTTATATACCAAGAAGAAATATCAGGATAAGAATAAGATATAATGAATATATAGGGAGATATATAGATACATAGGTATATGGATATATTAATTTTTGTGGAGTCAGATATGTAAGAAATATATTTTATTCAAAGTCTAATTTTATTGTAGCTGGAAGCCACACTTGTATCTTTTCTACCAACGTCTTAGAAACAGTAGTCCTAATCGTTTAAAATTTCATCTCTTCCTACATGGCTGATAATTTCTCTTATGTTCATTGATGTACAAAATGGTTAGGATTGTGTTTCTTAATATATAATCATTTAATCATTTAATACATTTTGCTAATCTTATGTTTTATAAATATAGCTGTTTGTGATTAAAGAATGCCATCTTTTAAATAGCATGTTTAGATTTACTAATTTATTTGGGTAAACACATGATCAATTTTTGGATATGTTCCATGGTGAACACACAAAATATGTAAAAGTGCAAGGATCTCTTTGAATATCTACTAATCACATATGTTGCATGTATTATTTAAATTATTTGTTTCACTTATACATTGTCTCCCTCTTACTTATATATGAGAGGAATATTTATTATTTCACTGTAAATTTACTTGTAATGTTTCCTTGACCTACAAATTATTTTTAAACAATATTTCATCTGCTTTTTTCCTTGGTGAAAGGGTTTTAACCTGAACTTCTTTATAATTTGTGAATGCTGTGTTTTATAATTCCTCTTATTAGCTTCTCACATGCTTTTGACGTCAAATTATACATAGTCTGATTCCATTACATCAAAAAAATCCTCATCCAAATCCCCTGGGACCAACCAATTTACACTTGCAGTTTTGCCTTCTCCAGACTATCATATAAATGGAATCATATAGTACATACTCTTTTTTTAAAAAGAGACGTTGTTTTTATAAAAATTTTAGATTTACAGAAACATACTTTGTTTCTCTATCATTAACTAATTTTAAGTAATGAACCAATATTGATAAATTATTATTAAGTAAAGTCCATAGTTCATTCAAATGTCCTTAATTTTTACGTGTCTTTTCCTATTACATGGTCTCATTCAGGATATCTTCCATTTGTTTGTCATGGTCTCCATAGAATCCTCTTGTCTGTGACAGTTTCTCATACTTTCTTTATTTTTGATGACCCTAGCAATTTTTGGAGTACTGGGCAAGTATTTTACAGATGCATCTCTAGTGAAATTGGTCTCTTGCTCTTCTTATGATTAGACTGTGGATTTCAGCAAATATGATTCCAGAATTAAAGTGTCATCTTCATCACATAGACTTTTGAATCTGTTTTTTTTCCCCTACAGAGCAGAATGTGTTTGAGGTTCTTCCATGTGGTGATGTGAGTTGTTTATTTCTTTTTATTGCTGAGTAATAATTAATTAAATGAAATTATTTGCATATATATTTACATATCAAGAGACATTTGTGTTGTGTCCCTTTTTCGTAATTATGAAGAAAAGTGCTATAAACATATTTGCCTGTGATCACATTTTGACTTCTTGTGGGTAGTGTTGTGGACTGACTCACATCCCCCACAAAGACATGGTCAAGTTCTAACCCAGTCCTGTGGGTATGAATTTATTTGTAAATGAAGCCTTTGAAAACCTTATTAAGATGAAGCCAAACTGAATGACATTATCCAATATGACTGAATCCTTATAAGCAAAGGAAATTTGGACACAGTGGTGGGCCACACTATGGGAGATGTTTGTGTTGGATGTGGTGGGAGGTGTGGGAGGTGGGCAGCATGGGAATCCCAGTGGGTTCCGTGTAATATTTTGGGTAATCTAAGCACCTCTTAAAATATATGTATATATATATAAAAAAAAATAAAAATAAATTTCCAAAAAAAAAAAAAAGACTGAAGGGAGACAGAAGGAAATAGTTCATCACGTATTGGAGGCAGAGTTTGAGCCACACTGCAGACTCTGGAAAACATGGCTAACACCTGTTTTGGACTTCTAGCCTCCCAAACTGTGAGGCAAAAAATCCCTGTTGTTTTAGCTAACCAGTATATGGTATTTGTTATAGAAGCCCTGGAAAAACTAGACAGGTAAAATCTACTGGAGGGGTAATCTTGAGTCATAGTAAAGGTATGTTTAACTTAAAAGGAACAGTCAAACTCTTTTGCAAATGACTGTGCCATTTGACATTCCAACCATCACTACATGAGATTTCCACTTGCTCCACATTCTCCCAGTAGCACATATTGCCAGATTTAATGATTCTAGCCATTCTAATGTTTTGTTTTATTTTTGGGTTTTAATTTATAATACTTAATGGCTAATTATGTTGAACTTTTTGTGTGTGCTTAAATACCAATTGTACATCTTCTTAAGATATGCTTCATGAAGTATCTATTCAGATTTTGCCATTTTATAAGTTTATATTTTTTGCTAATATTATGAAACATTATTACTGAGTTTATAGCATGCTTCATATATTGTGGATTTACATCTTTATGTGACATGTTACTTGTAGAAAATTTCTTTTATTCTATGCTTTTTTTCTTGTTGTTAAAGTGTATTTTGAAGACCAGAAGCTTTTGATAAGTTCTATTTTTCCATGTTTTTCTCTCAATTTTTTCCTTCTATGGATCATGCCTTTGCTATTACATCTAAATAATCTTTGCTTAACTCAATGTTACAAGATTTTCTGTTTTCTTCAGAAGATTTAAAATTTTCAGTTTATATATTCAAGTGTTTTACCTAGTTTGGTCTTTCTCCATGTTGACAGGAATTGATGAAGTTTTACTTTATTTGCATATAGATATCCAAATTTACCAGCATTATTTTTTAAAAATACTATCCATTGTCCACTGACTTGTGTTTTTACCTTTGTGAAAATCAATGAGTTTGGGAGAGGATGTGGCTCAAGCATTTGAGCACCTGCTTCCCACATGGGAGGTCCCGGGTTAGGTTCCTGGTGCCTCCTAAAAACAAACAAACAACAACAACAAAAAAAACAAGCAAACAACTGGAAGAACCAACTCAGAGGAGCTGATGAGTACTGGCTTCCCACATACAATGTCCAAGGCTCAATCTTCAGGATCCTGTAATCTGTTCAATTGATCTACATTTCTATTATCTGGAAGATAATAGAAGAATTTATATTATTCTATTCCTTGAGTTCTATGTTTTTATATTAACTAGCTTGCTATTGTTATATATTTCATATATAACACACTACAAGAACACACTAAACTGATAAAAAGCTTTATTTTAGCCAGTCAGTTATTTTTAAAGCAATTAAAAATAAGAAAATAATTAATTTTAGATTTGCCTACTGCATTAATTTCCTAAGGCTGCTATAATAAAGTACAGCAAACTGGTTGGCTTAAAACAATGGAAATATATTGACTCACAGTTCTGGAGGCTGGAAGCCTGAAATCAAGGTGTCTTCAGGGACCTGGAGGATGGATCCTTCCTTGCTTCTTCCTAGCTTCTGGTGTGTTGTGGAGATCCTTTGGCATTCTTTGACTTGCCGCTGCCATAATTCAATATGTCTCCTTGGTCACTTGCTGTTCTCCCCTCATGTCTCCATGAGTCTTCTCCTTTTCTGGTATAAATACTCAGAGAGA